>OZ007496.1:60879028-62079028 GCA_963931805.1 Microdon myrmicae | reverse complement strand
CATAATATGCGTCTGTCACGACAGAAATTTATTCATTCGGGTACATGTCACAGTACAAAATGGGGAGATATGACACGTTAAGGTAATGAAGTACATGTAAAGTTCACGACTATGACAACGTAGGTGTCATGGCTAGATGAAAACGCATCGCTAGGAATTATTTCCGGTGACGAAGACAATATCTAATTTCCGCGTTTTTCCTTTGTTGATTTGCAACATTCGAAAGTAACAACAAATAATCATTCAAATATCATCATCATCATCATCGGCACTATAACCGGGATCCGGTTGTAATGTTAACCTTTTACACCACCCACTTTGCACACCACACACACTTTAAATAAAACACTCATTTTGTTTTTATTTAAACTAATCTATTAAACAAACACACATAATAAGTCGTCAAACGCACATGATAAGTCACTTATCCAAGACGTCCAAGGGATTAGGTCCACATATACTTTTTTCGCAAGGTACACCTAAGTCATGAAAACTAGTTTGTGGCTACACATATATTCTTTTATCAAACACACACAAATCACTTAACTTGGGCATTAGATTCACATATATTCATTTATAATTTAACACGACGTTATTCCTTTTAACAACCTTTTAGAGTCTCTTGACCAACTTAATTCGTACTCTTCGTCATCACGCACGTTCCACACCACTTTACGACCAACTCCTTTAAAATTATCATATCAACCTCACTCGCGGACAACCGGCTCGGTCAACTCTTAAAACCCAACTCCGTGTCTTACCGTCGCGGCCAACATCTTAAAAACCAGCCATCTCTAGTGGTTTTCTCATTTTTTTTTTCTTTGGATGGAAATCTTTTGTTTCTTCCGGCAGAAAAAAAGGATCTTTCCCTTTTCCCGCCTGATCCATTTTTCGGTAGATCAATCACAAAAGAAAAATCAATAGTGTATCGTGTTAATGCACATTTCTAATTCCCATCTTTTTTTTTGTGTTGTTATGGTTTAGCGAACGTGTAGTTCATTTTATGGTGCCTGTTGTTTTCTTTAGCCGAACACTAAAGGAAAATCAATAGTGCATGGTGTTAATGCACATTTCTGATTCCCTTTTTTTTGTGTTGTTGGCTGCTTGGGTGAACGTGTAGTCCGTTTTATTGTACCTGTTGTTTTCTTTAACTGCATGGGCCAGAATCTCTTCCGTGGGAAATCGGTACAAAGGGAAAGATCAATAGCGCCTAGCTGAACGTGCAGTTCATTTTATGGTACCTGTTTATTTCTTCTAGGCGAATGGGCAAGGATGTTCCTTGTGGGAAATGGTTTGGGTAAACAAACCTTTGAAAAATCATAAAATTGCAGACGTGCAATTTATGATTCTCAACAACTTTACTTGAAAGTTGGTCATTTGGTCCACAGATTTGGATTCAGGGGATTCTGCGTGTTGAACATATGGTTCGTTCTTTCACGTCTTGGATTCAACTTAAATTCAAAATGGGCAAATTGAACGTGCAGTTCAATTTGTTTGATATTGAATTTATATCGCGATATTTACCGTATGCGCGATTAATGATGGAGCTTAGCTCCAAAGAGGTAGATTTTATGGGATGGGTGGTTGTGGCCGTAACACGGTCTTGGCCTTATTTAGCAAGTAAAATTTGTTTAATTTCCCATAAGAATTTGTTTTTCCGGGCAAGTTTATTAGCCTTGCGCCAATTCAAATATCACCTTCCATTTTTATACATGTTGGCGCAAAATTAATCATCTAATTTTGTTTTTGAATTACTTTTTTACTAAATAAAAAAAAAATCATTTTGAGTGATGGAAATCTTTATTTGGACCTTTACAATTTTTTCTAGTTCACAAATGTCAAATATGATTGACGTATGACCCCCTTTGCACAAATTATAACATCGTCCGATAGGGTGATTATTTTTGGGCCACCATACATCACCCTTAGAATATCAACGCACAGGTTTTTATTTTCCAATACTCAAACAGAAAAGGAATTCTCTGACATCTTAAAATGGTAATGTACAATCTTTTTTTTTAATAATATGTAGTACAAAAGGGATTTTGATACACCCATTCATCTCATAGTAGAAGTTGTTGTGTCAGCAGTTGGATATACGGTGACCGAGTGCGGTGTGTTCAATTCGGCGATAGAGTGAAATTACAAACTTGCTTTTGTGAATATCAACGCACAGGTTTTTATTTTCCAATACTCAAAGAGAAAAGGAATCTCTGACATCTTAAAATGGTAATGCACAATCTTTTTTTTAATAATATGTAGTACAAACGGGATTTTGATACACCCATTCATCTCATAGTAGAAGTTGTTGTGTCAGCAGTTGGATACACGGTGACCGAGTGCGGTGTTTTCAATTTGGCGATAGAGTGAAATTACAAAGTTGCTTTTGTGAGTCGTGAGTGTTTAAAACATAAAGACTATTTATAAATAAATGCCATTGATAAAAACAGTCAAAACAAAATTAATATTTATGTATGGTAAATAAACAAATAAAAGAGAACGAAGCCACGAAAAGGAAAAACAGTAACATTTTCGTTCTATGGAAAGTGAAATACAACGCATCGGTGCATCGGTCAAAAATAAAAAAGAGTCGATATGAAATGTTATTTTATTATTAAAATTAGGAAAAATGGGAAAAACGCAATCGAAACGTGTCAACAGATGAATGAAGCTTATGGTGGTAATTGCTTACTCAAAACACAAGTAATTGATTTAATCGACCAAAATAAAAGAGAAGGTCAAAACAAAGAAACTCGAAATCAAACCAACAAAACAAAACATATCATCATCATCGGCACTACACCCGCGATCCGGTCATGGCCTTATTTAACAAATCTCTCCGCCGGTCCCGATTTCGAGCCGACGACATCCAGTTTGGCACTCCCAGGGTCTGGGTGTCCTGGTCTACGCCATCCCTCCATCGCAGACAAGGTCTGCCGCGCTGTCTCCCTCCATACATCCTGCCACAAACGACTTTCCGCGCAGGCACCCCTTCGCTCATTCGAGCTAGGTGTCCCCCACCGGAGTCTACAGGGCTTAATTTTTCTTACAATATTAACTTCAAGCTAGATCGTGTACACCTCATGGTTGTAGCGTCTCGGGAATCGTCCTCCCTCACATACGGGGCCAACAATTCTCCTTAAGACCTTCTTCTCGAACGCGGCTAAGAATTCAAAGTGCCATTTATTGAGCAGCCAGGTCTCGGATCCATACATGAGTACTGGTAAGACCACGGTCTTGTACAGTAGCAGCTTGGATCTTCTGGATAAATTTCGGGATTTAAAGAGCCTGGATAGACCATAATAGGCTTTGCTGGATTTGATCAGCCGTTCACATATTTCTTCTTCCATATTGTTATCGGCTGATACTATTGACTCAAGGTAGTTAAAGGATTGCACTACTTCAAATTCGTGTTCCACTACTCTGATAGTTTGACTAACGTTAGGTCTTCTCTTCGCAGAAGTTGCCACCATGTACTTAGCTTTCCCCTCATTAATGTGCAGTCCCAGTTTTTGTGCCGTCTGCTCGATCTGGGTGAAGGAGTCCTGTAGCGCCGAATCGGATCTACCGATGATGTCAATGTCACCTGCGTAGGCAAGTATGTGGCTAGACTTGGTGATAATAGTCCCTCTAGTTGTAACGCCAGAGTCACGGATTGCTTTCTCCAACGCCAGTCCCCTTGTCAGAGTCCATTAAAGATGTTTATTGGTTTGGACAGCAATCCCGCTACTTTTACTTGACTAGTTACGTTGGTCATGGTCAACCTACAAAGTCGTATCAATTTGTTTGGAATGCCGAACTCTCTCATGGCATTATATAGTTCTATCCTGGCTATGCTGTCGTAGGCGACCTTAAAGTCTATAAATAGATGATATAATGGAATCTTAAATTCCAGACATTTCTCCATCGCCTGCCTAAGGGTGAATATCTGATCAATCGCTGATTTGCCTGGGATGAAGCCATGCTGATATTGACCAATGATGGCTTTAGCGTATGAGGCTATCCGATAGAGGAGAGTATGTTATAGGCGGTACTCATCAATGTCATACCCCTGTAGTTGCTGCGCACTGTGATATCTCCTTTCTTATGTATGGGGCAAATTATTCCACGGCGCCAATCTTCCGGCATCTCCTCTTGCTCCCAATATGTGCACCATGATCTCATGAATTGTGTGATATAACGCTTACCCTACTTGTTTGATCAGCTCAGCTGGTATGCCATGAGCTTCGGCGACTTTATTTGATTTCTTGTGGCTTTTGCTGTCTTGTGGCTTTTAATATTTCCTTAATGCTTTGCGGCGGCAGCATTTTGTCTTGACCTTGCATTGGTGGAACCTCCACTTCTTCTGTGGCCTGACCTTTTAGCAATTAATTGAAGTGCACTTCCCATCGCTCGGTGTTACTGGGATTCTCATTGTACAGTAGTACCTTGGATGTTCTGGATAAATTTCAGGATTTAAAGAGCCTTGATAGACCATAGTAGGCTTTGTTGGATTTGATCCGCTGTTCGCGTATTTCTTCTTCCATATTGTTTTCGGCTGATACTAGTGACCCAAGGTAATTAAAGGATAAACAAAATATATAATAAACGTAAAAACAGTGCAGTGAGGTAAGAAAAATAAAATAATTCTTAACTAAAAGAAATAAAATATATCACCTCGGTGGCAAGCGTTAAAAACAAAATTAACAATATATTGCCCGTTAAGCAATTGATGTTTACATTAGAATTTACCGCGAGTGTAAGGTGACTGGCACTTATTCGGCGCTAGACGAGTTCGAGTGCAGTTTACGGAGAAACCGAGTTGGATCGAGGCTCGCCTTTGTTTGTCTTTTTTTTTCAATGAAAACAAACTGGAGAGTACTAGCAAGAACACGGACGAAGGGGGACACGCAACAGCAGGCAAAGGAAAGGTGCCACGAAAAACGCAATTGTGACGCGAAATAAAGCCGCAAAACTAACGATGGAGAAAAAAGAACAGCAAATGGAGGACAGTGAGCTACCCCCACCCTCCAACTTTAACTTGTATGGGGCAAATAATGCATTTGCTTCTCTTGCAACGCCAGAGTCTGAGGATGAAGAAGAGGAGATCAGCGAGCTGGAAGCGAAACTTGCGGTGGCAAGAGCACGGCTAAAAGAGAGACGCCGGAAGAAAAATATAGCTGCGTTCGAACAGCAAAAAACCATACAACAACAACAAAAGCCGAATGCAAAAGTTGGCTAGCAGCAACAATTTCAAGACCAACATCAACATCAGCATCAGGAGAAACATCAACAGCAACTACCAACACAAAATCGCGCACAAGTACAGCAAGCAGCACAACAGCAGCAAATCAACAACAACAACAGAAAAAAAAAAAGATGCCACCAATCAACACCATCGATATTGAGTATAAGGAATTAGTAAGTTTTTGTAAGCTAGCTGTAGGAAACAATTTTGTAATTAAAAGACTGGCAGATAACAAACATGCCATTCAAACCTATGCGGTGGTAGACCACGACATAATTACAGAAGTTTTAAAAAGAGCCACCCCGGAATTTTACTTGTTTACGTCTAAACAAACAAAGAGCGTAACAGTTTTACTAAAGGGCGTCGACCCTGAAATTGAACCGGAGGCTCTGCTCGAAATGCTTCAAAAGCTGATGCATGAAGATCTCGAGTTTACCGCGCTAAAACGGTTCACCACAACCAGGGCAAGAAGGGGAAACTGGAAGCTACCCTTCTTTTTGGTCCAATTATCACCGAGCAGCAAAATTGGTGGTTTAAGGAAAATTATCACATGGAGCAAATTAAAAAAACGCAGAGAAATTTTGGAATGTGTCCGCTGCCAAAGGTTTGGCTACGTAGCGGCGAACTGTGAAATACAACATAGTTGTGTAAAATGCGGAGAGGACCATAAAGCAGAAGAATGCCCACTGGGGAAAGAAAGGGTAGAAGACGAAGCCCTCCCAAAGTGTGCAGTGTGTCGGAATGAGAGGCATCCCGCTAACTATCAAGGATGTCCTAAATTCCGATAATTAATGTCGAGAAGTGTGATTTGGCAAAAAGAAAAAACAACGACAGCTCTAACAACAATGCTCGTAACGCCGCGGCGGTCGTATGCACAAACTGTGCCCGGGGGGAGAACAACCAAACAGGCTACAACACTGGTAGCTACAAATACTCCCACAGACTGAAACAGCATCACAAGCAGACATGTTCACGGCCTTACTCAATCTGTAGAGACAGATGACACAGCTGCAAAGTCAAATAAAGGAGATCTACTCGCACTTGCCCAGTCTAAATAAAAAGTCAATATTATTCCTCAACCCGAACATCAATCAAAGCTCTTGTCGTGAATGTAAATTCGCTAATAAAAACTGAGAGAAGTGCCACGCTTTTCAACCTGTAGCAAGATGAAAACCCTGATGTACTTCTGGCGGGGGAAACAAAATTAAACCAGAAGCATAATGTAGGGCATAAAAACTACGATATTATACGAAAAGATCGACCTAACTCCTCTCAAGGGGTCGCAATGTTTATTAGAAAAGGAATCCATCATAAAGTTATATATAGTGGAGAAGTGGGCAGGTTCCGTGAGCTGGAAGCCTGTATCTTACGCACACTCCTTTAGCAAGGAAGGGGTTTGTATGCCATTACGGTCTATGCACCTGGGGAGCCCCAACATAACGTCTTTATAGCAGACCTCGAGACACTCTTGCGATGCTTACAATTGCACCTGGACAAAAACTATTTTATCGTAGGTTGAGATATGAACGCCAACTAAAATTGTATATCAATTGCCAGAGGAAATCAGTTGGCTGGTTGGTTAGATCAGTACAAGTAGAATATAAAACTGACCTACTAGCTAAGGAATATCCATAGCTTTAGATATCTTAGATATCTTGCTTATTGACTCACGACTGAGACTACTTAACACCAACAGACGAAACAGAAATTGTTTCCGGACAATTGAATAGGGCAGTAACCACTGTCCATTCACGGCAGTAATAAAGCTTCCGGACGATCTGGCAGATCTGGAGGAATTCGTGATACCGCAACCCTACAAGTACGGAGCAATGCGATGGCCTCGGTTTACCAGATTATTAACAAGAGAACTTCGTTCGAATGACTTTAATCTGCCAGTAAACAGAAACCTGACAAATGACGAAATCGACAAATACATCCAACAAATGGACGAAACCGTAAAACGAACAATGGACAAAACAATTCCCAAAATAACAGTTACAGATCACATAAGCATGTACAGAAACACAACAATAAACGCACTCCACAAGAAAAAGAGCAGACTGCTATCGAAACTAAAACAATTACACAGATAGTTAACAGACAGACAAGAGCAGGAGATAATATCACTAAAACCCCGATTAAAAAACCTCCAACAATTACTTAAAGCTAACTATAGATTAAGAACAAATTTGTATTGGAACAACCGAATTCGAGTTATAAAAACTAATACCCCGAATATGTTCCCACAAATAAATAAAATATTCAGGAGAAATAATCAAAACGAGATTCAGTGTCCCCAAATTCCATGTACCGACGTAAACAACCAGCTGCTAATCAGCGTTGGCATAGATACAGAGAACGCGATCCTTAATAGTGAGCTCTTGGTGATCGAAGATCCTTTGGAAAAGGTGAATGCTGTGGGAGCTGTCTTTCAGGAAATGTACAAGGTGACTGAAAGCATTCACCGAAATCACGACTTGGAGGACATGGCTCTACTGCATCACCTCACCTCCGAAATGAAATTTCACTTTGGCAATCGGAGCATTCCGGTTTTACCGAATTCAGCGACGATAATCTGTCAATTTACATTAATGCCAATGGTAGGGCTAATACCCTTTTAATTACGAGGGAAGGAATCCAGGATGTCGCCAACTCATTAAGAAGCAAAAAGTCAGTGGGAATAGATGGAGTACCTAACATCATACTCAAGAATCTCCCCCCAATGGCAATAGATATATACACGGTCCTGTTTAACAACGCGTTGAATAATGCATATTTTCTCGCGCGTTGGAAAATGGCTATCATACAGCACATCTCAAAAAAGGGCAAATACTGTACAAACCCAATGAACATGCGTTCTATAAGTTTACTCCCAAGCATCAGTAAAGTATTCGAAAAGACCATTAACAAAGCTCTGCTGAAATGGGTAGACGACAACAACATTATTCCGAATAACCAGTTTGGCTTTAATACGGGTGATGAAACCACACATGCCGCAGCTAAATTGGTCTCCGACATACAATGTAATAAATGTAGGAACCAATGCACACGTGCATACCTGATCGACTAGGAAAGAGCTTTTGATACCGTCTGGATCGAAGGGTTATATTACAAAATGGTCAGTCAAGGCATACATAAGCCTTTACTATATGTACCTTACGATATGTTAAAGGACAGGAAGTTCGTGGTCAAAAATGGTAATGTGACCTCTAATAAAAGGTATAATATCAAGAATGGCCTGTGTTGCGGATTCGCCTTTAACCATCCGCAATTAAATTAAGTGTGGCACCACCTGAACTGAATCAGATATGTGGCAACACCGAAGCAATGTCAGCAATCAGCTGACATTTATGAATTCTGTCACTTGACAACCATTTGTTTATGTTTGTTCACTCTTCTAGTAGCTGCTCTTGCTGACAACATCGCAATTAGTTATTATCCTCTTAAATCAATTGATTCTTTTAATAAAAGTAATATTTAGAACCATTAAACCAACCCGAGTTATTTGTGGATTTCTGGAGGAGAATTATTTCTGGGCTTTCTGGATTCAATCGTTCTTGAGGTATTCCTTTCCTTTTTTCATATAATTAGCCATCGTTGCAATCCAAGGGAGTGAAGCAGTATTGCCGACGCCATTGCTTTGGCCCACCATTTTTGACACTGAGTTGGTGACCAGTTCCATGGTAATTATAGAACGGATAATTTCAGCGGAGAGAACATTGTTTCGCAACAGAAACCAGCAAAACATATTGCACGTCAGGAGACACCATCATGTTCCTGACCGCGTGTATTCAACGATTGTTGTATACAAAGATTTGGTTCTTCGAGTCGGATCCAGTCTGTGGATCCAGATTCACTGCTGCCAGCTCGCAGCATAGAAGACGGTCGCGGGACATTCAAGTCCAGACGCCAAGACCCGAGTATTGTGTTTGATCAAAAAGTTCCGTGAAACCAATCAAAATGCCGGCGTCATCGAGAAACGCCAAATCGAAAACGGCAAAGGCAGAACGTGAACGCCAAAGTATCACTAGATCGGAACTACATCCTGACTGCCAAGATAACGCTTCGCGTCCAGGGGAAGCACAGAACAATGGCCAGGATCGCTGGAATAAAGACCAGATTATGGCAGAACAATTAATCAGCGCCCAGTTCGCCGCCAAGGAACGAATCTCGGGTGCATTTTCCAATTTAGAAACGAGAGGTCCGCCAACGCTGGTTGCGGTGGAAATGCGCCAGAATAACCTCCAGCTCGAATGGGAGGACATCAGAAGCCGAAATGACGAAATAATCCGCCTGGCCCACCCAAAAACGATCCAGAACCACCGCTATTTCGTGGAAAGATTCTACGGGACAGCTGTTGAAATTTACCTGGAAGAGGCCACCAAATTTGCAGAATTACGTCACGCCCTTATTTCTGAGCTTCCGTTTACATCCGGGGCAGCCACCGACACCATCAATCAGTCACAAGTTTGAGAGTTTGCTATTAATAAGGAGTCATTAAACCGTATGCGCTTACTCCGCGAAATCACAAACGATGAGACAAGCAGTAACTTCCAAGACAGTAGAAGTCAATCTCCGTTGATGATCCGAGCTGAAACTGGTGAGCCTAAGAACGAGGGAAGTATCACGGACTCAATTCAGGAGACGATAACTGGCATTCCTTGGGATTTGAATCTTTTATCAATTAAAAGAGAGCTGAACGAAGCCAGGCGGGAAAGTGGCAATTCTAGTCCAAAAGAAGATGGCAACAAAACAGCTATGTTAACAAATGAATTTGCACACGGAATGAAAACAAAATCGACAATGACAACGGCTACATTGGCCGAAACCCTCATGGCGGCCCAGTTCGCCGCACATGAAAGGATGATGGGCACGTGCAACAATCTCACCAAAAAAGGGCCACCGACGCTGGCTATAGTGAAGGCGCACGAGCGCGATCTTCAACTGCACTGGGATGAAATGTGGAAGCGGCATGAGCAACTCATACGCCTGATAGATCCATGTATGACCGTCATCCAAGAATACTTTGAATCACGATTCATCAACCAGGCCGAGGAAACATACCTTGACGAGGCCAAAGATCTTGCTGAAGTAAGGCACGCGCTGACCTCCTATCATCCGACCGCTCACACGACTGCGACGGACACCGTTTATTAAACTCTGTGGTGGCCGGGAACTACTACAACATCTGGTATACATACCCCACCTGGCCATCCATCCGAACTTAAAACCAAGCCGCCAGTGACATCAAGCAGCTTCCAGAGTATCCAGTACAAATAACGGATGCAAAACGCATCAAGAGCGCCATGCCCTGCTTGGGGGACAGCTCTCCCCCGCAACCAAGACGCAACCACCTCCTAGTCTAGGGAATGAGTACAAACAGGCGCCATGCATGTTCTGTGAAGAGCAACATCACATCTACGTGTGCGAGGGTTTTCGATCCCTGAAACCTGTTCAGCGGAAGCATGCCGCCCATACAAAGAAACTGTGCCTCAATTGTCTGGGTCGACATCGCATACGTGACTGCCTGTCCGCACGAGTGTGTCGGCGATGCAAACGAAGGCATCATACGTTGCTGCACATGCCAACAGGAACACCACCCACCACAACATCTCGCTTAAAAGTGACCAGTCATGTCATCAGCCACAATTTGGACGGGCCTCGTGGGTTGCGACGTTACAGCCTCGACCCGGGGGAACCAGTCGACCATAGGACTGCTGAGTCCAGATCCCATCAGAGGACAAAGAGATATTCTCAACCCAAAATACAAAGATCACGGCTCTCGGTTCACACTGGTTCACCTCCGGTTCAGAAGTCCCGATTTATTTGTCCATGTTGCAACTCGTTTCACTACTTAGGTTCATGTGGAGGATTTAAGGCGCTCAATGTGGATCAGCGAAAGGCCCAGGTTACCCAACAAAAGCTTTGCTTCAACTGCTTGGGAGGACATTTGATGCGTGACTGTTCTTCCACCAAACGATGCCGACATTGTCAAGGAGGACACCACACACTTTTACATGCCGACTCAGTGACATCACGGTCATCGCGAGAGGTGGGAACCAGTTCTAACACCAATGAGGTCCAGACTCATGGAATGTCATCGCACATTCTTACCGCCCCACAGCCTAGGCCAACTTTATTGGTTACAGCATGTGTTGTTAGTGGGTCGAGCGCACAGTGTCGAGTGAATGCCGGGACCCTGGATGAAGAACCTGATGCCCTAGTTCCAGATGACCATCCCCTGGAGTCGAATGATTCGCCAATGATCGGCGAAGGCGGGCGGAATGTTGCGGATTCGCCTTTAACCATCCGCAATTAAATTAAGTGTGGCACCACCTGAACTGAATCAGATATGTGGCATCACCGAAGCAATGTCAGCAATCAGCTGACATTTATGAATTCTGTCACTTGACAACCATTTGTTTATGTTTGTACATTCTTCTGTAGCTACTCGTCGTGGCGGTTCATGTGTGTAATTGTAAAACATTTTAATCTAATTCAATCTCAACGATCTTAATGATGAAACTAAATAAAACTGATTAACATTACCAAGCAAAGAGTGAAGTGTTGTTCTTTAGTTTCATGTCGTTTAATTGGGTCGCTTACTCATTTGTGATATAGGACATTCGCTCCCAGCGCGGAAACATCTGAACAGATGTTCATATCTAGACTTAATTCGTGCAAATCGGGTTATCCGGGGACGTTCGCTCGTGTTTGGTTGGAGTCCACTGGGAATTGAAGCGGTTGAAATTCCCCGCAGAGTGAGGAACGAATCTGGATTGCAGAGGCGCACCACATAGACCGAGATTGTTAACCTGGATGAAACGCATCCTCCGTACATCACGAATTAAGCCAACGGAACCAACATCATTGCACGCCAGGAGACATCCTTGTTCCTGACGTCATCCCCCGGCCCACCACCAAGATACAGTTGTTGGTGGAAGTTGCGTTCGACGCATGCTGAGCGCAAATAGCCTGCAACGGGGTACTTTCTCCGATTCTTTTTAACATTTATATTAGCGACTTATTATATGCACTTCTACATGCTATTGTGTACGCAGACGATCTTACAGAACAGCTCCGAAAGTTGAGATCATAAATAGTTTACTACATCGAAACTTCAACAAAGTGGAGCGCTATTGCAACGACTGGAAACTTAAGATCAGCTTCCAGAAATGTGAAGCTGTGGGCGGTTTTTATTTGGTATCGGCAAGGATACGGGTTCAATAAAAACTCCACTGTTGAAAAACACAAGAACACTAACTGCACCAGAGAAGATGGTAGAGTTCCTTTGTTGACGATACTCCACTATCGACATGTCCGAAATTCCTTCGTGGTGCGCACAGTCGTCCCATTGCTAGCAGTAGCTTTTCGTCCAGAAGAAATAAATAATACAACGCTTTGTGTTGGTGTTAAGCACTGTTTTTTTATTGTCACAAATTCCTTTTCTGTTAAAAGTCACAAATGTTAGTTGCGATTAAAAGCACATCTTGATATTCAAGGAAAGTCAAAGGACTTGTACAGGTGAATTATTCTAATCGCGACACTGTTCATTTATTTATAAAACATTCGATTCGCCGTGCAATCGTCAGAAACAAGAAATGGCAACAAAAAAAAATAATTTTTTAGTACTTATAATATAACGCATTCTAACCGAGAATTTACAGAACGGAAAGCGAACTCCACGGAGGATGAATTTTGACTCACCGATGCAATCCACATCCCATCCGATGCGACGGTGGTGGATCACACCGAGATGGGAGGAGCGAATCGGATCTACTAGGCGACGGCCAATGGGCGATCGAAAAGGAGTTAAATGGGAGGGTTTCCGATATGCCCATACAGGACAAGTACGATGCCCCTTCGCCTGCAATACAGACAACGATCGGTCCTGCACCTGTTCAAACAAAGGAACGAGCATAAGGGGCTGCAGGCATTGTTGTCATAAATCATCGATGATGGACGCCTGAGAACGAAATATGTTTCTGCGTCCTAAGTAAACAGAAACGCTATTTCGCGGATGGAACATTAGATGCACTTTGTTTGGTTCAGCCGTATTGTTTTAGTGCATGATGAAGGATAGATATTTTGTTGACATTAAGTCAACAGAAACCTCGCCGGCGATGGCCAGGGACCAGGCTGGATGGCTAAATGTTTAGTTTGGGCAAGCATCGTAGGGCATGGCCATTACTATGATTATTTACTTGGGAAACGATACTTGAGACATGACCAGGGTATGATTGTTTAAGTAGCAATCACGTTCATATCTAGTTCTACGATCGGTTGGTAGCCGATAATGGGAAATTGGTTGCAGCTATTGCGAACCTAAGGATATGGGGGCAATATTTAATTACCGACGTGTCTTCTGGACCAACGGATTGTTGTTTGGACGATCGACCGATGGTCCAACAGATAAGGCGAGGACACATGCACGTGTGAGAAAGTGCTTCTCAGCAATGCGCATTGACATGTTCGGGAATTAATGTCGGTTAGATTAAGAAGTAACCGAATTAGATTTCGGAAACATGATGCGTTGGATGCAAGCAAGCCCTGGGGGTGAAAGTTTGATGCCACGGTAAGATGGTAATCTTGCCGTGGGCTTATGTTTTCAGGTGGAAGGTGATGCAGAGTAGCTTACGATGCTCATTTGCAGGTAAGTATAATGACTTGCCTGGTAAGTGTGAGACGGTTAATTAAATAGGAGTGGGTGGTTATTTGGGAAGGCGTAAAAGAACCCCCACAAAGCCATCCTATTTAGAACCCCATTATATAAAGCCACGAACGACACAAGGAAAAACTGGCGAAAGTTAGTTATCGTGGGACTGCATGAAAGCAAACTGGAAACCAAGGGTGTAGTTAAATACCTTGGCATCTGGCCAGATCAATATCTGTATTTCAGCAGACGTGTAGAGGCTGCTTTGGCCAAAGCTAGGAAACTTTGCTATGACAAGGATGCTATTTCACAGTAGCCAACTTGACAGCAGGGTAAAAGTTATATGCTACATGACGCTAATCAGGCCAATACTCATACAGTATGAACTCGATTTACACAACCCTCGATTCGTGCAACTCCTCGATTTTCGCAAGACTAAGTTTGTAGCACATCTTGACTCTATAATGTGCAACTTTTCAAAAATGCTACCTCGATTTGTGCAACTTCTTGTGTCTATTCATCTGTTTTCTATTTGCATGCTCTCCTTTTGATTCTGTATTCCTGCCGTTAATTTACTAGTTTGTCTGAACAAAATTCTTTGTAAAAATAATACACAAACATAAAATGCATCTGTCTTTATTTGAATGGGTTGCGATTTCATTAGTGTCTACGGAAAATTTGTACAGGATGGGTGTTACAAGAAATATTACAAAATTGTCTATTAAAAAAAGAAGTGACATTTTATCAGAATTAGAAAAGGGTTTTTCAGTAAAGACAATTTGTGAAAAATATCATCATCATCATCATCAGCGGCACTACAACCGGTAACCGGTCTTGGCCTTATTTAGCAAGTCCTGAGGCTTGTTAAATTTTCCATAATGATTTGTTTTTTTCCGGGCAAGGTCATTAGTCATGCGCCAGAGGCCGCCCGATGGGGAATCGAAGCCCGGTCTCCCGCGTGACAGGCGGGTATACTAACCACTATAATAGCCCCATAAAAGGAAAGGCAGCCGCTCTTAGACAAATTGTTGCTAGAGCTGAATCTGGACCAGGGCAACGGGTAACGTTGAAGGCTTTTGAATATCCACAGATGGAAAAGGCGTTATGGATGGCTTCAAAAGCAAAAAGCTAAACACATTCCACTTTCTAATGACATTATAAAGTCAAAGGCAATTCAATTGCACAATAAAATAGAGGAAAGACCACCTGTCGCGTCGTGCTTGAACTAATTAGTTCAAGCCATTTGTTATTATCTTTTTTGTTGTTGATTATTAGTAGTTAGTATTAATTGTTATTATTTTTTGTTATTCATTTGTTATAACTTGTAATTAATTTGCATGTTTGGCAGCACTTGCTCTTTTTGTTATTCATCGTTTGTTATTAGTTATTGTTGTCATAGTTTTGTTGTTTTGTTGTTGTCATTTTGGTCATTAAAAAGATAGATTTTCGTTTTGTGATTAGAATGTCAATCGTTTTCGTTTATTAAAAAAAGTATTTCGTTTTCGTATCGATTCGTTTGTGTCTTTTATTCGATGTCGTGGTCGTCTTCCGGTAAACGAATCGGAAAGTAAACACAATCATTTAACGCCAGCAATGGATGGATTGCGAAATTTAAGAAACGACATGGTATTCGAATGTTGAAAATCTGTGGTGCAAAATTATCGAATAAACGTTCGTACAAAAATTAAAAAAAAAAAAAAATAGAGGAACTTAACTTGATTGCGGATCAGATCTACAATGCAGACGAATCTGGCTTATTTTACAGAATGTTGCCGAACAAAACACTTGTTTCTTTTAAAGAAGCGTCAGCGCCAGGACGAAAAATAAGCAGGGAAAGAATAACATTCCTTGCGTGCACAAATGCATCAGGGATGCACAAAGCAAAATTTGTCGTCACTGGTAAAGCAGCCAATCCAAGAGCATTTAAAAACTTTGAAAATAAGCCTGGTTTTCATAAAGCAAATAAAAATGTGTGGATGACATTCCTATTATTCGAACAATGGTTCCACAACGTGTTTGTTTCCGAAGTAAAAAAGGAATACAAAATGTTGTGTTTGTATTAATGAGTTTATTTTTCAGGTAGGAAATTTTCTTGAATCAAAAGGACTTGAGAAGAAGGCTCTACTGCTTTTGGACAACGCCCCGTGTCATCCTAAAGAAAACGAATTGCAATTTCCGGCAAATTGCACTGCAATCATTCAACCTATGGATCAAAATGTTATCAACATAACAAAGGTCCACTACAAAAAAAGTTTATTGGCGCACTTAGTTTCAAGTGAGGACATGGACTTAAAAACTGAAATCAAAGCCTTCAACATAGGGGATGCAGTTTGTATGCTAGCTAATGCCTGGAAAAAAGTAGACCCTTACACGATCGAGAAATGTTGGAATGTTTTAATGCCTACCAAGAGTGATTGGGGTGAGGGGGACGAGCTTAAGAGACAGAGAATTGATTTCATCCGTTTCTAGTCTGCTTGTGGAAATTGTTCCCAGCATTAGCCTCTCCAATGAAGAAATCACTGATTGGTTTAACGAAAACGTTGAGTCATCTGGTAATTGTGACGATCCAGCAGAAATTGAGAGCGCCGGTGAAGGTGAAGGTGAAGCTGAGTCGGGCCCCACTTTATCAAAAATTAAATCAGAAGATGCAGTTCGATCCCTAAACATATGTTTGCAATGGGCCGAAGAGAACAACATTCCAATAGAAGAGATTTTATTGCTACAAAAAATCAATGAGAGGGCAGTTTTAAAAAACATTAAATCGCAAAAAACTCAATCTAAAATATCTAACTTCTGTAAGAAAAAAACTTAATATTCTGTATGTATCACATATTAATTATTGTATAAATTACGAACATTTCGTTTTCGTATTTAATAAAAATATGTTCAAAAATAATTGTTTGTTTTGGTTTCACTAAAGTTTTTTTCATAACATTGTCGTTATCTATATGAAAATAAGCTATTTCAACTATAATTTGTATAAAAAAAAATACAACCCAGTAAGTGCAACAACCTCGGTTATTGCAACTGCCCCAATTTCTATTAGTTGCGTAAATCGAGTTTGTACTGTATATGGTTGTCTAGTAGGGTTTAACATAGGTCCAAATTTGATGGGAAAGATTCGGGTGTTTGAAAGGAAGTGTCTCAGAAGTTGTATCAGATTATATCGAACTATAAAAAGTACTATTCCAATAAGACTTTATAAAATGAAGCCTGCATAAATAGGGTGGCTTTTTATGATCAAATTAATCAGAGAACATATTGCGAGAGCAATAAAAAAACCAAAAACCCTAATCTTCGGGGCTTATTATACAAATACTCTGTAATTTGAGAGCGTGCATCGCAATGGCTTTGTTCCTCCAGAGGCGTTCCTTGATTTGGACATGAATGGGCTTAAACAGGATGGATCCGGAATCCCGGTGGTCTATCATGTAGGTAAGTTAAATTTTAAGTAAAACCAGAAAAAAAAATTCGGCACAAAGTTTTTCGAATTTTTCTTTGTTAGAGTCTTAATACAGCCACAAACAAAGTTCTGTCGCCGAAGGGCAAATTATACAATAGTCATATAGTGTTTAGCTTAGAGGGTCTGCGTAGTACCAGCAAGTTACAAAATAAGATAATTAGGCTAGAATTTAAGCATTTTTTGTCTAGCATATAATTTAAAATCTGAGAAAAAAAAACGGAAATAAAAAATGTTGGGAAAAATGAAAAAAAGGCATTATGCATCACAATGACACCTTTAGATTCAACCGAACAAAAAGAAAAACTTTACCTGTACAACCCGTACAACAACGTAATCAGTTCAAACGAAACTTCGAACCACCCAAATATCGACCCAACATACAAGTTCAACATCGATCTGCTGGAGAACCGATGGATGTAGACGACTCTCACCAATGCCGTCGACCAACAAGACATAATAGTCAATATAATAATCATCAACCAAGAAATCAATGACATCAGAGACAACAATTGCTTAACCATGTCCAACCGGGAAATCCATTTAAAAGGGAACATGGGAACTTATCGCAAAACTACCAACCGCCACTGAAAATCCAGCGAGTAAATAAAATCGCGGAAGATGATAAAGATTCAATCACACCTCAAGTAGGAGACGAAGACGATTTTACCACGGAAACTACTTTTTTAGGTGTATAAACGGTCTCCCGCGTTTAGAAATATAAACTAAGGGTATATGGAAGCCAGTCATTCCAGTAACAATATTAATCGAAACTGGAGCAACGAACAATTATATACCAACAAGGTACCCGTAAGGAAAATCAATACCAGTAACCCCCATAATACTCAGGACAATGGAAGGAACTTCCACAATGAAATCAAAAAAAAAAAAAACGAAAACGTCAATCTACGTCATCTTAACATAACATTTTTTGAACCGAACGACTTAACAAATTTCACGTTGAAGCTGGGAGAGCAAGGGTTAAAACAAATGAAGCCAGAAATAAATTTGGAAACGTATGAATTGAGATATAAATATAAAAAGGAAAAGGAGGTAATTAAAATTGAACAACCAATAAAGTTCACAATTGATAGCGAGAAATATAAAAAAGAAATTCAAAATATCATGCATATTAATGAGAAATCTAACCCTACTCTACCCTTTGCTACTAGAATCGAAGTCACAATCCGCACAAGAGGCGAAGATCCCATTTACGCTTGTCTGTACGCATACCCTGTGGTTGACAATGACTTTGTCAATAAAGAAATTAATAAATTATTAGAAGAAGGGATTGTACAGAAAAGCCAAGTCCCTATAATTCACCTGTTTGGATTATACCCAAAAAAAAAAAGAGGTTTAGATGGTAATGGACATCCGAAACGACGAATGGTTATCGTTTATCAGAAATTAAATGCCGAAACTATTTCAGAAAGATATCCTATCCTCGATGTAAATTTGACAATACAAAACCTTGGCAGAGCAAACATATTTTCGACACCTGATCTAGAATCTGGATTTCATCAAATCAAAATAAAAGAATTGGATCGAGCGAAAACAAGCTTTAGTATACACGGAGCTAAATACGAATTTATTCCCATGCGCTTTGGCTTAAAGAATGCATCAAGCATTTTTCAGAGAACAGCAGACGCTATTCTACGACTCTATATTGAAAAATTTGCATACGTTTATATCGACGATGTATTAATATATTCAGGCAATGAGGAGTAACATTTAGAACATATAAATCAAATAGTGAATGTATTGAAAGAAGCAAACATGAAGATATTCAATGAAAAATTACGAGTATTTAAGACATGTAATACGACATGGGATCATCAATGTGGATCCAAAGAAAATTAAACAATAAAAAATTACCGGAGCCTTCTAATTTAAAAGATCTGCGACCATTCCTATGATTGGAAGGATATTATCGAAAATTTATAAAATACTATGCAAAGATTACAAAACCAATGACATTATTTCTAGAAGGGGAAGGACACATTTCAAAGAATAAAAGTGAAAATATAAAATTAGAATCGATCAACCCGCGAGAGACGCATTCAAGAAAATAAAAAAGGAACTTCAATCACAAGTGGAACTTTTTCAACCAGATTATAGCGAAACATTTGACCGGACAACCGACACCAGCAATTTTGCAATAGGAACAGTACTTAGTCAAGGAAAACATCCAATAACGTTTACTTCAAGAACTTTAAATACGAGGGTTGCCTCTTATGTTTCGGGGTTTGGCAACCCTAGTGTTGCAATCCGGCAATTGACAGCTCTGTCGTAAAGTTGGACATTTTGGAGGTTATACGCACTCAGAACGTTTTGACATACGAGCGCTATTTGTGTTGTTTACAGTAACTTAAAAGATTCATCTCGGCCCAAAAATGGAATTAAATCGTCAACATTTTCGTGCGATTATTTTTTACAACTTTCGGCGTGGATTAACTCAGCAACAGTGCATGGATGAACTTAATTCAATTTTTGGCGATGAAGCTCCATCAAGGACCAGTGTTTATCGATGGTATGGTGAATTCAATCGTGGTCGTTGTTCACTCCAAGATGAATTTCGTGAAGGTCGTCCAAAATCAGTTGTTGTTCCGGAAACCATTGATGCTGTGCGCGAACTGATATTGGAAGATCGTCATGTGACCTATCGTGAGATTGAGACAACCTTAGGCGTTAGTGGGACCAGCATACATTCAATATTGCATAAACATTTGACTGTCAACAAAATTTGTTCGCGTTGGATCCCACACAATTTGTCAATCGCCCAAAAAAAGGCTCGTGTCAATTGGTCGAAAGAAATGCTCAAAAAATTCGATTGCGGTGCTTCGAAACACGTCTATGACATCGTGACAGGTGATGAATCGTGGATTTACGCGTATGAGCCCGTAAGTAAACAGCAGTCGACTGTCTGGGTGTTTCAAGATGAGCCAAATCCAACAAAAGTTGTTCGCGCACGAAGCACTTCCAAGCAAATGGTCGCCTGTTTTTTCGGAAAAACTGGACATGTCACAACCGTAACGCTAGAACAACGTAGAACAGTCAATTCTGAGTGGTACACAACCATTTGTTTGCCAGTTGTCTTCCAAGAAATCAGGAAAACCAACCGCCGAAGTCGGATCACTCTTCACCACGACAATGCGAGCTCTCACACATCGGCTGCGACAACTGCATTTTTGAGCACCCAAAACATCGATTTGATGGGTCATCCGCCGTATAGTCCTGACTTGGCACCGAATGACTTCTTTTTATTCCCGTACATAAAAAACAAACTGAGAGGTCAACGTTTTTCGACACCTGAAGAAGCGGTTGCTGCATTCAGAATGCATGTGTTGGAGATACCTCAATCAGAGTGGCAAAATTGCTTCGACAATTGGTTCAAACGCATGCAAAAGTGTATAGATCTTCATGGGGAATATTTTGAAAAACAATAAAGTGATTTTCGATGGTCAATATTTGTTTTTGTTCTCTAACCCCGAAATATAAAAGGGAACCCTCGTACTACAGAAGAAAACTACTCGATAAACGAAATAGAATTATTAGCTATTGCTTGGGCTCTACAAAAATTGTGAAATTTACTTTATGGCATAACAGATCTAACAATCTACGCAGACCACCAACATCTAACATTTGCAATTTCAGAGAAAAACCGTGACAACAAACTCAAGAGATGGAAAAATCGAATAGAGGAATACGGAGCAAAATTAATGTACAAACCTGGTAGTCAAAATATTGTATCTGACGCACTCTCAAGACAACAGAACGTGTTCTGATCACTCAGCAGTAAGTTCACCGGTAAATCAGTTTGATAGAACGTCAAGACCCTTGAATAACTATAAAATTCAAATCGAAAGTCTAGGGGATGCTGCCAGAGGAAGTTCAAACCACATCAAGGAATCCCCTGTATCTTCCAAGTACAATAGTAGACTACTTGCCGGGATGGTTAAAAGACAGACCCTGTTGGGTAACGATATCTGTAACTTGTTGTATTCGAGAATACTACCCGTATTCGCTTAAACACTAATCTCATGTCCTTTCTAACACCACCTTTAAAACTACGTCCTCACATATCTTACATTCTCATTTAATACAATTCATAAATAAACAGACACAATATTCTATATCCAGTCACTTACAGCACATTTAAAAACATGCCCCCTTTCATAACAAGCACATTTTTCATTTCAAAACATAGCACTTTGATTTTCGTTCAAAGTTTATTCAAAATTATAAGACAGAAACTTCTGGAATAACTTGATGAAATTTGTTTTGTTCATTTAATACGACACAGTTAGTTGGAACAAAATGTTCTATAATAACAGGGAAATTTATATTGTAAAATCAGTTCAAGTTAGAGCTCAACTTGAGATAGTTGAGTTCAAATAAAATATAAAAATAAAACTATAATTATTTTAATAAAGAAAAGATATTTTATAACCCCCACGCTCTTCCCTCGAAAGAGGAAGCACGGCGCTGGAGACGTAACACTGGTGGCAGCGGTGGGATCCACGAAGACTGGTGGAATCCCCGAAGGAAGACTCAATCCCCGAAGGACGACTCAATCCTCGAAGGAAGACCGATCCATGAAGGAGGACTCGATCCCAGAGGAAGACTAGTGCGATTAACGACGACTGGCGGCATAAAACCCTAAAGAGGAAAGGAATGTCCTCATTTTCGACTTGGATGGCGGAACATTCGATGTATCGAGTCTAACTATTGATGTTCCAGAGGAAATCCACGAAAGACCTCCGTTCCAATACGAAGACTGGCGGAAACCCGGAAAATTAACTACAGTGGCAGCAGATTTGAAAAAAAAAAATATAATAAGACATAAAACGACGAAAAAAAAAGACCAGGATAACACACAACTATAGGGCATGAAGTCTGCCTGGCAGTAATAATATAAAAAGCGGAAATAATATAAAAATAAGACAATAACTCAAGAAAAAAAATTTTTTTAAGAAGAAACTACACTTACTACACTATTGGAATCCAGGAAGTGGTAATCTCGAAAAGAACAAAACATCAATCAACAGTTAGCCCACTTTACAGCTTTGGGACCAAATTAACTTTCTTTTCCATATATATTGAATAACTAAAAGAAAGGCCATTTTTCATCATCATCATCATCGGCACTACAACCTGGAACCGGTCTTGGCCTTATTTAGCAAGTCCGAGGCTTGTTAAATTTTCCATAATGATTTGTTTTTTCCGGGCAAGGTCATTAGTCTTGCGCCAGAGGCTCTACGACGGGGAATCGAACCCCGGTCTCCCGCGTGACAGGCGGGTATACTAATCAGTATACTATTGAGGAGCTAAAGGCCATTTTTATATACCGTATTTTTAAGAAGTGATTTTACCATACATTGATTTCAAAGTTTTCAATATTACGAGTCCTTATTACACGAGACAGGCGGCTAGGCAGGGGAAAGAACAAATCCACTCTCTACAAATACACCATAATCCCCCTGAAATGGCTCTTTCTGTCGGAATTTCTGATGTTTTCAGAATCGTCCCTACCTTTGACGGGAAACCATGCGACCTAGATACATTTATTTCCGGGGGAGACGTTCTATTTAGATCTATAAAAAGGGCAGACCCGGAGATATATGAAACATTTTTGGAACTAGTCAAAAATAGACTAGAGGGTCCTGCCTATGATCTAATTAGGTATAGCACAATCGCTAAATGGGAAGATTTAAAGGATAAACTTGAATCAGAATATAAAGAGGAGCAATCTCGGTCAACGGCACACAATGAGTTGATATCCCTGAAACAAAACTTCAGAGAAACCGTTCGGGAATACGGAGATAGAGTTGCGAATGCTCTGAGGACGCTGAACTCTGCTACGTGTGAAATAACAGCAGACGCGGTGGTTAGAGAATTCTTGATAGAAGAAAACTCAAAATTGGCCGTGCAAATATTTGAGGATGGTCTCAAGAATGAACAACTGAAAATCCTAGCCAAAGTCCATGGGGGAAATAGTTTAAAACAGTCGATTGCACATGTAGTATCACATGCTGCTCGAATGGACAACTCTCCCAGGTCATATCAATATAATGAAAATCCTAGATTTAATCGTAGAGTCTGCCAAACCTGCGGTAAGCCAGGTCATTCTCAGGACACATGTTATCGGAACATGCAGTCCAACAATTTTCCGAATAGACAACCCATAAAAACAGAATTTAACATTACTTGCAATTTCTGTGGACGGAATAATCACACAGAGAACGAGTGTAAATACAAGATATCTAGGAATGGACCATCCCTAACAAATTACCAACAAGGTACAACAACGCGTAATCCATTCCGAAATAATTCTACCGAAAATCGTTTTAGTGAAAATCCTAGAATCACCAATAGACAAAACGATAGGCAAAATGTCCACTTTTCTCGGGTGCAAGAGTCGGAAAACGAGGCCTGACGCCAACCCAATTTTATGGAAGACAGACAAAATTTTTCTATTTATAACATTAGATCTTTGGCAATAGATAACGACAATTTTAATGAAGCTCCTAACCAAATAACTAAAGCGATACAGATAAACGAAGAGAAACCAAGCACTAATATCAATATTCCGGTTTTGGAAGATAATTCAGCAACACAGACTGAAAATTTGAAATTTTCAGCAGTATTAAAGACTGAAATCCCTGATATTTCGGATATCCCTATTGACAACACAGACACTTCAGCAACCAAGACTGAAAACTCAGCAATATTAAAGACTGAAAATTCAGAACTTGCAGAAAATACACAAACAAAAATCCCTCACATTTCGGCTATCCCTATAGACAACCCCGACACTTCAGCAACAAAGACTGAAAATTCAGCAGTGGTAAAGACTGAAGATCCAAAAGGTGCAATAAAAATCGAAACCCAAGTCAGTTCAGTAGCTAACACTGAAGAACACCATGTTTCAGCAGCAAAGACTGAAGGATTGAAGGTTTCTACAGCAGATATAACTGAAGAAATAGTTCAAACAGCAAATAAGACTGGGAACCAAGATGTTCTAACAGCAAATAAGTCTGAAGAACTATACGAATCAGTAAATGAGACTGAGAAACTAAACGATCCATCAGCAGTGAGTAAGACTGAAAAGGTAAACGTTCCGACAGAAGTTAAAACTATAGAAAATGAGGACATTGAGCCGAAAACACTAAACATTTTAAATAACGATACTGAACACCACCACGAAGTAATGAAAATTGAAAATAATAATTCAATTAAAATAGGTATGAAAAAGAAAAACCATATAAATACCTTACAAATTAATTTTTACAACAATAAACATGTATTCGAACACAAAATAAGAAAAAATAAAAAGGTACACAGTCATTTAGGACAATTGAGATCATTTCTTAATTGGTACTCGTTTTATGCATTTCTATTCAGTCATCATAATAATAGGCCCAAAAAAGTTTTGGAAAATTTTCCATAAATTTAAGGAAAAGATAGACACTTAACAAATGGCCTTTGTTTTTATTCAATATATAAAACAATTGTAAGATATGATGGAAACGAAAAAAAAAAAAAAAAAAAAGTAAAAAAAGGGGAAGAAAGAAAGAAAATTTTAGAGTTAAAATATATATTGGGATATAATATATTTTAAAATATATATCGGGATATAATATATTGGAAATTCGAACGAAAAAGAGAATTTTGAGAATTAATATTAATCATATATATAGAAAACATTTTTTTTTGGATAATAAAAGAAAAGGTTCCAAGTGGAAATATTTTAAGTTAGTTGGAAATATTCAAAGTTAGTTAAAATATAATGTAAGTAGACTATAAGTAAACTTTTGGATTATTGTAACCTATTTTGCTAGTATTAAGAACTTTTGGATTTTTGTAACTTTTGATATAAGATTAATTTTGAACGCCATTGTAATTGAACGAAAATCCAAGTCTGTAATTAATCCTAATCTAAGCAATAGTTAACAGAAAATTATTCTCTTCAAGCATAATTTTCTTTCTCGAAGAAGGGTGGGATGTTGTATTCCAGAATACTACCCTTATTCGCTTAAACACTAATCTCATGTCCTTTCTAACACCACCTTTAAAACTACGTCCTCACATATCTTACATTCTCATTTAATACAATTCATAAATAAACAGTCACAATATTCTATATCCAGTCACTTACAGCACATTTAAAAACATGCCCCCTTTCATAACAAGCACATTTTTCATTTCAAAACATAGCACTTTGATTTTCGTTCAAAGTTTATTCAAAATTATAAGACAGAAACTTCTGGAATAACTTGATGAAATTTGTTTTGTTCATTTAATACGACACAGTTAGTTGGAACAAAATGTTCTATAATAACAGGAAAATTTATATTGTAAAATCAGTTCAAGTTAGAGCTCAACTTGAGATAGTTGAGTTCAAATAAAATATAAAAATAAAACTATAATTATTTTAATAAAGAAAAGATATTTTATAACCCCCACGCTCTTTCCTCGAAAAAGGAAGCACGGCGCTGGAGACGTAACAAACACAATTGGACCGGGTGGTTGTTTGGAATTTCGCCAAACAATCATTAATCTCGAAACTTTTTCCATTGACTTTGCAAATAATAGCACAGGAAGTCTTTGGCATAAAGCAGCTGAACGGCAAACTGTACCAAGGGTACCCGCGGTCGGTAGTCACCCGAAGACTCTACCCAGGGAAGGGCCTCGAAATACTGTCGAGTGCCAGTTACTCCAATAAAAACGCAAAACCCCAAAAGCCAAAAAAGGCGCCAAAGAAGGGAAGGCTTCGGTAGAACGCCTACCAACAAACCCTTCGGAGGTATAAATCTTTCTGAATAGATCGGTCATAGTACCAGTATAGTGGTCCAAGAAGCCCTACCATTTTTCTCCCACATTTCCTTTTCCCCTACATCCATAACGGGAACTAATCGAATCCCCATCCAATATCATATATTCATATTCCCGAATCTACGTTGAATTCAATGTCAAGTAAATTGAACCAAACGTGCAATTGTCGAACACTGAATTCAATTCCAAAAATCCAAACATCTATACTATAACTATTTATTGGCCTGTAGGAACTCGGAAGTTCACGACCTCACCGAGTCGACTCTGCCATCGTTCCCTGAACTGTGCAGTCTCCTTCCACGCTTGACCGTCTGATCCGATCTCCTCAAGGTCAAACCTTACATTTGTGACGGTTCCGCCAAACCCCACAGTTCGCCTTCCTAAAAAACACCCATAACTCTATCCAATCATATAATTTCGATAATGCAATCGCATTTGCACCTTAAATGCTTTACGCATCTAGGGTTATCTAAGGTGTAATCTAAATGGTCCCTGTAAAAGAAAACTTACCTTCACGCATCTCTTCGCATATAGTTTCCTGTAAGATTTCTTTTATACCTTTTCAGGAACCCCAAAACCTAATCGGTACCTTCGGTTCCCAGGCAAATTTCAATTTCCGACACCTGCACCGCAATCTCCACCCAGGATACCAGAAACATTTCCTTTTACAAGGACTTTTAATGCATACAACGCGTTAGATAAAATTCCTAGAAATAATTCTTTACAGTGCATACGGCATCATGAATCCCAAGCCAGTCGGCACCCTCTGTCTGCGTTAAAATTCTATGCCGGACAGCTTGTTTTTACAGATGCCATAAACCATATTTTTACGCATGTAAACATACATAAGATCCAACTCATCGTTTGTTTTTCCACTAATAAACAATCTTCAATTTATTTCCCTGCCGCAGCTAATTATCCGGCATATACAAAGGCATGCAAGGGATTCGTTCGGCCACCAATCCCATTAGCACCTATTTTTCCCAACGTCGATAATAGCGACGATGCATCGCGTAAATAATGAACATATCTCTCGTTTGTCTTTGCCGCCTGTCTGCTTTGTTTTGCCATTGCTTCCGCGCATATGTAAACAACTCAGATCTGAACTATCGCACACATACCACCATGAGCTTCATTACAAGATCTGGTTTCCTATTCCACCAAGAGGGACTTTACGTTCCTCTGGTGGTAGGTAAAAACGATATCCTTAGTGGACAGGATATCTACCACGACTCCACAAACTCACCCCATAAGCGAATCATCTCTGCACGACATGATTATCTCTGAGTCCTTACCATCCGCTGACCGGAACGGTCATGTCGCTCCCACTCTCCGGTGTGCACGGAGACGCGAAAACACCTCGGAGTCGAGTGTGTGCTAAAGTTCCAACTTCTAATTTTTAATTGTTTGTGTTTCAGTGCGTGGTGTCTTCAAAGTAAATCGGGAGTTATGGTAGTTACGACATTAAAATTAAATAATTGAAAAACAATAAAAACAATCACCACCAACAGTCGAATGTGTTTTTCTTCCTTCCGGACTTGCAGCGTTTTGTTTTTTTTTGTAGCCTCTCCCGTGAAACCTCTTAGCGAACTGGTGGAGACGAGGTAAAACTCTCGCCCATGCTGGCGTCGCGATCTCGTACCCCACACATTGTCCTCCCATCTCCGTCGTGGCCGTCCTGTCGGTTTCTTTCCTGTTGGTCTACCGTCAAGCATTCTACGCACGGTCATTCCGTTGCCCGTTCCCGCCACATGTCCGGGCCATCTTTATCTGCGCGACATGACTACTCTCACTATTGTGGGTTTGCGGTATAGCTCTTCCAATTCGTGGTTATGGAGTTTCCTCCATTGTCCTGCCTCTTCATCATATATACCGCCAACGAAACTCCTTAAAACTCTAGGTTCAAATACGCGGAAATTGTTTTCTTCCCGTTTTGTGAGAGCCCAGGTTTCGCATCCGTATAGAACATTCAGCATGATTATGGTTCTATACACATGCAGCTTTACCATATATTACATGACGGCAGTTTGGATTTTAGCAGTTTATTGCCTTGGTGCCAACTAGCGTTGTCGGAATGTAGTCTTTTGTTAATTTCCTTCGACATTTCGTTACTGGCCGTCAGTATCGTTCCCAGATATTTAAATTCTTTAACTTTTTCAAATATCTTGCCTCTGACGTTGATATGTGTTCCCTGAGGTCCACCTCCTCCCGCCGTAATCGTGTATTTTGTTTTGTCTTCATTTATTTCTAGGCCCACCTATTCTGCCGTTTGCATAATGATTTCACTGTTTTTGCTTACAGTTTCTAGATTATCGCCCAAAACGGCGATGTCATCCGCATATGGGAGCACTTGTGTGACCCCGTTCAGGGATGATACTCGAGCGCAAGGTTAAATAGACATGGTGAGAGGCCATCCCCTTGTTTTGAAAATGGGGACGAATTTTGAGGTTTTCCATTCTTCCGGAGTGACTTCCTTATCCCATACTGTTTTGATGAGTTGGTGGATCTTTCGATCGGTTGCCTCTCCTCCATGCTGCATAAACTCTGCCGGTATGCAGTCGAATCCGGGAGCTTTGTTGTTTTTAAATCGATTTATTGCGCCTACAACTTCGTTGAAAGATCTGGCTCTGGGATCTGAGGCTCGGCTGTATGTACGTCTCGTGCCTTTACTCGTGGTTGATGGTTGCGCACATTGAGCAGGTTTTCAAATTACTGCTTCCATCTTGTCACGATATTGTTTGTTTCTGTGACCAGGCAGCCGTTTGCGTCTCGAATTATTTTGGGTCTCCCTCGGTAGCCAATTGTAGTTGAATTTATGCCGGCATACATACCTCTAACGTTCTTTGCTCTGGCTCATTTTCTAGGATTTTGTCGATCCGTGTCTTCTCCCATTCGCGTTTTTTGCGTTTGAAGAGTCTCATTGTCTCTTTCGCGTATCTTTCTGCGTTGACTTCATCATATCTTTCTAAGTGGACCGTTCTGGGGCGTTTACGCTCTTCGATCTTCGCCCTGCACTCATCGTCAAACCAAGGTTTGGACTTAATTGTTTTCTTAAATCCTAATAACTTTTGGGCTATTTGTTTGATTGTGTCTCTGATCGATGTCCATTTAGTGTCCACACTATTGCCTTCCTCTTCCTCACTGGTCCCATTTTCTAGATTGCTAAATGTATTCGTTAGTTCATCTTGATATTCAGCACTTTTGTGCAGGTCTTTTAGTTTATCAATGCCGACGTTTTTGCCCGTGACTGCCCATGTTGGATTGCTGCGAGCCGACTCCTGATTTTGCCCATCATTAGATGATGATCGGAGTCGCCATCTGCTCCTCAATATGACCTTACGTCAAGGATATTTGAGTGGTATCTTTTGTCTATGAGGAAGTGGTCTATTTGGTTACGCGTTACGCCGTCGGGTGATATCCATGTGGCTTCATGAATTTACTTGTGCTTGAACATCGTGCTTTTCACTACCAGATATCTTGACACTGCGAACGTGATAATTCGAATTCCATATGATTTGAAACGTCGTGTAGGCTGTGTTTACCTATAGTTGGTTGAAGGATATCTTCCTTTCCAATTCTCGCATTGAGGTCCCCGAGGAGGATTTTAACATCGAATGATGAGATCCTGTGGGAAGCGAAGTCAAGGTGCCGGCGTACGACACGGGGTTCTACTCCGTCCCCATCACTAATCAAATGTTCAGCCGCGGGAAAGCAAGTCACAAACACGATCACCAAGCAAAGGAGCAAACACATCGTCGCGATTCGAAGTCCTCCTCGGGTTGACACACCAAATAATCCACAACATATCTAGGAAATGAAGCAGGAGACAGGAAGTAAAACACAGTTTGGGTCTATTGAATCGTAATGGATTTTTATTTTATTTCACTTTCGGATAACACTGTTGGATGTCGGTTTATTTAATTATTAAAGGATAAGTTCGCTCGCAGTTTATTTAACTCCGAACACTTTAGTCTTCACTATAGCTTTAAATTTGAGACGAGCTATCAAGTCACCCAGCATTTCACAAACCACTCGTTATAAACGCGTCTCCGCAGACGGCGGAGAGCGGGGGTGAACCGACCGTAACGAACGGTGGTTGTAATAGGACTCAACGATATTCAATCGTTGTTAAAAGCAAGTCAGGCAGTGAAATTGGCTCTCTTAATTAAGGAGTGCGTTTTCCTATTTCAAGAGAGACGTAAAGTCTCTCTTTGGAGTAACCAAACCGATCTCATAGAAGAGATCTTCAGGATACACAAGTGTGTGTATACGTCGGTTATTTTCATAGATCAGAGCCATGATGGAGAACCTGAAACACAAAGAAGGGGAGTAGTGTCGGCTCATCACACCTACGCCTACCGGGTTTTTCGTGAGATTGTTTTTTGTATATTGATTATTCATTTCGTGGGAACACTCTGGAGTTTCAAATAGTCCGCCATATCAGAGCCCCTCTTTGATATGGTAAGGTTTGCCTACTGCTCTGATTCGACCCGGTGTCAGAGAGGCGCCGTTATAATACAGCCGATATACCCCTGGCTGCAAACCATCAAATGGGCACGGTGATGCGTAACACCCCAGATTAGGGCTGGTAGATCTTTGTGTGTTACTCCTCGCTAGCCTGTCTGACATGGGTGGCCCTACTGGAAGCGTATGCTTCCGTCAGCAAAGCCTGAGTGATTCATCGTAATTTAAGCCGCCGCACCACGTCAAGGTTTCTACCAAGCGGTAATTTTCTTACTTTTTACACAACTGTCCATCATTATTCTACAAAAGCAAATATCTTTGCATTTTAAAACTGCTTTCGTTGTTGTTTTTGAAACCCGTGGCAACAAAACTGAGCTTTTTCCTCCTTTTTTGTTTTTCCGTCCTTATTTCATTTTTCCTTAATCCTCATTGAAATATTTCTCATATTTTGAACATAAGAAAAAGTGTGTACGCCTTTTAAGAACTGCGGCGATCGAAAAATATCTCCTACCGTAACAAATATAATGAAGTTCACGATAGACTCCAAGGCGTACCGGCCTCCCATAGTCATGGTATAGTAAAGTCATACTTTGAATAGGAAGCAAAAAATGTCGTGTAATAAGAAATACTAAATTCGAAAATTCTTTTAACATCTCCTTTTTCTGGTAGCTCAATAATATTTCATGTTCAGAAAGAAGCCCACTTCCCAATATATAACCGAAATTTGTTTATTTATCTCCATAGTTACACAAGGTAAGTTTACAGCGCCCTAAAAGGGCTCATAAATAGGCCAAGATGGTCAAACGTAGTTGGTTTTAGGAAGATCAAAAATTCGGAAAAATACCAAGAAATATTTTACACTAACCCTCGTTTAATCCAAGACAATACCCCACACCCACATCGAAGCAATTTCGTTCAGAATTCAAATGATAAAAAGAGGAAAAGATTTATGAAAAAGCCACAGGCTTTTAGATGTCCTGAACGTGGCTTGTCTCTTGCATGTATGCGGCATGCGGTTGAACGGCCAAAAACCCTGTGGTGAAATGAAAACGTGATAAATTTAAGACCACAATTGTGATTGGATTTGCTTCACCGCGTGTGTGCTCCTCTGAAATAAATGCCGGTAACTAGAGTCGCAGTTTTATTTTGCCCCAACTCATATGAAAATAACTAGAAATTGTGGCAAAGCACAAACCACTGTGGCATCTGTTACCGTGTTACATGGATTTCTTTTCATCCGGACGTTTTTAGAAAAGGGGACATTCTCTCTATTGCCTCAATTTACCACTTCAATTCACATTTTAACATACGAGTATAGTAACAGTTGGTGACTAACTCACATATTCCTGGCTACATATCAGGCAATGGTTTTCAAGTTAGAGATATTTTTAAACCAAACGAAGCTGAATATACATGTAGTAAACGACCACGTCCCGTATCTAAATCGTTATTCAAACCTTCATTAATCACTGGCCATGTTTAGTATTCCATCTATCGCATAGTTCTCGGTTGGTGGTCCGTCCCTTTAATCAGCCACCCATCTCAAGGGACCCCAATACCATTTTTGTATTCCTAAAATAATTTACACCCGGGATTGGATAAGCTGAAAATTGAAAGGCTTTCCCTCTGTCCTTGTCAACACTGATTAATCAAACCATTTCGATTAAATTTTAATCGAATTCGTCGACGAAAAACTAATAAAACACCACTTAAGTTGTTTCGAGCGTCGATTCAATAATGATTTGTGGGCCCAATTGAGCGGTTTGAAGCGAACCACAAATGAAATGAATTTTTAAGGGTTAACAAATGAATTGTATAGGGCCAAGTGAGAGGGGTATACAGAGAAGGAGACACGGAAAAAGAGGAACTCATTATCCTTACAAAAAAATGTGGTACCACGTAGAAATATATGAAAGTCCCATAGTTGGTTGACCTAGGGTAAGGATATTTTTCGTATATCGCCTACGCGCTCGTCGTCTACAGTTCTGTCCTTCCTTCCTTTAATTCAAGTGGGATGATATCAGGTTTCCGTGAAATGAGTTAAAAATATACCTAATTACTTCTAAATATCTTGGTGATCACTCTAGTTTCTGTATCTCGAGTTTACTCTGACTTCCTAAATGGCTGTGCCGCATTGTAGACAACAAGTACAGATCCGATGGAAGTCGTGTGTTTTCAGATAGCGGTTCACTTAATAACCCGAAAGAGTCCATGTTATCAAACTGGTAGTTTGATGGTGCGATTTACATCATAGTTCGCGTTGATACTGTCTGTTAGTTGTCTTGTGGCGTTTCTAACAGATACACACACAATACACAAGCAAATAGTGAAGAACACCGAACGAAAATCGAATAAGAAAATGCGTCAGAGCCGTATACCATAGAGATAACATAACAATTCACATCAGTTGAATGTACTCGAGTTTAAAAATCGAATTCGGGCACACGGCCAATAGCCTGATGTGTTACGCAAAGGTTCAATTTTTGGTGATTCTAACTGTCATAGCGTCAGTTCGAATCACACGTTCTTCACTATCATCTCAAATGCTAGTCTTATATAATATAAAGGCATTTAATAAGTTTTCGCTGATTTGAATAGTTCTCATATTTCCAACAGAAGGCGCTACTCGTGTCAGAGGCTAGCTGTATTTCAGCATCATTACACAACAGTTTGAAAGCATAGGTAATGATTTGAAAACAAAGTTCATTGTGTGCCGCTCAAGTTGAAGGCAGCGAGCACCTTTTTAAGGTCCAAATAAAATATTAGGGTTTGTATTTATTTGGTAGGTTGGTATGATTGTTGCGAACAGCTGACAAAAATTTCAAGACATTTGCTTTGCTGGATTAAAAATTACAGCGCCTGGGATCAATGTGTGGAACAAGGAATTTTGCAACGAATTTTATCAACAAAAAAAAAAGAAGAAGTTTCTTGTGCTAATGCATTAAATATGTCACAAGTGTTACGGCCATGAATATTTACTAATGTTACACCTCACCACACACCCCCTCTTAAACAATTAATACTTCAAGCATCCTCACCCCATCTCAAGCAATCAATCATCATACCACCTCGAACAATCAAGCCTCACATCATCCCAAACAATTAATCCTCACAAGTATTTTGCATACAATGCAAAATACGCCTCCTTCCCATAAACATTCAATTAAAACACATATCGCACACGTTGCTATAAACGCCTATCTACTCCAAAGCATATCACACTTCATGATTATTCATAATACCGGCCGATTTCTTCCCATAAACAATTACAATACATATCGCATAGGTGACGATAAACGCCCAACCGCTCCAAAAACATATCATACTTCATGATTACTCAAACGAGCCCAAGGTCGCCAGCCACGATCAAGCAAGGCCAGCAAGCTCATGTTTCGACTACACGTCTTTACGATGTTATACAAGCTATATGACACGAGCGGTGTTGTCAAAGGCCACCAACTACGATGTAATTAAGCGTCGTTAAGTGCTGAGTTCGGCAAAGTAGCGAACACAGCAGTGAAGCGCAATTAATCGTATGATACGATTAGCACAATGCCCTATAATTGGTTCTCCGCATGCAAGCAATTAAGTAACTGCGCAATTCATTACCGCTGCATTTTTAGCAGGGCAAACTGAACAATTGCTGAAAATTGCAAATTACCTATGACAGGCAAATAACCTGAGAATAGGTTACACATTCTGGATGAGAAAAATGCATCGTCTGCATTAACTCCCCATTAATTTGGTATATAAAGGGTAGTTGCAAATGGGTTGAGATGATTAGTGTAGTGTAATGTCAAAGCAAGGAGACTGCGGCCTTTTGCACAAGTACAGCGGGTCTTCTTGTTATTTAAGAGTCATAAGTTAAAGGGATCAACACCCTCATTTAAATTATAAATAAAGTTTGTGCGTTCAAATGAAGTGAAGTGTGTTTAATTTCTTACAACACAAACTACGGGAAGCAATCTAAAGTGAAGACAATACCGTAAGTAACCCCGAATTACTAATACCTATAACTTAAAAGTGGAAGTTGAGAAACGTACACCACTGATTCCTATAAACACACTCTCAGATAACTAAATACTAAATGCCAATATCTGAGGTTACATACAGATGTTACATTTTGGCGCCCAACGTGGGCAATAATACAATATTAATAACAACAATAATACAATATTTTGACCATTAGCTGCCCGATAACTAAATATTAAATGATAATATCAGGGATCACAACTCTGATGTTACATTTTGGCGCCCAACCTGGGGGCTAATAAAAGAAAATATAAATAATACAAACAAACATTATTTCTGATAACCAAATATTAAATGATAATATCAGAGATCACAACTCTGATGTTACACTAAGATCACAAATTTTTATTTCGGCGCAAATCATTTGGTGAGGGCCCTGAAGGAGTCTAAGATGAACCCCACTTCAACAACTGACGAGAACAGCGAACTGCAACTACAACACCACTGAACTATTTGGGGAGATTCGTGATGATTTCAACTCCAACATCCGCCTAATCTAGATTCCGCGATTGAAAGTAGGACACACTATCTCCACAACAAGTCCACTGGTGCTCGACAGCCCCCCCCCCCCCCCGGTGGAGACAGCAAATTGTAGAAGATCAGGACCTCAGCAACGTCGTTCAGCAACAACGATACCCCCGTCGGGCCGAACCCGGCGGCATAAACTTTTTGCAAACCAACCGGCACCAGCGATCACTAGGACAACCCCGACAGAAAGGTAGACGATATCCAACACGTCAGTACCCCCTTCTCAATTATATATTTAAACTCTGTGCAGATCCAAGTTGTAACAACGTGGCGCAATCAATGCAGAACGCCATCACTTATGTACTGCACAAGTTACCGTGAGAGGATACATTGATAAGACTTCTGTCGTGCCGGATGGAGACGATTGTGGCGTTCCTGACAGATACACACACACTACACAAGCAAATAATGAAGAACAACACCGGAAAAAAATCGAATAACCAAAAACATCAACGGTATACCAAGCAATAACAGCAATTCCACACCAGATGAGTGTACTTGCGTTTAGAAATCGAATTCGTACACGCGGCAGTGGCCTGATGTGTTAAACAGTGGTTCAATCTTTTAATTTTTTTTTTTTACACAAACGCGCGCACAAAAGGGGATTTTGGAGTACCCTTAAGTGTCGGAGCACAGTGTGAGCGGAAGGAGAGGAAGCAGATAAGGAAAGGAGGTATCGATGTACATTGGTCTCAAATGCCTGGACATTACAACGACGAGGAAACACATGATCAGGTAGAACATTCCACATTCGTGTGGTTCGGCTAAAGAATGACTCTCTATGGTATGTTTGTTTGTGCGCGTGAAGTTGATTTTCAACGTGAACTGATGCGCATTCTCAGATTGACGGGTATCGCGGGAAAATGTCTGAGGAGGCGCAACACACTCAGCAAGTTTTCTTGAGCAACGACTGTGATAATACCTATAGAAGAGAGATAGACATGATACGTTGCGCCTATGTTCTAACGACGGAATTGATCGACTCACAGTTGGGTCCCCAATAAGTTTTACTGCTAGTTTTTGCTTCCTATCGAACACGTGTAGTGCAGTTTTGGGTGCGCCTGACCAAATATGGGAGTTGAACTTCATTTTGGAACGAATATACGCCTTGTAAATAGTGGCCAGGTTAGTAATTCTAACTGGCAAGGGTTGGTTCGAAACACACGTCCTTCACTATCGTCGCAAATGCTATACGACCAAGATCTGAAGCTCATCGCAGAAAAAGGCGCCATCGGCCAACCCAATCTACATGGGCTACCAGATTTCAAAGGCGGATTTCCAACCACCACCGACTAAGGTGGCCATCACAAACTTCCCGAAACCGACGACCCCAATAGAGCTCTGCCGTTTCCTTGGCGTCATTAACTATTGCTGGTGCAGCATTTCGCACGCCACCAACCTGCAAGTACCCTTGGACGACCTACTCAAGCACATTGCCGAAAGGCTAACTTTGACCGAAGAGGACCGGCCCTTCCACCTGTGCTTGCATGCGTCGCTGATGCAGTCTACACCATCCTCTACTGATCGGACGCATCCGACATCAGGGCAGGGTGCTGGAGCACCAACAACCCCACAAAACTTGGCGACTTTTAGGCTTCTTTTCGCAAAAGTTCTCGGACACTCAGAAGCTCTCTGATACTTACAACATAAAGCTTTTGGGGGCCTATGTAGCAGTGAAGCACTTCGGAAGGATTCGCGAGGGATCATATTCACGGATGGCAAGCCCCTGGTCATCGCGGAGGCCTGTCGTTCGCAGAAGGCCTCCGTACGAAGCCAGGCATCTCGACTATGTACTGCATTTCAATGTCAATGCTCACTAGAGTACCCTCGAGCCCTTTTCACGACCTACTCTGACAATTCACCCTCAGACAAAAACAACGACATAGTACACTGCAACATACCACCCGACGAACACTCCTCGCTTCAGGCATCATAATTAAAACGCCATTCACTGACGTGGCCACAGTCCAAGGTGCGCTGTAGAGCTCACTGCCCAGAGCCCTGAGCACAGACACAATCGTCACGGTTCAGGCCACCGATACGGACAAACTTGGTGAACTCCACTATAACTCTATCTCTACTCCCAATTGGTGCCCACGACATTTACTGCGACTCCAAAGGCAACAAAATCCGAAATCACCTTCGGAGGCAGGCTTTCAATATCATCTACAGCCAGGTGTGGAAACTCGTCTAGCACGCTGTATGCACAGACATCATCGCTTGGGCATGTGACTGCGAGGACTGCCGACGCTCTAAGGAGGGTTGCCACAACGGGGTGGGAAATTCGACGAGCCTGCATACCGCCTCGAGCAGATTCATTTAGACCTAATTTAGGCATTTATCCAAGGTATACAATAGTGCCTGACCACCACCAACAAATTAACGCGGATGCCAGTGGCGGTGCCCCTGCCGATGATACTCACAGTCTTGGTTTGCCCACAGTATTGCTGGGTTTCAGCAGAGCACACGGGGAGGATGTTCCGTGCCCCTGGAGAATTTTTCGCGCCGGAGCCGACACAGGCAAACAGGACCATTTATCTGCCTGTGGAAACTTTTCAAAGTCATCTAACCCGCTCCAGCACCCCGGCACACAATTGGACACTAGAACATTCACGAGGATCTACAGACTTGCATCTAAAGTTTCTCACAAGTCGATGGTATCGGTAGGCCACCCGAAGCGCTCTACACAGGTCCACACCGCATCATCCCGCGCATAGAAAAGAGAACGGTTATCACAGATGTTGACGGACAGAAGAGACGTGTCTTTACCATAGCTGAAGATAGAAGAGCAGGATCACACCGACCAAGCTTCAACCGCTCAGCAACAGCCCATAACTTCCGCCCCAAACCACAGGTAACCACCAAATGGACAAAAAATAACTGGCGCGTTCTTATCCAAGAGTTGGGCGGGGGGGGGGGGGGGGGTGTAGTCACTCAGCACGGACCACCACCTACATGCATTCGCCGTGAGAGCATTTTGACTAGTCAATTCAGTCGCACTCTCGTTCTCTCGCATGCACATATAAACGCACGGCTGAATTTGCGTGAAGCTGTCGGGGTATTACCTGGAACTCGTCCCATGTAGAATAGAAACCCTCGAGGAATTCCATACGCCAAATTTGTACAACAACAACAAGGAGTGAGAGTCATTGGCCTGGGTACATCACTTTGAAGCTGACCGCCGTTGGGCAAACACGAACGTCCGTCATCGGAGGGCAACACCCTATTCATCGCCTGCAAGTATCAGAGTACATTTTCAAATAATAATAAAATAAATATTTAGGGATCTTGTAGAGAGAATAAACCCGCTACCGACGCACCAAAAGGACGAATGGAATAAAATGCAGGATAATGATGGAAACCGTGAATTGCAAGAGCTATACCTCAAACTAACAACCATGAGAATCATCAGATCGCGTAGATTTAGATCATATGTGGTGAGAATGAGCAACGACAGAACCATCCGTGGAATGGTTGCCAGAAGATCAATTGGGAAAAGACGGCTACAATAGAGATGGGAGGACAATGTAAGGGGTGACCTCGAGTAGGTCGGGTCAGATGGAGAAAAATTGCTCAGAATGATCGCGTAATTAAGTCAGTGAGCTTATAAACTTTCAGATTACTACAGGCCTATAAATTGTGGTTAAATGGTAATAGTGAAAACCAGGTCCAATTTTTTTTCATTTTTAGCAAAATTGCAGACAATTCACATGAAAGCATTACTTTTACTCCATCCTGCGCATTACCCCACACAACCTATTATGAGAGTCTGCTACGCAACGGATTTGATTCTTTAGAGGCATTTTCCATTTCCGTCACGGCCTTATAAATAAATGAATCTAGTATTCTGCTCCTTTACCAAATAGGCCGGTCGTCAGCAAATAATCGATCATCTCACCACCCAAGGGAATCACACCTGCAATTTAAGAGGCCATATACCATGGATGATGGGGTGTGGGGGGGGGGGGGGGGGATACAGGACCGTGGCGGTTCTACTGACGCCACTGCTACCTTTTCCACTTACCTCCAAATCTTCCTGCCCTAAAGCTCAGGAGACCTCATTGTTTTCCACTTATGCAAGCGCATTAACACCCTCAAGCATTCTCCCACCGAGCCCATAGTTCTTCGATTATGCAATCGCATCCATCACCGTAAGCATCTTCCTCGCCAAGAACACTTACGCATTCAATGCGTAATATCGTTTTCCCTGGAAAAATTCGGTACGCCAGTACCGCATACATCAATGCATCTCAGCATTGTTCTAAAAGAAAACATTTCGGTTGCAATACTAGATAACCGAAATGGATTATGGAAACAATCACCAGAACCTCTGTCCGCCTGCGTTTACTGTCCCACACGTGCGCGACCGACTTTTATGGTGTATCCGTACGCAGGGCGGCTTTTATGCAACCTTCAAAGCACCAGCGGAACTCGCGCCTAGCTGCCAAGAGCCGAATTCATTGCCAGTGTAAATACTCACACTGGAATTCGACCCGTGACTCCCTATGAATGCAATACGCAATTGACATGGATGTAAACACAACCATCATTGTGTAATATCCCAAATGCAATTCCCATTTAACGAGTTCCTGGTGTAGGTTTTGTTTATCCTTTCTGAAATGCATCGATAAGCACGGTGATGCGTACGAACACACATACACACCACTGCACTAAAAGATCGCATTTCCTTGGCGGTCACACCCTTAAGAGAAAAATTTACTCTCTCTCTTCTGTTCCTTAACCCTACCCGAGGACGGAATTCAAGTCAGAGTTTTATCCTCGAGGAGTCTTTTACCATCAGCAGTCGAGCACGGTCTTGTCGCTCCCACTCTCCGTCCCGCGGTGGAAAGCGTTGATATACAGAAGTCGTGTTAAGAAGAAGCATTTAACCTTGTATCGTTTCACCTTGTATCGAATTTTTAAAAATCATTTTTGCATTAATATTAAGTCCGTTGTAAAATAAAAAAACATTAAGTATAACAAGCTTGTGCTCACTGCGTTTTATTTTCTTGGTGACTTCCATCGGTGTGTTTTATTCGCTGTGCCGCGCTTGTTCTGTGTTTTGGTCTTAATCCTTGATCGGTTATGGCGAAACTGATGGACTTGTGGTGACTTCGGTAAGGGCGAAGTAGAACCCTGTGCCGTACGTCGGCACCACGATTTCGTTCCACCACAGAACAAATTCTCTGCTTTCAACCCGGCGAAGGCCAGGACGATCCCTGTGCTTGTTCAATCCAAGTTGACATGCAGTCTCCACGTGACACCCCTGGATAGTTACTTTGGCACCCGCGAAGTTGTGAACCAATGCATGTAGCTACACCCTGAGAAAGGTTGGCGTAAGGGTAGTAACCTTGTCCAGAAAAATAAATTATTATGGACAATTTAACTAGTCTCGGATAGTCTCGGATACCGGTGGAGAGACATGCTAAATAAGGCCAAGACCAGATCCCGGTTGTAGTGCCAATGATGATGATGATCCCATAGACAGAATGAGAAAAAATGCACAAGGCTTCTTAATGATCCCCAAATTTTTACCAATTTTAAAACAAAATTTAATATTGACTCTTTGAACTTGATACATTTTTGACCGAAGCACAAAGCTACTGTCACTTAAGGCGATGGCTTCCACTAAACGAAATGTCATCAAATTTTGACGGTTTGTTAAGAAAAGTTCTCACTACATAAATCAATCATCGTTAAGCCATGGGTTTTATATTGATGCACGGATGTTGCATTGGTCGACGAGAAACTCCCATGTCATTGCAACGGTCTAATACAAAAGACCAATATCATCCAGAAATGGGATGAAAGTAAATGAACAATATTGAGCTTTTAATATAAGTCAGTATAGTATTTCGTTTTGTAATGAATACGAATAAAATAAACTCAAATCTCACTACATGAGGAAGTCATGAATATTAATAATAAACATTGCGCAGGAATTCATTGAATTAAGATTGCTTTTTATTACGGAATAGATGTATATATTTTGGATTTCCTTTACACGGTTAATTGTTTTTGTTTCCAGGTAACCTTTGTAAGGCACCACTAAGTGTCCACTGTATATCAAGCTATAGCAAACCCAGGTAGCCCCCCGTCGCTTGCCTGAGCCGTTTCATTATCGGACTAGACGTAAGCAATTACGTTTTATATTAAATTATTGTGCGCAGACCATACCGACAGTAATATAAAGAATTCCCTAAATATGACTTCGTCTTTGATTCTGGAATAACATCCAACACTCCTGACTCATAGTTAAAGTTATTAAAATGTTTCCCCTCGATTCGCAACATACTCTGACCCAGAAACTTTGGCCCCAAAACCGACAATTAATTTAACGGCTCTTTTATTTTCCTTTCACGGTTGACTAGCACTTTTTTTATTGCTTTTTTTGCTTATATTTGATCAATTCCCCGTAATAAGGTTGAAACACGTACCACATGCGACTTACAAATATCGTAAAATGGTTTCCTTTTTTTTTCTTTGCAAACAGCAGCGCCAGGACTCAGTGATAGGAAAACATTAAAATCAATAGACTGCGACTTCAAAGCGGAAACAACAGCCTCCTCCGTTGATAACCACTTTTGCACCGTTTGCAGATATCAAATACGAAAAAAAACGTAGTCCTTTTTGTTTTGACACTGATACCACCGTAGAATATCTTTCGTTTGCACGCATAATGTAATCAAAGTATTCTCCCCGTTTCGCTGCCTCCCTTGGTATAGATTCCACGACCGGGATATTGACACCACACCGATACCTTTTCGTCTTTTCGTCCTTTTCGCAACCTTTTGTGGGTCGCGATGTGATTTAGAAACGGAGCAGGACGAATATGGTGAGGTGGATTTTGTGGAATTTCAGTTGGGTTACTCTCATAGCAAGTCCTTAGTAGCCATTGAGTAGTGTCCTTGCACTTAAAGTATTTGAAAACATTAAGTATCCGCGTAGAATATTAAAGCGAAAACCTAATTTCGAAACGACTTTAAAAACTTCTTCTGTCTGAGGGTTGATTTATTGATTTTTACTGTTTCTGATTCGTGCGCGCTGAAGTAGGTGGATGGATACACATATGCACGCATGTGTATCTACATATATTCTGTGTCACTTTTTATGTTAGCACGCACTGAATTTTCCAGTTTACATATTATCCTGTTTCCCGCATCGCACGTTGGTAGGTAACTAACGTACATGTGTCTAGGGTGCGAATGTGTAAAAGATTCCATCACGAAAGGGTAAAAGTAAGTTATCCTTGAGGTACGGGTTGGGATGGTAATAATGTTTCGAAGAAATTTTGAAAACTTTTTCATATGCACATTGTGTGAGGTATGAGTATTTAATCGAGGTAAACATTTTTTGAGTGCTTTAAAGCACACTTCACACTCCTCTGGGGATTCCTTACAATGTTAAGCTGGTATTTACATTTTTCACGCTATCAGAACGAGCTGGATTCTATGATACTTATTATATTATGCTGGTGCAAGGAAAACGGACGAGCTTAGAAAGATGTGGGAATTCTTTTATGTGGGAAACTTTGAAAAGGGTGAGAGTTTAATGTCTTTGGTTCTGGTGGTGTTTTGATAGCAGCCAATTCTCACGTTGCATTCAGTATTTTGGTAAAGAGGGTTGGTTTTGCGTCATCTTAGTTCAATAATCTTTGAAAAACCCTGGTTGGTTGAGTGCCTTCCTGACAAGGGTGAATGTTTGGAGGAATCACCGAACGATTGAGAGGGTTTTAATTGTCCCAATTTGAATTGGCCACATCAATTGTTTGAATAGATCCGTCGAGAGTTTTTCTGTACTCTGTCATCAGAGCGTATTCCGCTTGTTTATCCGACAATCGCCACGGAAACTCGTTAGACTCGTGTTTCTTCCCTCCCAATCGGATGACTAGAAAAAAGTGAATTTTTTGACAGTTTAACTTACGGCATGGTAACTGTTGACAATTCGCAAATTGCCTAACCAGAGAATCGTGTAAAATGGAATTTATGTTGCTGGGCTGTTTTGTAAGAGTATGGATCGTGTAAACTGGAATTGGTAACATCGATGATGCTCTTGGCAATTGTAATTGTAATTGGAATCCCCTAGTCGAATTTAGCTTTTGTAAAATCACTCACGTAATAAGTTTTGTTTTCTCTGAAGGAAAATTGAGTAAAAGCACATGAGGCTGAGAAATACTGATATACCACAGGGGAAACTACGAACTACTGAATTCTAAGTTCGTATTGCATAAAATTCTTTATATAACCTCGTCCCTTCGACTATATCTGCGAAATGCTGTTAGAAAAAAATTCCTCTTGGCAGTGCAGCAATTGCCTTCTAATTTTGTTTACTTTAAATGTACTCTATGAGGAGCTAAATTATTACAGACAAATGTTAGGTTGGAGAAAATGAAATCCATTATTTTCTTCAGCAACTCACTGTGGTTATATATATATACATATATATTTCATGAAGATCATACATTTTCCGACTTGCCCTTGTCGAAAAACGTGAAATTTTATACTATATAACACGTCTCGAGGTTTAACGTGCTGTTTATTCGTTTTATTTAATGATTTTTTGTATAAAGGAGGGCACACAATGCACAAGTATTAACCGATCTAAGGCAGGGTCATTTTTGGCATTGTTATCTAATTGAATTCGTTTAATTATTACCCCCTATAATAATTAACATCTCGTGTCTTCACATGTATATCCTTCCCTTCCCCAATACCCAAATCATCACTTTCCCATTACAATAGAATATTCCCATATACAATAGTTAAATAATTAAAATAAAGTAAAACCCCTATTTAAAAACCACAATCATATTGCACATAGCCATATTCTCTCTATTGGCCATAGTCTCCCTATCAACCATAGCCCCCTATTAGCCATAGTCTTCCTAATTCCGTTTCCTAGAAATAACAATCGTGGAAGCGGAACAAAAAAGGATATGACAAAGAACGACACGAGATTTCCTTCTTGTGATTTTAGCAGAGAAAGCGGATGGTCGTCGCGGAGTCGTGTGTGCGTGCGAATTTCGTGATATGTGAGTTTGCATATTAGACAATTTTAAATGTGTAAAATATTGAATAATTCTAAATGTGTTAAATATTGAATACTTTTTTTTTGTAATAACATCCTTTATTGGATATGAATAGTACAATCTTAACAATTTAATTTAATACTAGGTTTAAATTGTACTTAATTTAGTTTAATTAAGTAAAACGTATTAGGGTTTACTGGACCAGTGTCGAGCTCCCAACTCGATTTTAGTATGTTCGATTTTAAGATATTAATTCATGAGGTTTCGTCCGTTTTAGTCGTCTCAATTCATGGGTAATATCCAAGAGCTGAATAGCTTCGATGTTGGTATGATTATGTAGGCGTCTTTCGTGTTTGACAGCATATTCTTGGTTAACTTCATAAATCCATTTCATCTCTAGGTCAACATGAATTTCCTGATTTGTCACAAAACGGTAGGCATTCGTGATAATGCGAAGGAATTTACTCTGGCTTCGTTGAATTATATCTCTATTGGATTGTTTTGTACTGCCCCATAATTGGATTCCATATATCCAGATCGGCATTGAATACTTGACTTACAAATAATTTAAATAGTTATAAATAATATTGAATAATTCTAAAGGTGTTAAACATTGAATACTTGACTTATAAACAATTTCAATAGTTATATATAATATTGAATAATTCTAAATGTGTTACATATTGAATACTCGACTTGTAAACAATTTAAAGAGTAATAATAATAATAAATAATAAATAAATAGTTTTAAATGAGTTAAACATATTGACTAATCAAATGTGGTTAGAATTCTGAACCTATTGTAACTCCTGGAACGGACCTTAATGGAGAGCACACAGGATAAGACTCAAGAAAAAACAAAGGGGGGTAAGTTTTGTGTATACCCAATAAAATACCAACCCTTGAATTAATTGTTAAAAAATCGTTAACAGCATCCTTAAATGGTATTGTCGCGTCGGTCGTTTCCGGAGCTTTAAAAAGCACATAAAAGTGCTCACAAAATTTTGAAAAAAATGCATGTTGCTTCATTAACTGTTCTTGTATCAGGACCAATCGGAACATCATGCAGATATTATGATAAATAGCCGAACTTCAAGAAAATCGTCACAGTCTAATCGGGCTCGCTCTCGAGGCTCTATCGACGTTCGAATGATAACGGCATTTTGTAAGTTCAGGGGCATCGATTTCACCAATACGAATTAAAACGCCGTCCACCAATATTTGCAAACAGCTAAATCAGATATTCTTGCCCTAACCGAGACTCAGGTCGATTCGTCAACTGATTCGACATATCTTCGTTGTTCAGGATATGACTTACATTCGATATTCCCTTTTAAGGGTGAAGTCTGAGTCTTCGTGCGGTCAGATCTGGCTTGTCAGAGGTGGGAGACGTTGGAACCCAATAACTTGGAAATCATGTGGTTGAGGGTCGTGCTGAGGAATTCTGTTAAATTTCTTTTTTGTCTTTACCGCTTCCCAAATGACGATCGACCAGCGACACTTTCCGATCATCTTTCACGTACAGTCGACTGGATACAGATCAACCACCCGACTTCTGAAATTGTCGTCCTTGGCGATTTTAATATACACAACTCCGGCTGATTGGTACATTCTAACAGAAGCTGGGAGGCTGGCGGAAATGTTCGCTGTTAGGCGCAGTTTGACTCAACTCGCGGAGAAATCTCCGCGAGTGCCGGATATCAGAGGTGATTATGCGAACACCTTGGTGTTCGCCATGTATGGAGGTATGGGGGTGCCAAGTGGGACGATTTGCGAGATTTCTTCACATCCTTTCCGAGATCGGAGGTGTGCTTTGGCGACTCCGATCTTAACACTTGCGCAGAGTCAGCCACAGAGATTATTCTTCTCGGGATGGAGATCTATATTCCGCATTCCATTAAACGAAGTACATCTGATAAACCTTGGTTTGATCAAAAATGCGAGCACCTTACAGCGGCAAAAAATTTAGGTTTTACACAATGGCGCTCCAATCGCACCGAGGTGAACAGATCGAATTTGGTTAGAATCAGAAACGCGTGCAATCAAACGATTGACATCGCGAAGAAAGCTTACAATGACAGAGTGACCAATAAACTCCTTGAGTATCCGACTGGTTCGCACCCATTCTGGTCAATGGCAAGGGCTTTCAGCAGTAACTTCTCTTCCTCTTCTTTTCTTCTACCAGCGACGGGCAGCGGGACGTTGGTCACAAATTCAAAGGGTAAAGCTAATGTGTTCGCGAATTTTTTGCCGCGAATATAAACCTCGATGCCGGTCTTTTGGAAACGCCTGTCGTCGCGCCGCGCCGGTGCTGTATTCGATGCGCGATGTGAGGTTCCGCCCTCGTTTTTTTTTTTTTTTTGTTTTAGTTTTGAAACCACATCTATTTTCCTAATCCTTTTTACATACTATGTATAATATTAGGGGTAAATGTTAAACCCTCTATTACAATTACAGTCCTTAATTTAACTTACTGGCTCTGTGCGAGCTCTCTAAATTACCCAGTATAAATTGATTTTTATTTATGCCTCTCGGCAGCAAATAGTCCTTAAGAACTGTACCCCAGAACGGTCACCGGTTCTTGGCAGACTCTTTCACTTATCTTATGAACGAATGACCTTTCGTGCCTGGTGGAAAATCGCTCGAGTTTAGCCAATCCCAAAGAGGGGAAAAAAGCGTCACCCGCATAATTACTGACCGATAGGATTACTGTATAAGTTATCTAAGGTGATGGAAACGGTCATCAATTCCGACTTAATTAAGTATTTGGAGTGCAACGGACTTCTGAATGATCGTCAATACGTATTCCATGGCAGGCGGTCCACGGGAGATCTTTTGACCCTTATAACCGATATATGGACGTCTGTGATTGATGGGCATGGTGAGTCAAGAGCGTTCGCAATGGATATTATAGCGTTTGCGATGATAGTGAAGAACGTGTGATTCGAACTGACGATATGACAGTTAGAATCACCAAAAATTGAACCAATGCTTAACACGCCAGGCTACTGGCCGCGTGTACGAATTCGATTTATAAACTCAAGTACACTCAACTGGTGTGGAATTGTTATGTTATCGCTATGGTATACGGCTCTGATGCATCTTCTTATTCGATTTTCGTTCGGTGTTCTTCACTATTTGCTTGTGTATTGTATATGTGTCTGTTAGAAAGGCCACAATATCTTCAAGGCTTTTGACCGGGTCTGGCACGGAGCATTGCTGAGCAATATTCGTTCATACGGACTTTCCCAGCAGCTTCGCGACTAGTAGAAGAGTTTCCTCGATGGATGGCGAATCTTCGGATCTGTATCCTGTTAATCCTAGGTTGCCTCAAGGTTCTATTTTGGCTCCAACTTTGTTTTTGGCTCACAAACATGATTTGTTTCAATCGACGGATAACAAAGTGTTCAGTTTCGCGGATGGTAGTACGCTTATTTCCCCTTTTTAGAGTGATCGGCCGATTAGTGCATCAACGTTACACCAGCTGAGATGTAGCCAGACCGACTCTCTGATTCGGAATCTGGATAACGTACTGCAGTGGGGAAAGGTCAATCTCGTTTACTTCAATGCAGCGAAGACACATTATACAACTTTCACGAAGAAAAGTGGATCAACGGTTCCAGAGTCGATGATGGATGGCCAGCCCATCGAATACAGAGGCGAGCGCTCTGCCTAGCCCGGGAAATGGCGCTGACATCGGGACTATAGTCGCTATCACATGGGAGGGGCGTGGCCGACCTCTGTCTGTTTTACAGATATTATCAGGGGTACTGTTCTTCGGAGATTCGTGATTGTTCCGCGTAATTCGGTTTACATGGGTGGCCTGAAAAGTTTCCGACCTCAACGTGAAGATTGTAGCACTTGTCAAGAAGTACATCATTTGAGAGTTACTCACCAAAATTTCAGCCATTTTGGACGGGTCGTTTTTATTTGACAGTCGTTTGAGTGAGTCGATGTGAGTGTTTTTGTGAAAATGGACAAATTTGAGTATCGAGCTGTCATTAAATTTTTGTTTTTGAAAGGCAATATGCCTACGCAAATCAAAGATGGGTTGAACTCTGTGTATGAGGACTCTGTACCAACATTTACCACAGTGAAATTTTGGGCAGCTGAATTTAAACGTGACCGTGAGAGCTTGGAAGACGATGAACGTTCGGGACTTCCAAAAACTGTAACAACTGACGATAGTATCGCTGAAGTTCACCATTAGAAAAATTAGCTTTGCGGTCAGTTCCAATTCATAATGAAGACGATTGGATACCTTCAGAATTGGTTATAGAACGTGAGAACTATGGAACTCGATACATTGGTCTTAGCGATAAGACCGAGAAGCGATAACTATGGAACTCTCTCCAAGCGTTAATGTTTCTCGAGTGTTACAACCTACAACTGTTAATAAGAACTTCAAGAGCTATCTAATTATTATTATTATTATTTATTGGCCTGTAGGAACCCGGAAGTTCATGACCTCACCGACTCGGCTTCGCCATCCTTCCCTGTCCTGGGCACTCTCCTTCCACGCTTGACCATTCGATCCGATCTCCTCAAGGTCAAACCTAACATTGTCCTCCCATCTCCGTCGCGGCCGTCCTACCGGTCTCTTTCCCGTTGGTCTACCGTCAAGAATTCTATGCACGGTCCTATCGTTCCCCATTCGCGCCACGTGTCCGGCCCATCTTAATCTTCGCGACTTGATTACTCTCACTATTGTAGGTTTGCGATATAGTTCTTCCAATTCGAAGAGCTATCTAATAGCATATATTTTATAATACAGTATTATCAATAATTGTGGCGCAAGGCTAATAGCCTTGCCCGAAAAAACCAATTATAATGGAAAATTTAACAAACCTCGGGACTTGCTAAATAAGGTCAACACCGGATCCCGGTTGTTGTGCCGATGATGATTATCAATAATTGCGATATTACTAAAAAAAACATACTTTTTATTTATTTTTTTATAGAAATGAGACAAGGTGCGAAACCATTGAATTAGATTGTAAACCATATTTTATGATTGTTTTCATTTATATTTATTTTTACACTCCTGATTTATATCATCTTTGAGATTCGGAATCTTAATTTCATCATAAAAGGTTATGTTCCTCTTGTTACCCTTCATGTACTTCTAGTGTTGCTGATGTGAAGTAAGTAGAGCGATAATGAATATCACACTGACTTTATCCTAACCGGGGTGCAGCTCTCGCCTATCAATCTACCATTGATTTTTGATTACCCTTGAAGGGATACGTTGTCAAAACCGTATTTTAAAACTTCCATTGCCAATTGCGGCGTTTCCGTATCATTAACCCTGACCAATTGTCGCATTATCGGTAAGCAAATGAAAGAATCAAAACAGCGACCAGAAATAAGAAGACTGAAATGACCAGAAGGCACAGAAAATAAAGATTCCACTTCAAACAAAGAATACAGATTGAGATCTGTAGAATCAGCAAATTACTTTTCCTCCGACACAACTCTCCAAAGTTATCGCATCTCTGTGTATTGTCTCTCTCTTAGCGAAAGTTTTGTCCATTGCAATCAAGAAAATGAAAACCTAATGGCAGAAAAGGGATCTAAGGGCAACAAAGAGATACGCGTTGAAAAACTTGAAAAAATGGACCAAGACCAACACTAAAGACAAAAAATGTAAATAAACAAAACAAAAATAAATGGAAACAAAACAATACAGATAACAATTTAAACGAAAAGTATCTGTGGGACCGATGCAGTGTAATATGAAATACATTTTTCCTGTTTCTTCGTTGTGGTTATTTTTCTTCGTCCGGCTCTGATTCGGTGTCTTATTCTGTGCGGCATGAAATTTCCTTATCGCAACAAAAGCCACCCGCAATCCTCAATAACATCATTAGAGAAGAGAGATAATACAAAAACTTTCAACGGATGCAGATACACCCACCGCACGGAGTACAATTGATTGATTAATCGGTACCATTCCCTTTATGGTGCTCACGTCGAAAACATTGATTTTTTGAAGAACAATTTGTAGTGTCTTCTGAATACTGCGGACATCAATTCGATATTTTTCTCTTGCCGAAATGCTCGACATTTCCATTCCATCAAAAGGATACTTGAGAACCGTAACGGGGAATAAGTCTCCTTGTTGGCTTTCAGTCTTTGGATCTAAAGCGAGGAATGTATTTGAGAAACGCAGCACGCTTCAAGCTGTTCTGGAAAAAAAAGGAAGAAAAGCAATCTACCCTAATTTCCTGATTCTTTTTGTGCAGAAGAACTCGTTTCTGATTTCTCAATAGATTGCACATCCATCACCAGCCATTGCAATTGCACAAGGACGTGCTATAGACAGTAACGGGGAAAGTGCGGTGGGGACGTTCACATATATCCTGTATGTTCAGGAATCGATTGTATTATGTTCGCCCAACCCTGTTCAAAAGGGGTCACTCGTCATTCTCAGCGCAGCCTTTTTTTGGTCCTTATTTCGTTTTTCTTTTCTTGTTTTTTGTTTTATCGTCACCACTTTTACATTTTCATTTCATTTCGCCCTCGTATCCCTTGGCCAACTTCTTGTTTTTCTTTCGTCCTTTTTGCTACTTTGTGTTCCCCTTTTCTGTGGGTTGACACACACATGCATAGTGGTTCGGCTTTACTGCAACCTCACTCATTTGAATAACTCTATCGTGCCCTTATAACCAATCCATCTGGGAAATTGGTATCAGTAGCAACATTGGAGGGCGGATGCAAGAACAAGAGCTCCGTGTTGGGGACGATGGTGGTGGATAGTTAATAGCGATAGTATCATCGTTGTTGCGCAAAACTAAACCGTTGCCAAGTCTAATAAACGAACATTGTACAGATGTTGGTTGATTGTAGGTGTATTGTGTTTGTGTGTGATGAGCAAAAGGAGCCGAAGCCTGCAGCATGCCAGGACTATACAACTGATGACTGGAAGTGCACAACGTTTCGCTAAACAGGAGAAACACGAATCGCTAGCTGGTGGTAAAATGACAGGTTCAACAGAATGAAGCAAAAATAAGGGCGACATCATGGCATAAGAACTCTGTGTTTGTATTCGTTTTATTTAGGTCCTCAAGTGAGGGTAATTGCGTCCTTTCTTCCTTTACCCTTTTATTCTTACGAACATCCTGAGATAATGGAATATGATCGTACATATGTTAGTAACTAAATGATGACCTATCTTTGTTTATTATTTCGTATTGTATAAAGGTGGCGTGTCCGCCATTAACGTGTTAGTTCCTCCTTTGACTCGGTGAATTTGAGAACATAATCCTATCTTGAGTTGTTGTTGCGCAACAAGGATAAAAAGAAGGAAAACAACAAATGCAAGTTCACTTAAGGTCATTCGTGACCGGGTGTTTAGTTACCGTCCCGAGAGTACGATAAACAGGGTAATAAAGATAAAACAAACTGTTTAGATATTTAACTTGCTCTGATCTTATAAGCTCCCGACAATGTGTCATTAAAGCTGAGTAAGCAATCCTTCTTGCTGCGTTAGAATCCACACGCAAGAGTGACACGGATATTCTAAATTGGCCTCTTAAAAATCCTCAATGTTTTTCTTAATCCAATGACCGTCAGTATCACTCTAAGGACTTTGATATTTGGCTTTGTTCCAAACTACCTCTCGGTAGGGATTACGTGGATTTTGGCAGTGGATTAATAGTTTATTCATGCAGAGGAAAATGCACAGCACACAGTGTTCCTGATTTATTTATTAAGCCTGATATAAAGCAAGAATCATTGGACAATAAAATAATTCTTCGTAATGGATTCTATTCGGAAACCAAGTACGCTAGAAATGTCTTGCCAGTGTTTGGGAGCTCCATAAATTGCTCAAATAAAATTTAGACGACTTTTCAGTTCTGGCTGAATTAAGGTCCTTGTGCTGTTATAATACAACTAAAAAACCTTTTAAATAAATTAAATATAAATGAAAATTTGAAATACAATATTGCCACGTAGGTTTTTACAATTCTTCTCTATTTTTCCTGTTTTTTGAGCCTCAGTATATGAAATAGTAAGGCCATGGTATGCATACGATTGTGTAGGTTCAATTAACTTCGTGTTATCGTGACAGCTTATTTTTACCATTTATCGTTGCAAGACTGGGGAGAGTTACTGCAATCCTAATTTATTCCTTGCAACGGCCTTTGGTAATTTTTATTAGATAGCTGGACAAAAAAGCATAAATCCAATTACATGTGTCCCACTTGCCACAAATTTATGGGACCACATACAGTGCTGTGAAAAGTTATAGGCTCACACGTAAATTTTCAGTTTTCTTGGAATGAGTAATAAACTTTTATGACTAGTTTTGTGAGAAAATATTGCCAATCGACATCAACTCAGCGAAAACCCTTTAATGGCTTAATTGTTTGTTTACCAGGAACGGTAATTAATTTTCTGAAAAAACCACAAATTTCGCTTGTGAAAAAGTATAAACTCAGGCCTTTTTTTCGATCTCAGGCTTATCGCATAGCTTGGTATAACAAAAGTTTTTAAAAAAACAGTGCAAACATTCTGGTGATAATAAACAGATTTTTGAGTTACGCAGTAAATTTTTTCTAGTCCTAAATATCCCATGTGGGAAACAATTAACGGACATTGTTGAAACAACATATCTTAGCACGTAGCTGCACAAAGTGTGACAAAAACCACCGCATCAGGCGTCTCTGCAGAATTAAAAAATTTGTACGTCGTTGTCTATTTTTGTGTTCATTTTGTCATTTAGTTTATTTAGAATGTGTATTTTCCTGTTCTCGCCGTGAATTCTCTTTTATGTTTTCTATAAAATGAAAACAGGTGCCTCGAAGTGGTAATTTGAGTTTTGGAAAGAGAAAAAAGTCAGTCGGGGTCATATCAGCTGAATATGGTGATTGTTGGATGATATTTTTTGAGCTTTCGCCCAGAAATTCGTTCACAATGATAGCCTTATGAATTGGTGCGTTATCGTGGTCCAAAATCCATAAAATTTCTTTCCGCAAAGCTGGTTGTGTACGGCGAATTTGCTCTCTCTAACACCGCATAACGCCCAGATAATATTCTTTATTTACCGTCTGACCTTCCGGCAAGAATTCCGAATGGACAACAATGCGATAATCAAAGCAAGCAGTCAACATTACCTTGACTTATGATCGACTATGACGTTATTTATTCGGTTTTGGCTCAGTTGGAAGGCGCCATTCCAAAGCTTATTGACTGGACTCATAAACTTACGTCTCACCACCAACTACAATATAATGCGTTTTATGAATGCGTGGTCTAAACTGACCCTTTTTAGCATGTCTTCAGCGACCTTTACGCGATTGATTTTTCGAAGAAAATTCAGGAACAACCGCAAAACACACTCGAGGTGAACTGACAAAATCGAGCACTGTAAACAAACTAAATGTCATATCACGCTCAAACTTCACGTCAAGATAGAGGACAGTTGCGCCAACTTAGCGACGAAAAGGACCTTGACAATCCCTTTAAGTGGCCCTGTTAAGGATGTTGAATGTACGGCTAATAACATTGCGCGTAAAAATAAATTATTATAGAAAATGTAACAAGCCTCGAGAGTTGCTAAATAAGGCCAAGACTGGATCCCGGTTGTACTGACGATGTTGATGATGAATGCACGGCCACAGGGCAACTCATCTACGTAGGATAAAGCGAACGATTTACATCCAGCGCCTCATAATTCTCCTTTGAGGGTATCAGTGTGTTGAAACACTTGTTGGTCCGTTTATTTTGGTTGCCTTTTTCTTGTTATGTTCAAGTTTCAATTTTGTTTTATTTGTTAATCCCCACGAAGGCACCCTTATGTTGCATTCAACTGAAATAAAGTTTTGTTGTACATCGTACGTCCCATGTGTTCTTATGGTTAGGAATCACGATCCGGCAATCCTCGCCGCAGTTGTGGTAGTTGTTTCCCTGACGATCTGCTGGGGGATCGTCTGCATGAATTGTGCGTCGCTCCTTGCAGTCGAACTGTTACGATTTGTATGTCGTATGGGGTTGCGTCATGGATCTATGTGTATGTTCTTGCTTCGGCAGAACATATACTAAAATTGGAACGATACAGAGAAGATTAGTATGGCCCCTGCGCAAGGATAACACGCAAAATCGTGAAGCGCTCCACATTTTTTTTTGGAAATTTAAAAATACTACTTAATAAATTGGAAAATTTATAAATTCAGTCAAGTACGGCAAAACATGACGACACAATGAGTTCCGCCGTTGAGTGGCCAAAGCCAACCGACTTTTATCTATAGAATAATAACAAAAACCAACGTCATGGACATTTTTAGAAAAATTGAAATAATTACCGCGGCTCTGATGTTGTTTTGTTTTATTTTCGCAGTTTCATCTGAATGATCGTAAACTGAAGAGAAACTACTAGTGACACTGTTCAGAGAGTGAAGCCTGTCATGTTAGGGAGGCGTAACATTGCTTTATAATAGCCCAAAATTTACAGGTAGCGAAATTTACAACCGCTGAGGTACACTTTCTGGTAAGATAACCCGTCAGGTTTCTCGTGGACATGTTTCTATGAAACCTATGTTGGTGATTATTAAAGAGGTCGTTTCTTTCCAGATACTTCGAAAGTGGACAGTTAGTGAGTCACTCCGTAATTCCAGGCCGGAAAAAAATTTGTGCAAAGAATGACAACAAAAGGAGAATGATGGGTCGGCCTTTTTTAGAATTGCCCCGTGAGTAGGGCGTTAGAATATACTCACAACTAGGCCTGCTTGTCGTAAGAGGCGACTAAAGGCCGAGTGGTAGCCGGGGTCCCAACGCCCTGTGAGCCCGGTGAAATACCACCCCATTAAGTTTTAGGCTCCATGAAATGGTTGGGAGAAATCCCTGGCCATCTTTCGGAGCTTGGCTGATGGACCGGTTCGAGAAAAGGTTGGTTAGGTGGTAGTCGGTCTCAAGGTGAGATACCACCCCGTCACGCTGTACAGTCCGCGATATCGCCGAGAGAAATCTTCGACGGTGTTTCGGATGCGTGGCTGATGGCCCGGACTGACACGGGGATAAGTCATGATGGTGCCTTCTGATGTAAAGAATTCCGGAGGTAAACTAGTCTCCCATTCGGATCTCCGGGGGGGACTATGTCAGGGGGAACATTATGCAGATATCATGATAAATAATGGAACTTTGAGAGGTTCGTCATCGCATAACCGGGCTCGCTCTCGAGGCACTGCCCACCCTCGACTGGTGACGGCATTTTGTAACATCAGGGGCATCGGTTTCACCAATACGAATGTAAACGCCGTCCACCAATATTTGCAAACAACGAAACCTGATATCCTTCCCCTAACTGAAACCCAGATCGATTCGTCAACTGACTCGACATACGACTTACATTCGAGATTCCGTTTTTAGGGCAGAGTCTGCGTCTTCGCGCGTTCCGATCTGGCTTGCCAGAGGATGGAGGCGTTGGAACCCAATAACATGGACATCATATGGTTGAGGTTCGTGCTGAGGAATTCTGTTAAATTTCTTTGTTGTCTTTACCGGTCCCCGAATGACGATCGACCGGCGACATTTTTCGAACATCTTTCATATACCGTCGACTGGATACAGATCAGCCACCCAGCTTCTTAAATTGTTGTCCTTGGCGATTTTAATGTGCACAATTCCGACTGGTTGTTACATTTTAACAGAACCGACGAGGCTGGGGGGCTGGCGGAGATGTTTGCTGTAAGCCACAACTTGACTCAACTCGTAGGGGTGCCAACGGGAGTGCCGGATGCCCGGGGCGATTGTGCGAACACCCTGGATCTATTTTTGACATCCGAACCGAGTATTTATACCGTAGAGGTTTCTGCGCCACTGGGAAACTCAGATCACTGCTTGGTATCTGTCGCGCAAGCACTTGCATATCAAGCGAATAACCGGCTTAGGCAGCTTCGCCATGTATGGAAGTATGGGGCTGCTAACTGGGACGATCAGCGAGATTTCTTCGCATCCTTTTCATGGTCGGAGGTGTGCTTCGGAAACTCCGATGTTAACGCTTGCGCGGAGTCGGTATCAGAGATTATTCTTCTGGGGATGGAGATGTATATTCCACATTCCATCAAACGAAGTTCGTCTGATAAACCTTGGTCTGATAAAAAATGCGAGCTGATTACAGCGGCAAAAAATAGAGCTTTTAAGCAATGGCGCTCCAATCCTACCGATGTTAACAGAACGAATTTTGTTAGAATCAGAAACACGTGCAACCAGGCGATTGATACCGCGAAGAAGGATCACAACGACAGGGTGATCAATAAGCTCCTTCGGTGCCCAACTGGTTCGCGCTCCTTCTGGTCAATGGCAAAGGCTGTCAGCGGTAACTTCGCATCCTCCTCTTTCCCTCCATTGGTGACAGACAGCGGGACGTTAGTCACGAATCCAAAAGATAAAGCTAATGTGTTTGCGAATTTATTTTCGGCGAATTAAAACCTCGATCCCGGCTTTTTGGAGCCACCTGTGATTTCGCCGGTACAGTCTTCCATGCGGGATGTGAGATTTCGTCCGCGCATTATTCAACGCATTCTACGTGAACTGGATTGTAGGAAGGCAACCGGCCCGTCGGAATACCAGCAATAGTCCTTAAGAACTGTGCTCCAGAACTATCGCCGATTCTTGGCAGACTCTTCCGCTTATCTTATGCACGGAGGACCTTTCCCGCCTGCTGGAAAATCGCTCGAGTTCAGCCAATCCCAAAGAGGGGAAAAAAGTGTCTCCCACAAAATTACCGTCCGATAGCATTACTGTCTATTTTATCTAAGGTAATGGAAAAAGTCATCAATACAGAGTTGGTGCAACGGACTTCTGAATGATCGTCAATACGGATTCCGTGGCAGGCGGTCCACAGGAGACCTTTTGACACTTATAACCGATATATGGACATCTGCGGTTGAACGGCATGGTGAGTCAAGGGCGGTCGCATTGGATATCTCCAAGGCTTTTGACCGCGTCTGGCACGGGGCATTGCTGGGCAAAGTTCCTTCATATGGACTTTCCCAACAGCTTTGCGACTGGACGAGGTCGGATACCAGTGGAAGACTTCTGGGTCGATTTCGACAAGAAGGGGAGGGTTTTCGAAGCGTATCCTCACATGTGATGAGACGTGGGTACATCATTATACTCCCGAGACGAAAATGGCAAATAAGGAGTGGCGAAGGAAGGAAAGTGAAAGGCTGCCCAGTGAAGACCAAAACTCGTCTCTCAGCCGGAAAAGTTATTGCAACTAATTTTTCGACTTTTTAATGATTAGTTTTCTTCATGAACAACGAACAGTGAATGCAACTTACTATTGTCAGTTGTTACAGTCGGCAAAAGCCGCATATCGAAACAAAAGACGAGGTATGCCCATTCGAGATGTCGTCCTTCTTCATGACAGAGCCAGGCCTCACACCACGTCCTTGAGAAGGGATACATTGGAAGAAATAGGCTGGGAAACCCCCCACCTTTTCCTTATAGACCAGACTTGTCTCCCAGTGACTATTTTTTGTTCGCACCCTTGAAGGACAAAAAAAAATCGAAAGTAAAGACGAAGTCGAGGAGCAGATGCGCAATTGGATAACAACTCGTCCTAAATCTTTCTACGAACAAGGTATATTAAAGCTTCCAACTCGGTGGCAAAAGTGTGTAGATCACAAGGAGACTATATTGAAAAATGTTGACAGTATAGTTAGTGTGGAACATTATTCAATAAATGTATTATATAAAAATTACCGTTTATATATGATTCAGCCTCGTATGTGTAGCACTATTTGTATCGCAGGAAAAAAAATTACTTTTTAATGCCAACACATAGTTTTTCCAAATGATTTGGCTGCTTATGTATTTCGGATTTTATACATTTGTACGGGTTTACCTAAGAGTTATTTGATGAATTAATTAAGCAGACAATAATCAATACGTCTGAATTCACGTTAAGTGAATCCGATTATTTTAAGAGTGGGGGGTAATAGATAAATATTTGATGTTGACAGGTATTGCATGTAACGCTGTTAGCTTCTTCCTAAGGGGGTTTTTTGAAGTGAGACGTGTAAGTGGGTAACTCTGGTGGATAATAGATAAATATTTGAGGTTGACTGGTTTTGCATGTAACGCTGTTAGCTTCTTCCTAAGGGGGTTTTTGAAGTGAGACGTGTAAGTGGGTAACAGGTATTGCATGTAACGCTGTTAGCTTCTTCTTAAAGGTTTTTTTTTTAAGTGAGACGTGTAAGTGGGTAACTCTAACACCATGTAGGAGTTATAGGTGTCGATTATAGCTTCATCAACACCATGGATGAGTAAATATGAGGCCAAGTTACAGAAAATAACGACTAGTGGAACGAGGTCTGCCAGCGGAGCCGTGAAGGATGGATGTCCGATGCTTTGTTTCGTATTTAATTGTCATCGATCAACTAATCGTACAACAAAATAATTATTTTACGCATATAAAAAAAAGGGAACACCGTTAATGCATATCCTAAGAAGGAAATGGGGAACGAACATATTCTATTACTTGCTAATAATAATTTGGTGTGTTGTTCAACCAAAAGTTGACCTATACTGCGGAATTTACGTTAATTGCGCTCCATTGTTGTCGGGGGGAGCAATGAGTAATTATTTGAGAGTGGTACTTTTTGCATGGCATACTTTTTTTCCCAGATGTCTAATTGCAACTAACGAGTTTGGGTCCAGGGTCACCATTTTTAAATGAAAATGTCTTTGAATACTTCAAAACATACTTGATAACATCATTGAGTATTACTATTGTTATCTTATCTTCTAACAGCAAGAAATTCGCAGAAAATCGTTTCATTTGTACAACTACTTCTTAATTGATCTTGTTCTGCAGCCGAGGGATGCAAATACGGTAGAATGTCTCGTGAGATTTCTGTAATAATAATACTGCAGTTAAAATTAACCTGCGCCAATTTCATCATACCTCAGCCATCTTCGGTACATTGTTTACACAACGTTAATGTTATTCATTTCACTTATCTATTCAGTTTGAATAGCATAAATAACGAAGCCAAAAACTAAACACAGCCAATATCTTCCACAAACAATCGTGTACACAGTCACACTAGCAATTTAGTTATGAGTGACTGGGCATAGCTTTCACAGAATAACCACAAAAAGGCAAACATGAATAAGTAAATAAGAAAAAATAAGAAAAAACGTTATAAATATTTTCAGGATGTGCCTTGCCGCAGCGAGGAGACATAACTACTTTCGTTTAGCATCACTATCTTCTCTCAAGCAGAAGGATCTGAATTCTAAAGCTCTTTAGGCACATCTCCAGAGAAATATATAATTTGTCTTCCTTCAATTGCCATGAAGAGAACCTTTTTTCATCTTTCTCCTGCAAGTCTTTTCTTACGAGATGGAGAAGCCTTCAAGCGAACATTTCGTTTTCCAGAACCATGTTAATTGGATTCCATCTGTTTCCCTAACAACCGATGATTGTAAAAGAAAATCATGCAGAACTTTATATACGATATACGAGTACGTGTATTCGTATATAAAAATGAGCTACAACAATGAACACCGCCCCATCCACCTCTCCTCCTGTCGCTTTAGAGCCGATGACATCTGTTTGCGAACCACCAGACGGAGGATTATTATCTGCGTGGATATCTGCATCTGAAATCCGATCCGGAACATGTGAAGCATTCTGTGAGAAATCAAAACTAGTCTGTGGACAGAGTTTCAAAGAAAGGCACAAAATACCAGACTGGCTGAAAAAAATAAATAAAATAAAAGCATTTTCTTAAACTCTGCGGGCGGCTGTCCCACAAGAACCTGTACGTGCATTTTTACTCCTTTTTTTATTCGGCTTTGAATTATAGGATTCTGATTATCTTTGTTGTGGAATGTTTTCCTTTTCTTTGTCAATTAGAAAACTTATTGCCTTGCACTTCGAAAATCCATCAAAATCACCCATTATTCGAACACGTTTAAAAAGTATTCAAAAATTTGTGGCGATAAACGGCAGAACAAAATTTCACCCCTGATAATATCCTGCGGTAACTTAAGAAACACTTGCATACAAATTGCAGATACGTGACCGGGCAACAAGGATCAAGATAATGTTTTAAAGACAATGTTGAACAATTGGCTTTCCCTGCCCACCCACAACTTTTATGTGACCCACTCGACGGAGACGAGTTGAATGCCACCACCCGTACCCTGACAAATGGATTCTTTTAATTCGGGGTTGCTCATGCGAAGTGCACCCCTGTTGTTCAGACTAAAATACATTCATTCAAGGAAAATTTATTGACCAGGGTAACCGTGGGCACTCATCGAATCGGCTAATGAACTTGGTTGGGGAAAATACACAAGACCTACTCGTGTGTTCTCCCTTCTGTAGCCGCATGTAAACCGACACTGTTTTCATTGATTTATTTATATGTACAAAGCTGACCCCGTAAGTAATACGTTACGTACACTTTATTTGGCTTTCCCAATGACACTTTAAGATCCATCATTCGTTGTGACGGTTTTTCAACCCCGCATGTGTCCTCTGGCAAATCAAGTATTTGGCACTTACCGGGTGGAGGTCGTTAATGATAACATTCCTTTTATAGACGTGACGATAAATCAATAAAAAAAATATTATAGCAAGAATTTGTCCTCGAATATAGGTTACAACCTTTGGGCTAACATGCGTACGCTTTAGAAAGTTTGATGATTGATTCACATCAATCTCATGATTGGGCGAGGCAGAGGCCCTGAAGGGATTGCTTTTATTGTTGGTAGTCAAATTGATCGGAGTATTTAGTCTTTGTGTTCGTCGTGACGAGCTGTACGAATTTAATTTATTTTCCATTTATTTTATACATGATTCTGTTATAGAGGTGTTTGTAACGCTTTGTATATTCATTTGTTTTTTACTCAACTGTGTGTATTTATCTCTTTGATGATTTCACACTAATTGATATTGTATCTTGTTTTTCAGATTCGATTACTTTAAACCGTTTAGGCAATTATGTAGAACACATTATTTGACCAACCGTGGATTTTATGACGTATATTTGCTCAGCAAAGGCAGACCTCTACCGCTGAATCAGAGACATTATTAAACGGCTTTTTGAAATTTGTTTTTGAATAGTTGAAAAATATAGCTCTCCAAAAACGCCCTTATCGAAGGGGAGTTCCACAGTTTTCCCGTTCCATATAGAAATGTATTTTAGGATGGATATATGCATACCGTTGAGAAACGAACCGCAAATTGATAGCATCCATCAAATTGGTTTGTGGGGTACAAATTAACCCCATTGGAATGATATCACAATATTTACACATTGGAGACTTGACTCACGATAATCGGATTCACTTAACGTGAATTTCTCCGTATTGCTTAATTTATATTAATTATTGCTACCTGTAAAAATGCATAAACTGGCGATAAAATCTATCCCACACTTGGAAAACTTTACGATCACATAAAAAATAATATCCTTTACGGGAAAAATAGTGCTAGGCATAAAATAAGCTATTCCGTGGAAGCGATATCAATCAGATATATTGTTTGGTGTCGTTGACCACCAATCAATAATTGTGTAAACACAAGTAGCTTTCACATCCCAAAGTAATAAGCCAATGCCTGCAAGCAACCAGAAGTCACAACGTAAGGATGCAACCAATTTTGAACAAATACAGAATGCACTGCGATGGATGTATCTTAATATTACATCCACAGATAATACACACTTATTATAATGCCCCATAAATCAACGGTAAAAAGAATTTGATGGAAGATAAAGAGAGTCGGAATTAAATCGTCAACTGAAACGGTAAATTTTTTACAAGGGTTGAAAGAGAGAGGAAAATGCATTCAAGGACTGTGTGTGATATTAGGCGACGGCACGTGACGTAAATCAAGCACGAACCTAAACAACACATAATGGTGTAAAACCCAAGATAACCTCGATGGCCAGTTGTGAGATCAAATCTATCCCGTATTTTTAATGTGGAAAAACCTTACCCACGGGGGGGGGGGGGGGGGGGGGGGCACACACAGGGGAAAGGCTATAGTGAGCCGAGCCAATGCATGCCGCGACATCCTGAGAAAGGTTGGCGCAAGGCTAACAACCATGCCCGTAAAAACGAATTATTATGGCAAATTTAACAAGCCCCAGATATGGACTGGATACACGACGACGACCACGGAAACGAAAATGGCTAAACGATTTAAGAATTTCCTCATGGAACGTCCGCTCACAATACATAGCTCGAGTTGCACAGCAGCCAGCCGATGCCCTGTCTGAATATAAGACTGACATAACTGCATTACAAGAAATAAGATGGACGGGGAGTGGTGTTATTCAAAGAAACGAGTATGACATTTATTACAGCTGTCATGCAAAACACCATGTGCTTGGGGTAGGCTTTCTAGTCAGCCAAAAACTGAGCCCTGCCATCATCGGCTTTAATGCAATCAACGAAAGGCTATGCACTCTTCGCGTGCGAGGCAAGTTTAAGAACATAAGCCTCATAAACGTTCACGCACCAGAGCAGTCCCCCGACGACGAAAAAGAAGAATACTACGAGAACGTCGAACGGGCCTTCAATGCCTGCCCAAGATACGATGTGAAAATCGACGTTGGTGATTTTAATGCAAAAATAGGTCGGGTGCCGGTTTTCAGGCACTACCCAGGTTCCGATAGTTTGCATGAGAACACTAATGACAATGGACTACGACTCATCGAACTGGCACAATAAAAAAACTTGGTCGTTGCGAGTACCAGGTTTCCGCGTAAATATATCTTCAAAGCCACCTGGGTATCACCTGATGGACCCATTCGCAACCAAATTGACCACGTGTTGATAGATCGCCGCCACTCCTCGAGCCTGATGACGGTACGATCATACCGAGGTGCCAACGTCGACTCGGATCATTATCTTGTTGGTACAGTTTTCCATACGCCGATTGCGTTATGGTGACGTATTGCATCCGCGGATCAGGTTCGGCTGCCTTACGCAATGAGAATACCAGTAACACCTTTGGCCACGCGCTAAGACTCGCCGTCGAAGAGCGCTACGGAGGGAGAGTAAGTCCTGGGGCCAGAACGCCGGGCGTAGAAGAGAAATGGACACGCCTTAAGAATACTGTCATTAGTACTGCCAACTCCATCTTAGGCAGTAGTCGTAGAGATCGGAGCGACTGGTTTGATGATGAGTGCAAACTAGCGAGTGAACGTTAGAATACTGCATACCGGGCAATGCAGCAGTCTCATAGGACGCGGGTACGCGAGGAGAAATACAAAGAGCTCAGAAGATCCGAAAAAAGACTTCACAGACAAAAGAAAAGTGCCTGGGAAAAAAACCTGGTCTATGAAATAGAGAAAAGTAGAGAGCGAGGTCCGCACCAGGCGCGGAAGTTCTACCAAATAATCCGCAGTATGACGCGGTACACACCACGCTGCACTTACTGCAAGGATAAAGAGGGTAATCTGAACACAGATCCTGAAGACATTCTGGAGCGATGGGAAGTGCACTTGCTAAATGGTCAGCTCACAGAAGAATTGGAGGCTCCACCAATGGAAGATCAAGACCAAATGCTGCCGCCACCAAGCATTGAGGAAACATTAAAAGCCATTAGACAGCTCAAATCGAATAAAGCCACCGGAGCTGATGGCATACCAGCTGAGCTGATCAAAAAAGGAGGGACATCGTTATATCACACAATTCATGAGATCGTGGTGCACGTATGGGAGCAAGAGGAGGGGGCGGAAGATTGGAGTCGTGGTATAATTTGCTCCATACATAAGAAGGGAGATATCACACTGTGCAGCAACTATAGGGGCACAACATTACTGAGCACCCCCTATAAGATACTCTCCACTATCCTACAAGATCCGACATCCCCATACGTTAAAGCCATCATTGGTCAATATCAGTGTGGCTTCAACTCAGCCGAATCAGCGATTGATCAGATATTAACCCTTAGGCAGGCGATGGAAAAATGTCAGGAATTTAAAATTCGATTATATCATCTTTTTTATAAACTTTAAGGCCGCCTACGACAGCATAGCCAGGGTAGAACTATATAATGCAATGAGAGAGTTCGGCATTCCAAACTAATTGATACGACTTTGTAGGTTGACCATGACCAACGTTACTAGTCAAGGGTTGCTGTCCAAACCAATAAACATCTTTAGTGGACTCCGACAAGGGGACGGTCTGGCCTGCCTCCTCTTCAACCTGGCTTTGGAGAAAGCAATCCGTGACTCTGGCGTTACAAGTAGAGGGACTATTGTCACCAAGTCTAGCCAGATCGTCGTTGGCACTCCTGCAATCGACTACGCAAACTTTGGAAAACTCGCCGACACATGCTGGGTGGTATCGCGGCTATCTGCTCCCGAATATACTCATCGCTTCATCTTGAACGTAGCCGCCCTGTTTGTTTAATATTCGTTGTCGATCCCATTTGCTCGAATTTCTTGATCCAAGCTTTGATTAAATTAACACTTGGACACTCACTTACACAGCCTAATTCGTACTCAATTCTAAATAGGCGTCGTACAGTACCATAGGAATCATTGTTTTTGTAAAAAAAAAATGTACACCAAAAGCACGCTGTTGTCTCGTGAAGCGCCCCCCCCCCCCCTCGGTTTTTAAGAAATCAAGTGTTGCCATTTGCAAACATTTATAGCCCACCCTATATAATAAAGATCTTCGTTACATTTTAACGAAAAATGTGTTTCTACAAGTGTCCATTTGTGGTCAACGTTTCTGCTCATGTTTATGTTTTGGACTCGTTTCATTTCAATATCGGCACCCCTGTTTGTTTACATGGCTATTGAGAAGAAGGCATGCTCACCTGAGAACTAAATGTTGTAAAGACTTAAATCGACCAATCACCTAATTAACGAATTCAAGAATCTAAACAAAATCAGTTGGCTTTAGTTCTTATACCCAGTATATCTTATGTGAATGAATGTTCAGGATCCTCAATATTCTTCCTGTAAGACACTTGTATTGTTTTGAAGTGTTAAAGATATTCTTCTTAAGGTCTGGAAATCTAAATTTTCGTTTAATCTCGCGATACAACCATAGGGGTAATTATTTATTTATGTTAACTGTTCCCAAATTCCGTACTACATATCGTGATTTCTTTACTGTGTTGTCACTGCGATTGTTCATTGAGTTACCTACATCGGTCAGGGCACTAGCAAGACCTGGTGCATTTCTAAAAGGAGTGAAGATGTGGCTCTCCAGCCTGGACTATGCTGCTTTAGATTCTTGTATTTTTGGTATTCTGGTTGAATCATAGTTTGTATCCTTTCATTTGCCTTCAACCGACTTAACAAATTGTACCTAAATTTATCTTGTTTTGATGTAAAATGTTTATGCAAGCTTTGCGGTTCTTGAATGTACTACACAACTATTCCTGAACGGGTAATACTCACCCCACCTTAGAAAATCGATATTTTACTTGATTGGGATTGTGAAGAGGTATTCAACTCTGTTTTGTTACTTTAATCGTATAAAGACACTGAATGCCTTCTAGTTTCGTTATATATTATTATAGTCGATAATATTTGTCAATTGTAAAATTTAATGTACAAACCAAATAAGAAATCAAACTACTACTACTACATGCCCAATCTTCATGCATTTTACGATGTAAGGAACGTTTAACATATTTGATATTTCGTGAACGAAGACATGAGGAGGACTTCGTACTCACTCTCAACCTAAAGTTGCCCCACCCGTAGCTTGCTCATTGTCGAATCAGTCTCCTTAAACTCTCGGTACTACTCTAATATGATAAATTTGGTATTGATTGCAACATTTTTTTCGTACAAAAACAGGCGAATTATTGTTATATGTGTATATGTATATATATATATATATATATATATATATTTATATATATATATATATATATATATATATATATATATATATATATATATATATATGGGGCACTCCATAGCAGCTGTATTCCCAACAAGATGGGCTAGCTATCGGAATATGCTCCGCATCTTTATTTACTTTTGGGATACGCTGTGCATTCTAAAAATTCATAACCGGGGCTAAATAAACCAAATGGTGTTAACGGTTTCTAAAAAAATGTTTTTTTTTTTATGTTGGTACAGTTGTCATTGAATTAAATGCTAACGCTTTGTAAGCGTTTACATTTATTCAGAAATGAAAGAAAATTGACTTTTGGGACACCGTATACACTCTGACATATGACATCCAAGACCGAGTTATTCAAACGTCAAAGTCATCGACGATGATATGGCTACTAAGGAAGATAACGCCGTATCAGAAACGAAAGTCGGCAAGGATATGAAATCCGTTACCCACAAAGATGAGCTGGGACAAGCATTGGCTTCTGATCATAAGGAGATCGACATACACACGAGTATCTGACCACAGCGCTGGGACCACATTCATCTCCAGTTATCGAGGATCGCGGCCTCATATCAGATACATACCTGATTATGTGCGCATAAATTGAGACAACTTGAATACATTGAAGGAAAATCTCCCCCAACTCTCTCTTCCCACAGACAGGAACTTAACGACCTTTGGAAATAATCACTGGCCCACTCTCGAGGATGGCGACCCGGATACTAATGCAATCATTAGCTCAGAGGTTCGAAATAAATTACACAACTTTAATGAGCCAACTGTTGTCTTCAACTCTGTGAGAACTCGTTACACCAAATACCCCACAGATCCTAATTAAATCTCGAAACCCTAAGAAGTCACCCGATATCAACAACATTCAACATTCGTAGGCCTTCTGCCTTATTCTTTATAAAGCTCCCCATTCCGTTCAACCATGCCTACAACATGGGGTACTTTCCCCAAGCTTGGAAAAATGGTATTATTTGTCCAATAGCAAAAGTTAGGAAACCAACATATCGTCCCTCGAGCTTTCGCGACATCTCTCTCTTCACTGCATCAGCAAAATATATGAAAAATTCATATCATCGTCATCATCATCATCGGCACTACAACCGGGTTCCGGTCTTGGCCTTATTTAACAAATCTCTCCACCGGACCCGATGTCGAGCCGATGTCATCCAGTTTGGCACTCCCAGGCTCTGGGCGTCCTGGTCTACGCCATCCCTCCATTGCAGACAAGGTCTGGTTGTAGCGTCTCCGGAATCGGCCTCCCTCATAATCGGGGCCAACAATTCTCCTTAGGACCTTACTCTCGAACGCGGCTAAGAGTTCAGAGTGCCTTTTATTGAGCACCCAGGTCTCGGATCCATACATGAGTACTGGTAAGACCATGATCTTGTACAGTAGTAGCTTGGATGTTCTGGATAACTTTCGGGATTTAAAGAGCCTTGATAGACCATAGTAGGCTTTGTTGGATTTGATCAGCCGTTCGCGTATTTCTTTTTCCGTATTGTTATCGGCTGGTACTATTGACCCAAGGTGGTTAGAGGAATGCACTACTTCAAATTCGTGCTCCACTACCGTCAGAGCTTGGCCGACGTTAGGTTTTCTGTTCGCAGAAGTTGCCACCATGTACGTAGTTTTTCCCTCATTAATGTGCAGTCTCAGTTTTTGTGCCGCCTGCTCGATCTGGGTGAAGGCTTCCTGTACAACCGATTCGGTTCTACCGATGATGTCGATGTCATCTGCGTAAGCAAGTATCTGGCTGGACTTGGTGATAATAGTCACTCTACTTGTAATGCCAGAGTCACGGATTGCTTTCTCCAAAGCCAGGTTGAAGAGGAGGCAGGCCAGACCGTCCACTTGTCGGAGTCCACTAAAGATGTTTATTGGTTTGGACAGCAACCCTTGACTAGTAACGTTGGTCATGGTCAACCTACAAAGTCGTATCAATTTGTTTGGAATGCTGAATTCTCTCTTGGCATTATATAGTTCTACCCTGGCTATGCTGTCGTAGGCGGCCTTAAAGTCTATAAATAGGTGATATAATCGAATTTTAAATTCCTGACATTTTTACATCGCCTGTCTAAAGGTGAATATCTGATTTGACTGGGATGAAGCCGCACTGATATTGACCAATGATGACTTTAGCGTATGGGGCTATCCGATCTTGTAGGATAGTGGAGAGTATCTTATAGGGGGTACTCAGTAATGTTATATCCCTATAGTTGCTGCACACTGTGATATCTCCCTTCTTATGTATGGGGCAAATTATTCCACGACGCCAATCTTCCGGCATCTCATCTTGCTCCCATACGTGCACCACGATCTCATGAATTGCGTGATGTAACGCTCTCCCTCCTTGTTTCATCAGCTCAGCTGGTGTGCCATCAGCTCCGGTGGCTTTATTTGATTTGAGCTGTCTTATGGCTTTTAATGTTTCCTCAATGCTTGGTGAGGGCAGCATTTGGTCTTGATCTTGCATTGGTGGAGCCTCCAATTCTTCTCTGAGCTGATCATTTAGCAATTGAATGCGCTCAGGATCGCTCAGATTACCCTCTTTATCGTTGCAGTAAGTGCAGCGTGGCGTGTACCGCGTCATACTGCGGATTATTTGGTAGAATTTTCGCGCCGGGTGCGGACCTGGCTCTCTACTTTTCTCTATTTCACAGACAACATTTTTTTCCCAGGCACTTTTCTTTTGTCTGTGGTCTTTTTTCAAATCTTCTGAGCTCTTGGTATTTCTCCCCCCGTACCCACGTCCTATGATATACCGCATTGCCCGGTATGCAGCATTCTTACGTTCAATCGCTAGTTGGCACTCATCATCAAACCAGTCGCTCCTGTTTCTACGACTACTGCTTAAGATGGAGTTGGCAGTACTATTGACAGTATTCTTAAGGCGTATCTATTTCTCTTCTACGCCCGGCATTCTGGCCCCAGGATTTACTCTCCTTCCGTCGAGCTCTTCGAGGGCGAGTCTTAGCGCATGACCAAATGTGTTACTGGTATTCTCATTGCGTAAGGCAGCCGTGTTGAATCGAATCTGATCCGCGGATGCAAAATGACTTCGTAAGGCAATCCGCGCTCGGAAAACTGTACGGGCAAGATAGTGAACTGAGTCCACGTTGGCAACTCGGTACGTTCGTACCGTCATCAGGCTCGAGGAGTGGCGGCGATCTATCAACACGTGGTCAATTTGGTTTCGAGTGGCTCCATCAGGTGATACCCAGGTGGCTTTGTAGATATCTTTACGCTGAAACCTGGTACTCGCAACGACCAAGCTTTTCGATGCTGCCAGTTCGATGACTCGTAGTTCATTGTCATTAGTGTTCTCATGCAAACTATGGGAACCTGTGTAGTGACTTAAAACCGGCTCCTGACCTATTTTTGCATTCAAATCACCAAGAACGATTTTCACATCGTATCTTGGGCAGGCATTGAGGGCTCGTTCGACGTTTTCGGAGAATTCTTCTTTTTCGCTGTCAGGGGACTCCTCTGTAGGTCCATGAAGGTTTATGAGGCTTATGTTCTTAAACTTGCCTCGCACGCGAAGAGTGCATAGCCTTTCGTTGATTGCATTAAAGCCGATAATGGCATGCTTCAGTTGTTGGCTGACTAGAAAACCTACACCGAGCACATGGTGTTTTTCATGACAGCTGTAATAAATGTCATACTCGTTTCTTTGAATAACACCACTCCCCGTCCATCTTATTTCTTGTAATGCTGTTATGTCAGCCTTATATTCGGGCAGGGTATTGGTTGGCTGCTGTACAGGTCGAGCTATGTATAGTGACCGGACGTCCCATGAGGAAATTCTCAAATCGTTTAGCCATTTTCGTTTCCGTGGTCGTCTTCGTGTATCCGGTCCATATCCGAGGCTTGTTAAATTTTCCATAATAATTTGTTTTTACGGTCAAGGTTATTAGCCTTTCGCCAACCCCTCTCAGTACATTCATTTTTTATCATCATCATCATCATCATCGGCACTACAATCGGGATCCGGTCTTGGCCTTATTAAACAAGTCTGAGGCTTGTTAAATTTTTCATAATAATTTGTTTTTCCGGGCAAGGTTATTAGACTTGCGCCTATCTATTTTTTATACAGATCACTAATCGATACACAGAAACATCGGACCACGGTTAAATATTGCTAAACAATGCTCAACTTACATACACGTTATCTTTTTTGGTCGATTGTTAGTACTCGTGTCACCTATTTTGTTACCAGCTTTGTTATACCCAGATTATCTCGCCAAATGAAAACTAAGCTAATTGATATCTTTCTAGCCTGAGTTATCTCACACACCCTTACTTTCAGGTTATCGAATACGATATTGTGAATTATGTCAGATCATTGCTATAGTTATTAACTCTATTGAACAATCTGGACGTTGTTCATTAGTAGAGCTTATAAGACCACGATTGAATTGAAGAAACCAATAAGTTATTGTTGAGGGGGATGGGAGCGAACATACAGGGTAAAATCTGTGCCTTCAACCCGGCGAAGGTCAGGACTATCCTTGTCCCTGTTTAATCCAAGTTGACATGCAGTCTCCACGTGACACCCCTGGATAGCTACTTTGGCACCCAACAATTTAACAAGTCTCGGATAAGGATCGGGTACCGGTGGAGCGACATGCTAAATAACGTCCAGACCGGATCCCGGTTGTAGTGCCGATGATGATGATGACGATGATAAGTTTTTGTTGATTTCGATGGAGCAGATACACCATAACATGTGTCAAGCCATTCAGTGGTTTTCACATTAAAAACAATGCTCTATCATAACTCGAAATTCACTTATTCCCAAAAAGGAAACAATAATCAAATGATAATCACTCGCGGACTACTGTCTGAAATTGGCTCAAAGTTTGCCAGTCCCCGTTTGGAAGATACCAGATCGATTTGTACCTACCAATCTGTCTATGTTACCTACAAAAAAACTTGTTCAACATCTTAGCATAAATATTTTTCAGTTAAAGAATATACTTTTAAAGAGCTTGCAAAGAGAGGTGTGTAGAGAAACCTAGTATTGATTTATGTCCTTCATGTTTTGACAGCCTTCATTTCAAAGATGCCAGATATACTTGCACCTAATAATGCTATCAGCATATTAGACGAAGCCAAATATAACACCATGGTATAAATATGTCTTACTTAAAAAATGTCTAAAGTTAATTGGAAAGAGAGGCGTGTCGAGAAACCTACTTTTGATTTATGCCCCTGCATATTTTGACAGCCTTCATTTGAAAGGTGTCAGATATGTTTGCATCTAATGATGCCATCGGTATATTAGACCAAGACTAATAGAACATCCTAGTGTAAATATTTTTTACTTAAAAAATGTCTTAAGTTTATTGCCAGGGGAGGCATATCGAGAAACCCGATAATGATTTACAAAAATGAGTTCCTTTATGTTTTTGCTCTTCCCTCTGGACATCTGACATATACGACCTTCGAGGACGTCAACCGTGTGCATTGAGCTATACATTTAATTGACATCAAAACTATTAAAAAAAGTTACGTCCACGTAAGCCCCGTGAATAGGACTGTGAAATCTACTCACCACCAGGCTAGCTTGTGATTAAAGGCTAAGTGGTAAGTTCGATTCCAAAGTACAGCTTCCGGATGGGATATCGCCTGTATGGCGATTCTAATAACCACACCCGTATGCAAACGTAATCAGAGCCAAATAGTAGAGCAATAGCGTAGTACTCCACAACTTAAGTAGTGAGTTGAAGTATCCTCGTACACATAGTGGTGGTCTGAAGCGCTGGTTCTTTGATTGTAACTGGGTTCGAATCACATTCCTCATGATTACATTGTAAAACGCTATAATTGGTGAGTTCGATGTATTCTCATCACATAGCAAAAAACTCTCTCATGGTAAAGTGGGATCTTACTTGACTTTTCCCGTCAGTCCAATCAACTCACACTTCCTGCTCCATCGCTCCGCACAAAGTAGTCGTAAAATCACTTACTGAGGCAGGAGAACTCAGCAACAAAACAGAATCTAAAAGGAAATCATCAGAGCAGTCAACCAGAGCATGAACGTAGAAATCGGGTTAAGGCATTTTCGTCAGACGCGCCTAATCTTTTCATAACGTGGGGTTATACGTTCTCCACTACTTACGCTAAAGTAGTGAAATAGTCAAAATGACGTTATAGTTCCGTGAAGTGGTCAGCAGAAATCCTTGACCATCTTTTGGAGCTTGGCTTATGTACCGGTCCCAAAGATTGGAACAGGTAGTAGGTTGGTCCCAACTCTGATTTATATATAAAACCCCGTTGTGCTGAGTGATTGAGAGAAATTTTTGATTATGTTTCGGATGTTGACAGATTGCCCGCATTAAAGTTGGTATACGACATGACGGTAGCATCTGAGATGTAAAACTCCGGATGTAATAATAGTATGTAAGAAATTTAACAACAAACCAAATGACAAACAATTCGCCACGGAATCAGATTCAAATGCGAAACACTGCCAACGTTCAATTGGTAAAGGTACTTTGTAAGAGAGGTGTTCAATAAAATTTGAGACAACTGTTGTTCAAGCGGACCCACTGAGAGCCAGCCGTCTGTCTTCAACTAGAACAGCAGAAACATTTGGTTCTTCGAGCCGGATCACAAATACACGGCTTGAGTGTATCTCGTAGTCAGCTCTGTTATAGTATTTTATTATTCATTGCCATTGTTGACGAAGAAGACCTGAGAAATTCTTGGTGATCCCATTCGGCATCGTTTTTTACATCATCAGAATCAACAAAGATTTATACCTTCGTGATCTTGTATTCGATTTGTATAACAATTGGTAGTAATTAAATAATGACGGGAAAAACATGGATGTAGAATTTATACACATGTATGATATGAGGCTTCCTCATCATTGTAGTACACAGGCATTTAAGATCAATGTACAATACGATGGTGGGCTGAAAAGTGTCCGACCTCAACGTGAAGATAGCAGAACTCATCAATAAAAGCTAGTAAATGTGGTTGTACTTCTTTTGACAGTTATTTACCAAAATGGTAGCCATTTTGGAGGCGTAGTTTTTATTTGACAGTCGTTTGAGTGAGTCGATGTGAGTGGTTTTGTGAAAATGGACAAAATTGAGTATCAAGCTATCATTAAATTTTTGTTTTTGAAAGACGATACACCTACGCAAATCAAAGATGAGTTGGACTCTGTGTATGGGGACTCTGCATCATCATTTACCATAGTGAAATTTTGGGCAGCTGAATTTAAATGTGGCCGTGAGAGCTTGGGAGAAGATGAACATTCAGGACGTCCACAAACTGCAAGAACTGACGATAACATCGCTAAAGTTCAGCAAATGCTGCTAGACGGCCGCCGAATTAAAGTGAGAGAGATAGCAGAGCCTATGAAAATGTCCAAAGAACGTGTTTGTCACATATTAAATCAAGATTTATACATGAGAAAGCTGTCCGCGGGTTGGGTGCCGCGTTTTCTCAGGTTAGTCCCAAAACGTGTTCGAATGAACATTTTCAACGCTCCGTTGGCGCAGTTTAGGCACAATAAATCCGAGTTTTGGCGCCGATTAATTACTGTCGATGAAACTTGGATACACCATTATACGCCCGACACAAAAATACAGTCAAAACAGTGGACTGCAAAGGGGGAATCGGCTCCAAAAAAAAAAAAAAGGAAAAACGGTTTTTTTTCGGCTGGGAAAGTGATGGCGTCAATTTTTGCCATCATCATCATCGGTACTACAACCGGGATCCGGTCTGGGCGTTATTTAGCAAGTCTCTCCGCCGGTATCTGGTCCATATCCGATATTTGTTAAATTGTCAATAATAATTTGTTTGTCCGGGTAAGTTTGCGACAACCCTTTTAAGGATGTTTTTTGATATAGTCATGGAGTTATCTTAATCGATTATCTTCAAAAAGGAAAAACCATTACAGGAGCATACTACGCATCATTACTTGATGAACTGAAGGCAGAAATTGCGGGAAAATGGCCACATTTGCAGAAATAGAAAATCCAGTTTCACCAAGATAATGCGCCGTCTCACACCTCAGTGGTTGCCATGGCCAAAATGCACGAATTACGGTTTCAACTGCTTGATCATCCGCCTTATTCACCAGATCTAGCCCCAAGCGACTTCTTTTTGTTCCCTAATCTAAAAATTTCGGTTGGAGGACAGAGATTTTCGTCAAATGAGGAGGCAATCACTTTCGTGAACAGCTATTTTGCAGAGAAAAACGCCGAGTACTATTTGGGCGGGTTAGAAAGATGGGAGGATCGCTGGGAAAAGTGTGTAGAGTTACAAGGAGACTATGTATAAAATAAAAATTAATTTTAAGAAAAAATGTCTTGTATCTTTGTTAGGTCGGAAACTTTTCAGGCCTCCCTCGCATATCGAACCTCCTTTCCTTATTCCCATTTTCTTCTTCCACTCTCAAGCTTTGACATTTAAGGGAGTGAAAAATTGCATTTTGTGCGGGCATTTGTGACATGCTTAGCGGATGAGATCGTGGAGAAGTCTAATTGAGAAGGTAACACATTTTGGATCACCCATTATAACATTTTACAACGGTGTGTCAATGAGTTCGTTGAACATGTGCATTAAGTACACACGCTATTTGTGGAATAAACTCGATTTGTAATAAATTATAATTTCATAAAACCGGGTAGAAGAGTCTTTAAGATTTTCAACTACTTTACGAAAATCGATTTATATATACTAAACTGTATAAAATTACTTTTATACATCTTTATCAACAAATCCAACAAATCATTTTTATTTGGTAGATAATATGCTATATATATATTTTACAACTAGTATTTAAGAGATTTAGGACAGCAATTCCTTTACAACTATAATCTTAAATCTATATAATGACAACAGCACAATTTTAATGAATAACAAATAATAAATTAAGGGAAAAACTACAAGAAAAAACCCTTATTTGAATCTTAAAACTAATATTGCACGGGTTTCTGGTTATTTTATATAATAATGACCTCGATATAATTTTCATAGACAGAGTACATATGTAGTGATTTAGGACATCTTTATTGTAGCGCAACTGTAGCTGCTTGTAAAGGATGAATATAATTAGATTCAGGATGACAACCAGGCTGCCCAACCGAACCACACCTTAGCATACTTGTCCAGAGTGTCGACCTATTATAGAATATGCCACTGTACAATTTTTAGTATTGTTGTCTGCTTAGGAATGAATGTTGGTTAAGGGCTATTTCAATTATATGTAGTTTTCCAACCAAATTATAAACTACCCTCTACCTTTTGTCGTTGCATCGTCTACAGGTTTCAGGGTATAATTTTGTATCTTGTGCATTGTTTAGTTTTTGACCCACTGGATGAACAAAAATTCCATAACCATTCCGTAGAATAAAATGTGGCTAAAGTCACAGACTCCATCGTGCGACATTATTTAGGGTGGGGGGAACACCGACAATAATTATCATAAGAGTTGCAATGGCCCAAGTGGATCCGTACACTAAGCACATTATGTCATTTGTCTAGTTTCGAAATTGATTCTTCGAAAGAGGAATTTTAGAATTTATTGTCCCCCTTTGTCTGTTGAGTGAATACTTCACGTGCTGCCCCCAGAATTAATTATAGGCTACAGTAACGCCATAAGAAATCGAACTCTGCTTTTGACTTCACAATACGGAACTACTACCCAGCGGTTTCATGTCCCAAAAATGTTTTCAAATTAATCAACAAATTTTACACAAACAAATTATGATACAAACTGATTAGTCATTCGCCCAGACCATTTTTAAGCTGTGTTATACAAATTTGCTTCAACTTGATACATGACAAGGTTTCCGAAGAGTTCTTTGATCCCTTGGCCTTGGCAGCAGCCATGGCGACGATGCAGCTCTTGCGTTTGACTTCTCAACGACCATTGCTCATAAATTTTTTCTCAACTGTGAAGCTATAAAAATAGTTCCCTCCTATAAAAATAATTTGTTAACAGCTTCGTCCTGTGGCCGATGTATTCCATACTGATTGGTAGGGTAACCAGATGTTGTATTCATTCCACCCAGAGCTCTTATGATCAATGAAGTGTGCATATGCATTAATGGAATTTTTATTTTCGTGCAGAGAGACGTGAACTCCTGGGCTTCCTTTGCACGATGGTTAAAGGTAAAATTCAACAACTGCTACATGCGATACAGCAGCTGCTCGGTTTCATATTACGAGCATTATTGAGTTACTATACAATTAGAGTTCGATATCGAACTACAACCGTTTATGCGCAAAAATATCCATGCTAACACAGCAATTACAACCTTTGCAGAAAACAAAGAAAGTCGAATGATGGAAGTTCCTTCGATAAATTTAATCCGTTGAAGTTTTACTTCCACTGATTTTCACTTCAATGGCTCGTGGATTACTGCAGTTTTTTCTCAGTGAAAACGGTCATAAAGCGTTTAATTGATATTCACGATTAAACCAGCAGCGAAGAATAAATTGGGGCATCCCAAAATCAATAACGATCAACTCTGGTGTAATGAAGGATTTACGAAAAGTATATCGGTGACGGTTGCTCTTCGAAAGTATGGTCAAAAAACGATGGGTCATTCCCATTCATCTTGCTACAAAAATGAAATTATAACAACTGTTATCTCTCAGGACAACGTTCTACTTAAATGAAAATGAATAATCATCATTATTATTCGATTGTCAAGTCTTTTGAAAGGCGCTTATTTTTGGTGTGGTATGATATTTTTAGGCATCATCTTTCTTATCGACATCCTTCCCGATTCATGACAAAATGTTTTAAAGAACTAAAATTAAAAAGGTGATTTGGGGAAGTAAGTCTTTGGACAAAAAAAATATGTCCAGAATTGAGTAGCCTCGCGTACCAATCGTAGGTGCGACTATTTCGAAGATGAAGGTATGAGAGTTTTCGGTGTAGTAGTGGGGTGACATTTGAATGGGTTTACGTTTTTGTAGGAGGGACGATATGCACCCCGATTTGTCGGGTTTGATTGTTTAGTTGGTTTTGGGTGGTTATTTGTAAGTCGGCTCACATACAAGAGTTAAATTTATGAACTGGAGCACTTCTAACTGAGTTGGCTATACAGTCTGCATTTTCATTGTTTGAAACATGACTGGATGTGCATTTTTGTTTTACACAAACGCTCGCACAAAAGGGGATTTTGAAGTACACATAGCGAGCGAATAGAGAGAAGTTGGATAAGGAAAGGAGGTATCGATGTATATTGGTCTTGAATGTCTGGACATCGCAACGGCCAGGAAACACTTGATCAGGCAGAACATTCCACATTCGTGTGGTTCGGGTAAAGAATGACTCTCTACATTTATTTATGCGCCTGAAGTTTACTTTCAACGTGATCTGATGCGCATTCACAGATTGACGAGTATCGCGGGAAAATGTCTGAAGGGGCGGAACACATTCAGCAAGTTCAGTTGAGCAACGACTGTGGTAATACCTATAGAAAAGAGATAGGCACAAATACGTTGTGCCTGTGTTCTAACGACGGAAATGATCGACTTACAACCGGGCCCCCAATAAATCGCACTGTTCGTTTTTGGATCCTATCGAGCATGTGTAGCGCAGTTTTGGATGCGCCTGACCAAATATGGGGGTTGAACTCCATTTTTGGACGAATATACGCCTTGTAAAAATTTAACAAGCCTCAGGACTTGCTAAATAAGGCCAAGACAGGTACCCGGTTGTAGTGCCGATGATGAAGATACGCCTTCGAAATAGTGGCCAGGTTGGATGGAGTGAAGTATCTTTTGCATCTCTTAAGGAATCCTATACATTTGGGGGCACTTTTCGCAGCTTAAAATATGTGGTCATTCCAGTTAAGAGTCGAATTAATTCGAGTGCCGAGGATTGATAATTCCTTGGCTTCGTCGATGCATGTGCCGTTCATAGACAGTATATTTACTTTGGGGTTCACCTTTGACGACAAGAAGCAGCACTGTGTTTTTAGGACATTGAATTCTACTCGGTTAGATAATCCCCACTGATATATCTTGTTGAGGTCTGAATTCAATGTATCAAGCATAAGTTACTGGTTGGTAGTGACGTTCGAAGTGTTTGGACGGGAGTGTTCGTATGAGTATGAGAAACTCAATTTGCTATCATCAGCAAACGAGTGAATTGGGTTGCGAGTAATTGACAAAAGATCATTTATAAAGATGGGGAAGAGGGTGGCTGAGATTACCGAACCCTGGGGAACATCTGCATTAATTTGATGGGGGATCGATTTGACACCATCAAGAACCACTTGGATTGAACGGCCAGAAAGATAGTCTCATCCATTGGATCGGGGAATTGTCCACTCCATATGAATGCAATTTTTACAACCGGGCTGGATGCCAAACTCGGTCGAAGGCTTTTGAAATATCCAATGCGACTACCTTGCTTTCACCGAGGTAGTGGATGGAATGGCTCCACTTTTCGGTAAGGTACGCCATCAGATCTCCTGTGGATCTGTTGTTACGAAAGTGATATTGGCGGTCATTTGATTCCAGATATTTCGAAAGTTGACGGTTGATAAAAGATTCCATTACCTTGGAGAGAATAGAAGTTAGTGCTATGAGTCGATAAGAAGAAAGGGATGATTTGTCACCCTTTTTGGGAATTGGCTGAATGTTCGCTGACTTCCATCTATTTGGGAAATGACCAGTAGAATAAGACAAATGGAAGAGTTTCCGCAGTGGTTTGGCGAGTGAAGAGGAACATCTCTTCAAGAGGATTGGGGGAATGCCACCAGGAACAGTGGATTTGTTTGCGTTTAGCTCTTTGAATGCGCGGGCAACAGTATACATTCGGAAGCGAATCTGGCTCATGTTGTACTGCTTATGCTCAAGTTGAGGTGGAACTGATGTGGCATCAGGCAGCGTTGAGTTGGCTGCAAAACGTGTAGCAAGTAGATTCGCCTTCTCTATTGCAGTGGTGACTGGTTTGTCATCGACTATAAGCGATGGAATGGATGAAGAGACTGAGTTTTGAATGTTTTTCACGAATGCCCAGAAGTTTCTACTACCTGTGGGGGAGTGTAGTATTTTTGATCGCACTCCCTGGTCATGCAAGAACTTTGCTCGTTGAATATACGCATTGCAGTCATTCCTAGCTCTCTTAAATCTTTTCCGGTTTTCCTCAGTATTGTTTGATTTATACAACCGGAAGCTCAACTCTTTGGCCTTAATGGCTTCTCTGCACCCAGAATCGAACCACATATTTCTCTTGGGTTTGATACTCTTTACTCTGTGTGGAATAAAGGTCCGCATGGCAAGTAGAATCGTGTCTGTCAATGTGTCCGCTATAGAGTCAACATCGTTATTGAGGAAAAATAACGACCAATTTAACCTCCCAAAAAGTTGTTCAGACCTACCCAGTTGGCTTTCTGGTAGAACCATACTGGTGTTTTGGGAGTTTTCTTGTTAGCGTTACTGTTGGTAAGAGGAAATTTAGCTAACATGACACAGTGGTCTGAAGTGCCCAAGGGCGAAGAAATTTCAATTGTGTATTTGTATGGGTGTGAGGTGAGAAACAGGTCCAGTGTGTTGGCGAAATGACCATATATATCTGGTACCCGTGTTGGCTCATTGACAAGTTGAGTTAAGCTATTTGAATCAGCAAAAAGCTGGACATATTGAACTTCGGGTGTTGTTGTTCCGGAGTGACGAAGCCACTGAGAGTTATGCACATTAAAATCACCCGCAATAACGATTTCAGTGTGCGGATATAGGGTCAAGATCCTATCGATAGAATCAGACAGAGCATCAAATTCGTTAAAGGATGCATTTCTATCCAAGTCTGGGCTTCTGTAACGAAAGCAGTAATGTATGATATGCTTACGAACGTGTAGTTTTAGCCAAGAGAAATTAAATTCTGGGTTGGAATAGAGCCCATATTGTGGCAGAAGCTGATAAGCAATATCATTTCGTATGTATGTGGCTATACCACGATGTGGAAAGAACAGTGGCACTAAGTTATATCCAGGTAGATTAAAATCCGAAATATCTATATTAGTAATTACCTGGGTTTCGCTAAGTGCAAGGATAGTTGGATTCTGGCTAGAAACATGGGCAGACACAGAAGAGAAATTGCATCTCAAGCCGCGAATGTTACACAAATCAACGCGAAATTCCCGCTCCATTGCAATGGCCCTACACACAAAACCAATACTGCCTCGGGAAAGGATGCAATTCGGGACCAGCAATAGATAAGCGAAAGCAACCACTACAGGTATTATGCCCTTGTAGTAGGTGGCCCACTAGATCCGTACCAAAATCCAGATCACTTCAAGAGGATTGGGGGAATGCCATCACCTCGAGTGCGCTGGAAACAGTACGCGTTCGGAAGTGGATCTGGCCCATGGTGTGCTGTTTATGCTCAAGTTGAGGTGGAACTGATGTGGTATCAGGCAGCGTCGAGTTGGCTGAGTTACGAATTTGTATGTATGTAGCACTTGCACTTTACACACACACACAAATATTAATAAAACACTCTTGAGGAATTAGTTTAATATAATCACACACTTTAGTTCTGAAAATGTTAATCATATACACAATGCACAGACCTAACACATATTTTATTTAATACACACTTTCGATAGGTAGAACGCACTTGGCACTTTAATATAAAAAATCTTATTTCACACACGGCACACGACTTGCGTCTTGGTTTAGTTTAGTTTAGTGAGGCAGAACCCTCATTTATTTGGCTTAATGCAAGCTTAAATTAAATTAATATAAAACCTTACAGACTATCTTAAAATCTAGAGTAATAATTAAGACATTATTAAAAACGAAAAAATGGAGAAAAAAACCAGGAATGCGAAGATGACTGGGCGATAGGGGAGGTAGGAGGCTAGGGAAGAGCGAGTGTATGGGGGGGTGGTAAATGCGGCATTTGTGAGACAGTGACAGTGAGGGGCTCCTCGATAGTATAGTGGTTGGTATACCCGCCTGCCACGTGGGACACCGGGGTTCGATTCCCCGTCGGGGAGCCTCTGGCGCAAGACTTAATGACCTTGCCCGGAAAAAACAAGTCATTATGAAAAATTTAACAAGCGCCAGGACTTGCTAAATAAGGCCAAGACCGGTTCTCGGTTGTAGTGCCGATGATGATGATGATGATAGTGAAGGGCATGTGTACGGAGCAGGGGAGGGGGTTTGTGGGCGGGGGGGGGGGGGGGGGGGGTGGAATTGTGGGTGGGGCTGGAAAGGCGTAGGGGGAACTAGTTTGAGAGCGGGAGAGGAGAGGTAGGATTGTAGGGTAGAGGGGTTATTGAAGAGAGGGGGCGGGGTTGGGGCGGGTTTCTTCTGAGACGTCGTTTGAGAGCGGGAGTGGAGAGGTTGAAATTGAAGGAGGTGAGGAAAGAGTTGGCCTGTCGTAGCATACGCGAGATGAGTTCGTTAGCGCCGTAAGAAGTGTGATGAGCGGGCACGTAAAACAGTCGAGGGTTACGTACGTTACGGGGGTTTGTATGAAATGTTAAAGCGGAGAGCAAGCTTGGGCAATTGATTGAGCCAGACAGAAGACGATGGACAAAGATGATGTCGGCATGGATTCAGCGATCTTCAAGTGTGTTGAGATTGATTAGAGGGAGCCGGCTTGTGTATGGTGGTAGAGTCAGCGGATTTTCTCAGTTTAGTCCACGGAGGGCAAGCGCAAGAAACGACGTTGAACGCCCTAGATCCTGCGAATGTGAGACAATTGATACGGGGACCAGACCTGATTAGCATATTCGATTAGTGGCCGGACAAAAGTTCTGTAGAGTGATCGGGTGACGTAGGGGTTAAGGAATTCCTTCGATCAGCGTTTGACAAACCCAAGGGCGGCGTTGGCCTTAGGGATTATGTCATCAATATGTGCGGTAAATTTAAGCTCCTTGTCGCATAGGACGCCCAGGTCGCGAATCGATTCAACCGGTGTTATCAGTTGGTTCAGTAAGAGATAGGAGCGTGGGTGAGTGGGGGAGCGCTTCCGAGAGAAGATGATTGCGTGACATTTTGCGATATTCAGTTCTGGGCAATTATTTTGGCACCAAGTCGAAAAGCTGTCAAGATCCGATTGGAGAAGTGAGGAGTCTGGGGGAGAGCGGATTGTCTTGAAAATGTTGGTATCATCCGCTTAAAGCGAGATGATGTCATTTATGGTTAGGATAAATGGGCGGCGGGGGGGGGGGGGGCGGATGACTGCCCTGGGGGACACCTGATGTTGGGAAAAAAAGGATCGCAGAGGGTGGATCTAAATCGCACGCGGCAGGATCAATAATTGAGATAGGATGAGATCCACTCAATCAGCAGGGGTTCAAAACCGAGGGAAGATAGCTTGAAGAGAATGAGGTTATGGGAGATTTTGTCGAAGGCCTTGCTAAAGTCGGCAGTGATTACATCGACCTCATCGCCGTTTTCTAGGGCAAGGAGTGTGTGGGATGTGAATTCGACAAGGTTGGTAGTAGTGGACCTGCCGGAGAGGAAGCCGCGCTGGGTCGGAGAGATGATGGGTGCGCAGCGAAAACATAACGCATCATATAGAAGGACTTTAAACAGTTTAGGAATATGCGAAAGCTTAACAATGGGACGATAATTGGATATATCGTTTTTTGCCCCCTTTTTATGTATGGTGGTTATGTAAGAGGATTTCCACATGTCAGGGAAAATACCTTGTGCAAGGGATAGATTGAAGATTGAAGCGAGCGGGAGAGAGAGAGAAGAGGAACATTTTTTTTCAGAGGATAGCAGGGAGTCCGTCTGGGCCGGGACTGAAATCGTCTTTCAGTTCTTCAAGTTTTACTATAACTTGGTGTTGTTGAATGTGTAGAGGGATGAGAGGGCCGAGGGAGAATTCAGACATGCCAGTAAAGTAGGAGGGGTTAGGCTCGAACGAGTCGCCCGTGAAGGATAGTTTGAAGAAGGACGCGAAAAGGTTGGCTATGGTATGGGAGTCAGTTGTAGTAGTTGAGCTGTAGAAAAGAGAGGTGGGATAGACATCAGATTTCGGTTCGTGGTTGATGAAGTGGTAGAAAGATTTAGGGTCGTTGACTGGGTTGAATTGAGCTTTGGCAAGGTAATTGTGGTAGAGAGAGCTGTAAAGCTCGGTTAATTGGTAAAAGTAATTGCGATAGTTGGAGTAGTCCAGGGGAGAACGCGTATTTAGGAAAGTGTTCCACAACTTATTCCTCTTGTTACGAAGGGTGCGGAGTTTGCGGTTATACCAAGGGGGCGATGAGAATGATAACCTGTGTCGGGAATATGGGACATATAGGGATATGGCGTTGTAGATTTCTGTGTAGAGCGAAGTTGACGGTTTTAATCGACTCTGATTTTAGAAACGCGATCGGCTTCTTTCGTGTCAGTCTAGGATCACGGTTGTGTACACACTCTAAATAAAATGTCCAAGCCGGACGACGTTCACACACAGACGCCTTATTATTTCTCGTGCAAACCGAGGGATGCATCCATTGTATACACGCACAATCGATATTTTTCCCGCACAGACACCAGATGTATGCTTCGCAGTACATTTTTTGTTTATCTAACATTGAAAATGTTTACGATCTGCGAGACCTGATTGTGTGTATGCATGCGGTACAATTCTTAGAACCTTGTATTTACACAAGTGTTCATTTATGGTCAACTATGGCAAAGATATTTTGTATACCTTATTGCTTCGTTACCAAGGAATTGTTGTTTGTTTTGAGTAGCACATTATTTTCTTTGTGCCGTCATAGATTTTTCCCAAATGTGGTACCTGGATTCCACGATTCGCCCGTGTATGCATTTTGTATATAATGCACTTTTACAGGTACTCATTGTATGGGCTATGTTGATTATGATTAATCAACATATGGGGCTTCACATGAAGGTGAATCCTGTTAATGGTGGGGGTGCCCCCAAGAGGGTGAGTATTAGGGGAGGCAGGCGTTGCGTGTAACAGCTGCAAAATTTGCAGCAGGTAGATTCGCTTTCTCTATTGCACTGGTGACTGGTCTGTCATCGACTATTAACGAAGAAATATATGAGGAGACCGAGTTTTGAATGTTTTTCACGAATGTCCAAAAGTTTCTACAGTCTGTGGGAGGGTGTAGTATTTTTTGTCTCACTCTCTGGTTATGTAAGAACTTTGCGTGTTGAATATGCGCAGTGCAATCATTTCTAGCTCTCCTGAATCCATATTAGTTTTATTTTATTAGGATATTTAAGTAAGAGAAGGTTTTATTTTATTATGTTATTTAAAAAGGAGAAGTAAAGAAAAAAATGAGTCCCAACGTACATCCGTCGGGTTAAATACCACTCCATTAAGTTATGGACTCCGTAAGGTGGTTGGGGAAATCGTTAGCCATCATTCGGAACTTACCTGATAAACCGGTCGGAAAGGTTGGAGCGAACAATGACGAACAATGTAGTTCAACGTGGGATGCTTTTGGGTTTTGCGCCGAAAGTGAATATTGCGATTCTAACTGACGTTGGTTCTATCTTTTTTACAAAAGATAGAAGCAAGGCTTCTATACATCAGACCACTACCACGTGAAGGAAATAAAGTATTTTCCCTTACTATTATTTACCACTGTGGGGTTTATGTTAATTGCTTTGGTATACGGCTCTGATGATTAATTTTTGGATTTTTCTTTTAGTGCTTCACTGTGTCTATTGAAGTCACCACAATACTACCATCCCGTCACGGTATACATAGGTTCCGCGATTTGGTTGGAAAAAGTTTTCGATTATTGTTTGGAGTTTGGCAGATGAGGTGGACTAAAGTTAAAAATATGACGTGGTACCCTCTGAGGTAAAGATTTCCGAAGGTAACCCAGTCCCCCATTCGCATCTCCGGTGATACCATCTCAGGAGAAATAACATGCAAGTAATTTCATCCCACCAGATTATAAACAACTTGCATCCGCTGAATCGGATTCCATCACGAAATACTGCCAACGTCCATCTGGTAACAGCATTTCACAATATCAAAGGACTTAACATACAAAAAACTCGCGTAGGTGTGTTGAGCCGACACTACCATAAGAGAACAATTCATCAAGAAAATATCGATTTGGGACTACGCAGGTGAGTCAGTGAGGCCATGAGCTCTCGGGTTCCTACAGGGCAATAAATATAGTATAGTAGTAGTAATAGTATGGGATATTTGATAATATTATTTCGAAAATATTTGAAATGTTTACCAACGAGCCATTTCTTCAAGTTGGGAAAGTGAAAATTGTCCGAGGGTGCTAACGAAGCAATTCGTATTTCATATCATTGATTTTGGTCACTGCAATACCGGGAACATGTGAATTTTTACTTTATTTACAAATTCACTGGGAGCGTTCACTATTGATGTGGGTCAAACACGTAATAAACAACGTAGCGTCATCAAACTTGAAACTTAATCTTTCTAAGATTGGTACTATCTACCACAGTTATTATTATTTTAATAGCTACCGCCATCACTGTGTCAGGCCGATTAATTCTGGGACTGCCCTCGTAGGGTGCAAAGGCTTCCGTTGTAAAATGGAACAACACTCAGGGAATATTCTTATTTTCATCACATTAGCTTGTTCAGAGATAAGAGCGAAAGACGTGAAGTCGAATGTCTTGGATGCTTCTGTGTAACTCATCGTTCAATTAGTCCTGAGACTAATTCAGAGATGGAGCCTGTAATGAAAAATCTTTATGATTTTTAAGAAATAATAGGCGTGCAAGCAGAAACTCGGCTTTTTTGTCAAATTCAGCTTTATTGGAGTAGATACTTATACAAAGAGGCTCTTCGATAGTACCGGTGTTCGATTCCCCGTCGGGGAGCCACTGGCGCAAGACTAATGACCTTGCCCGGAAAAAACAAATCATTATGCAAAATTTAACAAGCCTCAGGGCTTGCTAAATAAGGCCAAGACCGCTTCCCGGTTGTAGTACCGATGATGATGACTTATATAAAGATTGATTGATATTGCTTGGTGAGAAACTCTTAACTATTCTGCAAGCTCTTCTTGAGTTTGACGGGGATTTTTACCCCGTAAAAGTTCTTCGTCGTCCATTTTTTTTATAACACCTGGACGTGGGGCGTCCTCAAATCTAAAATTTCCTTTATAAAATCTTACAAACGAGTTTTTACCGTTGAATGACTCACAGAATGTTCACCCAAAGTCGAATTAATCAATTCCATAGCTTGAACAGCATTTTTCTCATTTGAAAGCAGAATAGAATCCATGTCTTATACAACTGATGAGCACGGAATGACAGCTTGTAAATGTTTTAGTCATTTACAAGCTGTCATTCCGTGTCATAAAAACAGCTATGACTAAGCTTCATATATCCAAAGTGGGGAGCGAATTGGATGCGTTTAAGTGTGTTTTTAACGCAACCAACTGTAAAGCCCGAGCGCTCTTTTACGGGCGTGTTTCGTGTAAAAAAGGTGCCTGCGCGTACTCTTAAAGCACAAGATGAGTCGATGCTAGTGGCGGAAACATTAACCAACACTAAGACTCGAAAGCCAGTATATTTTTAAGTTCACTGTTCAATGATTCATATATGACTCAGTAGAGCGTATTCCATGGACAGGAAAGTTGTTGAAGCGGACTTCTGGTAGGTGTATGGAAACCATTTTGCCTCGGCCTCGTTTAAAACTGTGGTGAGTGTTGAGCAGCTCTGATCGTATTTTGCCAGCTAAAAGAAAAGTCACTATTCTTTGCCTGTTTTTTTTTTTTATTCTTATATATATAAAATTGCAATTACTGTTATTACATTTAATTTTTCGGCGTAACAACAAGCACACCTGGCACTTGCGAGCGGCCAAAGCTAACAGATTCATTCCTTAATCCGAACAACAATAAAACCGATGCCAATCGAAATTTGTAGAGAATTCTAAACGACTGGAGCGGCTTTACTTGGGGTTTGTCGCTCTCATAGGCTCCGTTTAGGAAGTGTGTGGCGGTTCTTTAATACATTCGCAAAGAACCGCCCATCCCCTTAAATTAACCACCTTCCAAGCCCATAATACTTACCTGCAATTAGGGGCAGCGTAAGCTCCCCTGCAGCATCACACCTGAAAGTTAAACCTTATCAGCATGTACATCAAACAAATTACTCGCTGGCCAGCGTAATTGATGACATAGCTCTTGCCGGTATTCTTGCTACGATTCATGAGTGAATATTGCCCCAATCCCAAGGTTTGCAACACTTGCGACCAATTTCCGTTATCGGTTATCTACCGATTTGGGCACTAATATGATTGACGTTAGACAATCATACCCCAGATCATACCTAACGATGCTACGGCCTGTTAAATAAACAAACATGATGTGCATATCATCGTGACACTTGAAATATCGTTTTTGCGTATCTTAAAGCAAAAACCTATTTCGTTCTCAGGCGCAGGTCATCAAAGATTTATGGCCCTCGAAATAGCGTTTCTGTTTATTTAAGACACAGAAACCTATTTCTCCTTTCGGCGATTTTTCGCCATCGCTTATCTCAACGACGCCCGCAGCCCCTAATACCAATTCCCCTTCATCGGTTATCAACCGATCATGGAATTTGAGCATGGATATGATCATTGTTTAGACAATCTTACCCATGCCATGCCCTATGATGACCAACCAGCAAATCAAAGCAAACACCAGTACATTGACCTGAAGGGATATAGGAAGAATCCATCTTTATGGCGGCTGGTGGAGGTTGATCTCGACGAATATAGTTGAGTCAGATTTTATCACGCGAAGTGTGCACATGCATCACGGAGAGTCCATATTCATCCTTCAAACTTAATAAGATCAAAAAGTCGTGTGCGAGTCAGTTTTCAACGGTTACACCACGCTTTAAAGTCGCGAGTCATTTTTCCCTTAACGCAGCGGAGTCAAGGGGTACGGAGCCCACGATCAAGTAATATCAGTGGCCCGAACAGTCTTGTAAAAATTACAATTAACTTGTTTGTCAGAGTCCAGGACAGTTACGTGTCTAAAAGTTTCCCTTTGTGAAGAACAGTGATGTAATAATGTTAGCTATTTCGTTAATTAAAATCAAAACAAGTGTTACTTTACAACTAAAAATTAAACCGTGTTATTAAGCAAAGAACCCAATAACGTGTTTCATTTAAACTATCTCCTCCGGTGCAATCGGTGATTCTGGTGTTTTGCAACAGTGATGTTTTTTATGTAACCCGCATCCTTGCTGATGCCATCATAAAAACTACCCACAAGTGTATTCGGTAATTTTACGTTGCATGTAAAATCAGGATGTAAAAGACCCTTATATTTTAAAAGCCACTGAAACTGGACACAAAACTTAATTCACTAATCAGTTTGTAGTTAGCTCTCTATTGCAAAATGTTCAATGTTCTACCTGGAAGTTAGTTAGCTTCAATTACAATCCTCCACAGGGGGAGAAGCCCCGTCTGAACATTATACGTGATTCTCCTTGAAACCCTGGCGTGACAGGCAGTTTCGCTAGTTCACTCCATCTATTAACATCACAGGGTAACAATTTATACAAAGGGGATTAAATATTAATCAAAGAAATAAACGAAAAAAAAAAATACAGCCAAGTTTCTTAAGAGCTAAATCAATAAATTTAAACATACGCAATAAATTTCCATTGCAAAAGATAACATCTTCTGAGCTAAGTAAACGGGGCGAACTCCAGTGATTACTAGTCACTTGGGATACTACGTTACCGAGTCGAGGCGCACCAGCAAACGATTGTTGATATGCACATATTTTCGAAGGCAAGGCAAGGACAATGTATAATAATACTCCTCGAAAATGAAATTATGAATTCCCTCAATTCAAGACTTAATTCGGCGAGAGCTACACATTACAACAGTTCAAGTCTTCAGCAGGCAAACAGGCAAAAATTTGATTCAAATTTCGACATAACAATCATTCCCCCTCTTATTTTTTCATTTCGTAATGCTGAAAGGATGAGCCCTTGAAAAATACTTTTCGGTTAACTAATCCGACGGAGGAATTCAAGGATTACACAGCTTACAGAGAGGGATACGTCCCCGCATCAGCAGGATAAAGTGTAATATGTAAAATCTATATTTGAATAAATCGAATACTTACCCAATTCAACGTAGAGTTTGGGTCGAACATTCTCCTGCCAGGCACTTAGATTTCCAATCACGTATAATGATAAAAGGAGGAATATGTGTATCTTGCTGATGTAGAGATGCTGCTGCAGCTTTGGCGTCATATTAAACCAATAGATGGTCATCATTATGTTTGGTTTGATTTTGTCAGATAAGAAATGCCGTGATAATAGTTTTTATAACGATTCGGATTCCACGTCTGTAAAATACGAAAAGGCAAAAAATTTGGTTTTAGATTATCATTCGTCGACATTTTGAATAAGAATTAAGTCACGTGCCATACAGATTGTCTATCATTGTGAATGCTATCTGTCAATGTAAGTAGTTTTGTCCTTCAATTTACTTTTTGGTGTTGTGAGAATTTTATCAACTCACAACATCCCTGGATTTTTGATTACCATAACGTCCTCGCATTTAAGTGGAAGCAACTCAGTTCGACGCTATGGCGAACCCATATTTTATTTTTATTTTAAATTGTTTTACAAGGAGTTATACCTTAGGCTGACCTCGGATTTGATTAAAAGACAGCAAATGCAATGTTGGTGACGTCTGTACAGTGCGAGTCATCATTCTGAAGACTGGTTTCGTTGTAAAGTCATTACGGTCGCATCATTGAAATGATTCCTCCGTTGCTGAAGAAATTCCCAAGTCATTATGGAGCAACACTGGACATTAAAATGGTCATTTCTCATTGTAACCAATTAAAGATTTTATGATCGCATTCACCCGCCCTGTGCTTTGACGTTTAAGTATATAAAATCCCATCTTTTGTTGTGCGGGAGAATTATGAGAAACAACAGAATCAAGGAACAGTATTTGTAAACTAGTTAACAGATTAGGCCACGCCTAATTACTCCATGGCCTGGAAGGAAGTACCTTTCAGCAAAAAAATTACATTGCTATGCAAATCATTTTGTACAAGGTTCAAACGGAAATAGCAAGGCCAAGGGTTGTAAGTACACGATTTGTCTTCTGAACAAAGACAAAAAACACAAACAAAAAAATGGATTTTGCCGTTTATGGAGGGTCACAACAGTCCAGGTAAAATTCTTTTCCGGTTTCCCGATTAGTTTGAAATGGACAACAAAGTCGTTTTACTTGCCAACCTGGAGAATGGCATGTTTTAGGAAACATCATTCTTTAACGTAGTACTGTACACAGAAGATTTCGTTCGCGTTAAAAGAATAATTCAAAGGATCAAGCCCAGGGTAATACTTATATTCGGGCAGAAGATAAAAGATAGGGATTCAGTGTGTAATAAATGAATAAGCAGATTGTTGAATAATGAATCAAGAGTACCACCGCCGATGATGGAAAGTACAATGCAGAAGTAATTACAGAATCAAATGAAGTGGAATCGACTTAATAAACAAAAAACCCAATGCCAAGTCCACTACGGCCAAAACATCCGAAAATGAAATCCCGATTCAGAATCTTGACTTTCAACTTTTTTTTTTAATAACAGCCTTTATTGGATATGAATAGTACAATCTTAACAATTTTCATTTAAATCTAGGTTTAAATTGTACTTAATTTAGTTTAATTAAGTAAAACGTGTAAGGGTTTACTGGACCAGTGTTCAGATCTCAACTCGATTTTAGTATGTTAGATGCTAACGTGTTAATTCATTCGCCCGTTTTAGCCGTCTCAATTCGTGGGTGATATCCAAGAGCTGAATAGAGTATGGTGTTTTTGCCCTGTGAGTAGGGCGTTAGAATATACTCACAGCTAGACCGGTGTTGCGGATTCGCCCTTGAAACAACCGGCGAATTCGCAATCAAAAATCGGTGGCACCACCTGAATAAGATATGTGGCATCACCTTAAACAATGTCAGCAATCAGCTGACATTTGTGAATTTTCTGTTGGTTGTCACTTGACAACCATTTTTTCTTTTATAATTCTCTTCTTTGTAAATCGCTTGACGACTCCAGTTCGTCTTTTGTAATCGTTAAAAATCTAAATCATCAGACAAAATAAAGACTATATTTATCATTGAATACAAGAGCCCCATCATTTCAATCATCGGAAAGTTCCAATTTGGAATCAAAAGTAATCTTTTCAGTTTGACAAATTTCTTAAGAGTTGATTCCAGCAGATACCAATTGCTCCGGACGTCATTCCCACGGAACCAGCATCGCTGCACGGCAATAGAACGAATCATTGTTCTGGACGTCATTCCCAAAGCCCATCAACGCAACCCATTTGGTTGGTGGAGGATTTGCAGAACGCAAATCAAACATTTTGGTCCTTCGAGCCGGATCCAGTCTGTGGATCCAATTCACTACTGCCAGCTCGCAGTATATCAAAATGTCGCGGGACATATTAGAGTCCAGACGCTAAGACCCACGACCAACAGGAAAGTGAAAGTGAAAAGTGTAGTGAAAGTGAATAAAACCTCCAACACAATGAAATCGGCGATGTCAACAGCTGCACTGGCAGAAAATCTCATGGCGGCCCAGTTCGCCGCCCATGAGAAAATGATGGGAACTTTTAACAAGTTCATCACGCGCGGGCCACCGACGTTGGCCACCGTGAAAGATCAAGAGCGAGACCTCCAGCTGGGTTGGGATGAGATGCGGAACCGGCATGAAGAGCTTATATGTCTGATTGCTCCATGGACGGTCATTCTTCAACAGTATTTTGAAGAGCAGTTCATCGACCAGGCCGAAGAAACGTACCTTATTGAAGCCACGGAGTTTACTGAGGTAAGGCACGCGCTGCTCGCCAACCGTCCGACCGATACGAATGAGACGAACATCATGTCTCAAACAAAGTGCCATTTGCCGCCATTGATGGTGCAATCACCGCGGGGGATAAGAACTTTCCAACCTGGCATGTTACCTGCCCCGTCACCCAGATCAGCAACAAGGAACGATGCAAAGCCATCTGATGCACCGAAGGAATCCTCGTATGGAACAGCACCAAATGAGATGTTGTATGGCCAGCTGTACAAGAAGAACATGTGGAATGATCAGCCGTTCGAAAATCTGAGTGAAGGACGCCCTCATCTAGCTGTACGCGAACGTGTTGAAGTAGATTACCGACCAAAACCTCGTCAACAAGGTAAAATCACTCAACAATTGAGAACTAACGAATTGGACCATTCCAAGCTTCTAGGAAGTTCTACGGGGCGTGCATTGGATTATTGTACCATGTGTGACTATAAGTTCAATGGTAACCTGATGATACATCGCAAGACTGACGACCACACGCAATGGAAGAAGTTCTTGCTCCCGAGATGTTCTCGATGTAAGACGGAATTGTCTAACAATGTCGATTACGACACTCAATTGTTGGCCGCTGCCCATATGAAGAAAGCTGACTTGGCCAATTGGAAACCTAAGGAACCTGACGAAGAGTTGTTGTCCAGCTTGACTGCCGAAGAAGACCTGAAGGAAAGCAAGAAGGCACCAGCAGCTGCCAGTGCATCGGCCCCAGCCCAAAAAGAAAAGAAGTCTGATGCATCGAAACCCGCCGAGCAAGGCAATAATCCGAAAACTCCGAGACTGCTCGAGACCAAGTCCGCGCTCGAATTAGTCTCCCCAATGACAGCAAATTTTGCCGATCAAGGCAATAGATCAACACCGAGGCCGTTCGAATCCCAACGCGAACTCGATCCAATCTCCCCAACTATAGACGATGGAAGCCGACTAGCAACCAGGGCGCCACCGCATCCTAGTCCAGGAATTGAGCAACAACAGACACCATGCGCGTGTTGTGAGGCACCACACCACATATACGTGTGTGAAACGTTTCGAGCTTTCAAACCTGAACAGCGTAGATACGTCGCACTAACCATGAAGCTGTGTCTTAACTGCTTGGGTCGTCACCTAATACGCGACTGTCTATCGAAGAGGGTGTGCCGACGATGTAAACAAAAACATGATACGTTGCTGCTACGAAGCATCCAGGGTAAAAGTGACCAGTCCTGTCTTCAACCATAACAGGGTAAGTCCTCGAGGATTGCGATGTTACACAGCCAACTTAGATGAATTGGTCAACCACAGGAGTATTGAGGACAGATCCCCACAGGGGACAACGAGGAGACGTCGTCGACGTCGATATCGACGAACCCGAATGCACCCGCAAGCAGTCACCATCAGTCACGGAATGCGCAGTGCCCCGTTTGGCTGGCGCCGCTCCTCAGTATCCAGGGCCCGAACGACTCCCAACCGCTACAACCGACTGAAAACTGCGGCCTCGACCTGCGGCCTCGACCAGCGGCCTCACTGTTCCGGTCATTAATTTCGAAGAGACATCATCGCAAAGTACAACGAGAAGACGTCGTCGATGTCGACACCGATGCACCAGAAGGCAGTATATGCATTCCGCTACCATCATTACCCACGGAGCGCGCCATGCCGCGGTTGACGAGCGGCGTTCCCCAGTAGTCAGGAATCGACTGAGCCCCAACCGCTGCATTCGAATGAGCGCTGCGACCTCACCCGCAAACGACCGCATCGTTCCGGTCGTTAACTTCGGACGGGCGCCACTGGAAGCAACACTCGTTAACACCACTAATTGTCTCGATGGAGTGAGACCAATGATCAGGCACGTGGTCACTGATTGTGGGTTGCAACAGCATAACTCCAACCCACATCACATGACCAGCAACGTTAACTGCATCCTCACACTGAAAGAGGAACCTCCCGTCCCCGCTCCGGATGACCATCCCCTGGAGCCAGACGATTCGCCAATGATTGGCGAAGGCGGGCGAAATGTTGCGGATTTGCCCTTGAAACAACCGGCGAATTCGCAATTAAAAATCTGTGGCACCACCTGAATAAAATATGTGGCATCACCTTAAACAATGTCAACAATCAGCTGACATTTGTGAATATAAATCATGATGGTGCCTTCTGATATAAAGAATTCCGGAGGTAAACTAGTCTCCCATTCGGATCTCCGGGGCGGACTATGTCAGGGGGAACATCATGCAGTTAACATGATAAATAATGAAACTTTGAGAGGTTCGTCATCGCATAACCGGGCTCGCTCTCGAGGCTCTGCCCACGCTCGACTGGTAACGGCATTTTGTAACATCAGGGGCATCGGTTTCACCAATACGAATGTAAACGCCGTCCACCAATATTTGCAAACAAAGAAACCTGATATCCTTGCCTTAACTGAGACCCAGATCGATTCGTCAACTGACTCGACATATCTTCGTTGCTCAGGATACGACTTACATTCGAGATTCCGTTTTTAGGGCGGAGTCTGCGTCTTCGCGCAGTCCGATCTGGCTTGCCAGAGGATGGAGGCGTTGGAACCCGATAATATGGACGTCATATGGTTGAGGTTCGTGCTAAGGAATTCTGTTAAATTTCTTTGTTGTCGGCGACATTTTTCGAACATCTTTCACATACCGTCGACTGGATACAGATCAACCACCTAGCTTCTGAAATTGTTGTCCTTGGTGATTTTAATGTGCACAATTCCGACTGGTTGTTACATTCTAACAGAACCGACGAGGCTGGGAGGCTGGTGGAGATGTTTGCTATAAGCCACAACTTGGCTCAACTCGTGGAGGAACCGACGCGAGTGCCGGATGCCCGAGGCGATTGTGCGAACACCCTGGATCTGTTTTTGACTTCCGAACCGAGTATTTATACCGTAGAGGTTTCTGCGCCATTGGGAAACTCAGATCACTGCTTGGTATCTGTCGCACACCCGCTTGCATGTCAAGCGAATGACCGGCCTAGGCAGCTTCGCCATGTATGGAAATATGGGGTTGCTAACGTTCATATGGACTCTCCCAGCAGCTTTGCGTCTGGACGAGGAGCTTCCTTGAGAATCGATCGATCCGGGTTGTTGTGGACGGCGTGTTCGGATCTGTATCCTGTTAATTCGGGGATGCCCCAGGGTTCTATTTGCCTCCAACCTTGTTCTTGCTTCACATAAATGATTTGTTGGAGGCGACGGATAACAAAGTGTTCAGTTTTGCGGATGATAGTACGCTTGTTTCTTCCTTTTCGAGTGTTCGGCCGATTGGATCATCTGCGTCGCATCAGCTGAGATGTAGACAGATTGACTCTCTGAATCAGGATCTAGATAGGGTCCTGCAGTGGGGTAGGGCTTATCTCGTCGACTTCAACGCAGCGAAGACACAATATACAACATTCACAAAGAAAAGTGGATCCTCGGTTCCACAGCTGATGATGAATGGCCAGGCCCTCGAGGCTGGGGAAAGTTTGAAATTGCTCGGCGTCACGGTTTGTGGGAATGTATCATGGCATAAACACGTGTCGAGTATCGCCAGGTCAGCCTCAGGAAAATTGAGCTATCTTTTTTAGAGCCAAGAAATATTTTACTCCGGCCCAAATTCTTCTCCTACATAAATCCCAAATTAGACCCACGTTCGAATATCGCTGTCATGTTTGGAGCTCGGCTCCTAACCATACCCTCGACCTACTTGAGAGCATACAGGGACGAGCGTTCCGCCTGATCGGGGACTCGGCTCTGACGTCGGGACTACAGCCGCTATCACATCGAAGGCGCATAGCCGACCTCTGTCTGTTTTACAGATATTATCACTGTTCTTCGGAGATTCTTGGTATTGTTCCACGCAATTCGGCTTACATGCGCTCCACAAGGCAATCCGACGGATCGCACCCGTTTGTGGTTCATCTCGCGACGGCGCGAACTCGTTCCTTTACAGAGCGGGGAAGCTGTGGAACTCCTTTCCCCCACGCTAGTGTTTCCGGAGCGTTACAACCTGCAACTGTTCAAAAAGAACTGCAACAGTTATTTGATGGCATCTCGGGGCGCTCATTTGGCGCTATAGGTTCGCCTCTCCCAAGAAAAAAAGATCAGTCAGGATTCATGGGGTACAAACATTCACCCAATGTATTAAGTAAACAAATGATGTAAACAACAAATCGAATTAAATTCATGGCACGCATATTCTTCTAAAAGTACATTCTCATTAGTCATTATCTACAATAGAATTGCTGTTATCATTTTGAATATCCAAAATTGTGTTATTACAATCTTAATAAAATAAAGCTTAAGTGGACACCCGACCCAAGGGGACAGAAACGCAGTTTGTGCAGCTAATTCAGCTTCTTTAATCACTCTTAAAAAGTTTCAAAATACAGACCCAGAAGCGGCCGCCATCATCTCCATAAAATGGGAAATCAGTACACCCTAGCACGTATTACTAAGTCAAACATCACTAACATTGTGTGACTATTGTATTGTAATAATAGTTGTGATTCCTCAAATGTGTATCGAAGATTTCTTAAGAGTGGGTGTTTAATTTGAAAAGAAGTTCGGCAATTGGAACACCCTTTATATTCCATTCAAGTCAATATGGCAGTCAGTTGAATAAAGTTCTTGTTGCCGACGATACGAAGCCAGAGTTTCTGATCCGACAAAGATTCTAATGCCGTCGGTTGTGTTTTCACATTCAACGAAAAATTACTCACACGTTTATGTATCTTTTTGTGAAGATGTGAAAGGGCTCATTATCTTCCATTATTCATTCAGAGTGTGAGTTGGAAACCAATAGGATAAACAAGGAAATTTAATCCTATTCTGACTAATCACCAACCCAGAAAAAATCAGATAAAAGGAAGAACCTCTAAGCTAAATTAGGATATCTTTGAAAACCCACATTAAGGATTTTGAGACGTGACAAAAACAAAGCACAAATAAAATAGCTTTATGATCCCAATAATTGCTTCGGGGAAAAGTTGATTTGATGAGGGTATCTAATGCCATAACACATCGAGACTGGATGAGTATAAATCATGTTTCCTTCAAGCTCAAGCTACTACACTGCCTTTAGTTTTCGCTCAATACACACTATAAGAGAAATCGCTTCAATTTGCTGTCTTTCCGATTGCTTGGCTACATCCTCATAGAAATATATATTGCCATTGGGCTACCAGTATATCTAGTCGAGGTGTTGGATGTACGTCACGAGTTGTCCTTGGACATAGACGCACACACAGTTTCCAAAGACCGCGAACTTTCTATTTATAGACACCCAACTGTGTGCAACGCGCTCATGAGCTACGGTGAGTTCACTCTTCTTGAACAACACTATTTTCCAAGTAATGACGACTCCTAAATGACAAGGTTACGATATTCAGGTTTGCACAGGATACACATTTAATTGAATCCTTGAGATGGAAACAATTGTACAGGGGTTCAGATTTCATGTGCTGCCAATCAGCTTAAGTACAATAAATGGCATCTCAACGACGAGTTGCATGCATAAATCATATACCTAAGAGGTAATTAAGTAACACAAGTGATTTATGAACACCGTGTGTTAACACATGCTTAATGGCCGCTGATTCATTAGATATTAAAGCTGACCGCAGCCGTCATTGTACTTGATCCTCTCCGTTTCTGCGCCCGCTGTTCACAGGAATGTATCCTAGATGCATCTTGGCTCAGTGGTGGTCTTTAACACGATTATGTCACCCTTAGACACGGAGGGTGGTGGTGGCCTGGTGGGCGTAGGCTGAACTAGCGCGTTATCGGAATATTCAAATGTACGTTGGGATAAGTCGCCCGGGACGACAAAGAACATTACGTTGCTGGGGATTCCGATACGTACTGCTACGTAGCATTTATTGCTTTTAATGCTTAATAAATATTTGAGTCGTGTACTGCTGCGTGATGGTCTTTTTCGTTATTGGGCGATACGCCGTATCCATTGACATTAAAAATGCACACAACCATTTGGATAAGATTCTCCCCCTGTTCGTAACCGAGTCGAGAAATTAAGTCAGCTGTGGGTGCGTCCTCCATCCATGGGGGAGATTAAATGCGTATACCGTCTAATGTAAACCATATACTTACTCGTATACTGAAGGACGGGCACATTTCGGGGCCAGATTGGGCTACCGGGAGGGAAAATTCGATTCGGGGATGTTTATATGTTTTGTGAGTTTGTTTTGCTACGTGTGTCTCTAGCTGGTGGCTTTGCTTGATGGAATAGAAGAAGAACTTAGTGTTCATCCTGTCATGCTTTTGAAAACAAATATCCCCTATGATTTATCCTTTCAAAGATGTGGGCTCCTTGCTTTCCAGTCTTGAGATTAGCGTTGTATGTAATTTATAGAGATGGTCTTTAGAATGGTCGGCATCTCTTACTCTTCTCCCCACTCCAGGCCGAGAAATGAAACCCATAAATTAGCATTTCATTAACGCTGCCTGCCTGCCTGCCTGCCTCACATATTAATGACGCGTAACTAACAGATGAGTTTTATTGAACTTAATTTGAATCGAATTTAAAGTAGGATTATTGCGACAATTTACGCCTTTTGTTTGGTCCTATGATTTATTACCTCGTTTGGGGGTTGAGTTACACGCCCAAGCCAATTTTAAAATTATAGAAATCTGGAGTAAGAGTTCAGGTCTTTAAATTTGAATGCCCGCCCGGGATGGCCGTGTGTGACGATGTATTCATCTATGACGGGTTCAGTGAAGTTTTTATACGTAATGGGAGATTTGACATTTTTTAATGGACGCCCGCCAACGGATTTATTACCTTGCTTATGATATATTGTAATCGATTACGGGATATACTGGATAGCGTATGCCTATCGCCGATGGTTCTCAATGGTTTCAGATTACAGTGATTAAAATAGAAGGGAATTTATGCTGGCGGTACCTTCATTACCTCGGTAATTGTGTGAATGTTGTCAAAACACGTCAACTGTTTTCTGTAGCATTCGAACCGGCTTATGATTTGCAGAGAACAGGGGCTGGCATATATTTCGGCGCTTAGAATTGCAACAATATTTCTGCTCCTGGCGGCGAATAACTTTCTAGCGCATCCGGAGCGCACTTCTAGGAGTTGTACAGTTTTAAATTCGCAACGAAATGATTCACATTATTTTGAAAACAGCTGTCATATTTGACAGACCATAATATTGTGATACAACTGTGGAATGTCGAATTATCAGGTTGGCAACTAAGTAATTACCGATTTCACACATAGATATCTTTGGCCATATTTTTTAATGGATTCAGTCAATGAAATATTTTTTCCTTTTCACATTTGTTAGTTGCCAGTACTACTTTGCTTTAGAAGCAAATTACGTGTATTTTTGTGAAAAGGTATTAGATTGGCGTCAGTTTTAATATGGGATGCAAAAACGAGCATTTTCGTCATATTTTACTTTTTTATTTCCGTAAAGTAAAGAACCCCGGGCGCATATGGTGAAAAAGCCTTAAAAGAATGACAGTGTCGGAATTGCTTTTACAAATTTCGTTGCGGAGATTTTTTATTGAAAGATGAACAAAGATCAGGTCGACAAGGTGAGCTTGATGATCAAATTAAAGCAATGATCGAGCCGTATAGCAAAAATGTTAAATGCGTCATATACAGCGATTGAGAAACATTTAGAACATATGAAACTCGTTAAAAAGCTTGATGTGTGGGCTCTACATTCTTTATTTAACGCAATTTTTGAAGTGCTATAAAAAAAAGCAATCAATATTTTTACTATTAATTTTTTTATAGGATGTTTATTAATATTTCAAGAATACAGTAAAAAAAATTGAAAGTAAAAAATTCAAAATTCAAAAAGTTAGCAGCTTATGAAGTGGGGGATCTCAAAAAGTTGGCACGCGACCATACCACTAGTTCTACTAAGCTCGTGCATCCCAAATTTAGGCTATGTCTTCTTTATAGGCTTTTCTATTGCATGAACTATCCTCATCCCCAAATTTCAATGTTAACTATTTTTTAAAAATTCGAAAAACTAAAAAAAAGTGGTACAAAAATAAATTTGTTTTTCAAGCAGTCGCCATTTTGTTAAAAAAAAAAGTTTTTTTGTAATTAAAAATATCTTTAATGTCAGGTTTATTAATAACATACACTTATTATTCTTATTCAGTGTAAAAGTTTTATTACTAGTACTAACTTCACTATTACATTTATCAACCGGGGTAATCTTATTTATTTGCCACTTGAATAAAATATACTTTTTAACCTCGCTCACACCGCGCACCACTTCAAAACCGTGTCGGTCAAAATTCTTAAACCAACAAACTCCTTTTTCCTTGGTCTCCCCGAACGAAGACTTTTTTCGCTCAGATCGAAGGATATGTCCTTTTGTGTACATGGCCCTTTGGCCAGCCGCCATTTCCTTTCTTTATCTTTCCCGGCTTAGGATCAAAAGACGAAACACAAAAAAAAAACAATCAACAGACGATCTTGCTAAGGCACATTTACGATCCTCAATATCCGTGGGTGATAAAACGAACGTGTGGTTCGTTTTATGGCGCAAGTTGTTTGTTTTAACTTGGGAATGGAAAAGGATGTGGCCTGCGGGAAATAGTTTTGGTAAACAAACCTTTAAAGGATCATAAAATTGCAGAGATTAATTAAGTATTAAGGGGTAGAGGGGTTTTGTACGTAACACGAGGAATCAAACGATCAATTCGGATCTGTACTGTCAACAACTGGACAGATTAAATACAGCGACCAACGAGAGAGCGGTTCCACGACACCCAAGGCTACATACATCTTTGGCCACTCGCCAAAAATTATTGGAGCTTGGTTGGGAATTGATGTTACATCCACCATATAGCTCTGACTTTGCTTCATCAGATTATCATTTATTTCGATCTTTGCAAAACTCTTCGGATGGTAAAAATTGGAAATTGGGGGTGGGGCTGGAAAGACGTAGGGGGAACTAGTTTGAGGGCAGGAGAGGAGAGGTAGGATTGCAGGGTAGAGGGGTTGTTGGTGGGGGGGGGGGGGGGGGGGCGGACCTTCCACACCTACACCGTAATCTCCCCGCAGCGAAAACATTTCCTTCCCAAGGATAATTAATCCTTTCAATGCATTACCTGGAAATGCCTGCAAAGAATTTTTCCTACAAGGGCATTCATACATGTATCAATGCGTCTCTGCATAAGCGACCAAAAACCAAATTTCCAATTAGTGTAGATTTTCACGCTAAAGTTCGACACTTGCGTCGCCATAGATACCATATACCATTGACACAGGTGGTATATACAAACCGTCATTGTATAACCATCTAATCTGCCTTGCAATGACTTGCAACTATCGATACAGCCGCAAGCACTTTACCCAGAATTACTTCTTTGTTTGAATCTTCAAACAATCACCAACGGCGCGCTTAGCCCCCCGGTTGGATTCAATCGCATAAACATATGCAAACAAAGGAATCCGATATTCCCAGTCGGCAGAGAGACGACATACGATCTCTATTGTATATATTATCGCAATCCCTTTTAACATCTAATGAGTGGCTGCTATTTAGAGTGCTGACCCTCATTACCGAACGATGCCTTAGGTCGTTTTCCCTTTGTCCTTTTTCACTCGTTATAGGTTCTGTTTATCCATGGCTAAACGCATCGATATACACAGTGATGTGTACGTACACACACGTACACCAGCGGTTCCCAGAGATCGCCTTCCATTGGTCACTGGTCAAAGGAAATTTCATTTCCTTTTCATCACACCCCCAAACTCACCCCAAACGAGGGTTGAATTGAGTCAAATTACATCCGCCGACCAGCACGGTCGTTGTCGCTCCCGCTCTCCGTCGCGCGGCGAAGAAGCGTATATATACAGAAGTCGAGTCGTGAAAGAAGTGTTTCACCGTGTTTAAAATTTATAAAGATCAATTTAATGTGACATAATAATTTCTAATTGAAGTGTAAAAACACTTATGTATTTAATAATGGCTAAGAACAAGTTAACAACAAAAGTGAAATAAAAAAAAAACATTTACTTCAACAGAATAACCGTGTGTTTAATTTTCCGGCAGCGGTTCCTGGGTGTTGTTATTAAAGTGTTTTGCTTACTTCTCGTGGACGGTGTGTTTCGAAGACGTTTTCCCCTACTCCCGGTTGTAGACAAACGTGGCGGCGTTTCGTTCATTTATTTGGTGATTCATTTTTGGCGGAACTTTCATTAACTGAATGATGGGGAAGAATTGAACGGAGTGCCCATGCCCGGCACAATACTTATCCTCCCCACAGTCACCTACACTGCGGTGTTAAAATCGTTGGGATTTCAGCGTTCATCGCAGCTGAATACTCTATGAAGGATTCTCATCCGTTTTAAGAGTCATGAATGCCATGGACATCATCGTCGACCGGAAGAGCTTCGATTTTGCGCAATTGAAAGATTCGAGTCGGATACAGAAAGCAAGAGACTAAGCCCACTTTAAGCAGCCCGTAAATCACACAAAGAGCTTCAACAACAGAACAATGAATTCTACGAACAGAAGGTCTTTGGTGGGGTTCTGGGATCCCCGATTAAGATGTATGTACCGTTTTTAGATAGTCCAAACTTTAAATGCATTTTTATCGAAAAACATTTTTTGAAATTTACGACCACGATTACTCAAAAACTACTTGTTATTGCAAAAACGCCCGAAATAAGTCGAATAATCATCAATTTAGCCGAAAAACGTTTGCCGATCCTTATTTTTTCTTCACTTTTTCGAGGTTTACCGACAAACTAACTGTGAGTGTTTTTAACATATATATTTTTTTTGTTGGTATTTTTCAAATGATAATTACGGTCTCTAGAGTGGTCGTCGTTTTTTTATGGGTCAACTTTACGCCACTACATAGCCGCGATTTGGTTTTTAAAAATTACACCAAAAAAGTGTTAATGCTTTGTACTCATATTAACAAGCCTACAATTGAATAAAAATTTCTAGATGGAAAAGAATTCAAAAAGTGGGGTTTTTAACGTGTCTAATTGTGTATTCCCCCTCAAGAGGTAACACCACTGTACAGTGATCAAAAAATAGATATTTATTATCACGGATTATGCCCCTGTACAATTTTCAAGGACTAACATTTTTGGCTTAAAAGTCAAGCTTCTGTCATACACCAACAGATGTCGTTAGAAGTATTTAACATTTAGTTAGAAGTATTTGCAACAGAAAGCACACAAGTACACCATTTGAAGTTCGCTGTCTAGCGTATCGCTGAATGTGTATTAAAGAGTCGCAAATTTCTTCAAAATGAGGTGATCATTGTGTGCTAGAAAAGGTTCACGTGAAACCTTCGGACGATCTTCACGAAGTAAAAAGAAAACCAAATCTGGTGCCAACAAATCAACTATTGTTGAAACGTGAAGTGAAACATTAACAAGCTGTTCTACAAAACAAAATTGACCTTCGACGGGTGAAGACATAAGCGAAGTGAAATGAAGTCAGTGCAAACATTAAACCTAACCCTGTGTATGGTGTACCTACGCACCCTAAGTGCATATCGTACACTTACGCAGCGTAATTAAAAGGCAAGTAGAGCTAAGACGCGCATACGTGCGCGTGTATATGCGCATAGTATACCGAAACAAATACGTAAAAACTTGTGAAAAAAAACATTTATATAAATAAACAAAGTGACAAACTGCACTGCCCACCATGGACGATGGTGAGGCTGGGTTCTACTACACTACGGAGAAACCCCAATCCAGAACCGAATCTTCAAAGCAAGCGGATGAAGTCCAACGAGAATGAGGAAGAATTGATTATTCCCAATAATGCTCATTATACTGGAGCAGGGAACACATTTAAAGAACTGGCGACGCAAGCAAATAACGTCTCGAAAAACAAAGACAGCATCGAAAAAGACAGTGAGCGAGGCAAAAAAATTGCCGAGCTATGGAGAAAAACCAAGGAATTGCAAAAGCAAATACAAAAAGCTTTACAAGTAGAGGAACAACAGCACCCATAGCTAGAAGATGAACAACGACAGCAGATACAACCACCAACAAACAGGAAAGGGAAGGTGCCTCCCATTATAGTTAGCCTCATGGAGGCTGAAGATATTTTTAAACTGAGTAAGTTAACTTGCAATCGTTTTAGAACACAACGATTGAAAACCAACAATATAAGTTTCATGTGTTGTACTGCTAAAACTGGGGACGGCGACTTTTCCAGCAACGTCTCAGCTTTCCTCTTCGTGGACTGTAAATCAGGCGTTGGCCGCCCAACGATCATTTATTTTGCTAGTGTATTGTGCTTCCGGAGCCGGACTCTGTTCTAGACAAACGGGCGTTATAGTCTTGCCCAGTACAATTTAACTAACAATATCGAGTTATATCGGAACAATCCGTCCAGTTTAAAACGTTTCTCTCTCTGAAAAGTGATTGTAATAATAAATGAAAAAACAAAAAAAAAACGGGATCGAATGATAGTGCGGACAGGGTTAGTTCAAGTGTTCTCTAAGTACTTGGATGGATGGATGGTGGGAAAGAAATCATACAAGACCGGTAGGTGTTGAGTGCGGTAGTAAACGCAGATCACGTCTTTGGCTGATGATCTACGCTTTGGTCGGTGTGCGTGTTTGTTTGTACCGTCTTATACTGTGCACGTGCGTGTGTGTGTGTGTGTGCGTGAGAGAGAGAGAGAGAGAGAGTGTGTGTGTGTGTGTTAGCAGTCTACCCTATGGGATGGGTTGGGAAGGGTACTTTCTTCAGTTTTGTACTGAAGAAGAAATTGTGGTGGTCTGATCCCTAGAGATCGAGAAAGAGAGAAGGGTCAAGAGCGTAAGAGTCCCATACAAGTAGGTTCTCGTTGTTCTGAATGTTTTCGAGGTACTTGTATGCTACTTATACTCCTGGTGTTAGGTCGATGTGCTCGCCTTATATAGGCCCGCAGCTATCCTCTCGTTCGCTCGTTTCCTAGGCTGTTTTTCTCTTTCGTTTGTTATCTCCTGAGTGATGTACTTTTCTTGAGCTCGTTTCCTGAGTGTTTTTTTTTTTTTCTTTTGAGTGGTTTTTCGCAATCCGTGCGCAGCTGATCGTCGTTTCCCAGGGACTTGTGCACTGGCGCGTGCGTTGCTCTTCCTGGAAGTTCGTTTCGGCGTGAATGCATCGGCAGCAAATTGGGATAATTTGAAAAAAGATATTTGCGAGGGAAAGCATGTACCGAGTACTACACGTACACCCCTAAATCAGAACGAAACTGTCTCCAAGCTCCTTAAAGGAGTTGATCCGTCTTATTCCTCCGAAGGATTCTTCAAGGAATTAAAAAATAACGAAACCGACAACTTAAAATTTACCGGTGTTAAACCATATTCCACCGCCTTCTCCCGAACTCGCAACCGCAAGTTGCCGTTCTTCATTGTCTCTCTAAGTCCTAAGAGTAAAATTGATGTACTCAGACATATTACAGTCCTCAATTATCAAACAATTAGTTGGGAGAAAATAAAGAAGACCGAACGCGTATTGCAATGCATACGGTGTCAACGCTTCGACCATGTGGCATAGAATTGCAACATGAAATTTAGATGCGTGAAGTGCCTCAATAATTATGCTATTGGTATTACATGCATACATACCAATAGTATACTATTTCGTTGCCATTCGATTGTAAAAAACGAATATGCACCAAAAACTCCCTTTTCCCCGTTTTTTTCTTAATTTCCAGCCAGAAAAACTTGATACCCCCTCGTTCATATTCTAATTCATGCATGTTTATGTTCTAATATTGCATGCTATTTGCTTTACGCAAATCAAAGATTCTCATCACCTTGAAATGTTGCAATTCCCAACACCTTGGGCTAGACTATGCTATCACCCCATACCACTTTTCTATTCCCATACTAAATTGCAATTCTATAATTCCCATGTTCCATACTATTACATGCATGCATACCTATCCCCTAAGGTTGCATGATATTGCTACGTAGTAACTCCCCCACCACCTTTGTCCCAACGATCCAGACGGTCAAAGATTAAAAAACGTTCTACATGGTACTTCGCCCACCATTAAATTAAGAAACCACAAGTGCAAAGTGTATTGCGGTCGCCGTTGATGGGCGTTGAAGTTGAACTCATTCGGTTAAGTGTGGTGCAAGGAGCAAATGAAATAATAAGAAATGTAACAAACTCTGTGTGGTGTGATACATGTATCGTGTAATATTAGTTACTACAATATACAACAAACAACCATATTAATGTGAAGTGTGTATTACGAAATGTATTCATAAATACGGACAATACTGCGATAAATCTCTTTATATACCAAGTTAGCAAGCAAAAGTGCAATTCCTGTCCCTACTTAAAGACGTTTTTAAGGCCATCCTTGGAAAACACTTTTAAAACCGGCGTTAAAGGTTGTACAGCCGCATTTGCACTAAAAAAAAACATATCGGTTCGAAACATTAGACAAAACAGTTAGCTGTCTTAATATTAAATGCGGATCAGAACATATCATCATAGCCCTGGTGTTAATTGTTTCTTCAGTAGAATTGGAGACAGGATCCCCGGGACAACCTTCCAATTCACACGAGATCCTAACTCCTAAAAGTGGCTTTTGCCATCGGAAAGACGTTCTTTTACCCGTCGTTCATTCAATGCCGTATTACAAATATATATTTGTATACAATCGTCATCCTCATAAGTGTTGGTAGGTGTTAACCCACACAAAAACAACATTTTATCACGTACCATCGCAAGTGTAGCGTCAACATTACAACATTTTACAGGCGACATTTTACACGTGTACGCGGGTTATGCGGTTCACGCATAACTGTTCGTGACATGGTATGTTTACAGCAAATTCTTCAGTTTTTTAAGTGCAAATCCTGTGATTGTCGTTAATGATACGTAACATATTTACCTACAACGACAGCTGGGTCTTCACTGAAACCCTTCATATACAAACGAAAAGGGTGTTTTATTTTTGATAGCGAGTTAACGTCCTTGATGATCCTTGACGCATATAAGCCATCATGACTCAGCCTAACCTTGGAAATTGTTATCAAAATCTCCCACGACTAGGCGGATGCCATACTTCATTTATCAGCACAATTCCATGGCCAACCAATAGCCGACGTTCCTAATAAGAGATAACATATTCCAGGAGAAAGGAATAATTTTACTATAAATATGAATATCCAATAAAAGTCACTGGTATATTGTTTTGTATAATGTTTTTTTTTATTGTTAATTAAGGGTATTTTTGTTTGAATTTAAATTCACGTAACTTATGTCTTATGATTAAATACTGGTGAGGTTAACCCGTACGCGCGTGCGATATTCCAAGTGGTGGAAGCATGAACAGCAGACAGTCTTTTATTTTTCTCTGAGATATTATTTTTCCTTGTTGTTTTATTTCATTTTATTCGACACGAGCTGGCTAAAGGAAGCCGAAATTATGAAAATCCGATTTCAGCAGAGAACTGATGGTAGTATTTGTGTAGTAATCGTAGTATCTTTTGCGTAGCTCTTTTTTTCAAAAGACAAATGTAGTTTACGAATAATGAATTCTTATTCGATTGGGTAACGGGGGACTACTTCGCGCGCGAGCGTGTGCATCCGCGTGCACACACTGCGGTCGTTGGCGTAACGACTTACTCCTGGTGAAGGTTGTTAATCGACTGGTTGGAAAGCCAATTGTGGTGTAAAAATCAACTAATGCTAAAGTGCGTAAAATTTTGAGTAACATTAAGATAGACAACTACCTAATTAAAAACATATCGCTTGGACAAAAAATATGTGCCCCAACAATGGACATATATAACAAAATTAAAACTGAACTCTTACGGTTCAAATGTGAGTTTTTTACCCACTCGCGTAAGGAAAATCGTCCATTAAAGGTAGTGGTATCCGGATTAGACTTGATTAGCAACGATATAGTGAAAAATGAACTAATTGCACTCGGGATTAAGTGCCTAGATGTTAAAACCATCACATTAAATTCGTCACCAAAAGCCCTGTACAAACACTACTTGTACATCGTCTACATTGAACGCGGTACTATTAAATTAAACCAACTTAAACGTAACTACTCTACCTTGTTCAAAACCATCGTTCGCTGGGACTTCAAAAAACATCATCCAGGTAAGGTCACTCAATGTCACAATTGCCAGCTTTAAGGCCACGGCTCGATGCATTGTCACAAAAATAGCTTCTGTGCAATACAAAACATCCGACTGCAAAACGAATGAGGTCATCAAGTTTGCAAATTGTAGTGGGCCGCATAAATCCACCGATCCAGAATGCATTAGCCGAAAACAGTACATAGAGATTCGCCGCAAATTATCCCCACGTGGAGGTGGTACAGGAAATACAACGTTCCTACAGCCTCCGAGTGACAAACAGGAGCCACTGCCCGACCAAGTATCCATTGATAATTTTCCTCCACTACCGCGATCTGTGCGTCAAGCTTCACTTCCTTCATCCACTTGGGCTTATAGCGTTTGAAATAATAGTGAAGAAGATCGTGTGATTCGAACTGACGCTATGACAGCTTGAATCACGAAAAAAATTGAACCTAAGCGTTACCCATCAGGCTACTGACCGTGTTTAGAATTTGATTTCTAAACTCGACTATACTCCACTGATGTGAATTTTTCTGATGTATTTTTCTTATTCGATTTTTCGTTCGCTGCTCTTCACTATTTTGCTTGTGAATTGTGTGTATCTGTTAGAGATGCCACAGGCTTCTGGCCTCAATCAAACCCAGCAACCTTCCAACATTGCTATGACACACACGAAGAAAATCCGTCTGAAACTATAACTAATGATAACTTGTTCTCATTTAGCGAGATAAACTCTCTTCTTAATGAAGTTGTAACCAAGCTTAGTGCTTATCAAAACTAAAGCTGACCAATTTAACGTCATTACCTCATTAGCCATTAAGTATATATATTCGGAAAAATCATGTTAAGAAACTCTCTTAACATCATAACTTGGAATGCGAGAAGCATCAAAAACAAACAGCATGCATTTTTTAGTTTCTTGATAAATTTTAATATTGATATTGCACTTGTTTTAGAAACCTGGCAGGGTACATGCTAGTGGTGGAGGAGTCCCCATTGTTTTGAAAAAAATGTATAGAACATACCTTGCGTCCTTCATTGCACCTTAAGTTAATTGAGGAAATTAGTATAGATGTAACATTAAGTGATAACTCCAAGGTGAGTATTTTTTTGGTCCATTTCCCTGGAGGAAATAGAAACATTGAGAAATCTACTTACTTTAAGCGGGATCTGCAAAAATTGTATAGACTCAACACTCGAAACAAGGTAATTATTGGTGGTGATCTAAACTGTAGACATCAGTCGTGGAATTGTCTTAGGGCAAACTGCTGGGGTAACATTTTACGAGATGTTACTGAATCCAGTCCAAGTTTTTCCATACTTTATCCACTTCTCCCTATATCCCTTCGAGTGCTAACAAGAACCGCTCAATTCTCGATCTATATATCACTAATATTCCAAATTACTGCTCAGTACCATTAACTCTAAATGCGTTAAGTTCAGACCACCTTCCGATCACCCTCACAGTGAATCATACAGTAGCTGTAGATCGTACCAGTTTATAGCACAACTATTCCGCTGCCAACTAGAATTGTTATAAATCATATATAAACACGAACTTGGTTCTAAGTGATGCCAATCTAAATTCTATAACCTGCAGCGAGCACATTGATATCCTATATAACAATTTTGTTTTTGTTATCAATAGAGCGGCCGATCTTGCGATACCTAAATGTTCCACTGCTCCAGTTGATAAGGCACCGCTTCTTGAAAATATCTTACATCTGATTAGGCTACGAAACTCTGAAAGAAGAAAATGGCTTCGTTATGGAATCGATTGCTTTCTAGTTAATGTTAAAGTCTTAAATAATATCATTAAAAAAGAAATGTCAGCATATAGGAACAAGTGTTGGAATAAACACCTTTCCTCTCTTGATAAAGCAAGCAAACCGTTCTGGAAAATATCAAAAATTATGAAAAAGAGAGAGTCAAGTATTCCTCCGTTTAAAGTTCACGACAAGTTGTTTATTTCTTCAGTGGAGAAATCGAACCTACTTACTAACACGTTTAGTAAGAACCCCTCCATATCTATGCATCTAAGCGACGCGTATACTGAGGGTGAAGTTGCGAACACTATCCATGTACTTTCTCAATCACCAGCTGAAAGTACTTAGCAACCAATATTAGCAAAGTTAAAGAATTAATATTTTATTATTATTTATTGGTCTGTACGAACCCGGAAGTTCATGACTTCACCGACTCGACTCCGACCTCGTTCCCGTTCCGTGCATTCTCCTTCCACGCCCGACCATCTGATCCGATCTCCTCAAGGTCAAACCTAACATTGTCCTCTCATCTCCGTCGCGGCCGTCCTGCCGGTCTCTTTACCGTTGATCTACCGTCAAGAATTCTACGCACGATAGAATTGATAAAAAAGTCGAAATCGAAAAAGGCTGCTGGTCTTGATAATATTAACAACTGCAAGTAACTATTTAACGTTCATTTTCAACGCTTGTCTTAGGAATTGTTATTTTCCGGACTGTTGGAAAACAGCAAAAGTTACACCTATCCCGAAACCCGGCAAACCGAAGAACAGCCCCGAAAGCTACTATTAGTCTACTTAGCTGTCTGAGCAAGCTCTTAGAAAAAATCATTAAGGAAAAGATTGATCGTTTTGTGGAAGTCAATAACATCTTACCACACTTTCAGTTCGGTTTCCGTAGTGGTCACAGCACAATCCACCAAGTCTTGCGCATTAAAACCTGATAAATTCATCGACAAAGAGTCAACGGGACTGGTTCTTCTAGACATCGAAAAAGCCTTTGATACGGTATGGCACGATGCCTTGATTTATAAGCTACTAAAACTTAAGCTGCCAATGCCGCTTATCAAAATTATCCAGAGCTTTCTTCGTTCGAGAAAATATGTTGTGAGTATAGGAACCGACATATCCTCTACTCACCAAATCCACTACGGTATACCCCAAGGCTCGGTCCTTGGTGCCATATTATTCACATTCTTTGTCGCAGATTTACCATGTCTAGGTGAAAACATTCAGGTAGCTATGTTTGCCGATGATACGGCCATTTTCTCTTCGGATGCCTTATTCACTAATGTCTACAACTCTTTGCAAGCAGATAGCAGTATATTACAGGAAATGGAAAATAAAAATAAATGGTAATAAAACACAAGTTGTCTGGTTTTCGAGATGTAGGAAACACTGCTACCTACCAAACGGCACTAAACTCAGTATGTGTGCAGTTGATATTGATTTGTCTGAAGACTGTAGTTATCTAGGTATTATTCTAGATAAAAAACTTATCTTTCAAAACCACATCACTACCACAATAGACAAAATAAACAAAGTCGTAAGAGTTATGTATCCATTAGGGTGTAGAAAGTCAAAGCTTAGCATCGAAAATAACATTATAATTTTTAAAACCATTTTTCAAGCTATACTCCTGTACGGCGCCCCTGTATGGTGTAATTGTGCTCGCACACACAAAATAAAATTGCAAAGGTGTCAAAATAAAATATTGAAAATGTTGCTGAATTTGCCATGGCATTATTCGACACATGAACTACATGAAAACGCCAACGTTAAACCGGTAGAGTTCCTTATTGACAAAATCAATCGAAACTTCTTCGCCAATTGTTCTTTTTCTGACAATGTTCTCGTTTCCCGTCTTGCGTTATCCTAAATCACTACATATGTACTCTGTCTATGAAAATTATATCGAGGTCATTACTATATAAAATAACCGGAAGCTCGTGCAATATTAGTCTTAAGATTCAAATAAGGGTTTTTTCTTGTAGTTTTCCCTTAATCATTTATTATTTGTTATTCATTAAAATTGTGCTATTTTCATTATATAGATTTAAGATTATAGTTGTAAAGGAATTGCTGTCCGAAAACTCTTAAATATTAGTTGTAAAATATAAATGTACCATATTATCTAACAAATAAAAATTGAATTGAAAATTGACTGGTTGGAAAATGGATGAAGCTGGGTAATTTAATTTTCGCTCTTAACAATCAAAAGAGAACATACTTCTGCTTTCTCATTGCCACGTCCCTCGATGTGTGGTGGATAATCGGTTAATTCGATAATCGATGAACATGGGAGAATGAGAGAACGGATGCACAAAGTCTATGATCTCGGGGTGGGTTTGGTTGTGTGTGCATGAATCAATGCAGTTCTGAGCGTAACGCATTGACCCAATTCGGTGAATATGGTGATCTCAGAGTACATTGATCAGTACGAAGACAGATCTCTGAAGGAGAGGAAATTTAAGCTGGTGCTGTTCGCCTGCGAAAAAAGAGCATTGATCCCCAGCGAATGAAGTGTCTGGAGAAAGTGAAAAACACGCTGACTTGGCTAGGGAAATCTGATGATGGGAACTTGTGGGGCTTTTCTGGGCCCGAAGAGCCTCCATCATTTTAGCCCTATTAAAATCTATAAGCCCCATACCTACCTGTAAGTTGAATCCCTGGCAAGATTACACAACCTTGCCATGGCATTAATTCCCGACCTAATCACTGAAAACAATTCGGTTATCCCTAGGGATAACCGAAATGAATAACTAAACATGGCTGAGGAGCTTTTCCTCCACATTCGGCATTGTATACTTACCTTGTGGCTACAAACCCATCGGCTGAGCGTCCTATCGACGACACCCAGTGTAGCCATCGTTGGCTACCTACAACCGACCGAGTGTCATTCAAAATAACACATATTCGATGCATCGACTGATGGAATGTTATATTTCAGCAAAACAATGGGTATACAAGCACAGCGTCCATAAATATATGCCGGGCTATTTGCTGGCTTGCACATCTGCAAACCAGATTTCTAATCGCCCTGCAATAGGAAATGAAGTACGGGATAACAAAAGTCTAATAAACCTTTCCTGTCTAGGTTTTACGGCGTGCGACCTTCTGTAAATTTTACATCACAGAGGAGCCAATGCCCGCCGCCTGCATTGTTTCTTTATTCGTACTTCTGTTTACCCAATTTAATCAGAAGACAACATTCTCACCATTATCGGCACCATTTTTACCCACCAACGTAGTCTGAGATAAACACACAATCGGGTATCCTTGAGTTTCTGTCGTCAGTATATCAACATCAGAGGAGACCATTGCTATGATTTATGGCTGCACTTTCTGCAGCCGCACCACCCGTCACTTTAATTGGACAGATGTGCACTCGAATTTTCCTGGCGCATCACCAGATATCGGCATGGTCATGGCTTCCAGGGAGTGGGCGTGCCTTTCTTGGCCTGCATGGCTGCCGAAGAGATTCCACGATTGGAATTTCGTTGCCATTGGTTGCCACCCATGAAGTGATCGGATTGGTTTCCGGACTGGACAGCATTCCACCTTCTACACTACAAGGAATGTGGATTTACGAACTCTTGGGCAGTCAGACATTATTTTCCAAGGCGGAGGAAGTCCAAATTCAATTTTCGCGAGGAGTACACACAAGTCGTCGGTTAACTACACCAGTCCCTTCTTTTCGTACGCAGCCGCTAGTGAGTCGGTGAAGGTTACTTCCTAATAAGATCATTTACCTGTATTCGGAACGTTAGTCGCCAGTGACATTTGTTTAAAGACAAGAGCAAGTTTTGTGAACTTCAACTGTAATAATTGTTAAATAAAAGCCCACCATCGGACAACTCTCATATTTAACGCTGAAAGGAACATTAAAAAATAAACATTGTGAACTTTATTTGTTTACATCGGTAAATAAAAGTAACAGCCATCACAACGTCGACATACGAGTGTTTATTGTTTTGCTTCTGAGTCTCTATGCTCTGGAATCCTTTTGAGCATCGTCGGACATCTGTGTGAGTGTATTTTGTGAGGTGAGAATTGCAGTCGTGAAACACCGTTGGAGATCTAGGTGAATCAGCGTCGTGCGTCGGTGCCCCATACCTCGTTACTCCACAAACTAACTTAAATGCTTTGATAATTTCCCCAGCGGTCGCAAGATTAAGCAACTGCGTCGTTTGATCAGACTATGCCGTTGCTAACCGACACGATGCGATTTCCCGTGGAAATCTCATGGGTTAGCGAAATGGGGTTACCGTATGGCGAAAAGGTAGCTAGACTCAATCTGCATTATCTGCATAGGATAATGAGTTTAGCTATGCGTCCGTTTAACATGTTTTACAGGTGGAATAGCTTATAAGGGGAATGGGTAGAAATGACGCGCTGAAAGCGGTCGAAATAAGGTATGGAATTGTGGGTTGGTTCTCCATGTGGTATAGAGAACCTCACAGTCCTTCCATAGCCGCGATAACACTTAGACCCTAAGAATCAATGAACACTAACAAGTAAGAATAAATAAAGATTTTTTTATTCTCAAACTGATATATGTACATTAATTCGCGTGTGTGCGTTATGTAAGTTCTAACAAGATGAAACTTCGATTGCGTATTTACGTGGGGGTGCGGAACAAACCCGATCACTTGATCAACACTCTAGCAGTAAAATATGAATTATAAAGTTGCGTTCCATTTAAAAGTTATAAAAAAAAACATAGACCTGGAACATAAAAAACACCATGTGTAACCGGAATAGACCTAATGGATTATATTATATATTCAACTTAGGTGTGATACCATTTTCATATTCAACTTAGTTTTACTCTATGCGACATAAAAGTTCCAACATCAAGTAGAATTGTAAGTACCATTGCGTCGACAATAGAATCGACATCATTAGAGAGGAAGAATAGCGACCAGTATGATTTAACTTGCTTAAAATGTGATTAGAATGTTTAAAACGAACAGAAATGGGGATACAAGAAGCACTGTGCCAATGAAACTCATAAGATGATTCTAGAGTTAAAAAAGGAGGTCAGAAAGTGTACTTTTGTTGCAACCTCTCAGATTACAACGACAACCGTTCTAACTAGGTACAACGTATGCGTTACATGATATACTACAATAAAAAAGAGTTCCGTTACCCTTTTATGAACAACCTTTCGAATCCATTTACGGCGAACCTGTTCACAGGATCTGCAAACACTTAAAATAATGTAATAATCTCCGGATTGGATTGCTAATGTTGAGAGTATCCTTCTTCATTTGGCAACACATATGCCACACAAATTTAAATGTGAACCTTTTACGTAACCATGCTCATAATGTGAAAGTGTTGTAATTGAGTTATCAACTATCATCTCTAACTGTTAAATATCGAACCGACTCCGAAATGTGTATACGTTATCCTCGTTAGCTGAGTACACAGGGAAGCATCATTGCCAGCGGCGGTTAGCGTAGATTCCCCCATGCTTGAACTGAATATGCAATTTGTGTGTACCAATTCAAGTCGTAATGAACGCCATCCTTTCGTTTAATCGTGTTAAAAAGTTACGCCATGCAATCCACGAGGATATCAATTGTTCTATCACCCTAGTCGGATTACTATGGACTCGTATGGGCGCAATATACTTACGAGTATATTCGTGTATATGTATGCATTATTGTTGTTGTTAAAATCCCTTGGCGTCATTACACGAAAGAATAACTTTTCGAGGGTTTTGAAGGATTTTTATCAAAAACTCTCCCTTACAAGATCAACGATTTGATGGCGCCTCCCCTTTGAATTATTTCATCCAGACTAGACCCTTTATAAATGTCTGCCTCCCTCCCCGTTCGATGCTATTCCGGCTTCAATAAAAGCAATTGCAACCCTTATGGGAGTGGAGAAAGCTGCTAAGTATCTATTGCCTTGTACGATGACGAACATTATGGTAGCACGCAACATTTGGCGGCTTGATTAAATATTCATAACCAACGATTGATTCCCATAAGCAAAACCAGTCGCAGTGCATTTCTTAAGTGTAAAATCTGCACAATAACAGGACTTAAGACAAAATGGCGGTGTAGGACAAGATGAATCGGGTATGGGCAAAGACAACGAGTTGAGGGGGCATCTGATAGGGAATCAGTATTCCCATCTCCTGCTCAAAGTAAAACACTTAATAGAAGGCCAACAAGGACACTCCCTTTCATTGTTCTAAGTGAGTTTTCTACTTGGGCAAAGTTTCTGTAAAACATCTCTAGCTCCAAGGTATGTTGTTTGAGTTTCAATAATAGTCCCTTGGAGTATTAAAAATGAAATTTTCACTTTGTTAGTAGTAGTATCCATACTAGCTAGCAGTAGTTGAACGAATAACTCACTCCGACTAGATACAATATTTGATGGATGTTAGCGAATTTGTACAGAAATTATGCTAGCAGGAGGCAAAAAGTCTGCAAAGTTGTTTTAAGTTTGTTTCAACCTTACGACAGCGACTGCCTTTAAGACTTCCTCAATTGAATCAGGGGTAAAACGAAGTGTTTCCGATGGGGAGGACATCTATAAAAACTTTTATTCTCAATGTTCAACAAAATAAAATGATGGAGGAGCAGCAAGACCGTGGTGGACGAACATTTCTCCACAAGTGGACTGACGAAGGATATCTGCTGGTGCTGGTTGTTGTCCAGTGACGGTCGAAACTTGTTTGTTCAGAAGAAGCATCTGCAAGTGGCTTTATGCAAATGCAATTTGATCGTTTCTTGAGAACATTGTTAGCATGAATATTGAATTTCTATATCCGATATTTGAACTACGTACTTTGGAGATTTTTCGTAAAGTTTCCGAAGAAATCAACATATTGGCAACTTTGTCACTGGACTCGTTGTTCAGCTATTGTCTATGATGAGCTGACAAAAATATTGGAACTGGCCTGTGTGAGCACATTTACGGAATTGAATTATGAAAATTATACTGAAGATAGTCTTCGCTGGTGCTTTATTATTTATTCACTCAATTTTGTTAAGTTTTCTAATCACTTTATCATAACTACAACTATTCACTTTATCATAATCACAACTACACCAAACGTATGCAAGTAATAGTTCTCTAATGTTTTACATATATCAATATTTAAAAGTTGATACGTTTAGAATTTGTTGAAGAATAAGTAAAAATTGTAATTGTTGTAGAATATATAAATATCTAACTTGTTTTAGAACATGTAACTGAATGTAGACATTGGGGAGATTAGAAAAATATAGAAATCGTTGTGAAAAGTTTGAAAGTAATCGGAATCTTATATAATTACTCAAAACAATTACAACTAAACGGATGAAGATGTGAATACTGAAAATAAAACCGTGCACCGATCGGAGGATCCCTTCTAATGATACATTAAATAGCCCCCAAGTTTTTCTACTTGTATGACTTTACCATAAGTGTTCCCATAGTCATTGTTTCACAGATTTAAAGAGTGAATCTCACATATCCAACGTGTTCCAATTGAACAGAGAGTATTACCCAACTCACCTATCCAAATGTTTTCTAATTAAATAGAGAGTATTAGCCAAGTAACACGCTTTACGAGCTTTTGGTGATACAATATTATTTGTCTTACGTATATTCCCATACGACTCTTCTTTTTGAACAGCTAAATGTATCTATCAGACACTTTATACATAACACTATTTAGTTGAATGTTTTCTTGGGATTCCTGATTGACTCCCGGCACTTGTTTATCGTTTGGGTGTGTATATTACAGTCTCTAGTAATTTGTAATTACACAAGTGTCTATTCGTGATCAACGATACAAACAACAATGTTGTACGTCGGGGTGTTCAAAAAGTAACGGGAATCATGCAATGTCGCTGCTCATATTAATGCAATTGCGCTTTTTCGTTGTTGTGTTTGATATCACCTCTAAAAACCATTCATACGTTGGATAGCCATATTGGACGCTTAGTCTGTCAGTTGTCAAATGGTCATATATGTATTGATATAATCAGCGATTTTTCATCTTGTGTTCACTAAATTTATCGTGATTTTCTGAGACGAACCACGACCAAGAGGGAAGAGATAGAGATATGAGGTTTCGCGCAGTTGAAAGTACTAGTCTTTAATTACATTTTTATTTTATTTGAATAATACGATACAAGGAAAAAATCTGCATTAACGAATGACTCTCTATGTTTATTTGAGCGCCTGAAGTTCAGTTTCAACGTGAATTGATTCGCATTCTCAGATTGAGTGGTGTCGCGGGAACATATCTGTGGAGACGGAACACATTGGGCAAGTTCAGTTGAGCAACGACCGTGTTAATACCTATAGAAAAGAGATAGGGATGATATATTGCCCCCGTGTTCTAACGACGGAATTGATCGACTTACGGCTGAGTCCCCATTAAGTTTCACTGCTCCTTTTTCCATCCTGTCGAGCACGTGTAGTGGTGCAGTTTTAGATGCGCCTGACCAAATATGGGAGTAGAACACCATTTTGGGACGAATATCATCATCATCATCGGCACTGCAACCGGGATCCGGTCTTGACCTTGTAGGGTTATTGGTGGTCGTGGCGCCGGCATGGGGGCGAGTTCTAACACCAACCCACAAAGCTAAAGGTTCAACGTACACCAAAGAGAAACATAAACAGGAGAAATAAAACGCGCAATTTTGTTCATAAAGCTTTGTTTATTTTGTGTGAAAATATTTAGAATTATTTAAAAAAAAAACACGGTACAACATTCACTGAATTCATAATTACACGAGTAAAAGGGATACGTCCCGCAGGGGTGCAGACTCCGGTGCACACCCTACGGGGGATGATAAGAAAGAAAAAACTCGACGTGCGCGCACTGAAGGATGGTAGACGACTAAGTGATTCAAACCCCGTTTGGGGTGAGTTTGGTGGTGTGGTGAAAAGGAAATGAAATTTCCTTTGACCAGTGACCGATGGAAGGCGATCTCTGGGACGCGGTGGTGTGCGTGTGTGAGCGTACCCATCACCGTGTTTATCGATGCATTTAGCACAGGATAAACGAAACCTGAAACGAGGAAGAAAAAGAACAAAGGGATCGAATAGACCATTGTTTACGCTGTGCATTGTGGGTATCATAGACGGCAATTCATCGGAGATATGGTGCTGAAAACAAATAGGGGCATCATTACAGTCGTGGACGAGTGGTGCGGATGCGTTAATAGATGCGTCGCCATTAGGAAAAGGTGCTTATGGATTTTAATGTTGATGGCCTCTCAGACTGCAGTAGGAACCGAGTTCTTGTTTGTACTAGGGAATGCTAGAGGATTCGGTTCCGAAGATAATGCTTGGGAGGCGGTAATTGTTTGTCGATTGGACAAACGAATCGCGGGTCGGATTATTGCAGCTGTATAAACAAGCTGTCCGACATAGCATTTTACGGTGACAAGGCTGCCGAATGGTTTGGGATTTATGATGCCGTATGATGTGAAGAATTCTTTACAGGAAATTTGAATAACGCATTAAATGCGTGAATGCTGTGAGAATTCTCTTTAGGGATTTTCAGATAATGCGTTGGATGCATTAAATGTCCTTGAAAAAGGAAATGTTTCAGATATGCTGGTGATTGGGATGCAAATATGGGGGGTTCTACAGGTGAGCTTTAAGAACCCTCACAACCTTATTTAGCAAGTCTCTCCACCAGTATCCAGTCGATATCCGAAACTTGTTAAATTGTCCATAATAATTCGTTTTTCCGGGCAAGGTTATTAGCCTTGCGCCAAACTACCTCTGGATGTCGCTGTATCCATTGCTTCACTAATTGGCGGGTGCCAAAGTAGCTATCCAGGGTTGTCACGTGAAGACTGCATGTCAACTTCGGTTGAACAGGGACAAAGATCGTCCTGGTATTCGCCGTGTTGAAGGCAGAGACTTTGCCCTGTATGTTTGCTCCCACCCTCCGAGCGATGGGGACCAATATCATCATCATCATCGGCACTACAACCGGGAACCGGTCTTGGCCTTATTTAGCAAGTTCTGAGGCTTGTTAAATTTTCCATAATGATTTATTTTTTCTGGGCAAGGTCATTAGTCTTGCGCCAGGGGCTCCCCGACGGGGAATCGAACCCCGGTCTCCCGGGTGACAGGCGGGTATACTAACCACTATACTATTGAGGAGCCAATATACCGCCTTGTAAATAGTGGCAGGTTGGATGGAGTGAAGTATTTTTTACATCTCTTAAGGAACCCCATACATCTGGCCACACTTTTCTCAGCTTCAAATATGTGGTCGCTCCAATTGAGAGGCGAATTAATTCGAGTGTCGAGGAGTGATAGTTCCTTGGATTCGTCGATGCAAGTGCCGTTCATCAAAAGTAGAATTACTTTGGGGTTCGCCTTTGACGACAAGAGGCAGCACTGGGTTTTTAAGACATTGAATTCCACTCGGTTAGATAATCCCCATGGATATCTTGTTGAGCTCGGAATTTAATGTATCAAGCATAGCCTGCTGATTGGTATTGACGTTCGAAGAGTTTGGTGGGGAATGTTCATATGAGTATGAGATACTCAACGTGCTATCATTAGCAAACGAGTGAATTGGGTTGTTGGCAATTGACGAGAGATCATTTATAAAGATGAGAAAAAGAGTGGGTGAAAATTTGGAATTCAATGTATCAAGCATAGCCTGCTGATTTGTAATGACATTCGATGAGTTTGATCGGGAATGGTCGTATGAGTATGGGAAACTCAACATGCTATCATCAGCAAACGAATGAATTGGATTGTGGGTAATATACAAGAGATCATTTATAAAGATGAGGAAGAGAGGGGGTGAAAGTTCGGAATTCAATGTATTTAGCAAAACCTGCTGATTGGTAATGACGGTCGAAGAGTTTGGTCAGGAATGTTCGTATGAGAAATTCAACGTGGTATCATCAGCAAATGAGTGAATTTGGTTGTGGGTAATGGACAAGAGATGGTTTATAAAGATGAGGAAGAGAGCGGGTGAGAGTACAGAACTGTGGGGTTAGTTCTACTCATACGACTGCACGGGCGTGGGGTTCAGCAAAACACCCACCGAGGAAAAGGCAAAACACGGATCACCCACGAGTATATTGGAGAAATAAAACACGTAACTGTTCTGCTGCAAACTTTTTCACTTTATTGTTATGTTTAAAATAGATCAAGATTGTCTGTACATAGTGTTGAAAATGTATCACTCACGAATTTCTTTTAATTTTCTCTTAAATATTTACTTATCGATTAATTTCCCTTTTTAATTAAGATTAAGGGCTCCTCGATAGTATAGTGGTTAGTATACCCGCCTGTCACGCGGGAGACCGGGCTTCGATTCCCCGTCGGGGAGCCTCTGGCGCAAGACTAATGACCTTGCCCGGAAAAAACAAATCATTATGGAAAATTAAACAAGCCTCAGGACTTGCTAAATAAGGCCAAGACCGGTTCCCGGTTGCAGCGCCGATGATGATGATGATTTAAGATTATTTTAGAATGATAGTTCACTTAATCTACGTTTCCAAGAGCACTCAATTTTGGTTTGACTTTCAAAACCAAATTTCGCAATTAACAACGAATGAGCATTTTTGAAAATAACGTCTCAAGACACTTTGCGACTCGACGGTGTGCGTGTGGACGCGGCGGTGGGAGAATCTCGCCACTTTAATTTAACTCTTCAACTAAAGGTACCTCCGACACGCAATGCACCCGATAGGTGTGCGTGATTCTACGGGTAAGATCTGACTCCCCGATGCAATCCACATCCGTCAGATTCAACGGTGGTGGATCAGATCGAACTTGGCGACGGCCAATGGCGATCGCGAGAGGGTTTTAATGGGAGGGTTTTCTATATGCCCGTATAGGACAAATTACGATGCCCTTTCGTTTGAAGTGCGGCAACGATCGATCCTGCAACTGTACAAACAAAGGAACTGGTATTAGGGGCTGCAAGCATCGTTGAGATAAGCGGTAGCGAAAATTGCCGAAGGAAGAAATAGGTTTCTGTGTGTTCTGTAAATAGAAACACTATTTCGGAGAGTCATACGCAGAGATGCGCATTTGTTTGGTTTAGAAAACTGTACGTGGATGCTTGTTTAAATAGCAATCATGATCGTGTCCGATTCAATGGATGTTAGTTTTCGGAAAACTGTATCATAAGTCGACCCAAGATTTGTTTGCCAAGGCAATGGCTAGGTTGGCTATTGTTAGGGTTCATGTGGTGGTACATGTGGCATATTCATGAGTGCGATTGTTTAAATAACAATCGTATTCGTGTTCAATTCTATACTCGGTTGATAATTAGTTGCAGCTGTAGGAAACCCAATGGACATGAGGGCAATGTTTGTTTATTCAATTGTCATCGCGTGTAGCATTGCTTTGATCCTACACAACACGCAACATCTCATCAGTCGATGGGTCTGCCGATGAGGCAAGGTTGAACATGTCCTGCCGCAAATGGGGAAATATTCCTCAGCTATGCGTATTGACATGTTCGGGTTTTTATGTCGGTTATATGTTGGGAAAACCGAATTAAGTTTCAGGAAATAGGTTGGATTTGATGCCATGGCGACATGGTAATCTTGTCGTGGACTTTTGTTACAGGTATGGGTGGTGCAGGTATTTTCATGTTATTTGCAGGTTGGGGACGGCGAGTTGGATTTGGACGATGGGTGGTTCTTCGGGAATGCTTAAAGAACCCCCACCCCCCCCCCCCCCGTGACGTAGTCACGAAATAAAGGGAGTTTGGTGTTCGGTATTGGGAGTGGACCTGGTTGTTACCGCGTTGATGCCGACAGGGGCAAGGGGATTGCGGTGCGGTCCACTGACCTGTTGTGGTTCGTATGGACCAACAGGTGTGACGTCTGATGCGGTCGAGGCCTGTGGGAAGCTCGCTCGTGTTAAGTGTATCGAAGATGTCATACCTAAAGATAACATACAGGAGATCATTGACACACTCAAACAAAAAAGCGCCACCAAATTCTAAACTCAGATGACCCCACAGAACAATAGTGCAATTAAGTCAATATTTCAAAGTAATTGGCAAATCAAACAAAAACGATTAATTTCATTCTCCAAACCAATTAACAAACCATAATTGTTTGCATAGGCTGAAACAAGTAAATTGCAAAAGCGATTAACTGCATTTTCCAGCACAAACTGCAAAAATAGAATTAATTGGGTCAATTCGCGATCGCTAAGGTTGAACCGGGGTTCAAGTCAATGAAGGGATAATGACTGGCTCAGCGATACGAAGCGATCGCGAGTTGAAGTTAAGAATCGGAAATTGGGTCAATTGAAATTAAATTGCATGGTTGTAATCGAAAGGTGTTAACCCCGGAGGGAATCGAAAAGTGTTGACCCCGGAGGTATTGAGTAAGTGGTTTGTCAAGTAGTCAGCGGGTTGTCTTGAAAGTCGGTGGTTTGTCTAAAGAGTCAGTGGTTTGTCTTGAAAATCGATGGTGGTCAAAAGAAGTGAATGATTAGTGAGGCAGGGGAAGATCCTGGAAAAAAAATTAAATCGGAGTTTGAAGAGTCGAGTGATATTCGATTGCAAGTGAAATAGAGGTGAAGAAATAGAAATGAGGATCAAACGAATTGATATATTGATCTTTAGTGAAAATAAATTAAAGAGTGTAAGTAGATTAAATAGTAGTTCAAAGGATCGATATGCAAGAATGAAGAAATGTAAAGAAAGGTTGCACGAGATAACCTGATGAACATTAGAGATATTAAGTTAAATAGTGGAAATAAGATACATAGTGAACTGTAAACTAAAAATATATGACATCTAAGAAACATAAAGAAGGAATATAATGTAATGAAGTGTTGAAAGACATGGGAAATACATTAAATTGTAGTTAGAAGTGCAATAAGCTGAAAATAAGAAATGTAAAAGAAAAATGATAGAAATGAAATATTGAAACGGTTGTGTTAAATATAAACTAAATAGTGGATTATAGATTAAGAATACTAGAACTAATAGATGTAAAAATAAAGAATAAATAATGAACCATTGTCAGTGAGAAAAGTCGGTTTAATAATAAAAATAAATAAATTGGTTGAAGAACTAAGAACGAAATTGAGTTTTGCTAATTAGTAATTGGTGTTGTGGGAAAGAAGTGATGATTATTGTTCCATCGATGTTAAGTCTAAAACTAATATTCAGTGAGAGCTAGCAAAACCTTAACTCTCGCGTTCGCAGTGACGGAGTAGCTTGAGCGGGAAGGAGAGGCTTCCAGCCTTTTAACCCCTTAATGCACATTTAAACGGTAAATGGTAAACATTGCCCGTATATGTCACGGAGGTGTGCATTAAGCGGTTAAAATAAATCCACTTTTCGTCACCCGTCACAATTCGATGCAAAAATGATTTCCTTTCGTGGCGTTGAAGCAGTATTTTGCAAGTGACTTTGCGATTTTCTATTTCACGTTCATTCAAATCGGGTGGGACCCATTTACCGACCTCTGCTGATTGAGCACATGTAATGCTTCTGCTGATTGCCGTTGGGTCATGATCGAATAATTCCTCCAATTGCTCGTCTTCATATTTTTGTGGTCTACCAGGGCGCTCACTGTCTTTCATATTGAAATCACCACTTTTAAATTGTCGAAACGATGTCTCACATGTTCTAATTGATGGAGCGTGTTCACCATATTTTTCTATCAGCAAACGATGACTTTTAAGAGCTATTTTCTTCTGATTATATAAGAAAAGCAATACGTACCGCAAATGTTGTTTTTCGGGCACAAAACTCGACATGATCACTGAACGATAAAACAAAGACGCTAGTTTTTGGTGGACTCAACTTGTGTGTGTCAAATTAATACGCTGCGTACTTTTCGCTGGCACAATATCTTAGTTAAACCGGAAAAAACGTATGCATGCACTTGGTATATGATACATTTTTCGCCCCCAATCACCATCCGCCTAGGAAGAGTTGAGTTCTATTTCGTATACATTTCATGGATGGAAATTCGACTCATCATGCTTTTTCTTGTGTTAATTCATTTAAAAATGCAAACAGCGTCTTTTGAAACCCTGATTCAGATTGTTTAAAACTAATTGGTGCCCGATCTTTGGTTCCTGAGCGATGCTACATGACATTTAAGCTCGAATGCCGGGATTTTTTTAATGATAATCTTGGAAATAAAGGCCTTCATTGTTTGACCCTTGTGCGACCAAAAAAGGCACATCCGGATGAGGTAACCACATAACCAAACAATACATCAGTATTATTAGCTATGTGCCAAATCTTAACATTATTGATGCAAATCCACTGCTACGAAATATCTAAGTATGGAAACGCCGGCTCTTTCTCTGTTGTTGAAACACTTGAACTTCAAAATACAAATTAATTCATTTAATTCACTCCATCCATATCTCGCCTGTTGTCCATGGGCAGCCAGCCACAAAACACACCAAGTAAATAAAATGCAATAAAATTTATGCTGATGCGTTCATCCATCTTTCTTTTAGAAAGAAAAATACAAAGCTGATAAAGATGCACTCGCGATGAGAGGCTCATTGAAAATTCGAACGCCACCCTCCGGTGGCTCAACCCGAAGCGCATCTCCATATCTGCCGCTCGTCGAGCTCTGTCCATTTCATTTGTAGTTTTTGTATATGCGTCCCCCGGGCAAAGTTTGTCCTGCAGCATTCTTTTTTGCTTTTTTTTTTGGAAGACAAGCCCTTTTCAAAAAAACAAAAAAAGATAACTTGGAAAAGCGGGCCGGACTACAATACAGCTTAGATGCGCTGTTAATTTATTCAGTTTGACAATTGGGGCTCCTAATCGCTTGCACAGGGGACAGTTACGGCTGGAAAAGCTACAAAGGGAAGACAGCATTGTGTACGCTCGCTGCAGGAAGGAGGAGATGCGCCCCATAGGCTATGTGCAGCAGGGGATCAATATAAAGGCACCTATTAAATAATTGGTTTTAGAGCCGCCCTTCGCATCGTTTGCGCCCCAAGTTGATGCGTGAAGCCTGGCGAGATCGACTCCACCAGCCAAAAAGTGATATACTCAATGAATTATACGAAAACAGATAAGAACAGAGAACAAAAGTAAATGTCATGAATATTTATGAGTCAGCGGCTTCTTCCAATCCAAGATAATCATTTTTTGTCTTGGTCGTTTTTTGGCTTTTGCTTTCAGATTTTGAATTTTAAATGAGGACTTACAAGTATGGCGGAAATGCTCCTACATAAACATTATATCAGTATCTCACACTATCATAACAGTGTTGTATTACTAATTAGACTTTTTGCAATGCAAATGAAATCAATGAAGTTTCCTTGCGCATACACAGGAGAAGAGCCTGGACACCTTGGCGGTCAGGCCAAAGCTGGAAACTGATTTGATACGACATACATGCCGATGAACATGAATGAAAAGAAGAAAATAATTGGAAACTTCTTGCGGCTTCGACTAGTACTGGGGCAAGAAATAATGTCGTGTGTCGTAAAGAGGAGATTGGAAAGGCCATTCACCCTCGACAACTCGTAGAACAAATGCTGTAAGCGACACAATAATTGTGTCGAACATTCTGTTCCCAACATCGATCTTCTCGCTACACAAACGGCTGTAAGCTTACTTCTTGCCTTTGCCCTTCCTTTTGTCATATTAACGCTTTTCTTTGCTTCCAGGAAATGGATACACACAACACTGGGAATTCTGGTCAAATGGGTGTGATGGTACAGTGTTCCTGGATAGCCTACTTTATTAGTCATGCTGATTGGTTGATACTGGGAGGATGCTGAACTGACAGGTTGTGATACAATGACGATGCATCTCACCGGATATTGTAGTGATTATCATTTTGCTTTGGTATTGATCCATAAATTGGCAGTGACTAAGCGGTGCGGGTGAGAGCTTAGAGCTGTTGAACATGCCTTACGCGAGGGGGAGATGTAATTTCTAGGAATCTCGAACGCTCGACATAGATGTTTTCTGTTGTGAATTCAAGATATCAAATTTCGATGTGGTGTTGAATATCTTAACAGGGTCTACTACTTGGAAAAAATAAAAAAATAAATAAATAATTGCTTGGTATTACAAAGAAGGGAAACTGTATGTCCTTAGTTTGCTACACAGTCTAGAAATGACTTTGTAGTCTTAGATTAACTATGGGAACAGATTCAATTATAGAATAGCATATATTACTATACAAGGATGCTCTACATAAGATATCATGTAAATGTAATTCCGATTCGTTTGGACAATATTTGGACGAAAGCAAATAGATGTTCTAAACAGTGTGAGCCAGTGGCCTGACAGATAGCCGTAAATTGAACAAATTTATTGTAAATTTTTCATTTTTATTTGTAAATATGTCAGGAAGCGACCCTGCTTGTTTAAAAATCCATTTACCAAATCAAAGGATTAAGTTTTTAAAAGCCATTAATTCCTTTTACAAATGCAATAAACAATTTTTAGGATCTTTCAAAACTGAGACACAATTTGAATTCTGTAAATTCACATCATTTAATTAGAGAACATCCATAAGCCACGTAACGGTTTTTTAAAACTATTTTTACCACCCCCCGCTCCCCTTTCCGAAGCACAAGGCTAAACAACATCGGCGAGACGAGATCTGACCGTCTTGTAAAATTTGAATAGATCGTCTTTTCTCTCGATTCTAATCAGCGAATTCACATTTACGACAAGAGTTTTAATCGTTTTTTCTCTTGTCGTCCGCACAAAGAAAGATAGAGGAGTGCTTTATATTGTTGTCTATATAATTTTTAGCTAGGATAAATAGGAGGGGACCAAGATGACAGCCCTGAGGAACCCCGAAGTGGAGGGGAAAAGGACTCGAAAAATGGTTTTAAATCTCACTCGGGTTCAAGTTGAATGAAATCCACTTAATCAGTAAGGATTCCAAGCCAAGGGAAGATAATTAAAGGAGTAGAGTTTATGGGAAACTTCATCGAAGGCTTTGCCGAAATCGGTTGTTATTACATGCGTTTCTTTGTTGTTCTCTAAGACATGGAAGTAGGAAGAAATCCACTTTATCAGTAGGAGTTCGAAGACAGGCAAGATAATTTAAAGAGTAGAGTTTGTGAGAAATTTTGTCGGATGCCTTGAAATCGTTTCTTTTTTTTTACACTAACGCGCGCACAAAAGGGGTTTTGAAGTACCCTTAAATGTCAGAGCACAGTGCGAGCGGATGGAGAGGAAGTGGATAAGGAAAGGCGGTGTCGATGTATATTGGTCTTGAATGTCTGGACATCACAACGGCCAGGAAACATATGATCAGGCAGAACATTCCACATTCGTGTGGTTCGGCTAAAGAATGACTCTCTATGTTTATTTGTGCGCCTAAAGTCCCCTTTCAACGTGAACTGATGGGCATCGCGGGAAAATGTCTGAAAGGGAGGAACACATTCAGCAAGTTCAGTTGAGTAACGACCGTGGTAATACCTATAGAAAAGAGATAGGCATGATACGTTGCGCCTGTGTTCTAAGGGCGGAATTGATCGACTTACGGCTGGGACACCAATAAGTTTCACTGTTCGTTTTTGCATCCTGTCGGGCACGTGTAGTGGAGTTTTGGATGCGCTTGACCAAATATGGGAGTTGAACTCCATTTTTGGATGAATATACACCTTGTAAATAGTGGCCAGGTTGGATAGAGTGAAGTATCTTTTGCATCTCTTACGGAACCCCATACATTTCGCTGCACTTTTCGCAGCTTCAAATATGTGGTCATTCCAGTTAAGAGTCGAATTAATTCGATGCCGAGGATTGATAGTTCCTTGGCTTCGTCGGTGCAAGTGCCGTTCATACACAGTTTATTTACTTTGGGGTTCACCTTTGACGACAAGAGACAGCACTGAGTTTTTAAGGCATTGAATTCTACTCGGTTAGATAATCCCCCCTGATATATCTTGTTGAGGTCTGAATTCAACGCTGGTTGGTAGTGACGTTCGAAGAATTTGGACGGGAGTGGTCGTATGAGTATGAGAAACTCAACGTCAGCAAACGAGTGAATTGGGTTGTGAATAATTGACAACAGATCATTTATAAAGATGAAAAAGAGAGTGAGTGAGAGTACAGAACCCGGGGAACACCTGCATTAATTTGATGGGAGGCAGATTTGACACCATCAAGAACCACTTGGATTGAACGACCAGAAAGATAGTCTCTTATCCATTGGATCAGGGAATTGTCCACTCCTTATGAATGTAATTTTGACAATAGGGCTGGATGCCAAACTCTGTCGAAGGCTTTTGAAATATCCAATGCGACTACCTGGCTTTCATCGAGGTAGTGGATGGAATGGCTCCACTTTTCGGTAAGGTACGCCATCAGATCTCCTGTGGACCTGTTGCTACGAAACCCATATTGGCGGTCATTGAGAAGGTCATTTGATTCCAGATATTTCGAAAGTTGACGGTTGGTAAGAGATTCTATTACCTTGGAGAGAATAGAAGTTAGTGCTATGGGTCGATAAGAAGATTTGATTCCAGATATTTCGAAAGTTGACGGTTGATAAGAGATTCCATTACCTTGGAGAGAATAGAAGTTAGTGCTATGGGTCGATAAGAAGAAAGGGATGATTTGTCACTCCTTTTGGGAATTAGCTGAATGTTCGCTGTCCATCTATTTGGGAAACGGTCAGTAAAATAAGACAAATGGAAGAGTTTCCGCAGTGGTTTGGCGAGTGAAGAGGAACATGCCTTCAAGAGGATTGGGGGAATGCCGTCTGGACCAGCGGATTTGTGTGCGTTTAGCTCTTTGAGTGCGCGGGCAACAGTACGCGTTCGGAATCGAATCTGGCTCATGGTGTGTTGCTTATGCTCAAGTTGAGGTGGAACTGATGTGTTATCAGGCAGCGTTGAGTTGGCTGCAAAATGTGCAGCAAGTAGATTCGCCTTCTCTATTTCAGTGGTGACTGGTTTGTCATCGACTATAAGCGATGGAATGGATGAAGAGACTGAGTTGTGAATGTTTCTCACGAATGCCCAGAAGTTTCTACTACCTGTGGGAGAGCGTAGTATTTTTTGTCTCACTCACTGGTTATGCAAGAACTTTGCTCGTTGAATATACGTATTGCAGTCATTCCTAGCTCTCATAAATCTTTTCCGGTTTTCCTCAGTATTGTTTGATTTATACAACCGGAAGCTCAACTCTTTGGCCTTAATGGCTTCTCTGCACCCAGAATCAAACCACATATTTCTATTGGGTTTGATACTCTTTACTCTGTGTGGAATAAAGGTCCGCATGCCAAGTAGAATCATGTCTGTCAATGTGTCCGCTATAGGGTCAACATCGTTATTGAGAAAAAATAACGACCAATTTAACCTCCCAAAAAAGTCGTTCAGACCTTCCCAGTTAGCTTTCTCATAGAACCATACTGTTCCTTTGGGAGCTTTCTCATTAACGTTACTGTCGGTTAGAGGAAATTTAGCTGACACGACACAGTGGTCTGAAGTGTCCAAGGGCGAAGAAACTGCAATTTTGTATTTGTTTGGGTGGGAGGTGAGAAACAGGTCCAGTGTGTTGGCGAAATGACCATATATATCTGGCTCATTGACAAGTTGAGTTAAGCTATTTGAATCAGCAAAAAGCTGGACATATTGAACTTCGGGTGTTGTTGTTCCGGAGTGACGAAGCCACTGAGAGTTATGCACATTAAAATCACCCGCAATAATGATTTCAGTGTGGGGATATAGGGTCAAGATCCTATCGATAGAATCAGACAGAGTATCAAATTCGTTAAAGGATGCGTTTCTATTCAAGTACTTCACCCTATAGTGGGTTGTGAGGTTCGTAGAACCGCTACAAGGGATTTGGAGCGGGCACATAATCCGTCATATAGAATGCCCTCGCACTGTTTTGGCATGTGCAAAAGTTGGCAATGATAGTTAGAAATATCGTTTTTATGCCCTTTTTTATCTCGCTCGTACTGTGCTGTGACATTTAAGGGTACTTCAAAATCCCCTTTTGTTCGCGCGTTAGTGTAAAAAAAAATGTGGGTGACAAAAGAAGATTTCCAAGTATTTGGGAATTCATCTTGTGAAAGGAATAGTTTCGGAAGATCATTGAGAGTGAGAGAGAAAGGGTGGAGGAGAATTTTTTTTTAAGACAGCAGAGAGAACGGCTGGGCCGTGGATGAACTCATCTTTAAGATGGATTAATTTATCTTGAAGTTGGTGTTGTTGAATAAGTCAAGAGATGAAAGGGCCGAGGGAGAAACCTGGTAGGTCTTTGAAGTAGGAGGAGGTAACGCTAAGAGAGCGGTTTGCGAAGGATTGTTTAAAGAATGAATCGAAAAGATTGGCGAAAGTTGGATTGGTTGAAGTAATCGATTTATAGGAAAGGGAGGTGGGGTGGGCATCGGATCTGCGTTGATAATTAACAAAGTGGAAAAAGTTTTTAGGTCGTTAATTGTGATAGAGGGAGCTAGGAAGTTCGGTGAATTGCAAAAAGGAATCGAGATAATTCGAGTAGTCGTGAGGGAGGTGTTCTAAGGAAACTGTTCCCCAGTTTATTCATCTTATTTCGAAGTGAACAGAGTTTGCCGTTGTACCACGGAAGCGATAAAACCGATATTCAAATACAGATTTTACTTAACATTTAGTCTTAAGCAAAATCTCTATTTGAATTGTTAAATAAATGTGGCGATAAAACAAAAAACAAAAACCGATATTTTGAATCGAGAATATGGAACATATATGGAAATGCCATTGGAAATTTCTTATAGAGAACACGCAAAATTCCAATACCTTCATATAACTCCCAGACCCTATCATTCGCGTACACATAACATGTATACGCATGTATGCTGTACGCAAGATTCCAATAATCAAAATGTAGTATTATTCCTAAATCCAATAATCAATACATATAACATGTATCATATACGCATATGTTCAAAACATATAGCATTGCATGAAAATTGCACAATGTAATTTGAAACATGTTTAAAATTTAACACATCTTATGTTGCACACCATTAGCCAAGGCAAATCCAAAAGCCATCACCTTGAAATGCATGCATTCCCATTCTAATACCTGAAATTGCAATCTTGAATTTCCCACATTCCACCAAACAAAGTAAATCCCCAATCACCTTGAAATGCATGCATTTCCCATTGCCATACCTAAAATTGCGATTCTGCAATTCCGACACCCAAGAGTCTCATCATAATCATCATCGGCACTACAACCGGGATCCAGCCTTGGCTTTATTTAACAAGTCTCGAGGCTTGTTAAATGTTCCATAATAATTTATTTTTACGGGCAAGATTATTAGCCTTACGCCACCAAGAGTCTCATCACCTAGATGAAATACTGACCATCCAACAACCCATCACCCTCAAGGTAATTTTACCTGCATGCTGTTCGCTATGAGCAAATCAGATTCGCGTCACAGTGAATCGAAATTGTTTCATGGCCTTGGGGTGAAGAATCTTGCAAAAAATGCAACGGTGTCATTCTCATCGGCGTTGGCTTGGCCTTCGGCTGAGACTAGCGTCAGGTGGCTGTCTGGGGGACAGCTATAATCGTGGGAAGGTATGAGCATTTTGTTGTAGATTCAGGATATAAATAGGGAGTTCCAGTTTAGGTTAATTAAATTAGAAACAGACAGCCAAGTGTGGCGCATCAACTGAACTGCTTGTTCAAACTTAAAAGCGTAAACATAAACCTTTATTTGTTTAAAAACATTATTTAATTAAAAACAACATTAATTAATTAAAAACTTAAACAAAAATAAATGATTCTCCGCGATTAAAAAAACAACAGCCAGTGTTTTACTCGGTGGGTACGCCGGTTGTTCCTTTGGGAATTTAAGCAAAGACGAGGAAGCCACCCCAGAAGAACATTGCAGCCACTACCACAACTTAGGGGCTAGAAAAGGCGGAAGCCACTATAGCGTTTTAAATAATAGTGAAGAAGATCGTGTGATTCGAACTGACGCTATGACAGCTCGAATCACGAAAAAAATTTGACCTAAGCGTTACACACCAGGCTACTAACCGTGTTTAGAATTTGATTTCCAAACTCGACTATATTCCACTGGTATGAATTATTTTTATTTTATCGCTTGGTATACGGTTCTGATGTATTTTTCTTATTCGATTTTTTTTTTTCGTTCGGTGTTCTTCACTATTTTTGCTTGTGAATTGTGTGTATCTTGTAGAATCGCTACACCACCACCCTACGGACTCCAAAGTCGGAAGCCGTCTACTCGCGGGTTTAACAACAGAAGCCGGAAGCCAAAGAAGAGTAGGTAAGTGTTATATAAATACAAATATAACAGTGATGACAGCATCTACCGCTAGATGGTCAAAGCAAAATGTGATTTTGCTAAGATATTCATCTATAAGGCTTTGGTGAGTTATAGGAAAATAGTCAAGGTGTGGAACGGGGAGACATTTTGTTTTCTTTTTTTACTTCTCCCAGGAAAAGCGAACCTATAGCGCTGAGTCAGCGCCTCGAGATTCTACTTTTTCTCGATCAAGTCTATCAGCCAAACTCCAAAAGATGCTCAAGGATTTCTCCCAACCATTCCACGATGCCTATAGCTTAATGGGGTGATAATTCACCGGGCGGCTGGGCTTTGGGACCCTATCTACCACTCAATAATTGGTTAATGAATCGTCGGTTAAACGTAGGTTTGCACAATCAAACGCAAGACACAACCTCCTTACCAACTCGGCCATTCAGGCGGCTTATAAAGTGCCACGAGAAGCGTGGCGTGGTGATTGTCAATAGTTGAGAGGGTGTGAAGACTGAGTGCAACGGAGAAATTACTGGGGTCAATTGTGACGATAGGGTCGAGTTGCCTGGCCCTGCTTGGACGATTTGGCTTGAGACGATTTATAAAAACATTCCCTGGCACTAGTGGAATATGAGATGTAAAACAGGTGATCGTCTGATAACGTCCATTGGACGTAGTCGAGTTTGGGAGAAGAAAAGATAGCAACACGGAATGAGACAAGCCTATTTTGGATGGATATGGTGTTGGGCCAGGACGATTTGAAAGGAAACCCAGTCGTTGTGAATGTAGGAAGAGGGGATGTAAAATTCTCCTTGATGGGAAGAGTTTTTAGGACGATTGTGGAATGTTCTGCCTGATCATGTGTTTCTTGGCCGTTGTGATGTCCAGACATTCAAGACCAATATACATCGACACCGCCTTTCCTTATCCACTTCCTCTCCATCCGCTCGCAGTGTGCTCTGACATTTAAGGGTACTTCAAAATCCCGTTTTGTGGGCGCGTTAGTGTAAAAAGAATAAAAAAAGGGACGAATATGCAAGCTGTGAAAATTAGGATTCGTTGTCCCAATTTTAAGGTCGAAACGAGAGAAGGAGCTTGAAATAGAAGTGGAGCGTGAGGTGGGGTGAGCAGTGGGGTTAAGATTAAGCGAGTTTTGGGGGGTGGGGGGCATTTATGGTGAGTAGTGCGAATGCGGTCACATTTAGGGAAAGTCAAAATCAATTTTCTAAGTAGATTTGTTTAGAACACTTTTTGAATAGGATAGCGTAAGGAGACGAAGTATGAGGGGCTAGTAAGGAGACGTAGTATGAGGGTCTTATATCTTATGATGCTTTTTCGCTCAAAATCCTCCTCTGTTTTTGCAATTTGGGCGCCGAAATCCGCATATACCAATTGACGAACCTTATTGGCTGGCAATAGTCGTTGAGTCAATTGAATTTTGTGCAGAAGTCCTTCCAACTCAACAGTAATTATATTTGTATAGTTGTTTATCTGATATCCAACTGAACTGAATGACGTCACGATGATGTCGAAAAAACCTCAATACTGGCCTGTGGGTTGAGATACTTGCATTGGATCAGCTTGGACGAAGTCCATTCGGAGCACCGGGACTAGCAACAGTACCAGAAGTTAAAAATCAAGTACAAACGTTTTATGTGATGATGTGTTTTGAAAGCACTTTTTAGTTTTTTTTTTTTCTCCATGCGAGATATTTGCATTGGATCAGCTGGTAAGAAGTCCATTTGGACGACTGGGACTAGCAACAGTACTAGAAGTTAAAAATCGTCCGTGCAAGCGTTTTATGTGATGATGTGATTTGAATGCGAACTTTCTAGTTTTTTTTTTCTCCGTCCATGTTGAGTTTTCACAATTAACAAGTTAATTTAAATGTACAATACTATCACATTCGATTAGGGTGCTATTTATTTAAAGGAAAAATGTTCTAAGAAGAAAGGGGGGATTTTATGGAATGAGTTTTAATTGAAACATGTGCTATCGCGGAAGTAGTTGGGGCGCGGGCTGATTTAGGAGAGTACGACTATTAGTAACTACTTTGAATTTAGCCATAGTGGGCAGTTTTTTGGTAAGTTCATGGGGTGTCGAATTGCAGTTGGATTATGTCATCGTACTGATCTTCATCTACCCGCTGTCGTTTGATTGGAAAATCTAGTCATATCTGGAGGGAAAGACTAGACGGAGATTAGATTTTCTCTCAGAATCAAGAAGCGAATAACATTCTCTTAGGGGAACGCTGTAATTCGTCCGAAAGAATTCAGAAATCCCGATCTTTGTTCGCAGATTTGAGTGCGCTCTTCAACAAATATGAGATAATTATTTGGTTGGAAGAATCGAGTTTGTGGGTTCAGACGTGCGATTCCGAGTGCGCCCAGGACGTGCTAAAATGGACGATAAGTGGGAAGGCGGCGGGGGGCGTTGCAGAAACGACGGGAAGGGGGCTGTTGGTTGTTGAACGGAGGAGTGGAGTGGGTTATAGTGAGTGCGGTGTACTGTGGCGGGGCGGAGATGGGACCACGTCATGTAATTCATCATTCCCAACCTACTGCCATTTACCCACTCATATATTCTTTAATCAGCCGATAGTGTATGATTAGTTAGCTCGGGTGAATAGTGCTTGGCGCTAACATATCCGATAGAAGGTTTTTTTTTAGAATTTCGGACGAGGTAGTTGACTCACATTTCTCAATCATTCGTTTTCTTTTTCTCTTTTCCGTTTTCTTCCCTTCTCTTACTAGGTTTTTCATTCCATATCCATACGGTTCCTCTCTTTTCTGCATTGTTTTATACCGAATCAAAATGGAAAACTGAGCTAAACCGGACTGCACCGCTTCAGAGACAGGCGCAAAATTAATCTCATGCGGAGGTTTATGCCGTAAATCCCTCCACCCCTCTTGCACGTGCCTCAAACGAGCCTCCTCCTACATTAACGAATACTCGCATAACTTCACTTTTTTCGGCGACGAATGTGACAGCATTTGCTCGTCGTATGTGTTGCTTGCGATCAAACGCATACGCGAGTTGCTCAGCCAAACTTCCCAAGATCTTAAATTATATCAAAAAAAAACCCTTCTAGAGCTCACTAGACTTGATGAACTATTTAAATCAGCTGAGGAGGTGGCCTCTACTGCTAAATGCTATGCTAGTTCGTTAAAAACCCACCACGATTGGGTTGAAAGCCTAATTGCTTCTAGCGCCAACTCATTAAAAGCCGACGTAGAACAATGCACCAATAATGCGATTCGTGACCTAAGGGCAGACCTTGCATCGCAAATCAGGGCCTCAGATCATTCAAAAGACATAGCAGGAAGCAAAAATGCCTTATGAAAAAATATTGATCTCTCCCTAAAATGCTAATTCCCAAAAGGAGTGACAAATTATCCCTTTCTTCTTGTCGATCCATAGCACTAACTTCTATTCTCTCGAAGGTAATGGAATCACTTATCAACCGTCAACTTTCAAAATATCTGGAATCAAATGAACTCCTCAATGACCACCAATATGGCTTTCGTAACAACAGGTCCACAGGAAATCTGATGGCGTACCTTACCGAAAAGTGGGGCCATCCACCTCCGTGAACTCAGACTTCAACAAGGTATATCAGTGGGGATTATCTAACTGAGTAGAATTCAATGCCCAAAAACCTCTGTGCTGCCTCTTGTCGTCAAAGGTGAACCCCAAAGTAAATATATTGTCTATGAACGGCACTTGCATCGACGAGGCCAAGGAACTATCAATCCTCGGCACTCGAATTAATTCGACTCTTAACTGGAATGACCACATATTTGGAGCTGCGAAAAGTGCAGCCAAATGTATGAGGTTTCTTAAGAGATCCAAAATATACTTCACTTCATCCAACCTGGCCAATATTTACAAGGCGTGTATTCATCCAAAAATGAAGTTCAACTCCCATATTTGGTCAATATGACAATGCCCAACAATTCACGTTGAAAGTCAACTTCAGGGACACAAATAAACATAGAGAGTCATTCTTTAGCTGAACCACACGAATGCGGAATAAATACTCTTCCTGATCATGTGTTTTGTCATCGTTGTAATGTGCTGGCATTTAAGACCAATGTACATCGATACCTCCTTTCCTTATCCACTTCCTCTCCATCCGCTCGCACTGTACTCTGAGATTTAAGGTTCCTCCAAAATCCTCTTTTGTGCGCGGGTTTGTGTAAAAGAAAAAAAAAAATAACGCTGTAACCAGTAAGGCTATGCCTAAGCTATAGCGAGAAGGGCTAAAGTATAACGCTGTAACCAGAAATGCTTAAGTATGACGCTGTAACCAAAAAGGCTTAAGGATAATGCTGTAACCAGTAAGGTTAAAGTATAACGCTGTAACCAGTAAGGATAAAGTATAACGCTGTAACCAGTAAGTCTAAAGTATAACACTGTAACCAAAAAGGCTAACGGATAATACTGTAACCAGTAAGGCTAAAGTATAACGCTGTAACCAAAAACGCTAACGGATAATGCTGTAACCAGTAAGGCTAAAGTATAACGCTGTAACCTGTAACACTAAAGTATAACGCTGTGACCAAAAAGGCTTACGGATAATGCTCTAACCAGTAGGGCTAAAGTATAACACTGTAACCAGTAAGATTCAAGTATAACGCTGTAACCAGAAATGTTTAAGTATGACGCTGTAACCAAAAAGGCTTAAAGATAATGCTGTAACTAGTAAGGCTAAAGTATAACGCTGTGACCAGAGAGTCTAAAGCACAACACTGTAACCAGAAAGGCTTAAGTATAACGCTGTAACCAGTAATACTAAAGTACATGACTGTGACCAGAGAGGCTTAAGTATAACGGTGTAACTTGAAAGGCTTAAGCATAACGCTGTAATCAGTAAGGCTAAAGTATAACGCTGTAACAAGTAAGGCTAAAGTATAACGCTGTAACCAGATATGCTTAAGTATGACGCTGTAACCAAAAAGGCATAACGATAATGCTGTAACCAGAGAGGCTTAAGTATAACGCTGTAGCCAGTAAGGGTAAAGTATATCTCTGTTTTGTTTTTATTTTATTATTTTTTTAAATTAGATTTCTCTCGGGAGAGGTGAACCTATAGCGCCGGGTGGGCGTCCCGAGATGCCACCAAATAACTGTTGCAGTTCTTTTTGAACAGTTGCAGGTTGTAACGCTCCGGAAACACTCGCGCGGGAATGGAGTTCCACAGCTTCCCGCTCTGTAACGGAACGATTTCTGATGCAGGGATGTTAGCGCCGTCGAGAGATGAACCACAAACTGGTGCGATCCGTCGGATTGTCTTGTGGAGCGCACGTAAGCCGAATTGCGTGGAACAATACCACGAATCTCCGAAGAACAGTACCCGTGATAATATCTGTAAAACAGACAATGGTCGGGTACGCGCCTTCGATGTGATAGCGACTGTAGTGCCGACGTCAGCGCCGAGTCCCCGAACAGGCGGATCGCTCGTCTCTGTATGCTCTCAAGTAGGTCGAGGGTATGTTTAGGAGCGGAGCTCCAAACATGAGAGCAATATTCGAGGGCGGGTCTAATTTGGGATTTATATAGGAGAAGAAGTTGGGCCGGAGTAAAATATTTCTTGGCTCTAAAAAGATAGCTCAGTTTTCCTGAGGCTGACCTAGCGATACTCGACACGTGTTTATGGCATGATACATACCCACAGACCGTGATGGCGAGCAATTTCAAGCTTTCACCAGATTCTAGGGCCTGGCCATTCATCATCAGCTGTGGAACCGATGATCCACTTTTCTTTGTGAATGTTGTATATTGTGTCTTCGCTGCATTGAAGTTGACGAGATTGGCCCTTCCCCACTGCAGGACCTTATCTAGATCCTGATTCAGAAAGTCAATCTGTCTACATCTCAGCTGATGCGACGCAGAAGCACCAATCGGCCGAACACACGAAAAGGAGGAAACAAGCGTAATATCTTCCGCAAAACTGAACACTTTGTTATCCGTTGTCTCCAACAAATCATTTATGTGAAGCAAAAACAAGGTTGGAGCCAAAATAGAGTCTTGAGGCACTGTGGCAGTTCTCCCTTGCTTTTCTTGCCACAGAAAATCAATTACTGTTTAATTTTACCTGTGATTGCTTTCGCTGCGTGCCGCCTGGTGAGATTTCCATTCCCAGTCAATTGGTTATGTGCTTCTCGAATATCTTGAGTAGTTGCCTGACGAGTCACTCCAAGACTTTTATATGGGTCACCTAAATTGATGGTGCATACAACTTTGTTGACCTCCAATTAACTGGGTGCACAAATTTGCCTGATAATTTATCAATTTTATTTCGACTTTATTTTGTATAATTTTAATTTTAACAACTTTAAACTTTTTCTTTTTGTATAATTTTAATTTTAAGAACTTTAAACTTTTTCTATTTGTATAATTTTAATTTTAAGAATCTTAAACTTTTTCTTTTTGTATAATTTTAATTTTAAGAATCTTTTACTTTGCTTTTGGTGCCGTGACCGAATCTTTCTTCTTACTGCTTTTTCTTTTTCTTCTCCTCTTCTCTCTTCCTTTTTCCACCGATAAGCTTTCCTTTTTCCTTTTCTTTGTTCAACTCAAGAACAAACCGTCAGCAACGGAATTCAAGACCGTATTCTAGAAAAAGGTTAACCCTCCGTCTCTCTCGCTCTCCATTCACGTCCACTTCGAAAAACAAATTCGAACTCGAAGAACTGCACGATCCACACCCGAATCGGGGCGTGTTCGAAAACTCACTTCTGGATCGTGCAATTCCTCCACCACCTTACCATCGTACTATTTTAAAACAAAATTGTATCAAATGCAAATTATCAAATGATGGTGGTGGCCGACGTACGTAACAGCACCCCCGAATTAACAGGATACAGATCCGAACACTCGCTGCCCACAACAACCCGGATCGATCGATTCTCGAGGAAGCTCCTCGTCCAGTCGCAAAGCTGTTGGGAAAGTCCATATGAACGAAGTTTGCTCAGCAATGCCCCGTGCCAGACGCGGTCAAAAGCCTTGGAGATATCCAATGCGACCGCCCTTGACTCACCATGCCGTTCAATTGCAGATGTCCATATATCGGTTATAAGTGTCAAAAGGTCTCCCGTGGACCGCCTGTCACGGAATCCGTATTGACGGTCATCGAGAAGCCGTTGCACTCCAAATACTTAACTAACTCTGTATTGACGACTTTTTCCATCACCTTAGATAAAATAGACAGTAATGCTATCGGACGGTAATTTTGTGGGAGACACTTTTTTCCCGTCCTTGGGATTGGCTGAACTCGAGCGATTTTCCAGCAGGCAGGAAAGGTCCTCCGTGCATAAGATAAGCGGAAGAGTCTGCCAAGAACCGGCGGCAGTTCTGGAGCACAGTTTTTAAGGACTATTGCTGGTATTCCGTCGGGCCGGTTACCTTGATACAATCCAGTTCACGTAGATTGCGTTGAATAGTACGCAGGCGAAATCTTATAATCCCGCATGGAAGACCGTATCGGCGCGATTACAGGTGGCTCCAAGAGGCCGCGATCGAGGTTTGAATTCGCGGAAAATAAATTCGCGAACACTTTAGCTTTATCCTTTGAATATAATAATATCTGTAATAAGAAAGGCTTAAGTATAACGCTGTAGCCAGTAAGGCAAACGTATAATGCTGTAAACAAAAAGGCTTTAGGATAAGACTAACAACACAAGAAAGTATAACGGTGAGTACCTTTCTTCTAAAGTTCAATAAAATATTATTTTGTGCTTAACAGAAGTAACATAAACCCCATCCCGCCCAATTAAGGAATATCTAAAATGTCCGCGAAGAGTATATGCTAGAAGGTGGTTGTAGTCAATTAATCTCGTCATGCCTATGGATCGGTTCAGAAGTATCTTTTGAAAACGTAACTTTTCTACCGAAAAAAGTTATTCAACCATCGGATGGGGGGTTGGTGTTTCTCAGCCGAAGAACAATTTTCTGTGTTTGTACACACACCTGATATTATTTTTTAAGATGAACTGGGGGGCATTCTTTGATTAACAGTTATCGCGGGGATATTTCTGGAGAGGTGGAATGTATTCACCTCTTTATTTGAGCTAGGATCGTGATATATGGAAAAGAGAAAGACTGGATAAGTTGCATCTCATCATCATCATCGGCACTACAACCGGGAACCGGTCTTGGCCTTATTTAGCAAGTCCTGAGGCTTGTTAAATTTTCCATAATGATTTATTTTTTCCGGGCAAGGTCATTAGTCTTACGCCAGGGGCTCCCCGACGGGGAATCGAACCCCGGTCTCCCGGGTGACAGGCGGGTGTACTATCTACTATACTATCGAGGAGCCCATAAGTTGCATCTATGTTCTAAGAATTGCTACTGAAAGACCTGTGCTTCAATTTTGCAATGAACTTTACTACCAATTTTTGCATCTGATCGAGCAGGTACAGTAGGGTTTTAGATGCGTTTCATCAAATATGGGTTTTGAGTTCGATTGTAGGATAAATAGCCGGTCAATTGAAAAGTCCCCGGCCTGGCACATAGATGGCGGCACTAGAATTCAATCCATATGATTTTTAGTTAGCCCTAACCTTCAACAGACGCGTGTATAAATTTGACAGATGTCGGATCATTAGTTTGTGAATTATAGTATTTTGAGTGAGGCAACTTCTGTTATTGTGAAAAAAATGGATAAAAAGGAATTTCGCGTGTTGATAAAATATTGCTTTTTGAAGGGAAAAAATACAGTTGAAGCAAAAACTTGGCTTGATGACGAGTTTCCAGACGCCGCCCCAGGAAATCAACCATCAAGGATTGGTATGCTAAGTTTAGACGTGGTGAAATGAGCACCGAAGACGGTGAACGCAGTGGACGCCCAAAAGAGGTTGTTACCGAAGAAAACATTAGAAAAATCCACAAAATGATTTTGAATGACCGTAAATAGAAATTGAATGAAATAGCAGGCACTCTAAAGATATCAACTGAACGTGTACTTCATATAATTCACGAATATTTGGGTATGAGAAAGCACTGTGCAAAGTGGGTGCCGCGCGAGCTCACTTTTGACCAAAAACAACGACGAGTTGATGATTCGGAGCAGTGTTTGGAGATGATCAAGCGTAATAAACCCGAGTTTTTGCGTCAATATGTGACAATGGATGAAACATGGCTCCATCATTTCACTCCGATGAACCCGTCCCAAAGCGTGGAAAACCGCAACAGTCGCCTGGCAAGGTTATGGCGTCTGTATGCCATGGATGCGCGCGGAATAATTTTCATTGACTATCTTGAAAAAGGAAGGACCATCAACAGCGACATTACACAGCGTTATTGGACCGTTTGAAGGACGAAATCGCCGAAAAACGACCGCATTTGAAGAAAAAGAAAGTGCTGCTTCACCAAGGCAATGCACCGTGTCACAAGTCAGTGAAAACGATGGCAAAAATCCATGAATTGGGTTTCGAATCGCTTCCGCATCCACCGTATTCTCCAGATCTGGCCCCCAGCGACTATTTCCTGTTCTCAGATCTCAAAAGAATGCTCGCTGGGAGAAAATTTTCGTCGAATGAAGATGTGATCGCCGAAACTGAGGCCTATTTTGAAGCAAAGGAGAAATCGTACTACAAAAAAGGTATCGAAAAGTTGGAGGGCCGCTCTAATCAGTGTATCACCCTCGAAGGGAATTATGTTGGATAAAAAAAAAACGAATTTTGCCAAAAAAATGTTTTACTATGGAAGGCCGGGGACTTTTCAATTGACCGGTTATAAAGCTTGTATCTTGACCGGGCTATGAAGTGAAGTTTTTTTTTTTTTTTGCATATCTGAGGAAACGTCGACATTTTTGACCTTGTGAGCCTGGTTTACAAAAGATATAAGGTAACACCTTATGAACGAGCGACTCGTGCCCGGTAAACGCACCGGGACTCAACACCTTATATTGGAACTTTAAACATAATTTTCCTAAAGGTTGTTTTTTCTATCATATATGTTCCTTAGCAAGAAACCTATGTCGCCTTAATCGTGTATTTGTTAGAGCCTAAGGTGAGGAACAGATCGAATGTGCTTCCGGAATGATCGTCATGCCTAATAATCGTGTTGGATAATTTACCAAGGAACTACGTTTTTTATTTTAAACAATTCAGTATTTCCGACTTAAAAGTTCTCGTCGTATTTTATTACACCTTGTAATTATACTCGTATAGGTGAACAGCCGATAAAAACTATTTATGGTAAATACTTCGAGGGGATTATTAGGTCACGAAAATGAGTTTTCAAGTCATAACATATTGCTGTTTAATTGCCGTAGAATATTGTACTTTATATTAATCATAATTTACATTGTAAAAGAAAAAAGAAATAAACACGATTTTTACCGGGTTAATCACAATGAACTTACTTGGAAAAATCCTCGGCGCAGGCCTCTGAATCCTTGCAAAAATTCCCTTAATCCTTGTTTGTCCCACTCCGGTTCATTGTTTTCGTTTAACACAAACTGTGTCAATCGAAACGGGGAACCCTTTAATTCACGTTCAATTCGTTGTTTATGTTTCAAATGTTTATTTCGTTTTTTTTTTAGGGAATACACAGCAAAATGTTTTGTTTATGCACAAGACAAAAATTTTATATTACACAACAAAATACAAATCGTTTGAATTCCATGCAAAATATTTTCAATGGGAAACATTAGCAGATCAGGAAAATGCACACATAGGTATATATACAGATATAGACACACACATATAGCTATGGACCACACCGAATTGTACACAAAAACATCAATTTCGACTCTCGTCGCTCTCCCAAGTTCTCTTATACTTTTTTGTTTAATTTCTTAGTGGCCTCTTGGCTTCTTTCGCTTTGAGTAAAATAAAAGTTTTTTTTTTTTCAAATTTTTCAAGCAACACCAACACCAAGGACTAAATGTCCTTTCGCAAGTACGACATCAAATATATATATGGATAGAGATAAACTAAACTACACATAACGCATTCACACTCAAGGCATTCGGGAGAGCAACACTACTTAACTAGAGAGAATTGGAGATTAAAAAAAAAGTTTCATAAGGACATAACACTTAATACTGCCAATACGCGCGATGGAGTGAGATAATACACGGAGAGTGCGAGAGCCGTTATTTTTAAGGACACACAACAACGTCAAACACATACGATACTGAACCGGGACGACCAAGTGCTTTTTGCCGAGTCCTTTCCCTTATTTTGATGGGATCCCATCTAACACACATGTGAATGCATTGTTAATATGACAGCCAGAGAGCGAGAGCAATAACATCTATCTATATACATAACCCAGAGCACCACACCATCAAGGATGGAGAGGAATCGAAAATCAATGAATTTTTCTGCTGCTACGGCTGCTCCCGATAACGGTGATAGATGTTTTGATCCTGCGACATTTGTTCGAATATATGATTATCGGGCATTCCTTCATTATTATTACACCCGAGCAATGTCCTGTCGCGTGACTTGCCAATTTTATGGAACATCTATCAGATTTTATTTATTATTTATATTTATTTTGCTCCTTTTCTACATTTTAATATATATACACCACCGAACTGAATGGCACACAAACACAGAGAGACGCAATGCGCATAGATCCTCCTCCAGTTGATGGTCTCATTGGCTTTTGGGGAGCATATTTTCACAAGGAGATTTTTGAATTAGAACTAAACAGATTTGATGTATTAACCAATTATATCAACACCTTATTGGTCAGAGTAGTATTGGCTACAATTTCTCGTAATTGTTTTTTATAGTGTCCTCGAAAAAACGAAAAACAAGACGACCGTTCGCGCACCAACTAACTGTATCGCACGGCAGACATTTTGAGAACTACGAATAAATAATCTCTGTATGCGATACCAGTGAGACTGGAGCGAAATCGATATTTTCCTCCCAACTGTCACAGTGCACTTGACTACCAGCGCCGTCTGCAGGCGAATAGCGTTGGATATGCAGTCAGAAACAACACACTACAGGATGGTCCAGTCACTCCGGTTTTCTCCGATACGGTAAAAACCCTTAAAGCTTTAGATGGAATGCTTTTTTAATTCTGTCAAATGGGATAATTTCATTTTTGTTCACCTCATTGAGGAATTGATATGAAGGGCTTTGTTTTATTAATTGCATTTTTGTTGGTAAATATTTTTTATTTTTTGATTACCATTGCTGATAACATTATAATTATTACTATATTTATTACTGCGGCTTTAAATTTGGAGCCACTTTTCCTTCTTAATTTTTTGATTATGTTCGTTTAGTTTTGAAAATAGTCACCAACAGCAACAAAATGTTCACTGGGTCTTTTCGTTTTTTTAGTTTGCATATATAAAACTGACAGATGTGGCCCGTAGCCCTCATGCGGCCCTTCGCCTGTTTTATTTGTCAAGATAGATTTTGTTTTCAATTTTTCAATTACTGTTATTTCTATTTATTGATTTTGTTTCATTGTTTCTTCTTCGTTTTTTGTTTTTTCATAAATCTTGCTGTCGGTGTGATTTTGTTGTAAGCCTTGACAAAGGCACATGCATATTTTTTCTTTTACACTAACGCGCGCACAAAAGGGAATTTTGGAGTACCCTTAAGTGTCAAAGCACAGTGCGAGCGGAAAGAGAGGAAGTGGCTAAGGAAAGGAGGTATCGATGTACATTGGTCTTAAAGGGGCATTCCGGTTTGTCGGGTCAAAAAAGAGGTTATTTTCATGATTTTTTTTAAAGAGAAAGTATTAAAGATATAACAACAGATTTTTTTAAAAACATTTTATTCATCTTTCGACTACGTTTGTAAATTTTGTCGAGTCACTCCGGAACCGGGAGCCCCCCACCGGGTGTTCAAAGTTAGCCATCCGTTCTGCTCGTGTAAGGGTTATTTTCGTTCCCGGTGAAAAAATACGAAAAATGCAAAGTTTATTGAACTTAAATACATTTAGCTCAATGTTAGTGTGACGGGATACAACCGTTAGGATGAAGGCTGCGTCCACCGATGGGTGATAATGGTGATTCTCGCGAACCTTTGTCCTGAGTGTGATGCAATTCAATTACGCCAGTGATTGCTTATTTCAATTCGGTTGGTCTTTGCACGGACAAGGCAGATGGAAGAAAAAAACGACTCGAGGAATTTACCCTTTGAAGAGATTGAGTTAGTTTATTGAACATTCAATAAATATGTTAATAACAATGACAATGAATAACTTCTTTGGTTTTACTCGTGATGACGATGCTTGCTCCGATGTAACGAGCCCGTTGAAGGTTGGTTGCAGACTGACTCAGTGGGCATAACTGTCAATTCAAAAAAAGGGACGCTATGACCTCATCGCTGGTGACAATCGGCCAGCTGGCCCGTGACAGCTGCCGCGCAACTGGTATCCACTGCGAATGTACTAGATTTCTCCAGCACATCTCAGCACATTCAATTGCCAATCCGCAACATTCCGGCCGCCTTCGCCAATTATTGGCGAATCATCACGTTCCAGGGGACTGTGGCTAGGGACCGGGAGTGTGGGGTCTGCTGTTGGTGTGCGGTCTGCTGTCCACTTTCACGTGGATGATCGGTTCGTAGGAGGAGGGGGGGGGGGGGGCACCCACCCCGAGGAGCGCTTACGGCTGGATGGTCGATGACGACGAGATGGTATTTTCCATCGCTGGAGTCCGGTGACTTTTGTGGTCACGGAACTGGCCAATTGATCTGGGTCGGAGTTGTAAAGTCGCAACCCACGATCAATGACCAGGTGATGGCTTGTGATGTGTCCCGCTGCATCGAGATCGGTGGTGGTTACAGGTACTGCGCACGGTGGCGCCCGCTTGGAGTAAGTAGCAGGCGGGGTGCGGCCGCTGGCGTGTGAGGCTGTCTCGTGGAGTGTGGTGCGATGTCGTCCCCGGCACTGTCCGCGTGGCTTGGCGGAATGGCAGTCACGGGCCAAGTGCCTTCCGGAGTCGTTGGAGTGCAGCCTCTGTTGATGCGCTGAGAGGCGCGCTTTTTTGTTGGAGTTCGAGAGACCGCTGGTTGCTGGGGCGCGTCGCCTGCCAAGCGGGACATTGCGCGATCCTGGTCCTGTTGTGGTGGCTGCACGTGGCAGCGGTTGGCCTGGGTAGTTTTGGACCCGGCAGGAGCTTGACCACGTGGTGTCCTGGGTGTAGTCGGATGCCTTGAAGTGTTCGAGTGGCGACCCGACTGGTCACCGATGTTGCGTTTTGAGGATGGGCAGGTGCGTTGGTGAATTTCTTGAGTGGTTGGCTTGGAGCTTCCTTGAGATTTGGTGGTCTGCCTTGAGACCTTCGGGTGAGTAAGCTCCTGGTTCCTCGATTGCCCTTTGCCCCTGCAGTGGTTCAGCGGGCGGGGGGTATGTCTGGTAGTTGGGTCGCGTAAGTGGTCGGTGGCTGGTAGTTGCATGGGCCTCGTAGATGGCCCCTGGGGCCGATGCCGGCGAAACCTCCTTTTGGTTTTCTGATGGGAGCTGCGACCGTCAGTCGGAAGGTCGACCAGTTCCTCTGGGTCGGAGTTGTAAGTTCGCAGCCCACGAGGAAAGGCCATATGATGGCTGGTGACTGGCCTTGTCACCTTTACGCTGGATGCCGTGGTGGGTGCTGCGCCTGTTAGCACCCATCCCAGTTCAGTGGCCTGCGCGACGAGGCCGGAACGTTGGTCCTTCCTTAGACCTTCCAGAATGATGTTGGGGTACATGTCCGCCCCAAGGATGATGTCCACCTTGTCGGCGGAGGCGATGTTTGGATCGGTAAGCTCCATATCCCCCATGAACGAGAGATCCCTCGTAGCCGATTGTGATGGTGGTTCATACACTGATAGCCCTGACAGGACGAAGGGCCTCAGTGTCCATTGTCTCGAGCCGTGGAGGCGAGATGTGATGCTGGTGGCGGTTTGAGACCTGGTGGCAAGGCCACGAGTGCCCCCAACACCGTGGGCGGGGACGGATGATGCTTGGCGTCGGAGGTGCAACCTTCGGGCGAGTGACGACGAATTCAATCCTCCGTTGGTTCTCCGACGCCACGATGACTTTCGCTATTGGTAGCAACGCGGAATGCTGTGAAGGAGTGCTGACTGAGTGTGCGCAGGCCCCTTCATGACGGTCGATCCGGGGGCGGATCCTTTGGCTCGGAGCGGCGCTGAGATTGTCCCGTCTATGGCGGTTGTCTGGACATGCAACAAGGTGTGAAGTCTCCACTGGCAACGACGGCACGCCTTGCTGGAGTGGCAGTCGCTTAGACGGTGGCGACCCAAGCAGTTGAAGCACAAGTTCCTTTGTTGTGCGAAGGACTTCCGACGGCCGGGTGTGAATGATCGGAAGCCCCCGCAACCGTAGATCGCGTGTGGGGCCCTGCAGAACGCGCAAGGGGCCTGTTGCCTTAGGGGTGCCGGCGGTGTTTTGTGCATCGGGACACGGGGCTGGTTGGTCATTGGGCCGGCTGCTGCTGCTGGAACACTTGAAAGCGCCTTCGTGGGAGGCATTGGCGTTAGTTCTAGCACGGATCCTAAGTACGCCGTGCCCACTGCTTGCTCTGGAATCGGTGAGAAGGTAGCCAGTTCCTCTGGGTCGGAGTTGTAAGTTCGCAACCCACGAGGAACGGCCATGTCATGTTGTGCCCCACAATGCGTGCACGGCATCGGCTTCTGTGGGGGCTTCGGCATTGCGTCGATCATCGGGACCTGGGGTAGGTTGAGTTTTGGGCAGGTGTCACTCTGATCGGCGGCCTGCTTACTCTTACCCACTGTTCTGGGGTGCGGTTCCTTTTCCGCAGAGTTGGCAGCGACCGTTGGCAGCTGCGCTGGGGTGGAGGCGATTTGCGCTGTTGGTCATGGCTGGGGAGGTTGAATCGAGCGCGTACTGGGCCTCGAGGAGCTTCGTCTGTTCCTCGAGGTATATTTCCTCAGTCTCGCCGATAAAATCCTTCGCAAAGTATTCATGTTGTTGGTGGTCCGGTGTCGCCGTGAAGAAGATGTCGTTGTGCCGCCTGGAGATGACCTCCCATTCGGCGCGGAGTGTGTGTTTGGTTATCTCTATCCTTGTTGGACTTAGTTGTCCCTTGTCCTGTGCGCTGAGGAAGGTGCCAGAGATTCGTTCCTGTGCCGCGAACTGAGCGGCGATGAGTTCCTCAATCGGCATGTGTTCACTGATAGATTGCTTGTGTCCATTGCCCTTCTGGTGTGGTTTCGCGGTTGGCGTCACGCCTTGGGTGTCCTTAGGAGGGGAGTTGTCCGGGTGCATCTTCCGTGATGGCAATCCGGGTGGAGGGCCGAGCGGCATATGAACTCCTAATTGCGGAGGCATGACGCCAAGGCAGGGACGAACGGGGGCTGGGCCAGACGGCATTCGCATGTCAAGTCCCCGTGGGGTTTCCGGGCGCCGTAGAGGTGGCCGGAACATCATTGGCGGCGAAAGACTTGCTGGCGGGGGGATGGCTACACGTGGACCCGTCCGAGGAGCATCATTGTGGGGTTACGAATGACTCGAATCACGTTCCTCGTCCCTTTCACTGTTGTTAGGCTCAAGGTCGGGTTCCATTTCCCTTTTCTGATGAACACTTTCCCATTCTTTCAGGAATTCATCAATGTTTTGTTCGGATATCTCCAGCCTTCGTTGCTGTAGTGGACTTGGGTTCGGCAGATCGTCTTCTCCCTTTACTATAGAGTGATCGGGTCGGCAATTCGTTCTTTTGGCTGGTTGTAGCGGTGCGGCATCTTCTGCATCAGTGTCCAGATCCGACATATCGACTGAATTAGGTGGTGGGCCCGGTGACACTTCTTCTGTCTTCACAACATTTAAAGCGTTCTTCTCGTCTTTGTTTTATGATTATCAGTAATCAGAGATTAGTCACCACGTCTTTGGATTTATCTCGTTTCTGAAGAAGACGTATTATGCGATGAAGCTCGATTCGTATCCTTCCTTAATGGGGTTCGTCTTTCAGCACTGGACGCACGTGGTGTTCTTTGGTTGCTCTTTAGCCGTGTTGTGCCGCGAACTGGGCGGCGATGGAATAGATCCACAGGTCTGGATCCGGCTCAAAGGACCAGAAGCCCCTTTGGTCGACTTTCCTGCCTTTTCAGTCTCTGCAGGCTGCCTATTGGACTCAGTTGTGTGGTGATGGACCCACGTTTCCTATATTATCACAAAACGCAGAATAAAGTCCCCTCGATTACTTTGCTGTTTTTGGTCGACGGTCAGCAAACGTGGCTCCCATCGCTCCGATAGCTTTTTCATCTAAAAAATATCGTGCAAAATGTATTCCGCCTATCTTTAAGATAGCTCAGCTAACTCGCGCAACTTTACTTTACGATCACTCAAAACGATTCAATGCATTTGCTCTACGATTTCCACATTCATTGTCTCTTTTGGCTTTCCAGAGAGAGGTGCGTCTTCAATACTTGTAGGACCCACTCTAAATTCACGAAACCACCGATAAGCGATTGGTCTTGAAGGAGCAGATGTGTGATAATATTTCTACAATTATTGCAAAGATTGTTGAGAAGTTTTTCCCATCAAACAACAATGATCAAGATCCAATATTTCTGTTTTTCCATTTTTTTTTAAGAAGGCGAAAGTAGCGTCACTCAAACGCCTGTAGCTTGTATTCGATTAGACGGAATGTCATGAAACTTTATATATAAACTAGTGACAGGCGAGCTTCTTGAAATGAATTATGTTCATTCTTTAGTGGCGCCATCTATTGCAAAATCCCGGGACTTGTAAGCTCATCTAGTATATGATCCTTACGTGGTGCCCGCCTTCCCCTTTTTGTATTGTGGATTGTATAATTCCGGCTGCAGTTAAAAACTTGATATATTTAAAAATGCATTTATTTTACAATCCGACAGATATTTTTGAAATCAGTTCTTCAGCGGAATTGAATTGAACTTAACTAGCTTAACTGAAATTGAAACCTTTCAAGTTGGATTGACTTGACTTTAGGTAAACGAAGACTTTTCACTTGGATGATAAAATAGGAACCGCTTCATTGCCGAATAAGGAACTGAATTTCTCGAATGACGAAGAGGAACTGAACCTTTCAGGCACAATCAACTGCCCAAGCTTGCTCTCCATCATTGCACTTCATACTAACCCCCGTAACCTGCGAAACCCTCGTCTCTTCTATTTGCACACCCACCACACTTCTTACGGCTCTAATGAACCTATTTCGCGAATGCTGCGGTGGGCAAACTCCTACCCTACCTCCTTCGATTTCAACTTTACCTCTACTGCTTTCAAACTTCATCTCCTCTCTTTCCCCTCCTGACCTCGCCCACCGTCTACTAAATAAATAAATGAGTAATAATTGATGGATAAACCCAGTAACCAAGTCGCCACACATACCCCCCCTTCCTTTTTTTTCTTCTTTTTAACCATAGTGTATATTCTTTAGTTTTAAGATGTTTGTTAAGTTTTATCGCTTGTACTAAGCTAAAAATATATGAGCGGTTCGGGCTTTGAAGAGAGACTGATGGCGAAATAAAAAAAAAAAAAAAATGGGTGGCGAGAGGGCCGACTTTGGCGAGACAAGGACAGATATGTCCTTCATCTTGTCTCTGGCTTCTGGTCATCTTGCGATAACCAGAATCACCCACATCTGCGAGGATGTTGGGCTCGGTCTCGAGATATCTGAAAAAGAAAAAGGGGGGGGGGGGGGGGGGGGGTATCTAAGTATAGTGTGGACAGGGTTAGTTCGGATATTCTCTAACTACTTGGATGGGGGGTGGTGGGAAAGAAATCGTACAAGACCGGTTGATCTTGAGTGCGGTAGTAAACGCAGAGCACGTCTTTGGCGTGCTTATGGCGAAATCGAAAAGCGCCGCCTTTTTGTAGTTTTTTTCCGTTGATTTTTGTCAACTATTTTAATGTCAAAGTACCAAGAAACACACATAATGACTTAGTGCTTCGATTGGAATTTTGTTCTGGGAATTGTTTGAGGATTTTGTTGGATAGATTCTGGGAAGGGGAATCATGAAATGCGTTTTGAATTTGGCATTTCATGATGTCAAGGTTTTTAGGAATTGAGTCAATCTATGATGAATTAACTTTTGGTTAAATTTGTTGTACATGTGATTCAATATGGAATTTGGATATGAAGCAATGGAAAATTTGGGATTTGGGTTTATTATGTGGAATTGAATCAATGGTATTGGGGATTTAGATAGGGGTAGCGATTTAGGATCGCTACAAATTCCACACTCTGTGGCTTGTGAATTGACATTCTGTGGTTTGTGGTGTCTCTCAGGAATTGAATACTGCACGGCTAACAGCGCCATTGTGGTCAAGGAGTCGGGAAAAGACCGTGACTGTTTTATTTTACTTTTTTTAGTCGTCGCTCTGATATGGTTTTTCTTCTCGACCGGGTCCATCGACTAAGCTCCGAAGGATCGTCAAGAATTTCTCCCAAACATTTCACGGATCCTATAACTTCATAGGGTGGTATTGCATCGAGCGGCAGGACTTTGCGACCCAGTTTACCACTGAATAATCGTGTCGAAGTGCACAATAGCAAGAGTCGTCAGTAGAACCTATGTTTGCACAATCAAACGCAAGACATAACCGCCTTACCAACTCAACCATTGAGGCAGCTACATCGTCACGATATATATGTTACCAACGCCGGTGATTCCCATAGTTTAGGGTGCCGCAATGGCCATCAATCACAAGCCTGAGGGCGAGATAGAAAGTTTGTGCATTAGCAGGACTAGAGGTCGGATTTCCTTTGATCGAGTGAACGGAGAATTTAATTTACCAAGAGCAATTGGAGACCATGCATATAAAGGAAACTCAATACTTTCACGTGAATTAGATGATCTCAGTGTCCCTGGATATTACGAGGTCAGTCTGGAAAGTAATGCACACGTGCTTGCAGCATGACAATGAAATGACCTTCAGAAGCGTGCCTGGTGGCAAATGTAAACAATATTTCCTTTTAATACGCATGCACATCTCCGAGGTCAAGCGTTCATCCAGTGCATTTCGGTAGCGGCGTCTTGCAGTGCTATGTCCACGCGACTTAAACAGCGTGCTGTTATTTTTAACAGCGGAAAAGTGACCCCTACTGAAATTCATAATCGTTTTCTTGGCTGTTTATAGTGACGATGCTTTTGATGGGTCTACTGTAAATCGATGAGCAATAAAATTTCGTGGTTGTGCCCCTGGAAAAGACATAATTGTTGATGGAATAGGCAACGGACGTCCGATCACCGCCGCAAACGATAATCATCGCAAACTTGTCAACATTTTGATTCAAAATGACCGCCGAATAACTTATAACCATGCCCCAAACCATTTGGCGCAAGACTAATGACCTTGCCCAGACAAAATAAATCATTATGGAAAATTTAACAAGCCTCAGGACTTGCTAAATAAGGCCAAGACCGGTTCCCGGTTGTAGTGCCGATGATGATGATGATGATGATGTCCCAAACCATATTGGAACATCTAAGGGACGTATCGGCTTTATTGTTGAACGATTGGTATACCGTAAAATCTGTGCACGGTCGGTTTCTCGCCGTGCCACAGACGAGATGAAACGGCGTCGACTGGAAGGCTGCGACCAACTTTTGTAGCGCTACTGTGACGAGGGAGATGACTTCCTTTTGAAAATTGTGCCATGGGTCCATCGTTACGACCCGAAGAGAAGAGACAGAGCCCTGAATATCGACATCTGACTTCTCAACAGCCGATAGGGTTCAAAGCAAAAAAATGGCTGTGTTTCGGGATGTTTATGTGATCGGGTTTATGTGTTCAATTTTCTGGGACGAGGGGGAACTGTAAACTCTTCTCAGTACATACCGACTAGGAAATAACTTGTGGCGGCATCTAATAAATACACACACAATACACAAGCATAGAGAGGAGAACAACCCCAAAAGAAAATCGAATAAGCAAAGCGTCAGAGCTATATACCATAGCAATAACTTATCAATTACACATCAGTTGAGTGTATTTTAGAATAACGATCGGATTTGTACATGTGGCGGTGGTCTGATGTGTTGAGCATTTGTACTATTTTCTTTTATGATTCTAACTGTTACAGCGTCGGTTTCAAACATACGCTCTTTACTATCGCCGCAAACGCTTTAACCTCCGACAAGGAGTTTTTCGTGTTAGGGGCAGTCTGGCACCAATAATCTTGCAACATGACAATGCTCGTCCACACATCTTGCGCGTAGTTGAAGAGACTCTGCGAAACTTGAGGTTTGAGCTAATTCCACACCCTCCTTTTTCCTCTGGTCATGCGTCATGCGATTTTTTTCCCCTATACTCACGAGAGACCACAAGGGCTGTCAATACCCGTCAGGCGATGAGCTTAGGACCGTTAACAACTCCAGGTGTTTTTCACTGGGTCGTGTTGTGTGACTAGGCTGTATTATTTGGATAAATCGAGCTCGGTTTTTCTTCTTGGCGTCGTTTTGTACTTGATCCTCTGCGTTCTGTATTTTGTATCCCCTCTATTGTACTTGACCCTTGTATTCTGTATTTTGTATCTTCGATTCTTGAACATCTGCTGCCCCTTCCTTTAATCTCATCCTTATCTCTTGTACACATTCGACGAATCGATCCTCAAGAACTCTAAACGTTTTAAACCACGTCAACGTTTTTTTCTTCCTCCTTCCTCAATATCTTTCTATTTTTCTCCCAGTACTTCTTGTGTCACAACAAAACGTCATCGATGTTGAGTTCGAAGGTTGTGATACAAGCTAACACGTCAAGTGTAGAATGTGGAGAGTTATTTCCGAAAGTATTACAATGAATACTCTCGCCACCACTAGTTGCCAACTGCAACATTCTCCCCGGCCGAGAACGGATTTTACAATATCCCCTTTTGGAACTGCATGTGTTGTGTGGGGCCGCAGAGTGGGGTTTATGTGTTGAGTAGGCCCTATGCACCGATCTGCTAAATGTAGGGTCGAGTCGGTGAATGCTGCCTGAGTTACTGATGTGTAGTGTCTTAGTGAGAAGTATTGTGGGGTGGTGTTGTGGCATTTATAGCAAACACACACACACACACAATATACAAGCAAATAGTGAAGAACACCGAAAGGAAATTCGAATAAGCAAAAGCATCACAGCCGTATACCATAGCGATAACATAACAATTCCACATCAATTGAGTGTACTTGAGTTTAGAAATCGAATTCGTCCACGCGACAGTGGCCTGATGTGTTGAGTATTGGTTACATTTTTAGTGATTCTAACCGTCATAGCGTCGAATCACACGTGTTTCACTATCATCGCAAACGCTATAGTGTGGTGTGGTATGGTCTGGAGCTGCCAGGGTTTGGTAGCGATACCAAGAAAGCGGTGAGTTTAGTGGGGCTACCACCCCATTTACTGGCTTAATTCAATCAACATAATTACCTACAACTAAAGTATATAAGTTACAAACTAGAGAGCTTAAGAACTATCTTAATTAGGCTTAACCTAAGGTAACCAGGACAAGGTAAGAAGGCAGGAGAAGGGGCGAGAAGTGGGAGGAGGTTATAGCAAAGTGAAAAAGCTCCGCTTAAGATTGGTGGTGAGAATGGTTTAGGAGGGGGTGTTTGAGAAGGTGGGTAGAGGGGTCGAAGTCGAACAAAGTGGAATTGGAGTTGACATTTTTCAGCATCCGCGAAAGGGGTTCGTTGAGACCATAAGAGCTTCGGTGAGGGGGAATGTAGAGAAGGCGGGGAATATGCGTATTTCGAGGGTTCGTGTTCAGTGGATTTAAGTTAAGGAGGTAGGCGCAGTCGACTGAGCCGGAGAGGACCCGATGAATGAACATTATGTCATTCACGACCCTGCGCCTCTCAAGGGTTCTGCGATTGATTAATTTGAGCCGCTTAATGTACGGGGAAGGATTAAGGCGTGTTCCCATCCTGGGCCTCGGAGAGCGAACCGAAGAAAGCGACGTTGAATACTTTCGATTCTACAGATTTGGATTTTGTGATAAGGAGACCATACCTGGCTAGCATATTCAAGAGTAAGGTAAACGGGTCGAGTAACTTAAGGGTCAGAGAATTCCTTAGACCATCGGTTCACGAATTCGGGGGCAGGATTGACGTTCCGGGTCGCTTTATCAATGTGAGAGAGGAATTTAAGCTCCATATCGCAAATGATCCTAAGATCTTGAGTAGATTGGACAATGGTCAGGGGTTGGTTATAAAGAGAATAGGCGTTTGGCGATGTTAAGTACAAAGTAATTTTTGCACACCACGTCGGAAAGCTGTCAAGGTGTGATTACAGCAGTGCAGAATCAAGAGGTGGCTCGTAGATCTTGTATAATTTGGTATCATGAGCATATAGGAACAAGCTAGAATTCTTAATGACCCCATAAATGTCCTTAGTGGCAAGTATAAAAAGGAGAGGGCCCAGGTGGCGACCTTGAGGAACACCAGAGGCGGGGAAGCAGGGGTTGGATGTCATGGGCCTGAACCGAACGGAATAAAGTCTATCCTTTCATCGTCATCATCATCGACAACCGGGATCCGGTCTTGGCCTTATTTAGCAAGTCTCTCCACCGGTCACGATTTCGAGCCGATGTCATCCAATTTGGCACTGCCAGGCTCTGGGCGTCCTGGTCTACGACATCCCTGCATCGCAGACAAAGTCTGCCGCACTGTCTCCTTCCACACATCTTGCCACAAAGGACTTTCCAAGCAGGCTCCTCTTCGCTCATTCGAGCTAGGTGTTCCGCCCACCGGAATCTACCGAGCTTGATTTTTCTTACATCATTAGCTTCAAGATAGATTGCGTACAACCCATGGTTGTAGCGTCTCCGGAATTGTCCTCACATACCGGGCCAACAATTCTATTTAGACCTTCCTCTCGAACGCGGCTATGAGTTCAGAGTGTCTCTTATTGAGCACACAGGTCTCGGGTCCATACATGAATACCGGTAACACCATGGTCGGGTACGGTAGTAGCTTGGATGTTCTGGATAAATTTCGGGATTTAAAGAGCCTTGATAGACCATAGTAGGCTTTGTTGGATTTAATCAGCCGTTCGCGTATTTCTTCTTCCATATTGTTATCGGCTGCACCTATTGACCGAAAGTAGTTAAATCATTGCACTACTTCAAATTCGTGCTCCGCTACCCTGATAGTTTCACCAACGTTTTCTCTTCGTAGAAGTTGCCACCATGTACTTAGTTTTTCCTTTATTAGTGTCCAGTCTCAGTTTTTGTGCCGCCTGCAAAATCTGGGTGAAAAAGTCCCTTACAGCCGAGTCGGATCTACTGATGATGTCAATGTCATCTGCATAGGCAAGTATCTGGCAAGAGTTGCTCACAGAAGTCTCTGTAGTTGTGATTCCAGAGTTACGGATTGCTTTCTCCAACGCAAGGTTGAAGAGGCAGGCCAGACCGTCTCCTTGTCGAAGTCCATTAAAGATGTTTATTAGTTTTGACAGCAATCCTACTTTTTTTACTTGACTACTTACTTTGGGCATGGTCAACCAACAAAGTCGTATCAATTTGTTTGGAATGCCGAACTCTCTCATGGCATTATATAGTTCTGTCCTGGCTCTGCTGTCGTAGGCGGCCTTAAAGTGTATAAATAGATGATAGGTATAATGTGATCTTAAATTCCAGACATTTTTCCATCGCCTGCCTAAGGGTGAATATTTGATCAATTGCTGATATGCTGGGATGAGGCGACACTGATATTGACCAATGATGACTTCAGCGCATGGGGCTAACCGATCTTGTAGGATAGAGGAGAGTCTCGTATAGGCGGTACTCATCAATGTTATACCCCTATAGTTGCTGCACATTGTAATATCTCCCTGCTTATGTATGGGGCAAATTATACCACGACCCCAATCTTCCGGCATCTCCTCTTGCTACCACATGTGCACCACGATCTCATAAATTGCGTGATGAAACGCTGTCCCCCTTATTTGATCAGCTCAGCTGGTATGCCATCAGCGCCGGGCGCTTTATTTGATTTGAGTTGTCTTATGGCTTTACTGTTTCCTTAATGCTTGGTCGTGGCTGCATTTGTCTTGATCTTGCATTGCTGGAGCATCCAATTCTTTTGTGAACGGGCCATTTAGCAGTTCATTGAAGTGCACTCCCCATCGCCCCAGTATGCCTTCAGGATCGGTGATCAGATTACCCTCTTTATCCTTGCAGTAAGTGCAGCGTGGTGTGTACCGCGTCATACTGCGGATTATTTGGTAGAACTTCGGCGCCTGGTGCGGACCTCGCTCTTTACTTTTCTCTATTTCACAGACTAGACTCTTTTCCCAGGCACTCTTCTTTTGTCTGTGGAGCCTTGTTTCAGATTTTCTGAGCTCTTTGTATTTCTCCATGCTAACCCGCGTGCTATGAGTCTCAGCATGCCCGGTATGCAGCATACTTACTTTCTTTAGTTTACACTGATCATCAAGCCAATTTCTTCGATCTCTACGACCACTGCCTAAGATGGATTTGGCCGTACTAATGACGGTATTCTTAAGTCGTGTCCATTTCTCTTCTATGCCCGGCATTCTGGCCGCAGGACTTAGTCTCTCTCCATCGAGCTCTTCGAGGGCGAGTCTTAAGGCATGACTGACGATCCGCGGATGCAATACGTCTCCGTAAGGCAATCCGCGCTCGGAAAACAATACCAACAACATAGTGATCCGAGGCAACGTTGGTACCTCGGTACGTTCGTACCGTCATCAGGCTCGAGGAGTAGCGGCGATCTATTAACACGTCGTCAATTTAGTTGCGAGTGGCTCCATCAGGTGATACCCAGTTGGCTTTGTGAATATCTTTACGTGGAAATCTGGTACTCGCAACGACCAAGTTTTTTTTGTTGCTGTCAGTTCGATGACTCGTAGTCCATTGTCATTAGTGTTCTCATGCAAACTATGGGAACCCGCGTATTGCCTGAAAACCGGCTCCCGACCTATTTTTGCATTCAAATCGCCAAGGACGATTTTCACACCGAATCTTAGGCAGGAATTGAGGGCCTGTTCGACGTTCTCGTAGAATTGTTCTTTTTCGTCGTCAGGGGACTTCTCTGTACGCCCATGAACGTTTATGAGGCTTCTGTTCTTAAACTTACCTCGAGCACATGGTGTTTTGCATGACAGTTACAATAAATGTCATACTCGTTTCTTTGAATAACATCACTCCCCGTCCATCTTATTTCTTGTAATGCTGTTATGCCAGCCTTATATTCGGACAGGGTATCGGCTAACTGATGTGCAGCTCGAACTCTGTATGGTGAGTGGACGTTGCATTAGAAAATTCTCAAATCGTATAGCCATTTTCGTTTCTGTGCTCGTCGTCGTGTATCCGGTTCATATCCGAGTCTTGTTAAACTTCCATAACAGTTTGTTTTACGGGCAAGGTTATTAGCCTTGCGCTAAACTTTCTCAGGATGTCAGTGCATGCAGTGGTTCACTACTTGGCGGGTGGCAAAGTAGCTATCTAGGGGTGTCACGTGGACTGCATGTCAACTTCGATTGAACAGGGAAAAGGATCGCCCTGGCCGGGTTGAAAGCAACCAGTGACTTTGCCCTGTATGTGCTCTCCCACCCCCCAAAGTCTATCCTTTAGATAGCAAGAAATCAATTTCAGCAATCCAGGTTCGAAGCCGAGGTCGGATAATTTGAAGAGGATTAGATTGTGGGAGATTTTGTCGAATGTTTTCCTGAGGTCGGTCGAGACGATATCGACCTCGTTACCGTGCTCTAGTGCTGAGAGTGTAAATGAAGTGAATTCAACGAGGTTGATTGTAGTTGATCGGCTGTTGAAAAACCCATGTTGCCTTGGTGAAATAAAAGATTTGCAATGCAAACTATGAGATTCGTATAGAATGCTTTCGAGAATCTTTGGTAAGTGGGACAGTTTGGCGATGCGGTGGCAGTTCGCGAAATTGTTCTTGGGACCCTTCTTGTGGATGGAGGTGATGCAAGAGGTTTTCCAAATGTGGGGGATACGCCTTGAGAGAGTGCAAGATGGAAGATCAGTGAGAGGAGAGTAGAGAGAATGGATGAGCATTTCTTGAGGAGGATTGCAGGCATACCATCAGGGGCCGGTGTTAACTCGTCTTTGAGTTGCAGTAGCCTGGATTAAATTAAGGTCGGATCAAAGGAGTTGTGGGGAAGGGGTAAGGTTAGATATATATAATACTCTCGCGACTACTAGTTGCCAACTAAAACATCTGGATTCGAAAAAATTCTAGGAAATTTTTCAGTGCCGGAATAAAAAAACACTTGTTACACGTCAGGCGAAATGTATTACCCCCAACGGTGACTATGTTGAACAATAAATATATGATTTTGAAGCTTAAGAATTGTACTGTAATATACTTCTTGATCGATCTTGCTATTATGTTTTTGTTCGTGCTCTACAAGCATGTGCGAAAAAAGAATTTTCTGGAACGCCTAAGCACACAAATATTCGGAAACATTGATGGTGTTGGGTGAACATATTGTGGAGAACGCTGCCAAGAGACATTCGTCACCGGCACGTAAAAGAGATAAGACGTATATCTGGCAACAGGAGAACGCAAAAGAAAAGAAAAAAAAAATAAATAAAAAAATTCGTCGCGCGAGTGTAAGTGTGCAAGGGTGGATTACACAGTGTGGCCGCCACTGAGAGCGGTTGTTAAAAAAAAAAAAATTGTGGAAACAAACAAAGTGCTAAAGAGCTCGTCACCTTTCATGAAAAGGGGCCAGGCAGACCTGAAAACGATGACAAGGAGCCGACTCGAGCGACAGCCGAGTATTATAACAAAGCGGCACAAGCCAAATACAGGCGTCGAAAAAAATGCAAAAGGAAAGAAAAACGAATACACAGGAGCAGGGAACCAATTCAATGAATTGGTTGACCTTGACCCAAGTGAAGTCAAATTACCTGCTGATGAAGACAACAATATCACAGGTACGGCAATAGATCCGGCGGAACTAGAAAAACTCTTTGCGGATATTGACACAAAAAAAGAGGAACTCAATAAACAAAGAGAGGCAATCCTCAAATTAAAAGACCTAGTGCAGCAACAACAAAGCTAAGAAAATACAACAGCACAACGGAAAAATCAGGAACAACAACATCAGGAAGCAAACAAAAGGCAGCAAACAAAGGAGATGCAGAAGCAGTAAAAGAAACAGCACATGGTAACCAACAAAAAGGAAAAGGCGCCGCCTATAATACTTACGTCCACGGAAACAAAGGACGTTATAAAATTAGATGAGTTAACTTGCAAAAATTTCAAAACAACAAAAATTAATAATTCTAAAATAAAATTAATGTGCGATGATATTGAAGGATATAGCAAAGTAATGCCTGCTTTGGGTAGGACTAAAAGCGAGTACTACACGTACACCCCGAAATCGGAGAAAATAATCTCCATGCTCCTAAAAGGCGTTGATCCATGTTTTTCCCCTGAGGAGGTATTAGAGGAATTAAAAAATGTCGAAACCGACAATTTAAAATTTACAGGTGTGAAACCCTTCTCTGCCGCCAACTTCAGGAAACGCAATTGCAAATTGCCTTTCTTTATTGTATCACCGAGTCCCAACATACAACATACATATAGTAATGGAAGAATGCCTGCGCCAGAGGCACATTCAGAAATAATAACAATGTTATTAACCATGCAAGGACAATTTGCCGTATTTCAAAAAACACTGACTGAACAAAGAGCACGAATAGATACTCTCTATACAACCCTGTTCTCAAATAACTCTCCACATCAAAATCTTCAACCCTCCGTCTGAACTAAACCTAAAAATTATAGCTGTGAATGTAAATTCACTAATCCACATCGAAAGAAGGGATAATTTAGGCAATCTGCTCCAAGCCGAATGCCCAGATGTGCTCTTGGCTAGCGAAACTAAGCTAAACCAAAGGCACAAAATGGGCTACAAAAATTATAACATAATTAGACGAGATCGACCACACTCTACTCGAGGGGGTGGGGTCGCTATCTTAGTTAAGAAAGGTCTTCACCATAAGGTCGTTTACAGCACGGAAGTACACAAATTCCAGGGGCTAGAGGCATGCATTATAGACATTCCGCTAAAAAGTCAAAGGCATCTATATATAGTCGCTGCTTACGCTCTTGAATCTGTTCAAGGTACCCAATTTATCTGTGAAATCGATACGCTTTTCCGAAGTCTCAAGTTAGATTCGGAAAACAATTACTTTTTAATGGCAGGTGATTTTAACGCCAAGCACAATGCCTGGGGCAATCTGACCTCGAACACTAGAGGCAATGCCTTGTTTGATTGGTGGCTAACAAATGCGATCGAGCATAAACTAGAATTATACGCTACAAGTACGCCGTCTTATCCAATAGGTAACTCCTTCCTGGATTTACTTATGACAGATGATCGAATTCAGTTACCAGATACCGAGGTAACTACTCGAAATTGTCTTCGCACAATTGAGTACGATAGCGATCATTACGGACTTGGAGCCGTAATACACGTGCCAAACGAGTACCATCTACTTGAGCAGTACGACCAGGTACACTATTTCGATTTCCGAAAAGCACATTGGTCGCGTTTCGATCGCATAGTAAAAAGAGAAATACGCAACATTGGCATAGACCCACCGACTAATAGAAACCTACGTAATGATGAAATCGATCATTACCTCCTAACTATGAACGATATTGTTACTAACACAATGAATCGTTTCACCCCCAAAGTAGCTCATATGGATGGCTATACCCACCGATACAGAAATGCAAATATCGATGCTTTGTATAGGCAAAAGAGCACCCTGCTCTCAAAGCTGAAATTGTGCTATAGGCAGTTCAGTGACCCAAATAGCAATGAAATCAAAACAATCAAGTCCTTGATTAAAAATCTGCAAAAACTGATCCGGGATAATTACCGAGCAGTAATAAATGAGGAGTGGAGCAACAGAATTCGAACTGTCCAAGCAAACGGACCGAACATGTTTTCACAAATCAAGAAAATATGTCGAAGAAAAGATCACAATGACATTCCCTGTTTCCGAATTCCACGGACTCCCGAGAATTGTCAGATAATGCTGAACGCAGGACTCACCTTAGAGCAGAACAATTCCAATGATGAAGTAATAGTAGTCGAAGATCCGCAAAAGAAAGCGAATTCAATTGGAGCCTGTTTCGAAGCAGTGTACCGAGTTAACGAATCAGTTCATGCTAACACTGAAATTGAAGGCAATGCCCGTCAAAGACATTGCTCGCTGCGCAATCAACTTCACAACTGGCGATCCGAAAACCATAGTTTCATCACATTCGGCGAAAATAATAGGGCGGATTCTCCCGTCAGAAATGAAAATACAAATATGTTTGTGCGCAAGGATGAACTTAGAAACATACTTAGCTCAATAAAAAATAAGAAATCTTCTGGAATAGATAGCATTCCAAATGTGGTTCTATGGCACTTGCCTCGCGAAGCAGTGAACATATACACTACTTTGTTTAACAACGCTCTAAACAATGCACACTATCCAACCCATTGGAAGACTGCAGTAGTCCACCCTATCCCCAAAAAGGGTAAGGATAAGAGCAATCCAGCTAATCTGGTTCGATCAGCCTGCTTCCAAACATCAGCAAGGTAGTCGAAAAAACTATAAACAAAGAACTGATAGGTTGGTGTGATGAAAACGATATCATCCCCAACAACCAGTGTGGCTTTCGAGCGCGACATGATACAGTTCATGCAGCGACGAAACTTGTTTCCGATATACAGTGGAACAAGGCAAAGCGACAATGTACAGGCGCCTGCTTGGTTGACTTTGAAAAGGCTTTCGACACCGTATGGTTGGAAGGACTTGTCTATAAGTTAACAAACCTGGGTATGCCGCAATATCTGTTATACATCATTTATGATATGATAATGAACAAACAATTTGTAGTGAAATGCGGGGACATACTTTCCAACAAGACCTTCCAAATTAAAAATGGCTTACAGCAGGGAGCTGTGAATTCTCCCATTCTATCCAATATTTACACTACTGATCTAGTGAGTTCTCACGAAAACGCCATTGCGTACACCGATGACATAGTGGTGTACAGAACAGGAGGAAAAATAGACGTCATCAATAGGCACCTTCAAGATGACTTCAACAAAATAAAACAATTTTGCGACGATTAAAGATTAATTTCCAGAAAACCGAGACTATGCTTTTCAGAACGCCCTTATCCAGGACTTCGAGGGATACAAAATACAACTGGAAACACTTTTCTATTGTAGGTAACAATAACCTTCCACTGCAAGTGAAAACTGTAGTTAGATACCTTGGTGTCTGGCTAGACCAGTATTTATATTTTGACAAGCACGTAGCAGCGTCCCTCTCCGCAGCTAAAAGAGCATATTCTATGGCAAGACGTCTATTCCGGAGTAGTCTTCTTGACCCCAGAGTCAAAATAATTTCGTACTCGGCATTCATCCGACCAGTTTTGGTTTATGGCTGCCCAGTATGGTATAATATATCTCCACTTTATATGGAGAAGTTTCGTGTGTTCGAACGGCAGTATCGGTTGGTGATCACCACTTTAAAATTAATTTTATTGTTTGTCTTTTAATTTAATGAATAATCTACACATTTTTCGGTTTGGTTTTGTTTTAATATCGAGGTGCTACACGAATTTCTTTTACAAGACAGGCACATTCCGTGACACCATTGGCTATTGCGTTAATAATAGTTCTACTTGGTACACGTTTATCGAATCAATTCATACGTATTAGATCCTCGTTAAAACACCACACGACATTACATAATTATATTCAAAAGCTCCGGGCACTCTCTGCCGCACTCGACTACACTCGTGGGTTTTACTTCGCGACTCTGGAATTTACGCCTCCCCGCGCCGGCACGCCACGGGGAGCGGAAGCCGAACCGATCGGATCGGCGGCTGGAAAACGATGTGAATTCGCTAGCAAGGGAAATTCGGCCCGTGGTACATGCTCCCCTGATTAAGGGAAACGTTTCCTATTACAAGAGAAACGTGAAGTCTCTCTTTGGGGGTAGGTAACCGGATCTCATAGAGAAGATCATGGTGGTATGCATGCAAGTGTGAACATTGGTTTTTTTCATGGGACAAGGCCATGAGAACGAAGCTGAAAAATCGAAAGGGAATAATGAGCATCAATGAGATGTGAGTTCGGCTAAGTAAACATGCTGTATCTCATTGGGTGCTAATGGATTTCTGTTTGCTCATGCCGCGAGATCATGAGAAACGGATCCAGAAATATTGAAAGGCATAGGGATCATGTAGATTATTGTTTAATGGTGTGCATTGCAGCAGTATAGATAGACCGCAATGCATCGTGGAAATTGTGCTAATTGAGGTTTTAGCATACTCACTGGGAATTGGATGTTTATGGCATCGCTGCCAAGGGTAAGAACACAAGTCTTATTGGCTTTTGCTTATGCCATAAGATTTGGTTTATGACACTAGACGCAAGATGCGTGTATTTGCTTTTGTCCCTTGGACGATGGGTCTGCTAGATATGTGCATGTGGGAAGATTAGGGTGCACATGAGTGACAAAATTGCTTGGCAAACAATGGTGCCGGAATAGTTTTCCTGCGAATTATAGTGATGCATTGGATTATGAATGCTAAGAATTCTTTGTTGGGAAAATTTTTGCCGATGCGTCGATACATGGAAAAATGCCCTTGTTGGTGAAATTCTTTTCAAGAATTTCTAGGTAATGCATTGGGAGCATTGGTTGTCTTTGGACAGGGAAATGTTTTTAGGTGCTAATGCAATTGAATTAGCGGAAAACGATGGAGTTTGAGGAGCTTCAGCACAGGAAGCTTGGGGGTAATTTGGCAAGCAGACAGTGACGTTTGGCGGAACCGCCACATGTTCTCTGTGGAAATGGTGAGGAAACACAAAGGAAAAATCAACAGAGGCTCGTGCTAATGCACATTTATGATTCTTTATGTTGGTGGGCGCTAAAACGAACGTGCGGTTCGTTTTATGGCGCAAGTTATTTGTTCTAGGAGAATGGACAAAGATGTTCCCCGTGGGAAATGGTTTGGGTAAACAAACCTTTAAAGGATCATAAAGTTGCAGACGAGCATTTTATGATTCTCAACAACTTTACTTGAAAGTTGGTGAACTGGTCCACAGATTTGGATCCAGGGGATTTTGCGTGTTGAACATGTAGTTCGTTCTTTCACGTCTTGGATTCAAGTTAAATTCAATATGGGCAAATTGAACGTGTAGTTCAATTTGTTTGAAATTGAATTGATATCGCGACATTTAATGTATGCGCGATTAATGATGGAGCTTAGCTCCAAAGAGGTAGGTATTCAGGGGTGGGAGGTTTTGTGCGTAACACCAAGGATAAATATAGATTCCGAGTAGAAGATTATGGAAAGATCAACGGCCACGGATTCATTCAGATGATGAATCGAATAGCACTGCAGCTAATAGTCTATATTGAAAAGGTCAGGGAACGTGTTCCAGAGGATTGGCACGAGTATTTATACCGTAGAGGTTTCCGCGCCACTGGGAAACTCAGATCACTGCTTGGTATCTGCCGCGCAAGCACTTGCATACCAAGCAAGCAACCGGCCTAGGCAGCTTCGTCATGTATGGAAGTATGGGGCCGCTAACTGGGACGATTTGCGAGACTTCTTCGCATCCTTTCCGTGGTCCGAGGTGTGCTTCGGAAACTCCGATGTTAACGCATGCGCGGAGTCGGTATCAGAGATTATTCTTCTGGGGATGGAGATGTATATTCCACATTCCATCAAACGAAGTTCGTCTGATAATCCTTGGTTTGACAAAAACTGCGAGCTGATCACAGCGGCAAAAAATAGAGCTTTTAAGCAATGGCGCTCCAATCCCACCGATGTTAACAGAACGAATTTTGTCAGAATCAGAAACGCGTGCAACCAGGCGATTGATACCGCGAAGAAGGCTCACAACGACAGGGTGATCAATAGGCTCCTTCGGTGCCCAACTGGCTCGCGCTCCTTCTGGTCAATGGCAAAAGCTGTCAGCGGTAACTTTGCATCCTCTTCTTTCCCTCCGTTGGTGACAGACAGCGGGACGTTAGTCACGAATTCAAGGGATAAAGCTAATGTATTCGCAAATTTATTTTCGGCGAATTCAAACCTCGATCCCGGCCTTTTGCACCCACCTGTGATCTCGCCGGTACAGTCTTCCATGCGGGATGTGAGATTTCGTCCGCGCACTATTCAACGCATTCTACGTGAACTGGATTGTAGGAAGGCAACCGGCCCGGACGGAATACCAGCAATAGTCCTTAAGAACTGTGCTCCAGAACTATCACCGGTTCTTGGTAGACTCTTCCGCTTATCTTTTGCACAGAGGACCTTTCCTGCCTGCTGGAAAATCGCTCGAGTTCAGCCAATCCCAAAGACGGGAAAAAAGTGTCTCCCACAAAATTACCGTCCGATAGCATTACTCTCTATTTTATCTAAGGTGATGGAAAAAGTCATCAATGCTGAGTTGGTAAGTATTTGGAGTGCAACAGACTCCTGAATGATCGTCAATACGGATTCCGTGGCAGGCGGTCCACAGGAGACCTTTTGACACTTATAACCGATATATGGACATCTGCGATTGAACGGCATGGTGAGTCAAGGGCGGTCGCATTGGATATTTCCAAGGCTTTTGACCGCGTCTGGCACGGGGCATTGCTGAGCAAACTTCGTTCATATGGACTTTCCCAACAGCTTTGCGACTGGACGAGGAGTTTCCTTGAAAATCGATCGATCCGGGTTGTTGTGGACGGCGAGTGTTCGGATCTGTATCCTGTAAATTCGGGGGTGCCCCAAGGTTCTATTTTGGCTCCAACCTTGTTCTTGCTTCACATAAATGATCTGTTGGAGACAACGGATAACAAAGTGTTCAGTTTTGCGGATGATAGTACGCTTGTTTCCTCCTTTTCGAGTGATCGGCCGATTGGTGCATCTGCGTCACACCAGCTGAGATGTAGACAGATTGATTCTCTGAATCCGGATCTGGATAAAGTCCTGCAGTGGGGAAAGGCCAATCTTGTCGACTTCAATACAACGAAGACTCAGTATACAACATTCACAAAGAAAACTGGATCATCGGTTCCACAGCTGATGATGAATGGCCGAGCCCTCGAGGCTGGGGAAAGTTTGAAATTGCTCGGCGTCACGGTCTGTGGGAATGTATCATGGCATAAACACGTGTCGAACATCGCCAGGTCAGCCTCAGGAAAACTGAGTTATCTTTTTAGAGCCAAGAAATTTTTTACCCCGGCCCAACTTCTCCTCCTATATAAATCTCAAATTAGACCCGCGCTCGAATATTGCTCTCATGTTTGGAGCTCGGCTCCTAAACATACCCTCGACCTACTTGAGAGCATACAGAGACGAGCGATCCGCCTGATCGGGGACTCGGCGCTGACGTCGGGACTACAGTCGCTATCACATCGAAGGCGCGTAGCCGACCTCTGTCTGTTTTACAGATATTATCACGGGTGCTGTTCTTCGGAGATTCGTGGTATTGTTCCGCGCAATTCGGCTTATATGCGCTCCACAAGACAATCCGACGGATCGCACCCGTTTGTGGTTCATCTCCCGACGGCGCGAACATCCCTACATCAGAACTCGTTCCGCTACAGAGCGGGGAAGCTGTGGAACTCCCTTCCCACGCGAGTGTTCCCGGAACGTTACAACCTGCAACTGTTCAAAAAGAACTGCAACAGTTATTTGATGGCATCTCGGGGCGCCCACTCGGCGCTATAGGTTCCCCTCTCCCGAAAGAAGTCTAATAAAAAAAAAAAAAAAAAAAAAAACAGATGACGTCACTATTGCAAAAAGACCGCTTTCCTTAGGGGAAAAATATTTGCAACCTGTCAAAGAAAAAAATAAGCAACATATCAACGGCACGTCGTCATAATGAGTAATATAAAAAAAAAATATTTAGCGCAACCAGGAGACTATGAAAGAGGGCACATTTGAGAAACAAAATCAGTTTCTCTCAATAATTTAGAGAAACAAATCATAAACAGGGGAAGAAATAAACAAATATGTTATTCTTTTTTTTTATATATAAGAACGTTTTTTTGTCTTTTACGTTTGAGTTTCTTATTTTAGGTTTCCAACCAACCGGAACACAATACATTAGAATACCGACATTTTAGCAACAGGGACATAGGCGCAATTAATCACGTCTATCTTTTTCTATATTTTTCCACTCTGCCCGTCGTTCGGAACATCGGATTTACGATTAAACACGATACATCATTCTTCAGCCGATCAACACAAGGTGGAATGCTTGGGCATTCAATTGTAATGTGTTGTATTATACATCGTCCACTTTCCCTGTTCTCGCCTTCGTCGTTCGTGTTCACAAAACCAATTTGGAACCGTTTTCTTGAAAATCCATTTAAGTGTTTTTAAAAGTCATGCATGCCTTCGTGTAAATTTAATCATTTTTTATTAAAAACAAACATTTCTTTTTAAGTAATAAACATTAATGTACAGTGATATAATAAAATAACCCTTCCCAACAAAAATAATGAAATAAAATTTTAGTCCTGTTGTTTAATTTCATCCTTTTTCCGAGTGGCCGGTATCAAGAGTGGCGGGAGTGTTTCTCGCAGCATTTTCAATCGCTTGCTCTTCTCTTTGTCGTGCTTCTTCAGGATTATACTTTCAGACGATATTGATGGCATAACAACATTTTCCGTACTTTGGGTTATGTAAGCAGAACGTCGGAAATATCTTGGCATCGAGTAATCCTGCTGAGAAGCTTTAGCTTCATTAGCTGTCTGCAATAAATATAAACTCTGTGAAACTTTGTATTTCTCAATAGTCGGTGTGTCCTCGTAATTCTTTGGCAAATTACTGAAGGATATCGATGGTACTTCTGGTGTCATACTGATACGGCTAATTGTTTCTGTAATGGCGAATATATCGGTTTCACTTGCAGCTGGACGGACTTTCATATGTGGCACACTCTGTACATTGCGCAATTGTTTATGTGGAGGAGAGATGTGATGTCTTGGACCTAGGCGGCTGTCGATTAGCCGTGGTCGAAGGATAACTCCATCAGTTTCATCCTTAAGTGGATCTTGCTTTTCGGGTGGTGATTTATCTAATGATAACTTTGAAGCCAAGGAATTACTATCTTCGGGTGATGAACTGGCAGTAATTGTGAATGTTATTCGTTTTTCAAGTGATTCCGTAGGTTGTTGCAGATTAGTTGCATTGGCTACTTCGTCCAGATTTTCTGAAAGTAAAATAGCGGTAAATTAATGGACTTGCATAAAAAGACTTCAAGTTATTAGAGATTGACTTGAAAATGTGTTGATGTTCTGCTATTGGCTACATTGTATATAGCGTATACATTGTATATGAGAGGGCACAGATAGTGTCTTTGGGGCATCACGAGATGGTATATTGTACTACGAGAACATTTTGGGAACATTGAATAGTTTTAAACGTTGCCAATTTTTTTTTTATTTAGAAATTAGGTCATGTTCAGCTTATGCCACGTGAAAAACTATTAATAATCAATATTATCCGACAAGTGTTTTTTTTTATTATTGTGGATATTATGGAGATACTAATCTTGGGCCTTGGACAAAACGTTTATTAACAAGAAAACTATTATGAATAAGCTGCTCTTAGCAACAGATAGCATTACTACAACACATCTATAAGGAATTGCCGTAAGTAAGCTTCATATTCGCTACAGATCATTTCGCAGTTCGAATTGTACACCTTTTTTTTCACATAGTTAAATATGTCGAATTTCACGCTAGAAATGGAGTACTTGCCGAGCATTTTATTGCACTATTTTTTTCAAAAGAAATCTACAGCTGAAGCACACGGAATTCTTGCTCAAACTTATGACAACTATGCTCTATCGGAAACCTCAGGCTAAAATGTTGGTATAGGCGCTGCAAAAGTAATTATGGTACCTTCTGATATAAAGAATTCCGGAGGTAAACTAGTTTCGCATTGGGATCTCCGGCCTATGTCAGGGGGATCACCATTCAGATGTTATGATAAATAACCGAACTTTAAGACGTTCGTCATCGCTTAATCGGGCTCGCTCTCGAGGCTCTGCCTACGCTCGACTGGTAACGGCATTTTGTAACGTCAGGGGCACCGGTTTCACCAATACGTGTTGTTGCACAACGCCGTCCACCAATATTTGCAAACAACGAAACCTGATATCCTTGCCCTAACTGTGACCCAGGTCGATTCGTCAACTGATTCGACATATCTTCGTTGCTCAGGATACGTTTTAAGGATGGAGTCTGCGTCTTCGCACAGTCCGATCTAGCTTGCCAGAGGATGGAGGCGTTGGAACCCAATAACATAGACATCATGTGGTTGAGGGTCGTGTTGATGAATTCTGTTAAATTTCTTTGTTGTCTTTACCGCTCCCCGAATGAGATCGACCGGCGACATTTATCAAACATCTTTCACATACCGTCGACTGGATACAGATCAACCACCCAGCTTCAGAAATTGCTGTTCTTAGCGATTTTAATGTGCACAATTCCGGCTGGTTGTTATATTCTAACAGAACCAACGAGGCTGGGAGGCCGGCGGAGATGTTTGCTATTAGCCACAACTTGACTCAATTCGTGGAGGAACCAACGCGAGTGCTGGATGCCCGGGGCGATTATGCGAACACCTTGGATCTGTTTTTGACATCCGAACCGAGTATTTATAGGGTAGAGGTTTCTGCGCCACAGTGAAACTCAGATCGCTGCTTGGTATCTGTCGCCCAACCACTTGTATTTCAAGCGAAAAACCGGCCTTGGCAGCTTCGCCATGTATGGAAGTATGGGACTGCTAACTGGGACAATTTGCGAGATTTCTTCACATCCTTTCCATCGTCGGAGGTGTGCTTTCAAGGCTCCGGTGTTAACGCTTGCGCGGAGTCGGTCACAGAGATTATTCTTCTGGGGATGGAGATCTACATTCCATATTCCATCAAACGAAGTTCATCTGATAAACCGTGGTTTGACAAAAAATGCGAACAGATTACAGTGGCAAAAAATAGAGCTTTTAAACAATGGCGCTCCAATCCCACCGATATTAACAGAACGAATTTTGTTAGAATCAGAAACGCGTGCAACCAGCCGATTGATACCGCGAAGAAGGCTTACAACGACAGTGTAACTAATAAGATCCTTGAGTGCTCGACTGGTTCGCGTCTCTTCTGGCAATGGCATATTCTACGTGAACTAGACTGTGGGATGGCAACCGGCCAGGACGGAATACCCGCAATAGTCCTTAAGAACTGTGCTCCAGAACTGTCGCCGGTTCTAGGCAGACTCTTCCACTTATCTTATGCACGGAGATCCTTCCCCGCCTGCTGGAAAATCGCTCGAGTTCAGCCAATCCCAAAGACAGGAAAAAGTGTCTCCCACAAAATTACCGTCCGACAGCATTACTGTCTATGTTATCTAACGTGATGAAAAAAGTCATCAATACTGAGTTAATTAAGTATTTGGAGTGCAACGGACTTCTGAATGACCGTCAATACGGATTCCGTTGCAGACGGTCCACGGGAGACCTTTTGACAGATAACCGATATATGAACATCTGCAATTGAACGACATGGTAAGTCATGGGCGGTCGCATTGGATATCTCCAAGGCTTTTGACCGCGTCTGGCACAGGGCATTGCTGAGCAAACTTCGTTCATATGGACTTTCTCAACAGCTTTGCGACTGGACGAAGATCTTCCTCGAAAATCGATCGATCCGGGTTGTTGTGGATGGCGAGTGTTCGGATCTGTATCCTGTTAATTCAGGGGTGCCTCAGGGTTCTTCCAACCTTGTTCTTGCTTCACATAAATGATTTATTGGGGGCAACGGATAACAAAGTGTTCAGTTTTGCGGGTGATAGTACGCTTGTTTCCTCCTATTCGAGTGTACGGCCGATTGGTGCATCTGCGTCGCATCAGATGAGATGTAGACAGATGGACTCTCTGAATCAGGATCTAGATATGGTCCTGCACTGGGGAAAGGCTAATCTCGTCGACTTCAATGCAGCGAAGACACAATACACTGTAGCGTTCTACGAACGCACAATTCTGCGCAGGTAAGGTTCCTACCTTCAAAGAACTTACTTACCTGAGAGCGTTGCACGCGCCCACAGACGCGTGCCCCAAAGTCCCACGATAGGGCCTGCAACTCGCAGCCAACGTTGAGACCGACACCAAAAAGCAAGGAACTGAACGTCCCCAAAGCATTTTAGGTTAAGCTCAACAATTATAATTCTTCATGCCTGAAACAAAGGTATAAACATCCATGCGTTCTATTCCCAAAAAAAAAACAATTCCCAAAATGCCATACATGCTGCCTGCGCCCAGGAACATCTCATCGAACCGGCAATTCCGAAATTCAATACAAAAGAATTGCTATCATCAAAGGATGAGCCGATCAACGGATGCACGTGCGGGTAATCTAACGCAAGGACCACCCAAATCCGTTGAACAACAGAAGGCAGCCACGACCTATCGCAATCGAATATATCTCAACGAGATATCCGATAATTTATGAGGAGTTAAGCCAACAAAGGCAATACTCCGGTCCCACGGCCACGCTAGAATTTCGCACCATTATAAAGATCTAATGGATTTCGATTCCGGGTACCAAGTTCAAATAAGTCCCACGGACTGCACGTCAAAACAATCGCCGAATATCTCTGGTCTGGGCGCCAGATGTTCTGTGCAAACAGAAGGCCGTGGAAATGAAATTCTATCAGCGATAATAATGATGTATGCAAAGATGACTTTCCCCTTTCAGGAAACTACAAAATATCCCGTGGGATGTGATAACATGCTGCTAACAGAAATTCGGAAGTTCTGTTAGCAGAGCAAATAGGGAATATTTTCCGGATAGATACAGATACCAGTTTGAATCTGGGTATCTGTGTGAGCAGGATATTGTTGAGGGCAGATAGTTAGTCAGATTTTGATCGTCAACGAGACGACAATTCGAACGGCGCGGAAGTCATCGCGAAGAGGAGGTGAGAAATTGATCGAGTGGTTGGTGTTCCAAGCGCGTATCTTAACTTAACTTAACTTCACTTAATTTCACTTAACGTAACTTAAGCGGGTAACTTGTGCTTCGTTCGTGTGGCTTACTGCTTTTTATTAAAACATTGTTGTGACATTCACCTTACCCGAAGTCATCATATTGCGTAACATATAAACAATAAGTGTTATCAAAAAAATAAAAAGATTAAATGCAAAACGATCTTCGTGTTTCATTGTGCTGTTCGCTCCGTGTGATTCTCGCCTTCTTACAAACAGTGTTCGGCGGAACACTAGGACAAATTAAACTAAAAACCGCCAAAACACAACATTCACAAAGAAAAGTAGATCATCGGTTCCACGGCTGATGATGAATGGCCGGGCCCTCGAGGCTGGGGAAAGTTTAAAATTGCTCGGCGTCACGGTCTGTGGGAATGTATCATGGCATAAACACGTGTTGAGTATCGCCAGGTCAGCCTCAGGAAAACTGAGCTATCTTTTTAGAGCCAAGAAATATTTTACTCCGGCCCAAATTCTTCTCCTATAAAAATCCCAAATTAGACCCACGCTCGAATATTGCTCGCATGTTTGGAGCTCGGCTCCTAAACGTACTCTCGACCTACTTGACAGCATACAGAGACGAGCGATCCGCCTGATCGGGGAGTCGGCGCTGACGTCGGGACTACAGTCGCTATCACATCAAAGGCGCGTAGCCGACCTCTGCCTGTTTTACAGACATTAGCATGGGCACTGTTCTTCGGAGATTCGTGGTATTGTTCCACGCAATTCGGCTTATATGCGCTCCACAAGACAATCCGACGCATCGCACCAGTTTGTGGTTCATCTCCCGACGGCGCGAACATCCCAGCATCAGAACTTGTTCCGTTACAGAGCGGGGAAGCTGTGGAACTCCCTTCCCACGAGAGTGTTCCCGGAGCTTTACAACCTGCAACTGTTCAAAAAGAATTGCAACTGTTATTTAGTGGCATCTCGGGACACCCACTCGGCGCTTAAGGTTCGGCCCTCCCGAGAGAAGTGTAATAAAAAAAAATTATTGACTCATGGAAAAAGTTTGTTAATGCGGAATTGGGAGATTACTTAAAGAAGATTTATGCTAACGGAAATGGCGGAATCAATAAGAGTTGATCATACACAAGCTGTCACTCGTTGCTCTCCACCACAGCATTTTTCTTATGAGTTGTCACTGATCTGCATACCACGGCAGTCAAGAGATAACTAATGAGGCTTCATGAAAAGTTCAACATTTATATCCTTTATCATGTGCTATATGCTATGGAGCATTCCTTGGATTATGTTGTGGGACACGTTTTCGAAAATGTTGTAGGACATATTGAGGAATATATTGTGGGGCTATAACGTTTGAAATGATAGTGAAGAACGTGTGATTCGAACTGACGCTATGACAGTTAGAATCACCAAAAATTGAACTTAAGCGTAACACATCAGGCTACTGGCCGTGTTTAAAATTTGATTTTTAAACTCAAGTATATATATATTGATGTGAATTATTTTGTTATCGCTATGGTATACGGCTCTGATGTATTTTCTTTTTCGATTTTCGTTCGGTGTTCTTCACTATTGTATTGTGTGTGTATCTGTTAGTGACGCCATAGGGGATTTTTGCGACATGTTTGGGGCATAGTTGGGACACCTTCAGGACACATTTGAGACACCTTTGGGATACCTCTGGGACACTTTTGGGACACGCGAGGGACACCCGCGAGACATGTTTGGGGCGCATTGGGGACACCTTTCGGATATCTTTGGGCACCCTTGAGAGATCCTTGAAACATTCTTGTGACATCTTTGGGGCACATTTGGGACATGTGGACTACGTGGAAAATGTGGAGTGTGTTCTGCAACACATACAACATATTGTGGAACATGTAGTGGAACATTTTGTATGCTCTTATTTGAGATGTCACACGTTTTGTGGAACTTCGTCATTAGTCTCCTGATTGTCGTTAAATGCTTTACAAAGTTAATTCGTAAGAAGAACTGGAGATGTATCAAAACGTTATTATTTTTAATTTCTTAACAAATTGTACTGAAGAAACTTAAACGAAAGAATTTCACGAACAACATTTAAAAATCTCTTTCGAATTTGCTCTATATTCTCGCGGAATATAGTTCTTAATCTGTAGAACAAAGTATCGCCTGCTTCCCGAATGTGAATCTACGGTACTTTGCTTCATTGACGAAGAAGGCTTAATATGGTCTGGAATACCGTGTTTTTTTTATGATCTTGCATATCCTCGAATCACATGGAAAAACTTCGAGTATTCAAATGAATAAGTGAAAATGCACCAACTACTCCAAGAGGGCTGATGGTAGCCATTACCCCAAATCTTATAAGCAGGTGCTTCCATCACGCCTATCGACATGCAATAATAAGCATACAATAAGCATACAATAACCTCGAAAGCATTCAGAACAGCGAGAACCTACTTGTACTTGAGTCTTAGGTCTTGGCCCATCTCTCCTTTGGTCTCTCTGAATCCGACCGCCACAAAACCTCCTTTGGTACAACATTAAAGGAAGCACCCTTCCGAAAAACGCAACCCTCTATAATAAAGGACTCCTCAAACTTACGACAATCCAATGACAAGTGGTTAAAGGTCAAAATATAATAATATCAGCCCTCCGCCCAATGGCGTTTCCTTTCATCATGAGATAGATCCCACGGGTTTTCCTGCCGTCAATTCCTTTGTGGCATTTCTAACAGATACAAACACAGTATACAAGCAAATAGGGAAGAACAACACAGAAAGAAAGTCGGTTGCACGACGCAACTAGTGATGAAATAACTCTCCACTCTCTATATTCAAGGTGCTACCTTGTGTCACAACCGATTAACGATCAGTTTCGATTACTTTGAGCTGTGACACAAGGGTGAATTCCAGAGAACAATACAACAGTACTGTTCTTGCTCGTAAACAGCAGAAAAACCCTGGAGAGAAGAGGAGCGACGGAAACGTTTTGTCGGGAACAAAGAAAAGATAGATGGCAATCGGGGACGGAAAAAAAGAGATACAAAGGAGAGAACGTCGATTGTGCGGAATAATAATAAGCGACATAAAATAACCGCGATAGAACGATAAGTGGTCGCGAGTGCCTTGCATTACAATTGAAAGTTGAATACGATAATACTGGAATAAGAAAAAGGATAGATTAATCGTCTTCGTCATCAAGCGGTTTAAAAAAGGAAAGATCATCGAGAAATCAACAAGAGAACAAAGGAGATTAGCGGCCAGCGAGGACAACAACACGAATAGAACAAAGAACTATTCAAGGAAATAGATATATTGGGCTGTACCACAAGAAATGTCCGATTTTCGTTCAGTCGGAAATAAGAAATTCTCGAGTGAACATCTGTGCCAGGACGTTAAATTTTCTTTTTTTATAAAGTGAAATGATACGTGTGCTTGACGTGTGAGAATTTTAGGGTTCGTTACAAGTACAGTTGTTTTTTTTCTAGGAACTGTTTACCATGCTGTGGGCAGTTCAAGTTCGAACCCTCTTGCTTTATGAATTTAAAATAGGACATAATGCGCCATTGGCAACGAAACACATTATTGACGCATTTGAGGATGTAGCGGTAAACGCACGCACTATACGACGCTGGTTTGGAAAGTTTCTTTCGGGAGGTTTCAGCCTCGGAAACGAACCACGTTGGAGGCTGGAAACGTTAGTTGACGACAATGTTTGAGCAACGGTGGATGCCGACCCAACGAAATCGATGCGGTAGACACCTTTCTCCCATAGGAAAAGTAGAGAAACTCGATAAGTGGGTACCCCATGAACTGAACGCGTCCCAAAAACTACGGAAATCTGGGCATCCCTTAGTTTAAGAAACCAAACCGAACCGTGTCTGCACCGGATAGTTACCTGTTATGAAAAGTGGATTCTGTATGATAACTGTAAAGGACGTGGGCAGTGGTTGGATGCAGGTGAGAAACCAAAACACACACAAAACACAACATCCCTGCATGAGAACTCGTTCCGTTACAGAGTGGGGGGGCTGTGGAACTCCCTTCCCACGCAAGTGTTCCCGGAGCGTTACAACCGGCAACTGTTTGTTGTATTCCAGAATACTACCCTTATTCGCTTTAACACTAATCTCATGTCCTTTCTAACACAAACTTTAAAACTACATCCTCACATATCTTACATTCATTACATTTAATACAATTCATAAATAAACAGACACAATATTCTATATCCAGTCACTTACAGCACATTTAAAAACATGCCCCTTTTCATAACAAGCACATATTTCATTTCAAAACATAGCCACTTTGATTTTCGTTCAAAGTTTATTCAAAATTTTAAGCCACAGAGACTTCTGGATTGTTTTGTTCCTTTTTGTACGACACAGTTAGTTGGAACAAAATGTTCTATAAGAACAGGAAAATTTATATTGAAAGAGTAGTTCAGAATAGAGCTCGGCTTGAGACAGCTAAGTTCATTAAAATAAAAATAAAACAAATAATTATTTTAATAAAGAAAACTTTAATTATTATAATAACCCCCACGCTCTTCCCTCGAAAGAGGAAGCACGGCGCTAGAGACGTAACACTGGTGGCAGCGGTGGGATTCGAACCCACGCCTCCGAGGAGACTGGTGGACTCCCCGAAGGAAGACCAATCCCCGAAGGACGACTTAACCCTCGAAGGAAGACCAATCCCCGAAGGAAGACCAATCCCCGAAGGACGACTTAATCCTCGAAGGAAGACCAATCTCCGAAGGACGACTCAATCCTCGAAGGAAGACCGATCCACGAAGGAGGACTCGATCCCAGAGGAAGATTAGTGCGATTAACGACGACTGGCGGGATAAATGATGAAAGTTCCTTGTACGAACTCAACGCAACTGCTGAGGAAATCCAAATTAACCTCAGAGATTTGAAAAAAAAATTATATATAAGACATAAAACGACGAAAAAAAAAGAAAAAAAAAAAAGACCAGGATAACACACAACTATAGGGCGTGAAGTCTGCCTGGCAGTAATAATATAAAAAGCGGAAATAATATAAAAAGAAGACGATAACTCAAGAAAAAAATTTTTTTAAGAAGAAACTACACTTACTACGCTATTGGCATCCAGGAAGTGGTAATCTCGAAAAGAACAAAACATCAATCAAAAAAGAAAAAAACATCAATCAACAGTTAGCACACATATATTAGTAGTAAGAATCGTTAGCAAAATATCAATTTTTTTCTCTTCATTTTTCCGTAGGAATATTTTCACCTTGGAACTTTTAACTTTTCCTTTTTACAAACAATTTTTTCCGATAGAAATTACTTCGAATATTCTCTTTTCAGTATTTCGACGACATTTCCATTTGTTGTTTTTCGTCGAATTTTCTTTCTTTACAGCTTTGTGACCACATTAACTTTCATTTCCATATATATTGAATAACTAAAAGAAAGGCCATTTTTATAAACTGTATTTTTAAGAAGTGATTTTACCATACATTGATTTCAAAGTTTTCAATATTACGAGTCCGTATTGCACGAGACAGGCGGCTAGGCAGGGGGAAAAACAAATCCACTCTCTACAAATATACCATAACCCCCCTGAAATGGCTCTTTCTGTCGGAATTTCTGATGTTTTCAGAATCGTCCCTACCTTTGACGGGAAAACCTGCGACCTAGATAAATTTATTTCCGGGGGAGACGTTTTATTTAGATCTATAAAAAGGGCAGACTCGGAGATATATGAAACATTTTTGGAGCTAGTCAAAAATAGACTAGAGGGTCCTGCCTATGATCTGATTAGGTATAGCACAATCGCTAAATGGGAGGATTTAAAGGATAAACTTGAATCAGAATATAAAGAGGAGCAATCTCGGTCAACGGCACACAATGAGTTGATATCCCTGAAACAAAACTTCAGAGAAACCGTTCGGGAATACGGAGATAGAGTTGCGAATGCTCTGAGGACGCTGAACTCTGCTACGTGTGAAATAACAGCAGACGCGGTGGTTAGGGAATTCTTGATAGAAGAAAACTCAAAATTGGCCGTGCAAATATTTGAGGATGGTCTCAAGAATGAACAACTGAAAATCCTAGCCAAAGTCCATGGGGGAAGTAGTTTAAAACAGTCAATTGCACATGTAGTATCACATGTTGCTCGAATGGACAACTCTCCCAGGTCATATCAATATAATGAAAATCCTAAATTTAATCGTAGAGTCTGCCAAACCTGCGGTAAGCCAGGTCATTCTCAGGACACATGTTATCGGAACATGCAGTCCAACAATTTACGGAATAGACAACCCATAAAAAGAGAATATAACATTATATGCAATTTCTGTGGACGGAATAATCACACAGAGAACGAGTGTAGATACAAGATATCTAGGAATGGATCGTCCTTAACAAATTACCAACAAGGTACAACAACGCGTAATCCATTCCGAAATAATCCTACCGAAAATCGTTTTAGTGAGAATCCTAGAATCACCAATAGACAAAACGATAGGCAAAATGTTCACTTTTCTCGGGTGCAAGAGTCGGAAAACGAGGCCTGACGCCAACCCAATTTTATGGAAGACAGACAAAATTTTTCTATTTATAACATTAGATCTTTGGCAACAGATAACGACAATTTTAATGAAGCTCCTAACCAAATAACTAAAGCGATACAGATAAACGAAGAGACACCAAGCACTAATATAAATATTCCGATTCATACTCCAATTTTGGAAAATAATTCAGCAATACAGACTGAAAATTCGAAACTTTCAGCAGTATTAAAGACTGAAATCCCTAATATTTCGGATATCCCTATTGACAACACAGACACTTCAGCAACCAAGACTGAAAACTCAGCAATATAAATATGTATTCGAACACAAAATAAGAAAAAATAAAAAGGTACACAGTCATTTAGGACAACTGAGATCATTTCTTAAGAAAATTTTTGGTATTATGCATTTCTATGCAGTCATCATAATAATAGGCCCAAAAAAGTTTTGGAAAATTTTCCATAAATTTAAGGAAAAGATAGACACTTAACAAATGGCCTTTGTTTTTATTCAATATATAAAACAATTGTAAGAACTGATGGAAACGAAGAAAAAAAAAAAAAAAGTTAAAAAAGGGGAAGAAAGAAAGAAAATTTTAGAGTTAAAATATATATTGGGATATAATATATTGGAAATTCGAACGAAAAAGAGAATTTTGAGAATTAATATTAATCATATATATAGAAAAAAAAATTATTTTGGATAATAAAAGAAAAGGTTCCAAGTGGAAATATTTAAGTTAGTTGGAAATATTTAAAGTTAGTTAAAATATAATGTAAGTAGACTATAAGTAATCTTTTGGATTATTGTAACCTATTTTTCTAGTATTAAGAACTTTTGGATTTTTGTAACTTTTGATATAAGATTAACTTTGAACGCCATTGTAATTGAACGAAAATCCAAGTCTGTAATTAATCCTAATCTAAGCAATAGTTAACAGAAAATTATTCTCTTCAAGGTTAATTTTCTTTCTCGAAGAAGGGTGGGATGTTGTATTCCTGAATACTACCCTTATTCGCTTTAACACTAATCTCATGTCCTTTCTAACACAACCTTTAAAACTACATCCTCACATATCTTACATTCTCATTTAATACAATTCATAAATAAACAGACACAATATTCTATATCCAGTCACTTACAGCACATTTAAAAACATGCCCCTTTTCATAACAAGCACATATTTCATTTCAAAACATAGCCACTTTGATTTTCGTTCAAAGTTTATTCAAAATTTTAAGTCACAGAGACTTCTGGATTGTTTTGTTCATTTTATACGACACAGTTAGTTGGAACAAAATGTTCTATAAAAACAGGAAAATTTATATTGAAAGAGTAGTTCAGAATAGAGCTCGGCTTGAGACAGCTGAGTTCAATAAAATAAATATAAAACAAATAATTATTTTAATAAAGAAAACTTTAATTATTATAATAACCCCCACGCTCTTCCCTCGAAAGAGGAAGCACGGGGCTGGAGACGTAACATGTTCAAAAAGAACTGCAACAGTTATTTGGTGGCATCTCAGGGCGCCCACTCGGTGCTATAGGTTCGCCTCTCCCGCAATTAAAAAAAAAAAAAACAAAAAAAAAAAAACACCAAAGCCCGATCTTTACCCAAAAAAGGTTATGGTGACAATTTGGTGGACATCAAAAGGACCAATCCACTTTTCATTTCTCCAACCAAGAGAAACGATAAACACTATCAAATATTGTGAGGAAATCGACATATTGCATGCCAAATTGGCTGAAAAGCAACCTGTGTTGGGCAATAGGCACGGCCCTATCCTTTTGCATGACAATGCAAGACCCCATACCTCACAAGTAACGGTGCAAAAATTGTTACAGTTGGGATTTGAATTTCTTCGGCATCCACCGTACTCTCCTGACATTTCCCCAACGGACTACCATCTTTTCCGCAATCTGGATTAATTTTGCCGGCAGAAGGTCTTCCAGAACCGAGCAGAGCTCATAAAAGCCTTTGAAGATTTCATTGCCTTAAAAACTCAGCACTTTTAGGAAAAAGGAATATTTGGCTTTGTATCACACGTTGGAAGAATGTCATAGATGCCAACGGATCCTGTTTTGATTGAATAAAAATTTACGGAAAAATAATATTGGCTTTTAAATTTTTACTATAAAATCAGACATTTCATGTGGTACTACCCAATATTTATGAATTCACGCCAATCCAATATGAAATGAATAAAATATCTTTAGCTTCAGATTCAGACTTTGTTATTTACTTTGTGGAATTTTTATCAGTCCTTAACCGACAAAGAAATTCTATTGAGATACCGCGGCAAGTGAAACGATTTGACCTATCCACGAACAATGTCCGTGAAGAAGAGTTGGACTTGTGTTCCCACAACCACGGAAAGTCTAGAGAAGGTTTCTCATACTTCGCCAGCCATTAGAAGAAAATAAAAGAACGACAACCACCACCTAACGCTGCCCATTCAATTGGATACCGCTTATCCACAGGACAAGGTAAGGAGCCCACTACATTCACAATCGATTGAATAAAATACTTTCTACTCACGCCACGGCCCATCACAGCGAAGAAACAGCCCCTTTACACTAATCCTCTCAAATTAATTCACCTGAGCACCCTGGAAGAACGCAGACTCCTGTTCGACATTTTATTTATTCATCGACTTCTCTCAGCATCCATTCTTCTCAATTCGACTTTTTTTAACACAAACTGACACATCATATATTATCCCTACCCCTGCCCCCCCCCCCCCCCCCCCCCCCCCCCCCCCCCCGGTCGAATCGCTTACAAGTTCAGCAAACTCATCTCCCAAATATTACGAAGTGTAACTTCCAAGTCATCAATTTTTGACTACTAATATTAGAACGCTTGCTCTAAATCACCGCTTCCTAAACGTCTCCCTCTACCTTCTTTACATCTCTCATCCTACCAATTTTTAATTTGTTTAATACGAGGGTAGGTCAATAAGTCCTTAGAAACGCCTACAATGGCGCTCGTATCATCGCTAATGGTTTGTTTTTAGTGAGCATCATTCCTCAATATGTCAATTTTCATTTATTTCATGTTTCAATTTTGCATAATAAATTTGGTATGAAAAAAATACCTACGAGATGGGGGCCGCATTTGCTCTCAGCTGAGAACCTTTGGAACGCATGCGTCACAAATTTTTGGACTGCATCCGTCGCAATCCAGATGAGTTTCTGCGCGGATTAGTATCTGTAAATGAAACATGGATACACCACTAAACTCCCGAGATGAAAGAATAGTGAAAACAGTGAAACAGTGGATTGTTAAAGGCGAACGGGCTCCAAAGAAGGCAAAATCGATTAAATCAGCTGGAAAGGTTATGGCTACAATGTTTTGGGATACACCTGGTATTATCTTCATTGAGTATTTGGAAAAGGGACAGACGATAACAGGACAGTATCATGCGTCATTATTAGGTCAGCTAAATGAGAAAATAAAATAAAATTGTCCTCATTTTCCAAAGACATATTGACCTGTCCTCGTACCACGATACTTTTTCGATAAAATGTTTAAGATGACTTCACTACGCTATCACGTGTTACCTAATCGATGACCACTTTTATTGGCTACTTTATTTTCATAGTTTGTTCACCAACGAACGTCAAAGGGACATTAGTATGCTTAATCCGATTTGGGTCTACATGATGAGATTAAAAGGAACTCAACAAGCCTGCATTTCTACGTGACTCATAATGATGCCGGTTCGAGGCATAGTTGAGCTTTTACGAAATACGCCATTCAGTAATAAACAGATTATTTTTTTTATTATAAAGTTACCTGAAATTGTAGAACTTGAAATTAACACGTTTCCATCGTCTCCCGAGCTAATAACAACTTGTCATGTGGTAATTACACAATAACTTATAATACTAATAAACAGCTGTAAACAGATTTAACACCCGAGTCGAACCATGACGTAAGATTAAAATGAAGACCATGGGAAAATAAAATATTGGAACAAAAACCTCAAAGCCAGCCAATGGAGTAATGTCTATACTGGATATAGAAGGCAAACAATAGGATGTATCGCCAAGGCATGGCAAACAAAACAAAAATGATTACGATTAATATTCGTCGTGCGGAAGCGCTTCAACTCATTCCTCTCCCAATGAACCATCTGCGAATAACTTAAGCTCTGGTCGTTCATGGAAAACTAATTTCTAGTCAATATTTCAGAATGATGTCACGAAAAACCATTGTTTTGGTTTATCACGAAATCACGTGCTGATAACGAACCACAAATAACATGCGCTCAATGTGGGGAGCAATTAATCATGTATAACGATGTTTTCACTGTTCTACCCGAGTCGGTAAGGCACACTTCCCAAAAGTGATTTTGGCCTCTTTTTCATTCTTTCATTTGCTTTTTTTCCTACTTTTATTATAGACATCGATAAAACTGTCGTGATTTGTATTAAAGTTATGGAAAAAAGGACGTAGATACATGGAGCGTCTAGAGGTTTCCTGTGTAGATCCAAGATATCAAAGAATGAGAATATTTGAAAATATAATGTACTTGGTGCCGACTTATTGTCGATTTTTGTGGAGGCTTTGAATGGGCTGTCTGAACAGGATTTACAGATCAAACTTCTTTATTTACTTGCTATGGGTAACCATAAGAAGACTTTTCCTCGTGTAATCGGGAACAAGTCATATCAACTTTTATATCATCCTTACTTGAGGAAAAGACTAAACCTTCGCGATTTATTTTCTTTCATTGGCAAAAAAAAAGTTGGTTTCTCGTAAAGGGTTTAAAGAACAGCGCTGTAAAAGTAGTGTAGTCACTACATGAATGTGTGTATATACTTTTAAATCCAAACCCACACAGTATAGTAATGTATAGAGATTGATTTTCTTACATCTTTATCTCAATTTCCTATATAACTGCATAATTCCTTAACAAACTCTTGTTTCGCCTACACTGCGCCCTCAAATTCGAAGACATAACAAAATTTCCCTATTACACAAAAACAAAAAGACAATAATAATATAAAATAATTTTTTTCACAACTTCGTTCGGTTAAAAAACAAATAAAAACAAACAACAAATAAATAAATAAAAGGAAACAAGAAACCATTGTCATTATAGTCCAGTCTTCGATTTTCCCAAGTCGTTTCTTAGCTACATATGTACACACGAAGAAATGTTGACAAACGACATATGCCACAATATGCCTGCTATACATATGACCAAAAATCACTATCATTTGAAACAAGTGTTCAAACCCCCCAAGAATACAGCCTCCGAATCAATTCGGGGAACAAAAGTTCAAGTACTTCTATAGCGTTAAGCAAGGATAGTGAAAGACGGTGATTTGAACATACGATGAAACGGGTGAGAAGTGAAGCAATGAAGCATCAGGCTACTGGCCGCGTGTACGAATCCGATTTCTAAACTCAAGTACACTCAACTGATGTGGAATTGTTATGTTATCTCTATGGTATACGGCTCTGATGCTTTATTTTTCGAATTTCCTTTCGATGTTCTTCACCATTTGTTTGCGTATCTGTTAGAAACGCCACAGCTCTACTTGACTACTTCAAGGTTACTTCATCAATAAGCATCTACCGGACTAGGTAGAAGCGTTAATACAGTTTCCTAGTCCCACTCTTCCTATAACATTATCATTCAAAACGAATCCTGCTTCTGTGAATGGTTTAACAAAGTTTTGTCGACAATTCACAGAATCATAACACTTTTTTTAAATACAAAATTTCGACGAGATTTTGTATAAAATCGAAGATCGGTTTTCCAGTTGACTCCCGACAGGATAAGACCTAAGAATTTAAAGTTAAAAGTAAATTTGGACTTGAAAAGTGAAGAATAGTAAAAGTAAAATTAGAACAAATCCCAGCGTTTCATTTCAAGTGGGATTTTCCAAGTTCCCATTCAACAATCGGTTGTCAATCTTCGCTCAGGTTTTAGGAAGCACGGTGGCGACCGTAACGACCAAATTTAGGGGCGGTCTATCAAAGAGACCCCCGTTCTTTTAAGGACAAGGAGACACGCTCCCTAAGTATTGCTACACCATCAACGTGCAAGAACCCAGGCGGTACTTCAGTATGCTAAACTTTCACGCTTAACATTTTGGAACGCCGCGGATATCCAAACATTTTTCAAGGAGTACTCGGTGGGGACCAAAAAAAAAAAAAAACGATAACAGACTGCTCGTTTGGGTGGCCAGTTGACAACACTTTTCACATGTCTGAAGTACAGCTGGCTAGTGCTACTTTGCCCCTATAGAAGGGCTCCCATTGTCTACGCAGTGTGACACATTTGACATTGGAATGAGGATTATCCGGCATGTTGTCGTCTTGTACCTTTCTGATGACATACTCGAGCACATGGTTAAAAAGACATGGTGAGAGGCCATCCCTCAGTTTTACTCCGTCCCGGATTTCAAATAGTTCTGAGAGTTGGTTTTCTATTTTAACTCGCCCTTTGTTTTCGTTCATGCAAATTTGAATGAGGACGGCATATTTTTTTCGGGATTCCCAGCTCAACTACAATATGGTAGAGTTTTTGCCTTGCGACTGAGTCGTAGGCTTTTTTGAAATCAACGAACAGTTGGTGAGCCGTCTCTTCGTATTCCCACTTCTTTTTCAGCAGTTGTCTTATTGTGAACATTTGGTCGCTTGTTGACCGGTCCCTACGGAATCCGCATTGGTAATCTCCCAGTATTTCTTCTGCGTACGGTGTGATTCTCGCCAGTATGATATTTGTTAGAATTTTGTATGTAGTTGGAAGCAATGTTATTCCTCTGTAGTTTTCGCAGTCAGATCTGTCGCCTTTTTTGAAAATGAGGACGACCATAGGAGAAGGCAATATCGTCAGCAAAAACTGTAGGTGAGCCCTTGAAATCAAGAGTGGACAGTGAATTTATGTAGATCAAAAAAAAGGACAGGGCTCAGAACCGAGCCCAGTGGAACGCCGAGGTGAAGAATCGTTTCACCACTCCTGACATCATTTATCTTCACTCGTTGCTTATTTTTAAGATACAACCGAAACCAGTTAAGCTTGAAACCTCGTCTCCTGATTTTTCTAATTACCTCGACTTAATTTTGCACCCAAATCGAATGTTACATAATTAAAGAAATAAAAAAAATAATTATGCTAATTCCCGTCCCCAACCCTAAGAACCTTCCATTTGACATATCAAAAAAAGCATTTCGTACATCAAAACAACATCTCCTGCACCAAAACAACATTTCCTGCAGTGAAAAAATTTTTTCATATTAAACACATTTTTCCGACACAATTTTCCTTCAGTGTTCACTTGTCGTTCGAATGGTAAAGACGTTTTATATTGTGTTCCTTGGCACACATCGAATACAAAAACAAATAAAACGAAAGAAAGAAAAACAAAACTGAAAGAAAATAAACGCGTACGCGGGTTCTCTGTCAGTAGTGATAAGTGAATAGTGAAAACCACAACAAAAAAAAAAAACGTATAAAAACAAAAATTAGTAAAACAGCTAATAATACTAATGGACACTACATCATACAATCAACAACAAATATCCTGCTAAATAATACGAATAACGGCAACATTATGACGTATAAACAGTTAGCAGCAGCATACCTACAACAAGCAGCTATATGCCAACAACAACAAGCGATGATAAATGAAATGCTTCATAAAACCAACGCGCTGGAAAACCAAATAGAATCGCTGGTATGTTTTTCTTTTTATACAAAGGGGATTTTGGAGTACCCTTAAATGTCAGAGCACAGTGCGAGCGGAAGGAGAGGAAGTGGATAAGGAAAGGAGGTATTGATGTACATTGGTCTTAGATGCCTGGACATTACAACGACGAGGAAACATATGATCAGGCAGAGTATTCCACATTCGTGTGGTTCGGCTAAAGAATGACTCTCTATATTTATTTGTGCTCCTGAAGATTACTTTTTTTAGCTCCTCGATAGTATAGTGGTTAGTATACCCGCCTGTCACGCGGGAGACCGGGGTTCGATTCCCCGTCGGGGAGCCTCTGGCGCAAGACTAATGACCTTGCCCGGAAAATAAATCATTATGGAAAATTTAACAAGCCTCAGGACTTGCCAAATAAAGCCAAGACCGGTTCTCGGTTGTAGTGCCGATGATTATGATGAAGATTACTTTCAACGTGAATTGATGCACATTCTTAGATTCACGGGTATCGCGGGAAAATTTCTGAGGAGGCGGAACGCATTGAGCAAGTTCAGTTGAGCAACGACCGTGATAATACCTATAGAGAAGAGATAGGCATGAGAGGTTGCGATTATCTTCTAACGACGAAATCGATCGACTAACCGCTGGGTTCCCAATAGGTTTCTATGGTTGTTTTTGCATCCTATCGAGCACGTGTAGTGCAGTTTTGGATGCACCTGACCAAATATAGCAGTTGAACTCCATTTTGGGACGAATATACCCCTTGTAAATAGTGATCAGATTGGATGGAGCGAAGTATTTTTTGCATCTCTTAAAGAACCGCATGCATTTGGCCGTACTTTTCGCAGCTTCAAAAACGTGGTCGCTCCAATTAAGAGTCGAATAAATTTGAGTGCCGAGGATTGATAGTTCCTTGGCTTCGTCGATGCAAGTGCCATTCATCGACACTATATTTACTTTGGGGTTCGCCTTCGACGACAGGAGACGGCACTGAGTTTTTAAGGCAGTGAATTCTACTCGGTTAGTAAATCCCCATTGATATATCTTGTCGAGGTCGGAATTCAATGTATTAAGCATAATCTGCTGATTGGTAATTACATGCGAAAATTTTGGCCGGGAATGTTCGTATGAGTGTGAGAAACTCAATGTGCTATCATCGGCAAACGAGTGGATTGGGTTGCCAATCGTTTGAATAAAAAAAATTAATACAAATGAATTAAAGATCAAAAGAACAATAGCGTGTAAAGAAGTTAAATAGAAGAGAGTATTACAAATAAACTAAAGATCAATAGAACAAAAGTTTACGGAAATTAAAATGTAAATACAAATAAAATCAAAAAAAAAACTAAAGAAAAATAGTTTAACTTGAAAAAGTAAAACACAGGAATAAATTACAGAAGCAGCACACAGGAGCACGAATCATCTCATACGGGGGTAAGTTCTGTCACAAATTCAACAAAACACCATTGTTATAAAAATAAAATATAACGATTTGGCGAGATTTTTCAAAAAATCCAAAATAAATAGAATTTTCAAAAAATCGAATATAAATAAAATTTTTCAAAAATTCAAAATAAAATAAAATTTTCAAAAAATCGAAAATACATAAAAAATTTTCAAAAAATTCAAAATTAAATAAAATTTTCAAAAAATCGCGCCCTTTTCAAAATACTATTTGGGAGTAAAATCCCCGATTGTACTTCTCTAGGTGTCATGATTACCTCCTCCCGGATTTTTATGAGGAGCCCAATCATCTTTCTTCAGCGCCCTGGTACAATGACCGGTTTACTCAATAAGATTTCCACCTCCGAAGGGTTTATTGGTAGGCGTTCTACCGAAGCGTCCCCTTTTATCCACCTTTTGGCTTTCGGGTTATTGCCTTCTTGTTGGGGTAACTTGCGCCTGACATGTTTTCGCAGCTTTTCCCCTGCGTGGGTAGGGTTTTCAGCTATTTACTGACCGCAGTATCAACCCTCTCAGGTCCCTGTGGTACAGTTTCCCGTTCGGCTGCCTTTTGTCGAAGCCTTTCTGTGCCGCCTACGACAGCATGGTCAGGGTAGAACTATATAATGCCATAGGAGAGTTCGGCATTCCAAACAAATTAATACGACTTTGTAGGTTGACCCTGGCCAACGTAACTTGCAAAGTACAAATAACGGGATTGCTGTCCACACCAATAAACATCTTTAATGGGCTCCGACAAGTGGACGGTCTGGCCTCTCTCCTCTTCAACCTGGCGTTGGAGAAAGCAATCCGTGACTCTGGGGTTAAAACTAGAGGGACTATTATCGGCTGTACAGGACTCCTTCACCTAGATCGAGCAGGCGGCACAAAAGCTCGGACTCCACATTAATGAGGAAAACATGAGTGCAATCCTTTAACTACCTTGGGTCAATAGTATCAGCCGATAACAATATGGAAGAAGAAATACGCGAACGGCTGATCAAATCCAACAAAGCCTATTATGGTCTATCAAGGCTCTTTAAATCCCGAAATTTATCCAGAACATCCAAGCTACTACCGTACAAGACTTACCAGTACTCATGTATGGATCCGAGACCTGGGTGCTCAATAAAAGGCACTCTGAACTCTTAACCGCGTTCGAGAGGAAGGTCTTAAGGAGAATTGTTGGCCCCGTATGTGAGGGAGGACGAATCCGGGGACGCTACAACCATGAGTTGTACACAATCTACCTTGAAGCTAATGTTGTAAGAAAAATCAAGCTCGGTAGACTCCGGTGGGCGGGACACCTAACTCGAATGAGCGAAGAGGAGCTTGCGTGGAAAGTCCTATGTGGCAGGATGTATGGGAGGAGACAGCGCGGCAGACCTTGTCTGCGATGGAGCGATGGGGTAGACTAGGACGCCCAGAGCCTGGGAGTGCTAAACTGGATGACATCGGCTCGAAATCGGGACCGGCGGAGAGATTTGTTAAATAAGGCCAAGACCGGATCCCAGTTGTAGTGCCGATGATGACGATGATGATACAGATGAGGGACCACAGGAACATAAAATAACAGCGGGTGTAGCTCAGGGATCTGTATTAAGTCCGCTATTATAGAATATCATGTATGATGGTGTGTGTGCTCAGGGTCAATGTACTAGAATGGGTTAGAATTATTGGGTACGCAGATGATTGGCAATAGTGGCCGTAGCTAAAAATCTAGATGACCTGGAGAATGGTTGATTCCAAGCAATCCAGAGCATTAAATGCTGGCTAGATATGGCCACATTGAAACTAGCTGGATATAAGATGGAGGCAGTTTTAGTAAGCACCCGCGAGAAAGTTGAACACCTTGAGTTGGAAATAGAAGGACAAAAATTCAGATCCAGTCCCTATATTAAATATCTTGGTGTTATACTCGACAACAATTCGAGCTTCAAGGAACACCTGAGGAAAAAGGATGAAAAAACGGGAAGAGTATGCAAAGTTTTGGCGAGACTGCTACCCAATCTTGGAGGACCCCGGCCCCACATAAGGAAACTCATAACCAGTGTCAACACCTCCATTATAATGTATGCAGCTCACATATGGGCAGGAGCCGCACAGTATAAGTCGTACATGAGGGGAGTGAACTCAGCACATAGGCTGGCACCACTAAGAGTATGCTGTGCATTCCGAACGGTAGCCGAAGATGCTATAAATATTTTGGCCGGGAGGACACTACCTGAAAGTGCAGCTAAAGAAAACGCTGCATTGCATAAGGTCTCACAAGAGAATCGTCACAATTAGAGCTCTCAAGCCTAGAAAATGGCAACGAAGGTAGGATTCTTCCACCAAAGGAAGATGGTCCCACACCATGATACCTGATATAGAAACATGGGAGAAAGGAAAACCTGGCGAGCTGAATTGCCACTTGACTCAGCTAATATCAGGACATGGATGCTTTCGGCAATACTTGCACAAGTATAAGCATGTGAATCACCCATACTGCTTGTATTGCGAAAGAAAAATAGAAAATGCGGAACACATATTCACAGAGTGCGTGAGATTCGAGACCGCACGAACGATTTTGGGGAGACATATGAGACGTACAGTTACTCCGGCAGGAGTAATACAGTACATGCTGAGTTGGTAACAAACATGGTACGTAACAAATGGTATTCTCTGTGAAATGATGCAGCAGTTGCGACGCGACGAGCGGAATAACAGGTAAACTCCGTCCCGCCCCGCGAGAGAAAGTTCCGCAGGGATCAACGGGAATATGAGCCTGGCGGGAAGTGGTTTTAGTCGATAAAAACCCGGCATACCTCTGGATCGGTCCAGGGGTCTCTTTTGAAGATTTCCACCTTCCTACCAAAACCAAAAAAAAAAAAAAAACAGCCTCTTGTGGGGGCATAAAAAATGCTTACGAAATCAGAAAGCGTATTACTTTCACAATGGGAATTCTTGGTGTCGATAGGTATGAGAAAGTTTTGTGAGATCATGTACCATCCAAAAATGTTCACCAAAAGTTTTTATTATGACTTATGTTCTTGACACCAAAAACAATGGTCATGATGGATGATTCCTTACCTCATAACGTGTCAGATAAACACAACATGACTTTAGTAAAAAGTCGCACGATTTTTGAATTATTTGGAAATTCCGGAATATCCACACCTTGTCGTAGATGTGATCGATTGTCGACATTATAACATCTAAGGTCACCTTTTGTTCGCTAAAATTCTAGAATAACTGTCTCATCGAACGGGAATAACTTTTTTCATTTTACTTAAAATTTGTATGAGTGGTAGGTGGGATTCCAAAGCCCAGCCGCCCGGTGAAATACCACCCCAGGCTTCGTGAAATGGTTGGGAGAATACCTTGAGCATCTTTCGGAGCTTGGCTGGGGGACCCGGTCGGAAAAAAAAATAGCATTTAAGGACGCTGATTCGCTTTTCCTGGGTGAAGTAAAATAAAAAAAGGAAAAAATGTCTCAACTTTTACTTTAGCAAATTGTCATCGATCAAATTTGAGCTACTGTGGTGAACAAAAAAATTACTGAACTGCGATGGTAAATTAATTTAAAAACATCAGGCACTTACGAAGATTTCAGAATGGTGCTACACTGTTACATCATCCGAGCAAAAAAAAAGTGGATTGCTATTTTTATTTAAGAGAAACGATTTTTTTTAATGAAATCGGATTGGAAATGATTACCCTCAAACTTATTTATTTTTATTATTTTGATGCAATGTAGTTCTTCAATGTTTTGCTGGGTGATTGATAACACTGTTACACACAAAACGCGCTACTTCAAATACTTACCCTTACGGTCACCCACTACCATTAAGCGGACTCACATAACGTATATTGATTAATCAACATTATTTTATGAGTATCTATGAAAGTGTCTGAAAACTAAAATGTATATGCAGGTAAATCATAGAATTCAGATATTGGATAATAAAATAATAAATGTTAACATCAATTATCCATTGGTGTTACATTTATTTGGTGCAGCCCGTAGGATATATTGGTGTTACACCTCTGGAAACACTACAACGGAACAAAAAGCATGACAAATAGTAAATATTGTGTTACTCACAATAGTAATAACTAATTCCATAAAACTACTACTTACAATAATAATAACCAATTCTATGGAAATTATACGAAATAACTTTGCTATCATTGACCATGAAGGACAGTTGTGTAAATACAGGTTGCTAAGAATTATGCATATCTAAAGTAAACAATACACAAGTGCGGCTAATTAACGATCGCAGTAAAAGCTTTTAACTCATTTGTTTTGGGTAAACAATGAATGTACTGCAAAGCTTGTCTTGATTAAAACATTAACAAAGCATAAGTAACATCCTATGATCTGCAAAATCGAAGGAGAGTCACTTTTAATCTTTGGTCCTTGTCGGACGTTAATCATAAAGACCGTCGCGCTTTAAAATCAATACTCATGATGGTACCTTCTGAGATAAAGAATTCCGAAGGTAAGTTAGTTTCCCATTCGGTTCTCCGGGGCGGACTATGTCAGGGGGAACATCATTCAGATATTATGATAAATAACCGAGCTTTAAAAAATTCGTCATCGCATAATCAGGCTCCTTCTCGGGGCGTTCGACTGATAACGGCATTTTGTAACATCAGGGGTATCGGTTTCACCAATACGAATGTAAACGTCGTTCACCAATCTTTGCAAACAACAAAACCTGATATCCTTGCCCTAACTGAGACCCAGGTCGATTCGTCAACTGATTCGACATATCTTTGTTGCTCGGGATACGACCTGCATTCGAGTTTCCGTCTTAATGGTGGAGTCTGTGTCTTTACGCGGTCCGATCTGGCTTGCCAGAGGATGGAGACGTTGGAACCCAATAACATAGACATCATATGGTTGAGGGTCATACTGAGGAATTCTGTTAAATTTCTTTGTTTTCTTTTCCGCTACCCGATTGACGATCGACCGGAGACATTTTTCGAACATATTTCACGTACCGTCGACTGGTTACAGACCAACCACCCAGCTTCTGAAATTGTTGTCCTTGGCGATTTTAATGTGCACAATTCCGGCTGGCTGGTATATTCTAACAGAACCGACGAGGCAGAGAGACTAGCAGAGATGTTCGCTGTTAGCCACAATATGACTCAACTCGTGGAGGAACGTACGCGAGTGCCGAATACCCGAGGTGATTACGCAAACACCCTGGATCTGTTTTTGACACCCGAACCGAGCGTTTATACCGTAGAAGTTGCTGCGCCAATGGGAAACTACGATCAATGCTTGGTATCGGTCGCGCTGCCACTTGCATTTCGAACGAATAACCGACCTAAGTAGTTTCCCCATGTATGAAGGTATGGGGCTGCTAATTGGGACGATTTGCGAGAATTCCCACAATGACGATCGACCAGCAACATTTTTCGAACATCTTTCATGTTCCGTTGACTGGATACAGATCAACCATCCATCTACTGAAATTGTCGTCCTTGGCGATTTTAACGAGCACAATTCTGGCTGGTTGGTACATTCTAACTGATCCGGCGAGGCTGGGAGACTGGCGGAGATGTTCGCTGTTAACCCCAATTTGACTCAATTTATGGAGGAACATATTCGAGTGTCGCATACCAAAGATAATTATGCGAACACCTTGGATCTGTTTTTGACACCCCAGCCGAGCATTTATACCATGGAGATTGGTGCGCTACTGGGAAACTCAGATAACTATTTGATATCTGTTGTGCAACCACTTGCATTTTAAGAGAACAACCGACCTAAGTAGCTTCGCCATGTATGGAGGTAGAGCGGTGCCAACTGGGACGATTTGCGAGATTTCTTCACATCCTTTCCGTGTTCGGAGGTGTGCTTTGGAGAGTCTGTTGTTAACGCATGCGTGGAGTCGGTCACAGAGATTATTCTTCTCAGGATGGAGATCTACATACCGCAGTCCATTAAACGATGTTCATCTGATAAACCTTGGTTTAATAAAAAATGCGAGCAGATTACAGCGGCAAAAAATAGAGCTTTTAAACAGTGGCGCCCTAATCCAGCGAGGTTAACTGAACGAATTTTATTCGAATCAGAAACGCGTGCAACCAGCCGATTGATACCGCGAAGAAGGCTTACAACGACAGTGTGATTAATAAAATCCTTGAGTACTCGACTGGTTCGCGTCTCTTCTGGCAATGCTAGGGGCTGTCAGGAGTAAATTCGCTTCCTCCTCTTTTCTCCCGTTAGTGACGGGTAGCGGGACGTTAGTCACAAACTCAAAGTATAAAGCTGATGTCTTCGCGAATCTATTTTCCGCGAATTCAAACCTCGAAACCGGTCTTTTGGAACCACCTGTGATCGCGCCGGTACTGTCTTCGATGCGCGATGTTCACTTCAGTTCCACCCGCGTACTATTTAACGCTTTATATGTGGACTGGACTGTAGGAAGACGACAGGTCCGGACGAAATACCAGCAATAGTCTTTAAGAACTGTGCTCCAGAACTATCGCCGGTTCTTGGCAGAGTCTTTCGATTATCTTATGAACGAAGGACCTTTCCTGTCTGCTGGAGTCGCTCCAGTTCAGCCACGTCCAAAGAGGAGAAAAAGTTGTGTCTCTCACAAAATTACTGACCGATACCATTATCTAAAGTGATAAGTTATTATCTAAAGTGATGGAAAAAGTCATCAATACTGAGTTAATTAAGTATTTGGAGTGCAACGGACTTCTGAATGATCGTCAATACGGATTCCGTGGCAGGCGGTCCATGGGCGACCTTTTGACCGTTATAACTGATATATGGACATCTGCGATGGTGAGTCATGGGCGGTCGTATTGGATATCTCCGAAGCTTTTGACCTCGTCTGGCATAGAGCATTGCTGAGCAAGCTTCGTTCATATGGACTTTCTCAGCATCGATCGATTCGGGTTGCTGTGGACGCCTGTGTTCGGTTATATTTTGGCTCTAACCTTGTTTTTGCTTCACATAAATGATCTGTTGGAGTCGACGGATAACAGGGTGTTCAGTTTTGTGGACGGCACGCTTGTTTCCTCTTTTTCGAGTGATCGGCCGATTAGTGCATCAGCCTCGCACCAGCTGAGATGTAGACAGATCGACTCTCTAAATCGAGATCTGGATAAGGTTCTGCAGTGAGGAAAGCCCAATCTTGTCGACTTCAATCCAACGAAAACACAATATACAACATTCACGAAGAAATGTTGGTCATCGGTTCCACAGCTGATGATGAATGGCCAGGCCCTCGAATCTGGGGAAAGCTTGAAATTACTCAGCGTCACGGTCTGTGGGAATCTATCGTAGTATAAAGACGTGGCATGTCGCCAGCTCCATCTATAGAAAACTGAGTTATCTTTTTAGAGCCAAGAAATATTTTACATCGACCCAACTGTTTCTTCTGTATGAATCCCAAATTAGACAGGGGCGCGAATATTGTTCTCGTGTTTTGAGAGCATACAGAGACGAGCGATCCGCCTGATCGGGGACACGGCGCTGACGTCGGGGTTACAGTCGCTATCACATTGAAGGCGCGTAGCTGACCTCTGTCTGTTTTACAGATATTGTCACGGGTACTGTTCTTCGGAGATTCGTGGCATTTTTCCGCGTAATTCAGTTTTTATGTGCTCTACGAGACAATCTAACGGATCGCATCAGTTCGTGGTTCACCCCCAACGTCGCGAACATCCCTGTTTCAGAACTTGTTCCGGTACAGAGCGGGGAAGCTGTTCCCGGAGCGTTACAACCTGCAACTGTTCAAAAAGGAGTGCAACCGTTATTTGGTGGCATCTCGGGGCGCCCACTCGGCGCTATAGATTCACCTCCCGAGAGAAGTCTAATAAAATAAAATAAATAAATAAAAAAGAAGGTCTTCCGGAACGGAGCAGGGGCCATAAAAGCCTTTGAAGAGTTCATTGCCTCAAAAAATCAGCACTTCTAGGAAAAGGGAATATTCGGCCTTGTATCACGTTGGAAGAATGTCATAGATGCCAATGGATTTACGGAAAACTAATATTGGCTTTTAAATTTTTACTATAAAATCGGACATTTCATGTGGTACAACCCAATATCATCATCATCACCATCGGCACTACAACCGGGATGCGGTCTTGACCTTATTTAGCAAGTCTCGAAGATTGTTAAATTTTCTATAATAATTTATTTTTACGGGCAGGGTTATTAGCCTTGCGCCGAAACAACCCACTATATGACTGATAAAAAAGATCAGTTTTATTATTTTTTTATATATATCTATTTAGTTGTTTTTTTTTTTTTTTTTTTTTTTTTACCTATTTTTTAGTACGTAAATTACCTATTTATTAATAATATGTATTTTTGTCCCAAAAATGTAAAAGAAAAAATCCTTGAATTGTTTTTTTCGTCGCTAAAGAGGAATAAAGAAAAAAACTCACGTGAGCAAATAGGCAATACAACGTAGTTAATGACTTTACATTTATATATATATTTTTTTTCTTTTCAGACGATACTGAGAACCTCATCTGAAAACCATGATAATGCGCGAAAAGGGATATCTCGCTGATTTCTACATTTTTTGCGCTATCATTTTTTGACAAATACGTTATAGTGTAAAAGGCTAAATAAAAAATTGTTGTTTACGAATCTTCCACATATTTTCACAATTTGTTTTCTAATAAAAATATTCTATGAAACTTGTAATTGGCTGTGTAATAAATCCACTATTCAAACAACCAAACAATGAAGTACCTTCAAAATCATAGCAAATTGAGTTAAAAATAACTCATTATTGTTAAGTTACCAGATTCCGGCACAATAAATTCACCCATGGTTTTTTAGGTGTTTTTTTTAAATTAAAAATATACATGTGTAGTAAAACTCAATGGTACAATGGTGAGAGTCACTGAGCCGCAAAACCTACTGCGCCTAATAGACGTTCATGTGGGCTTTCAAAACAACTCATGTCAACATGTCTAGATAGTAGATAACACTAATTTATATTACGAAGCAAAAACAAAAATAGTCGGATGTATTCCCACAAAAGGACAAAGACGGTTTTATTCATACGCCAAACTGATAAATAAATTAGAAAATCAATCAGGTATACGACAGCTGCAAATGATACGCCCGCGTACATACACAAGAATTAACCTCCGACTTCCCCCAGGAGACCTTTAAAAGCCAATCTCTTTATAAATAATTCATTCAATACCATCCAAGTTCATTCTAAGAAAAATTTCACTTTAGAACAATACTGTTCGTTACCTTCCAAACGTTTGATCAACTTATCTTGATCGCTCTCGCGCCGGGAGGAAGACTCTTTACCAGAATGTATACCCGGCAAGTATGTCCGTGTGTTGATCCTGTTTAACTTTGTCGGTTGATGATCCTGGAATATTTGGGAATTTGCAAAAACTGCCAGTATCTCTGGGCCCAACATCGGTACGTTTATTTGTGTCTCTCTCCTGTAGTCGTCTTCATGAATTTTCCCGCTGCAATTCAAATCGAAAATCTACATTAATATCTGAGGTGAGTACTGTGCTTAAACTTCTTACCTGAGCACACTGGGTTGGTTGCAAATGGGAAGATTATTATTATCAGTTTGTTGTATCCGAGTAAGCGTTCCATTTTTCTGTGGAATGTAGAAATCATCGTCTTCCGGGTTGTAATTAGCTGTAGTAGACAAACAAGACCCAAACGACAAATATAGGTAAACATACACTTAGTATAGCGTGTCTAATGTGTTTCTAATGTGTGCCCACGTTCTCTTACCTATTGATTCATCGTAACAGAATTTCTCCTCGAAGCAATTCCAGTAGATATCTTCGAAGCAGCTAAAATAATTAATTACAAACAAAAGGTAACACTCTACCAGTGATCTTCATCTCAAGACCTGCTTACCTCTGGCAGCATCGACACATTGCGTGTTTTTTTTATTGTTCTTTCCCCTTCTATTGTTGTTCTTTGACAAGTTCAAGTTCTCTCTGGCGCGTCTCACGCTTCTAAAGGTCAAGCTTATTGTCTTTGAAGCTATAATTGTCCCAAGGGGTAAAAAAACGAAAGCTAAAAGGTATGACAATGCAGTCGCTTCGGACTCTTCAGGATGGCTACCTGTTTTGAAAGCCACCGGTAATTGCTGTTGGCATGGAGTTTACCAAATTACCTGTATAAATTGAAAAAAAAATCATTGTTGTTGTTACTTTTTCAAAGTGTTCAACTGATAAGCGAATAGGTGTGTGCATGTGTATTCATAAGACGGTTCGTTGCCGGTGTATATACTGAAAGCCACCCAAGTTATCTGGATACCTTTTTGCGCGTCATTCACATCAAATCTGTTGGTTGTTGTCGATAATATAACATATAATGTAAATATTTAAATAAATTTTAGGGTTGGGATTGGCAGACTCAAATTAATGTGGATTCACAAGAGTCTGATTCTACATAATTCAATTATGTCTGGACGGAGAAGATAGAGATTAAACCTATTCAGGCTACAGGAAGAGATCAAGTGAACGTCTAAAAGCTGCCTAGTCCGCAGAAAAACAAACTGAGTATCTTACAAGGTGTTACCAAGCTGAACTCACCGCTAAGAATGTATTGTTATTTGTATAACATAATGGATTTTTAACCATAAATTTCTAACCGAGATATAAAATTAAAAGCTGTTAGCTTAGCAGAACAGATGAGTTTTTGAAATAGATTACTTGTATGAAAATTTCAGAGTCAATTGTGACTGGGTTCACTATTTAATGACTTCATAGAGATGTAATTTTAAATATGTTATTAAAAAATAAAACTTATATTATATGAGAGTTGGAAATGAGAGTGTGGAGAATAGTAGAAGAACATACCACACACATTATGCACCCACTAGTAATAACGTTTCCGTTTAACAACAAAAACAAAGTTATTGTTCTTTTGTGTTTTTTTATAAATTTTTCTTGTTGACATGCCTGACTTACTAAACATAAATAGCAAAGCCAATACGCAGCAAAAACTTCGCTGTTAGAGAGGTCTAGAATCATGTGAACAAGTGACTAGAATTTTGTGGATGCTTCTTGGCAATATTTAAAAAAAACAGTTCAATTTCAATACAATTTCCACAAGCATTAAATAAAAAATTAGAAGATTACAGAGCACCAAGGGTAGATTCAATATGTGGTTCGATTCAAGTGTAGAGAGGCTATTTGAGAAAGTTAAGTTTCCGAAACTATTTATCGTCAATTATCAAAAGAACATCTATAGCAGAGATTTCGGCAAAGTCATTGTAGAGTTCAACACAACACTCAAAAAATTGAAGAAATAAAAATATACAAAGAAACAATGAAAATTACTGTTAAGAATTAAGAATGCTATAGTTAAGAATTAACAATTTTATAAGCACATTCCATACTTGCTTGCACATCCTACTGTAATCATTGACATAAACCTTCCACTTTCTTTCCTGCCACACTGTAAAATAACTTAATACTCATATTTCCATCACCTTTCCCACACCCAGAACGAATGAAGTGATAGACGCGAATACCAGATAGGGTTTTATATTTCGGTAATTGCACATGAACTAGCCATGAGAGTGATTTTATGCAAGGTGTCCGGATTCCACGCTCAAGTCACATGATCCGTTCGATCCAATTCCCTTTTCCATTTCCCATGATTTCTGTGATGCTAATTTGTATCTAAGAGAGACCATTTTAGAGAATAAAGGGATAAAAAGTCATAAATAGAATTGAATTCGTCGGGGTTAAGTCATCATCTATCGGGGTTCAAATCGAACCTTGTGACTTTGGGTAAAATTTGTGTGATATATTGCTTTTCATCATCATCATCATCGGCACTACAACCGGGAACCGGTCTTGGCCTTATTTAGCAAGTCCTGAGGCTTGTTAAATTTTCCATAATGATTTGTTTTTTTCCGGGCAAGGTCATTAGTCTTGCGCCAGAGGCTCCCCGACGGGGAATCGAACCCCGGTCTCCCGCGTGACAGGCGTGTATACTAACCACTAAACTATCGAGGAGCACGATATATTGTTTTTATTCGTGAATAAATTCCCTTTCCAACCGTCGTAGAGCTTAGATCGTCGCGAATTATGTTCAGTACGTGTAACATCAGTTCTACGTTATAAAATAAGAATACATACCCATTGTGTAATAGTGCAGTGAACAAAGCAAACAAAAAAAACCCCAAACCAGACCCTTGTTGTACAGTTTGCTGTGTTTATATTGCTTATCAGCTTCTGCCACAATATGGGCTCAGTTCCAACCCAGAATTTAATTTCTCTTGGCTAAAACCTCACGTTCGTAAGCATATCATACATTACTACTTTCTTTATAGAAGCCCAAACATGGATAGAAACGTATCCTTTAACGGAATTGATGCTCTGTCTGAATCTATCGATAGGTTCTCGACCCTATATCCCCACACAGAAACCGTTATTGCGGGCGATTTCAATGTGCATAACTCTCAGTGGCTTCGTCACTCCAACACACGGGACCTGTATCTCATCACCCACCCAAACAAATACGCAATTGAAGTTTCTTCACCCTTGGGCACTTCAGACCACTGTGTCGTGTCAGCTAAATTTCCTCTAACCAACATTGACGCTTACGAAAACTCCCAAAAGAACAGTATGGTTCTACGAGAACGCCAACTGGGAAGGTCTGAACGATTTTTTTGGGAGGTTAAATTGGTCGTTATTTTTTCTCAATAACGATGTTGACCCTATAGCGGACACATTGACTCACATGATTCTACTTGGCATGCAAACCTCTATTGCACACACGGTAAAGAGTATCAAACCCAAGAGAAGTACATGGTTCGATTCCGTGTGCAGAGAAGCCATTAAGGCTAAAGAGTTGAGCTTCGGTTGTATAAATCGAACCGGAAAAGATGTAAGAGACCTGAAATGACTGCAATGCGTATATTCAACGCGCCAAGTTCAGGCATGATCAGAGAGTGAGGCAAAAAATACTACACTCTCCCACAGGTAGTAGAAACTTCTGGGCATTCGTGAAAAACATTCAAAACTCGGTCTCTTCATCCATTCCATCGCTCATAGTCGATGGCAAACCAGTCACCACTGGAATAGAGAAGGCGAATCTACTTGCTGCACATATACCACATCAGTTCCACCTCAACTTGAGCAAAAGCAGCACACCATGAGCCAGATTCGCTTCCGTACGCGTACTGTTGCTTGGGCACTCAAGGAGCTAAACGCACACAAATCCGCTGGTCACCAATAATGCGATTCGTGACCTTAGGGCAGACCTAGCAACGCAAATCAGGGCCTCAGATCATTCAAAAGACATAGCAGGAAGCATAAATGCCTTATGAAAAAATATTGATCTCTCCCTAAAATGCTAATTCCCAAAAGGAGTGACAAATCATCCCTTTCTTCTTGTCGATCCATAGCACTAACTTCTATTCTCTCGAAGATAATGGAATCACTTATCAACCGTCAACTTTCGAAATATCCGGAATCAAATGACCTCCTCAATGACAGCCAATATGGCTTTCGTAGCAACAGGCCCACAGGAGATCTGATGGCGTACTTTACCGAAAAATGGACCCATTCCATCCATTACCTCGGTGAAAGCAAGGTAGTCGCATTGGATAATTCAAAAGCCTTCGACAGAGTTGGCATCCAGCCCTTTTGTCAAAATTGCATTCATCTGGAGTGGACAATTCCCTGATCCAATGGATAATTGACTACCGTTCAATTCAAGTGGTTCTTGATGGTGTCAAATCTGTCTCCCATCAAATTAATGCAGATGTTCCCCAGGGTTCGGTACTCTCACCCACCCTCTTCCTGATCTTTATAAATGATCTCTTGTCAATTACTTACAACCCAATTCACTCGTCTGCCGACGATGGCACGTTGAGTTTCTCATACTCATACGGACACTCCCGTCCAAACACTTCGAACGTCACTAACAACCAACAACTTATGCTTGATACATTGAATTCAGACCTCAACAAGATATATCAATGGGGATTATCTAACCAAGTAGATTTCAATGCCCGAAAAACTCAGTGATGTCTCTTGTCGTTAAAGGCGAGCCCCAAAATAAATATACTGTCTATGAACGGCACTTGCATCGACGAAGCCGAGGAACTATCAATCCTCGGCACTAGAATTAATTCGACTCTTAACTGGAATGACCACATATTTTAAGCTGCGAAAAGTGCCGCCAAATGTATGGGATTCCTTAAGAGATGCAAAAGATACTTCACTCCATCCAACCTGGCCACTATTTACAAGGCGTATATTCGTCCAAAAATGGAGTACAACTCCCATATTTGGTCAGGCGGATCCAAAATTGCACTACACGTGCTCGACAGGATACAAAAACGAGCAGTGAAACTTATTGGGAACCCAGCTGTGAGTCGATCAATTCCGTCGTTAGAACATATGCGCAACGTACCATGCCTATCTCTTCTCTATAGGTATTATCACGGTCGTTGCTCAACTGAACTTGCTGAATGTGTTCCGCCTCCTCAGACATTTTCCCGCGATACCCATCAATCTAAGAATGCGTATCAATTCACGTTGAAAGTAAACTTCAGGCACACAAATAAACACAGAGAGTCATTCTTTACCCGAACCACACGAATGTGGAATGTTCTGCCTGATCAAGTGTTTCCAGGCCGTTGTGATGTCCAGACATTCAATACTTGTGGGGGTTCTCTGTATCACATGGAGAACCAACCTCCAATTCCTACCTAACTTCGACCGCTAACAGCGCGTCACCCTAACCCAACCTGCAATCCACGCGCAAACACGCAAAAACACATCCCACTACGTAACAGCATCCGTCCGCAAATCCGCAATTGCATACATCCCCCAACTTACCAAGAACCCATTTTCCAAGCTGTAATAAACGCATATTCAAATTTACAACGGAATACTCACCATCTCCATCAACCACATTGCAACCAAGCAATTCTAATTTCCCCCGAAAATCATTCCGGCTCACTTCCTGCTTAAACTATTTCCTCGCTTGTAACCAAGCAACATTTAGTTTCCCCGAAAATCATTTCAGCTCCCATCCTACCCAATACCAATTCCCCTTTCCGTGAAACAACCATCGCAACGACAAAGACCCACATCCCCTTGTCTACCCGACAACTCACGCCCATATTTGGTCGTATTTCCAAACCAATTTCCTCGTATACATAGCGCCAGAGGAATTTAACTCAGACTCTACGGCAACGATTCTCCAGACCTAAATTCCCTATGCAAGCACAGCAACCCTTTTCAAAGTTCCTAGTAAGTGGCAGTGAGTTTATTTACGATTGCAAAAATTTACGATTTCAACCACCGGATAGACTAAAACTAAAATAGACTAAAGTGAAGTATGATTTAATTAAGAGGCCATTGTGCCGAGTGTCTTTGTAAATTTACGGCTAATCTCACGATTGTACAAAGTTGCGCACTGCAAGCTATTGAATAAGTGCCAGTATTAAGATAGACTAGAATAAAACCCAGTTGAATAAAGAACAATTTGCTACGAAAACTGTGTTTTTCATCATACTTATTCATCGTTTGACGATCATTTGTTCCTGTTTTTAACCGTCGCTCGGCGGCGATCAGCGTTCCATTCAGTTTTGACGGGAGTTTCGCAGTCTCAGTTCGGTGGGAGTGTAGTGAACCCGTGCCATACGTTGCCATCAAAACCTCTCCCCCACAGACCCATATACATCGACACCTCCTTTCCTTATCTACTTCCTCTCCTTCCGTTCGCACTGTGGTCTGACATTTAAGGGTACTTCAAAATCCCCTTTTATGTCCGCGTTGGTGTAAAAAAAAAATAGACTAGTGTAAAACAATTGCAACGAAATGACCTACGGGCCAAATGTGAATGGTAATCGGCTTAGCGATCGTACGGAAGATACAAATAGCGATATTCGACTAAACTTTCCTAGTTTACTAACAATGAACAATACAATAAATCTGAAGTTTCTAATTATATCATCCAAGGAGAGTGGTAAGCCTATTTCATCGCTATGTCCATTTTTAATTAAAAAAATGATAGACGATGTTAGCCAAGAGTATGAACAAATCACTGTTCTACGAGACGGATAATTATTAGTAAAAGCTAATTCTGGAAATGGGTCAACAAAAAGTCGCAGATGTGTACAAATTTACGAGGGTAGATGACTGTAAAGTGTGAAGACCCTCCGGACTTATGTTATTTACTTTTAACCTATTCCAACCAACGAATATATATCCCCAACCGCATGAGGTGCGGGAACTGCCAACGACTCGGCCATACCACAAAACGCTGCACCAATACCACAATGTGCGAAAAGTGTAATCTGCCACCTCATAGCCCCGCAAATTGGAGACGCACTATGTGCGCCAACTGCTCACTCGGCCCCGGATAAAACTTGTCCATCGTATATCCAAGCGAAAGAAATATTAACAATAAGAATCACAAACAAATGCTCAATGGGCGAAGCCAAACGAATTTATTAGGAAAAAAATATCCCCAAACCTGATCAATTTTCAGGAAGCTTCGCAGATACACTAAAATCGAGCTAATTACAAGGACCCTCAACGGAACAAAACAATCAAAAAACGACATTCAAGGAATCCCTTTCAACCAACTCCTCCTCATCTGTTACAATCAACAGTCTTCAAATTGCATCGCCCCACAAGCCAAAAAAGTCAGCAACACATAACCCCCCTAAACCAAATTCCTCTATAACACCACTAATCCAACGAACACCATCAATCCAATTAACGTCATCAACTCAACTAACATCATCAACTCAATTAACCACATTCGAACCCCCACAACTACAAACAAGTTCGCCAACAAAACTGAAACCATTCCACACACCACGACAAGCTGCTCTGCTAATAGCCATTCGCAACGTACCCCTTCACCCAAATCAAAGGTAAAAATAAACCGTCTCTCAGTAATATAAAGATTAATAGAAATGTAGATACCTTAGTAGATGAAGATATTACAATGCAACTATAAAACTAACAACCAAGCCCCTGACTCAATCCAGAGTTCAAGTGCCCCACATCCGGAACACCGGTGTCTAGATCCTAACAACATAGATCCCACCTACCATACCTCCCAACACCTTAATAAATTTAAGAATATATAACCTCATCTCTCAGCAACATCAAATCCCAAGCACACTAGCAGGGCTGAACGCCCAAAACTCGCTCCAAAACAAAAACCATTCACCATTCTACAATGGAACATGAACGGTTATACCAATAACTTTGACGAACTAAACATTCTAATTAAAGAGTATCATCATCATCATCGGCACTACAACCGGGAGCCGGTCTTGGCCTTATTTAGCAAGTCCTGAGGCTTGTTAAATTGTCCATAATGATTTGTTTTTTCCGGGCAAGGTCATTAGTCTTGCACCAGAGGCTCCCCGACGGGGAATCGAACCCCGGTCTCCCGCGTGACAGCCGGGTATACTAACCACTATACTATCGAGGAGCAATTAAAGAGTATAACCTACATATTATATCACTGCAAGAAATGCATTGTCCAGTCAACACCAAATCTACTAAATCCTACAAACCAATCGTAATTACTGGACCGAGCTCACATTCCGATATAGAACTAAAGAACCAGCTAACACTCGAATTGGAAAACAACGTCGTAGAATCAAGTGCTCAATTGCAAGTGCTATTCTACCGGTATATGATCCCGAATATAAACTTAGAATTCTTGCATCCCGAGGAGCAACTTCTGGCGTAGAAGAAAGGTTTGAAGTAGAGGACTCGCTAAGAGATATTGACAAATAATCAACAACCGACAATAAGCTGAACAGGGGAGCATAAAGCTCAACGCCCCCTGCGACCTGCCAGCAGAAGCTACAGCGACCGCTCCACGGTCGACCAAGTAAGTCCTCATTTACTTAACCCCTATATTTACCTTTAAATAAATTTAAATACATTAAATATATATATTATAATTAAATTGTTAAAATAACCATAACAATTTTTGGGAGTGCGAACGTGTTCGGACGTGTTTGTTTTTCAATCGAAAGTGACATTCGTAAAAAAGAGAAAGCCAAAGCGAAACTTGCACACAGACGTAAGCGGGTTCCCGGGGCAGAGCAATGTTGAATCACCCAAATATCATTAGTTTACAGTTGGCCAGAGGAAAAGGAAGAGGGATTTGAGGTTGGAGGGTGAAGAGGCTCCAAAAGGTGATACTGGGAAGACCAATAGAAGGAGACCACGCCGGGACGCTATAATAATATTCAAAACCGGGGTAAAAACATATGCGAATGTACTGAAGTTTATGAAGGCCAAGCCCGAGCTAAGTGAACTCGGAAATAGCGTAAATAAAGTTCGAAAGACAGCAAAAGGGGAATTGCTGCTAAAACTGAAACACCGTCCAGAGTCCACCACCGAGACGCTGAAAGCAAAGGCACAACAAGTACTAAAGGAAGATGCTAATGTCAAAACAGTGTCACAGGAAATCACGGTTGAGTGTCGTGATTTAGATGAGGTGACCACTGTGGAGGAAATCCTGACAACGATCGTTATTGAGTTACCTGCGCTGAACTCGATCCCAAAGGAAGCGGTAAAGAGTTTAAGAAGAAAACCAGATGGCACGCAGACTGTCATCATCCGCTTACCAAGAGAAAAGGCTAGCATGTTGCTGACTACAGGTTTCCTACGGGTTAGATGGGTGATATGCAGACTTCGAGAGAACACATCGCACCCACACGATGTTTCAGATGTTCGCAATACGGACATGTGGCGAAATCCTGCAAATCCGAAGAAGATCGTTCGGAAATCTGTTTGAAATGCGATGAAAAAGCCCACAAAGCGATGGGCTGTAAGGTACAACCCGAATGCAAGTTCTGCGAATCAGGATGCGAAGGCGGTGACCACCACTCAACAGAGAGTTACAAATGCCGAGCATTTAAAAACGCGATGTCCAATCTTCTCAATAAAAATGGACAGGTTTAAGTGTATTCAAATCAACTTAAACCATTGTGGAGCCGCACAAGCTCTCCTTTCCCAAACGATTAAAGAATATGGTGCCGACGTGGTACTCATCAATGAGCAGTACAGGATGCCTGGCACTGGTACTATTACATGTGAGGAAGACAGCAGCAGAACAGGGGCCATCTGGACAACTGGAAATTCCCCAATCGAATGCAGAAGTGTGCAGCGGCTGGAAGGAATTGTCTATGCTAAGATCAGAAGAATTCATTTCTACTGCTGTTACGCTCCGCCAAGGTGGGAAATAGAATATTTTAAATGCTTTTTGGACAGAATAACACACGAAGCGAGAGATAATAGCCCTCTTATAGTTGCTGAAGATTTCAACGCTTGGGCAGTATAATGGGGAAGCACAAGGACCAACAGTAGAGGCCAGGCATTACTTGAAGCCTTCGCAGTCCTAGATGTGGTGTTACTTAATGATGGTGTTAATGACACCTTCATAAACGAGAGAGGCCGGTCCAAAATCGACATCACATTTGCCAGTTCCATGTTTGCAAGAAGTATGGAGTGGCCAGCTTTGGACACCTACACCCATAGTGACCACCAAGCAAATATTACCGCACAGGGGATTCATCACTAGCAAATTGGTGAAGAAAGCCCAGGAAAATGGGTGAAAAGAGAAGGACCTCGATGCGGAACTGATCGATTATATACTGGAAGATCAAATCGCACAGTTTGACGCAGAGGCCGATGCGAATAGACAGGTTGGAAAAGTCATGACGTGACTAACTACCGCATGTGATGCTTCTATCCCACGAAAAAGACAACCAGCGGGGGCTATCAAACCAGTGTATTGGTGGAACTCAGAAATCGCCCATATGCGATCGGAGTGCAACAGGTTACGACGCTTGCAACAAAGAGCAAGAAACCGTAACACCTACCCACAGTTGCATGCCGAATTCGTCAACAAACGGAACGAGTTGAGGAATGTGATCCGCAAAAGTAAATATGACGCGTTCTGATCCCTAAATAACAACCCATGGGGTAGCGTTTACAGGATAGTCATGAAAAGACTACACATCAACAGTAGTCAAATGCAAAAAAGTAAAACTGACATGGCAAGAATCGTTGCTGTTCACAGTGCGATGAGATGTTGAGATTGCAAGAGGAGTGGAGTATCACTGAAGGAGAGATACCTCCCGTGACCATCGAAGAGGTGGTCTTGGCTGCAAGGGTTGTCAAAAAAAAAAAAACAGGACGCCGGGACTGTAGTGAAGACTGCTTTAACAAAAAAGTCGGAAGTCTTCACCAGTCTCTTCACAACCTGCCTTCAAACAGGACAATTTCCCAAACGATGGAAAAAACAACGGCTTGTACTTATACCAAAAGGAGTCAAGAATCCAGAGTGGCCGTCGTCTTATCGCCCGTTGTGCATGTTGGACACAACAGGAAAACTGCTTGAGCGAGTAATTGCCACTCGCCTGGAACAATTCACTGAGGGGACATAGGGGCTTTCTGAATCGCAGTATGGGTTCCGGAAAGGTATGGTAGATCAACCGGTAAGGCACTATCTGTGATGTGCGACATTGCTCGCAATGCGATAGCTGGAGCACTCTGGCTAGGTGGTACAAAAAAATATTGCACGGTGGTGACGCAAGACATTAAAAATACGTTTAACTCGGTGAATTGGAATCGGATTCTAGAAGCGTTGCGCGATCTACAAGTCTCACCCTAATTGGTGCGTATACTAGCAAACTATCTATCGGATAGAAGACTGCTGTATGATACAGATGAGGGATCACAGGAATGTACCTCAGGGGTCTGTATTAGGTCCGTTGTTATGGAATATCATGTATGATGGTGTGCTCGGGGTCAATGTACAGAAGGAGTTAGAATTATTGGGTACACAGATGATTTGGCAATAGTGGCCGTAGCTAAACTTCTAGATGACCTGGAGAATATTTTCTGCCAAAAAATCCAGAGCATTAAATGCTGGCTAGATATGGCCGGGCTGAAACTAGCTGGACATAAGACGAAGGCAGTTTTAATAATCGGCCGCGAGAAAGTTGAACACCTTGATTTAGAAATAGAAGGACAAATAATCAGATCCAGTCCCTATATTAAATATCTTGGTGTTATACTCGACAACAGGTTGAGCTTCAAGGAATACCTGTGGGTTAGAATCATTGGGTACCCCGATGATTTGGCAATAGTGGCCGTAGCTAAACATCTAGATAATCTGGCGAATATTTGCTCCCAAAAAATCCAGGGCATTAAATGCTGGCTAGATATGGCCGGACTGAAACTAGCTGGACATAAGACGGAGGCAGTTTTAATAATCGGCCGCAAGAAAGTTGAACACCTTGATTTGGAAATAGAAGGACAAATAATCAGATCCAGTCCCAATATTAAATATCTTGGTGTTATACTCAACAACAGGTTGAGCTGCAAGAGTATGCAAAGTTTTGGCGAGACTGCTACCCAATCTTGGAGGACCCCGGCCCCACATAAGGAAACTCATAACCAGTGTCAACACCTCCATTATAATGTATGCAGCTCACATATGGGCAGGAGCCGCACAGTATAAGTCGCACATGAGGGGAGTGAACTCAGCACATAGGCTGGCATCACTAAGAGTATGCTGTTCATTCCGAACGGTGTCCGAAGATGCCATAAATGTTTTGGCAGGGAGGACACCTCTTGGCATTGCAGCTAAAGAAAATGCTGCATTGCATGAGGTCTCCCAAGAGAAGCGTCGGAGAATGCAGCCACAATTAAAGCTCTCAAGCCTAAGAGAATGGCAACGAAGGTGGGATTCTTCCACCAAAGGAAGATGGACCCACACCATGATACCCGATATAGAAACATGGGTGAAAAGAAAACATGGCGAGCTGAATTAGCACTTGACTCAGCTAATACCATGACATGGATGCTTTCGGCAATACGTGCACAAGTATAAGCATGTGAATCACCCATACTGCTTGTATTGCGAAGGTAAAATAAAAAATGCGGAACACGTACTCACAGAGGGCGTGAGATTCGAGTCCGCATGAACGATTGTGGAGAGATGAGACGGACAGTTCCTTCGACATGAGTAATAGAATACCTGCTGAGTTCAAAACAGGCATAATCCGTACCAAATGGTATTCTCTGTGAAATGATGCAGCAGTTGCGACGCGACTACCGGAGTAACAGGTAAGCTCCGTCCCGCCCCGCGATGGAATATCTAACATAAAGTTCCGCGGCGATCAACGGGAATATGAGCCTGGCGGAGGTGGTTTTAGTCGGTGTAAACCCTGGATCGGTCTGGAAGTATCTTTTGAAAATTTCCTACCGAAACCAAAAAAAAAAAAAAAAAACCCCTTAGACTCTACAACTTTTCTAACTGCAGGCGAATTATCCGAGATCGTAAGATCAGCAAATAACAAAAAGTCAACCGGATTAGATGGAATTATCACACCTTCTGTTTAAAAGGCTACGTCCACCGAATCTGCTTCCCATCCTCGTTTTTCTTAATTATATGCCACTTCCCAGAGAACTGGAAAACGGTGGTAGTATTTCCTTTTAAGAAGCCCGGTGGTAGTAATAACCCTTGCAATTATCGTCCAATATCCCTATTAAATACACTAAGTAAGATACTTGAACGCAAGATCTATCAAAATCTTCTCTCATTTGCCAATGAGAATGCTCTCATCCCTAACTCTCAGTTCGATTTCCGTAAGAACCACACTCCACATGTCATGCTCTACTAAAATTTACACATGATGTTACAACCGGTCTCCAAAACGAAAGACCTACCGTGTGCATATCTCTCGATATTTCTGAGGCGTCTGGATCTTCTGTACAAACTACACTCCATATTTAGTCTAAACTCTCACACAACAAAGCTCTTAGCCTCTTATCTTTCTGACAGAAAATTCGTTCTGAGAATGAATTCTCAGAAGCTCGCAACATAACCACGGGTGTTCCCCAAGGCTCTATTTTAGGGCCAATCTTATATTTGCTATATACCTCAGATATTCCTTAACCCGTATCTCCTAATGTTGTAATGCTGAATTATGCTGATGATACATTAATTTACTCTAACAACAAATTTGGTAAGGCTGCAAGAAACCGCATTAAAAACTTCCTCCCTAACCTATCAACATCCCTCAATAAATGGAAACTTCACCTTAACCCAAATAAAACGCAGCTCATAGTGTTCAAGGGCAAAAACGAGCACTGTACAAACAACACTAGACGCTGCCACAACAAAATTAAAATTAAACTAAACAACACTCCGATAAAACCCAAAAATATCTGGCAATAACTTTTTCTAATAACTTTTCTTTTTCCTCCCACATTAAAAATTCTCTTCATAAAGCCATAATTCAGCTTAATCTCTGTAGAAGAGTTATGTGGAAACCTAATAGTCTCTCTCACAAAGTCAAATTGCTCATCTACAAACAAATTATCAGACCCACAGTCACGTACGCGTGCCCACTCATCATCATCATCATCGGCACTACAACCGGGATCCGGCCATGGCCTTATTTAGCAAGTCTACCCACCGGTATCCAGTCCTCATCCGAAAAATCAGGGCGAAAAATCATGCACCGTACTTGAGTCCTTACCCGATTTAAAAAAGAAGCAGCAAATTTGCAGTATAAGTATAAGTATAAGTATAAGTATAAGTATAAGTATAAGTATAAGTATAAGTATAAGTATAAGTATAAGTATAAGTATAAGTATAAGTATAAGTATAAGTATAAGTATAAGTATAAGTATAAGTATAAGTATAAGTATAAGTATAAGTATAAGTATAAGTATAAGTATAAGTATAAGTATAAGTATAAGTATAAGTATAAGTATAAGTATAAGTATAAGTATAAGTATAAGTATAAGTATAAGTATAAGTATAAGTATAAGTATAAGTATAAGTATAAGTATAAGTATAAGTATAAGTATAAGTATAAGTATAAGTATAAGTATAAGTATAAGTATAAGTATAAGTATAAGTATAAGTATAAGTATAAGTATAAGTATAAGTATAAGTATAAGTATAAGTATAAGTATAAGTATAAGTATAAGTATAAGTATAAGTATAAGTATAAGTATAAGTATAAGTATAAGTATAAGTATAAGTATAAGTATAAGTATAAGTGTAAGTGTAAGTGTAAGTATAAGTATAAGTATAAGTATAAGTATAAGTATAAGTGTAAGTATAAGTATAAGTATAAGTATAAGTATAAGTATAAGTATAAGTATAAGTATAAGTATAAGTATAAGTATAAGTATAAGTATAAGTATAAGTATAAGTATAAGTATAAGTATAAGTATAAGTATAAGTATAAGTATAAGTATAAGTATAAGTATAAGTATAAGTATAAGTATAAGTATAAGTATAAGTATAAGTATAAGTATAAGTATAAGTATAAGTATAAGTATAAGTATAAGTATAAGTATAAGTATAAGTATAAGTATAAGTATAAGTATAAGTATAAGTATAAGTATAAGTATAAGTATAAGTATAAGTATAAGTATAAGTATAAGTATAAGTATAAGTATAAGTATAAGTATAAGTATAAGTATAAGTATAAGTATAAGTATAAGTATAAGTATAAGTATAAGTATAAGTATAAGTATAAGTATAAGTATAAGTATAAGTATAAGTATAAGTATAAGTATAAGTATAAGTATAAGTATAAGTATAAGTATAAGTATAAGTATAAGTATAAGTATAAGTATAAGTATAAGTATAAGTATAAGTATAAGTATAAGTATAAGTATAAGTATAAGTATAAGTATAAGTATAAGTATAAGTATAAGTATAAGTATAAGTATAAGTATAAGTTTAAGTATAAGTATAAGTATAAGTATAAGTATAAGTATAAGTATAAGTATAAGTATAAGTATAAGTATAAGTATAAGTATAAGTATAAGTATAAGTATAAGTATAAGTATAAGTATAAGTATAAGTATAAGTATAAGTATAAGTATAAGTATAAGTATAAGTATAAGTATAAGTATAAGTATAAGTATAAGTATAAGTATAAGTATAAGTATAAGTATAAGTATAAGTATAAGTATAAGTATAAGTATAAGTATAAGTATAAGTATAAGTATAAGTATAAGTATATTTAAAATAAAAGGAGAACCCACAACACAGTGTTTTTTCCCCTCAACATCGTTCACCACTCGTCCCTCGGGATAGAGGAAGCACGGTGGTGACCGCAAGATACGATAGGGACGAATCTAGAAGAGACCTTGTCCTTTTCAGAACAAGGAGAAAGCCTCTCCTATGTGATAACATTGAAGAGGATTTCCCACCATCACCGGTAAAGAGATGCTCAACCGGGTACGTCTGGTGCGATTTTCCACAATCGTGGTAAGGACATTTAGCAAGGATAGAGGGCTACGGAGAGAGTAGCATTAGATAGCTTTGCGTTTTGAATTCGTGACATGGAACTGGGTTATCAGAGGAATAGCGTTTTTTTGTTTTTCAGGTCTTACCTTTTTTCAGGTATTTAGTCAATAGCAAGCGGCCGAACATTGTTTGTAGAATACGGTCTATTTGGGAAGCTTTATGGATATAAGAAACTCCGTTACCCAGAACCAAACCAGTTTTAGATACAATGGGGGATGTGAAGTTCCATTCTGAAAAGAGTAATTTCGATAATTGACCCAGCATAGGCGTTAAAATCGTAGTTTTTAAAGCAAATCTCTGATCACGAAGAGAATGCAAAGAGATCCCGCATACATAATTTCGTATTTCCATACTTGAAGAGGTTGTTTAGGTTGGTTAATCGTTTGAATTGTTAGTCGATATCAGACAATGGTCCGAATTCCCAATGGCGCACTTGTTTATTAGAAATAGATGTTTAACTGGAATGACAAAAACAGATCCAAAATATTCGGAGAATCACTCCGGCTCTATTATTGTAATTGCGACTAATAGCGAATGTGTTCCATTTTAGACCAACGTGCAGCGGCACCTTTTTAAAATACTTTGTCCCCTTTTCCACTCGGAATCTATGTTGAGGGAATCGTAGAACTGCTTTTGTGCGCGAGTATTGTATACAGAAAAAACAAACAAACCAACGATAAAATAAATAAATGCAACTAAATCGAGCAACTACACATTGACCTTCATATTCAATAAGTAATTAGAATCACTGTAAACACTTAATACAGAAATTGGGGAATAGAAACGAAGTTATTCAGATACACGTTGTATACTAATTTAAGTTAAAGGTTTCCGACTACCGTCGTTCGTGTAACCTTCCACATATCATTCCGTAAAACACCGGCACCCTTCAGTGTAAGTGCCGTAAGCCTTGTGACTGACTACTTTTTGTTGAATGGTTGACAATCAACAATACGCGTAAATACAAACTTATCAATTTATTTTTCGTTTATGTACGAGAAGTCAACACCTTATTGATTTATGTTTGATAGCAATTATAGATATTACATACTCGTTTGATGACAAACCAGGTAGTCGCATATAAACATAAATTTGAAGAGTGTCGTGATGAAAACGTTTCTTCTCTGTTTCGCTTCTCCTGACTTATTTGGAGTCTTACATAGATCGGGGATATTGACCCTACTCTCAAACGTGCCCACCGGACCATGGTCATCATTTGTGACCGCCCTCAACCATCACTCGAATACTTCGTGCAAGAATCAAAAGTCCCTTCTTTTAGAACAACAACTCAAGTGTGGATTTCTCGACCATAATAAAGAGGCGACGTAAGGCGGGTAACCCAATCTTCATATAGGGAATGTACCAGCCTATTGTCTGACTGGCCCCATGAGCCTCTCACCAGGTGCTGTATTCTGACAACATTCATGACTCACACGGCTTGATGATTTAATCAGTTGTCCTCGTTCTTCGATAAAATATGAAGTAATTAACAATGATCAAAGATGGGACGATCGGCACCCATTGTGCAATCGCGTTTACCTTTATTTTAACGTCGATAAGAGGGCGTACTTGGAGCAACTAATCCCTTAGATAGAGACACATACCGAACAAAGTAAGTACTCACTTGACTGAATTTGCTATTGTAGCTTCCGGAAGTGGGTGACAAGATAGTCAAGAAGTCTGTTAAATATACTTAAAAAATTATCACCGACGTGTGGAAAATAAATGTCAGACATTAACCTGAATGTAAATTAATTATATAAATTATATATGTATAAAATGTATTTTGGTTTCAGAACAGAGTGGTACATCATTAACGGGTATGATATATAAATAGGTATAGAAATATTTACTTTTCGAATTCACAGTTTGCTATCTAATTGAGTCTTTGTTATTTTAAAACGTGAGCTCTGACTTGGATTCAAAGACTCTAGGAACAAATGTATAAATTAAGGAGTTGTTCGTAGTCACGTCTCTAGGGTTTGGGTTCTGCAGAATACCAGGTTATGGACATCCTGAAGAATTTAGCCGCATTCACCAAATTCAGTTAAATCGTGGTTTGAGTATATATATATATATATATATGTAGTGGGCCAAGTAGGTTTCGAGATTGGCTATGGAAATCGTCGTTGAGATATCTGAATATTTTTTTTATTCAAACCATTCTCCTCTAGATCCAATACACTTGTTACTGCAATTCAACAGTGATTCAAATTGGTGTTTTAGCTGATTTTATGGGAGGGCCTTAGTGTTGTTTTCATGGTCGAAATGTTATTTAAAAAATCATCGTTTTAACTTTAATTTAATTTTGGGAATAGAGACAAGTCGCACAGGGCTGTAGTGATGTTTTACCTGCCTAAAGACGTTACCGCTTTTTGGGGCAACTTCCAGCACGAACTGCGAACCATCTTGATTCGGATTTCGCGAACGAATATTAAGTTTTACGGTACGCAATACTTCTTTATTTATTAGTTTATTCACACAATGGTTAAATGTACAATCGGTCATTTATGATTTACATAACTTAAAGTGTTTACAAATCTTAATTATAAGTCTTAATTAAACGGAGGAACTTAAAATGATTGAAAATCTTAATTATTCACAGAACAAATAGGTGATTATAAATCTTCCGTTATTCACAGGCACTTAATGTGATTGAAAATCTTTATTATAAGTCTTAATTAAACGCAGGAAAAGGCGCGACCGACTCCACTTTTCGATATATTAAAACTTTCTGTCCGCTAGAACTCCTTATGCGTGTTACTGCATATAAACATTAATCAAAGTATTCTGCATGCGATGCAATACTCGCGTTCATTCAGAAGCAAAGCCTTCTCCACGGACAATTAATTCATATCGCATATCTTGCGATCATCATCCATCCATCCCAAAGCATATATCCGTCGGGCACTTGACCTTCCTTTCTGCTCCGCATAACGAAACTCAAACAAGCACCTGTCCACAGACCTACACGGTCTCATGTTACAAGTACACATGTTTACAGGTGTAATGCATGATATGCGAGCACAAGCGGCAATATCAAGGACCACCGGCGACGAAATAATCGAGCGTCAGAAAACTGCTGAATTCGGCGAAGTAGCGCGCACAGCAGTCAGGCGCAATAAATCGTATGATACGATTGGCACATGCGGGCAATGGCCTATAATTGGTTCGCCGCATTGAAAACAATTGAATAATTGCGCAAGTCATTACCGACGCATTTTTAGTAAGGAAAACGATTATGGAATTGTTTAATTCTTTGTCGCTGCAGTTTTTGCAGAACAATTGAACGATTGGATTATGGCAGGCGAATAACCTCGGAATAGGTTACACGTTCGGTGTGGAAAAATGTATCATCTGCACATTTAGCAGATTAAAATGGTATATAAAGTGGTTGCAAATGAGTTGAAGTCGCAGTGCAGTATAGAAGAATAAGCAAGAAGACTGTGGCCCTAGCGTATGTACAGCGGGTCTACTTGCTTTTGTAAAAGTGGTAAAAGTACAGGGATGGAAATTCCCAATTTGTCTTGTTAATAAAGTGAAAACAAAAAGAATTAAAGTAAACAAAGTGTCTTTCATTAAAACGAAAAAGGGAAGACAGCCATCTGTAATATCGACTCACCACACGCAGTGTGAACTACCGGCCACAGGAACGACTCAACACACTCAGGGTGTCAGCTACGTGTAAGTAGTTTATAGCATATAACAGTAAATTAGAAATAAACGTTGATGACGTGGGGCTAGAATAACAGAAATATTTTAATAATCAAATCCCAATCTTTCCGATAAATAAATAATAAATGTTAGCATCTGGGGTTACCCTCAGGTGTTACATTTTGACAATTATTAAATGTTAATATCAGAGTTCAAACTCTGGTGTTACATGCGCACTTCCAAAGACGTGGACGACTCCGATTCGAGATATATTCAGACTGTTTTTTACGTTTTAGGTGGAGGGCACGACTTGCCTCCACGGAATCTGTTGAAAGACTAATTAATTGCAGGAAATTAAATTTCATTTTTGCTCGTCGACCAATAGGGGATGATCCTCCATGCATTGGTCCCAGCAAAGAGCGCGAAACACACACACGACGACCACTTCGGTCGCCCGTGATGTGTGGTCATGAGTCTGTGAACCGAGGGTAGCGTTTGCATCTGGGCAAGTCATCATTACAAGGGGATCCGTGTGTTTACACGACCAGCAACTGCGTACAGCATTTATGCCGTTCACTGTGCATGTCCATTGGCGTCCCGAAGGGTGTGTGTTAACATTATTGAGAATTCGATTTCCTTCGGTAGCCAGTCGCTAGGCACGATACATGTCCGGGTGGAGTGACTGGCCGGCATGTATGCAGATAGGTAAAAAAAAGAAGGAAACGAAAAAGGAATATTAAATGATGGTTATTTACTTTCCTTGGGTAGCCAGGTGCGAGTTATTCTATTGCTTGCCGATCGGTTTACCGACCGATGTGCTCGCAGATAAAAAGAAAAGAGCGCTAGGAGATATGAGCACCGAAATGGATTATGACGCGACGCATGCCACCATGTCCCTGGGCAATATGTTTGTTTGGTGCTAATGCAATTGCATTAGCGAAAATTATAGATTTAAGTACTTTAGGAGAAAGTTATTACGTAATTACTAGAAAAGTTAGAAATGGCGTTCAAATGTAACCGCCGTAATTTATTGATTTCAGGGTTTCAGGTGCTCTGGCTGGTCCAGGAAAAGATTTTTGTGGTAATCGAATGTAAGGTAAGCGGTGGCGTTATGTGGAAACGCCACAGGGCCATATCAAATGAATACGGAAAATAATTCCACATAGACTTGATTTCGTACCAAAAATTGACGACCAATGTGTGGGGTGTGATTCGACGCTTTATCGGACAAGAGAAATTAGATCTCTGGACCTTATATTCGGATTGAATGTGACGGATTCTGGCCATGAGACGGTTCAAGATCATCATCATCATCATCGGCACTACAACCGGGATCCGGTCTTGGCCTTATTTAGCAAGTCACGAGGCTTGTTAAATTTTCCATAATAATTTATTTTTACGGGCAAGGTTATTAGCCTTGCGCGCTTCAAGATACTATAGTAATTATTTAGCCTTTTTGAACGAATTTTCTGCGTTTCTTTAGCTGTTGATCTCTCATCCGAATTTCTCGACCTCCTTTCGATCTTTTTTTTCGTTCTTTTTGCCTCCTGAGCCGTGGTCCAGAGCAGTCACAGTAAGAGTGGTCCCTGGTGAAGCAAATGAATACGGATAACGGAAAGAGAATACAATGTGCCTTATCCTGCCCCCCCCCCCCCCCCCCCCACCTTTCTACTTCCTGCTAAACCAGCAGATATCATCTGTACCCTCGATACGTGACCTCGGGATCTTATTTGAGAGCTTAGCTTCATCCCGCATATCATTCTTAAGGCCAACTCTGTCCTTGGGTTTGTGAAACACTGGTCTAAAGAATTCTCTAATCCTTACGTTTCCCGTTCTCTCTACATAGCCTTCGTCCGCCCCCTTCTTGAATACGATATTATAAGAGATCTTATGGATTGAAAGATCATAAAACCGAATGATTATGATATGCATCGCCCATTGTTCTAGTGAAGAAGAAATCTAGAGCAACCCGAATATGCGTAGATTATCGTGCATTGAATAAACTTACAGTGCGTGTTGACTACCCACTACCGCTAATTGAAGATTGTTTAGAGTACCTTCATTGTGATGCTAGCGCACTTGGTTATGGCGCTGTCCCCCTGCAGCAGTAGGTTGACAATAAGTTCCACCCCGTGGCCTACTTTTCGAAAAGTACCACACCACAGGAATCACGGTACCACAGCTTCGAACTCGGGACCCTGACAATAGTTTCTTCTCTTCGACGTTTTTGCGTTTATCTGGAAGGATTCCCGTTTACTCTTGTTACTGATTGTAGCTCTCTTACCCTTACACTTAACAAGAAAACCGTTAATCGAGGTGGGCGTTAGAATTAGAGAACCACAACTATATGGCCAAACAACGTAGTGGAGTTAACATGAATCACGCAGATGCTTTAAGTAGATGTTTTATGGTTTCCGCAGTAAATTCCGAAAACATAGATTTCCAATTGAGAACAGCCCAAAATCGTGATCGGATAATCTCATCTCTAAGGGATAAACTAGGTGAGGAGGATTCTACATCGTTCGCCCTCCATAATGGTGTTGTGTTCCGAAGGGATAAGTCTGGTAGACTCCTCTATTATGTGTCGACTGAGACGGAAACAAACCTAATTAGGCATGTCCATGAACGCATTGGCCACTTGGGTGTCATGAAGTGTTATTACCAAATCCGACAGAACTATTGGTTCTCTGACATGAAGAGCAAAATTGAAAAGTTTATAAGAAATTGTATTCCGTGCATTATGTACTCATCGCCTGTCGAATGTAATCTATTTAGTATTCCAAAGCAGCCGATCCCCTTTCATACTTTACATTTAGATCACTTCGGACCTTTACCTGCTGTTCAGTCAAAGAGGAAGCATATTCTTCTGGTAGCTGATGCGTTCACAAAATTTGTCAAGCTGTACCCTGTCATATCGACGAGTACGAAGGAAGTGTGCGCTACCCTCTGTAAATACTTCGAGTACTACAGCAGGCCCTTCAGAGTAATCACGGACAGAGGCACTTGTTTTACTTCGCTGGACTTCAATTCATTTTGATTGGATAAGAATGTAACGCACGTTAAGGTGGCAGTTCAGTCGCCACAGCGAACGGTCAGGTAGAAAGAGTGAACCGGGTGTTGACGGGTATGTTACGAAAGGTAAGCAATGCAATCGATCACGGTGATTGGGTTCAAAAGTTATCTCTCGTAGAGTATGCTTATTCGAGCAGTCACCGCGGGTGGGCGTAAGAAAGAAATTGAAATTGTGAATGCCGTTAATTTAAATAAAAATATAATTCATAAAAAGTAAAAACAATAAAAAACAAAAAATCCCGCGCATTGTCATGCAAATATTCATAAATAAAGCCACAACCAAAGTTCTGCCGCCAAAAGGCAAACTACCCAATAGTCATGTAATGTTTAGCTTGGGGATTCTACGTAGGACCAGTAAGTTATAATACAAGATAATTAAACTGGAATTTAAGCATTTTTTGTATATCATATAATTTAGAATCTAAGAATATAAAACGAAAATAAAAAAAATTTGCAAATATGGAAAAAAAAACGATGAATGGCGATTCTGGAGAAAGCTTGAAATGGCTCGGCGTTATGGTCTACGGGAATGTATCGGGGCATTAATACGTGTCAAACATCATCAGATCCGCCTGTTGAAAACTGGGTTATCTTTTTAGAGCCAAGAAATATTTTGTTCCGGCCCAACTTTCTCCCCTGTATAGGCTTGTGGGGTTTCTCTATACCACATGGAGAACCAACCCACAATTCCATACCTTATTTCGACCGCTTTCAGCGCGTTATTTCTACCCATTCCCCCTATAAAACATGTTAAACGGACGCATAGGTAAACTCATTATCCTATGCAGATAATGCATAATTGAGTTTAGCTACCTTTTTGCCATACGGCAACCTCATTTCGCTAACCCATGAGATTTCCACAGGAAATCGCATCATGTCGGTTAGCAACGGCATAGTCTGATCAAACGACGCGGTTGCTTAATCTTGCGACCGCTGGGGAAATTATCAACAGCATTTAAGTTAGTTCCCAAGATCAGATTTTCCTAGCCAAGTCGGCGTCGTTTTCACTTTCTCCAGGCACTTCAGTCGCTGGGGATCAATGCTCTCTTTTCGCGGGTGAATAGCACCAGCTTAATTTCCCTCTCCTTCACAGTTCTGTCTTCCTACAGATCTATGTACTCTGAGATCACCATATCCACCGAATTAGGGCAATGCGTTACACTCAGAGCTACATTGATTCATGCACAGACAACCAAACCCACCTCGAGATCATCATACATCGTGTTTCCGTTCTCTCATTCTCCCATGTTCGTCGGTTATCAATTAACCGATTATCCACCACACTTCGACGGGCGTGACAATGAGAGAGCAGAAGCTTGATCTTTGGTGATTGTCCTGTGTGCAAAGATAGAACACAGATTTTCACCCCTAATTAGAACAGTCATTTTTCAACCATCAACCAGATCGGTCGTGATTCAACAACCGCTGCGTGTGCACACTAGTGCACACGCTACGATTCGCACAAGCAAAAGGAAAGACGTGCCTATCGGCAATTTGAGTACTAACAACCATTCCCATTAAAGAGTAAAACGAGTTCTATTTTAAATTAGATCCATTCCAATTCCATTCGGTCAGCAAGTTTTTATTGTTCTATTTTTATAATGCTCACAGTTTAAACTCGCGGAAATGCCACCGTGGCGTACTCTCTTAGTGTGTTGGCGTGCCTTACATCCTGCTGTTTCATCTCAACCGTGTTCTTGGATTATCGCACGCACGTACGGATTAACCTCGCCAAAAGTTATAAGTGTATAATTAGCAATAAACATAGAATCAACGAAAAAAATAAAGGAAATTTTATTATCAAAATTACACCAGTGCATTTCATGTATTTTTCTTTCGGTGCACCATTATTCATGGCCTTCTCTGGATATTTTTGTGAAGTGGATATTCAACGAAACATTAATGATGCTTCAATTCTTTTGGTGACAATTTTTCATCGAAACATTGATGGAGATTCGAGTGAACCGCGTGCCCGTGTTAGGCACCCCTACTTCGAACCCCACAGGCTCTCATGTTTGGAACCCTGCTCCTAAACATACCCTCAACCTACTTGAGAGCATACTGACATGGGCAATCCGCCAGATCGGGGACACGGCGCCGACGTCGGGGCTACAGTCGATATCACATCGAAGGCGCGTAGCCGACCTCTGTTTGTTTTACAGATATTAACACGGGTACTGTTCCTCGGAGATTCGTAACTGACCTCTGTCTGTTTTACACATATTATCATGGTTACTTTTCTTCGGAGATTCGTGGTATTGTTCCGAGGAATTCGGTTTATATGTGGTCCACAAGACAATCCGACGGATCGCACCACTTTGCGATTCATTTCCCGACGACGCGAACATCTCTGCATCAGAACTCGTTCCGTTACAGAACTGAAAGCTGTGGGACCCCCCCCCCCCCCGCGAGTTTTACAACCAGCACCCATTCACGAAGAAATGAAACTCACTCAAACGACTGTCAAATAAAACCTACCCGTCCAAAAGTCCAAAATGGCTGAAATTTCGGTGAGTAACTGTCAAAAGCTGCACAACTACATTCATTAGCTTTTATTGACGAGTGCCGCTATCTTCACGTTGAGGTCGGAAACTTTTAGTTCACCCGCGTATATGTGTATATATATATATATATATATATATATATATATATATATATATATATATATATGTATATATATAAATATATATATATATATATATATATATATATATATATATATAAAAGAAAAAAACGCCCCGAAATAAAGTCCACTGAATAATCAAGAAGGTGAGATTGAAAATAGATGCCGAAGTTTTTAGCTACGATGTGGATTTCGACAATGATTCCGATTTTTTTTTTTTTTTTTGGATTACCACCACCATACCGCGTTTTGCAACGCTGACGGTGGCACAGAAAAGAGGTATATTTCGAAATACAAATGATTTATTCATATTGATCAGTTGAAGGGCTCTAACTAATGTAGTCCACTCATACCATCGAGTTCAATTTTGAGATTACATTTTACTCATACAACAAAAACTTCTTCATTTAACATGCGTGTAAACAATTAAATTTATCTGTCATTAGGCAAAATATGGGGGCTTATTGTGTTTGAAAATTACAATATTGTGAAATTGGTCGCCGTTACCCTGTAGCGCAAGTAGTGACTTCACTCTCCGAGAATGGGAGGTCATTAAATTTGATGGACTTTTTGATTCTAAATGTGGTTTACGAATCAGAAATCAATATTCTCAGAATATTTCGAGAGTATACCGTTTTTTAATGACTCTATAACCGTGGGTAAACAGGAATTTAAGGCAATGGATCGAAAAAAGGGGGGTGGGGGGGGGGGGGGGGTGACAAGTTTTGTATTTTGAGAGTTGGTTGATAATTTTCTGACTTCCTTCTATTTTGCGATTGAGGACTTGAATGGGATAGATGGAAAAGTTTTCTTAACAACATAGTGCGTAAAGAAGAACAATTGTTCGAAAGTTTAGCAAGAAAAATGTCTGGACCAGCTGACTTATGAGTTGGCACTTTCTGAGTATTTGGGCAATGGTTTGAGTCTGATAAAAAATGTTTTCCTCTTGGAGATTCATGCACAAGCTAAGCTTCACGAAGAGGTATTAAGGTGCATTGAACGAGTTACCAAAATTGTGTTGTGGCTGAGCTGTCATAAACTATGAGTCGTGGAATGGATAATCGGAGAGTGGTTTTGACGTGTTCGAAAATGTCTACTAACTATGGGATAGTATCATGTTCTTATGTCACTTTCTGGTGATGTAAAAACGTTATGCTTGGTGCAAACCTAATAACCTTGCAAACAAAGTATTATGGAAAATTTAACAAGCCTCGGGACTTGCTAAATAAGGCCAAGACCGGTTGTAGTGCGGATGATGATGATCCGAGTGTGCATATTGCAGTCACTTTTAAATTTGTTGAAATTCCTCCGGTTTTTCTTTGTATTGATCGATTTATACAACTTGAGATTTAACTGCCTTGCTCAAAAAGTGTCCTTCGCTGTGGAATCGAAGCACGTACTCAACTTTAACCTGATGCTCTTCAATTGATTTTCAAAATAAGGTTAAGATCATGATTATCGCATGCTATCTTTCAATTGCGTTTAACAGTTTTGTTTCGTTTGTTAGTACGTTTTTTTATATGAAGTCCTAAAAAGCACTTATTTGTGTACTAATTAAAACATTTAAGATGTTTAAAAGAGAATCAAGGTACAACTTCTTCGAATACCCAACACAACACTGAATGAGTTATTAATATGAGATACACACTGAAACTGAATCCGAGGTATAATAAGTTCGAATAAGCACTGCAACGCAGATGCTTCAATAATGCAACAACATTTCATTGCATCAGCCCAGCGGTATAGTCTACCTAAACCCATAAACACGACCCAAAGTGGTTTTATGACTGATAACGGCCATTTAAATTGTTAAATTCTACATTACAATACTAAGTTAACACAATTCACCAACGCAGATACTGCGATCGTATGATAAAACATATAAACGCAGTGAGCCGTTCATTTTCTAGTTATTGTTTTATCGCAGTTACTGTGATCCGATTATATGAGTGAAACATGTGTAATAAAATATTGATAGGCGAATGGCGTAGAGGCGCTCGCCTCGGTTGCACATTTAGTCTTTGAAAGCAGTCGAAAAAAAAAGAGATTGTGTTGTCTACTGCCATATCCGAGGTCGATTCAAATTTCATTTGGGAGACATTCGAAGGAATACTGTATGTGCACGCACACTCATTGCTAGTAAGTGAGTAGAACATAAAACAAAAACAAGAAAATCATCACCTTGCTTTCGTAGAGAGACGTGATTTGAATCTATAATAATAAATTATCCATTCACCGTGACAGCATTCTTACAGTGAGTTACAGTAGTATTACAAATTACGCATAAGTTGCAGTAGAATAGGAAGCCGTTAAGAGTTAGTAATTGCTTAAAATTGACATCTAATTATCGAAGACTTCCGTAGTGAGCATGTAGAGCTTCTGGGACTGTCATCGCCTTAAGTAATCTTATAACGTAGTGCCGGTTAACATTAACGAAACAAAAATGGTAGTGCCTATTATTATCCACCTATCACAGAATTTGACAGGAGGGGACTAAAGAATACCCGCCAATTTCGTAGTGGAATAAGTAACTGAGGGGAATATCTTATTGCCAATCATACTTTTTGCTTTAGGTGTAAAATATTCTTAAATATCACTTTGGGGCAAAAGAAATCCATTATTTTTACGTTAGCCTCAAGATTTTATTTGGCGTGGTTCGGACTTTAAGGTTTCAGTCAAATTTACATCGCTTTGTTCTAAAACCTTTGTCATTTTCAAGGTTTTTTTTATACTAATGTGCAGTTAAAATACTTATAGAAAAGAGGTAGGCATGATAAGTTTTGCCTACATTCTAACGGTGCAAATTATTAACCCTTTCATGCCCGATGTTACCTATAGGCAACATTATATGATTAAGCTTCTAAGACCCGTAATTAAATTTTTTCCTCTAAGGGTTTTTTCTCAGAATAGCTCGATATATTGTGCAAGCTTGTTGACGAATATTTTATTATTTATTAAGTATTGCTATTGATCACCTTGTAGCTGATCTGCGTTGAGTGCACCCGTAAAAATGTTTGTATGCAAAAAGTGAGTGTACAAATAATTTAAAATAATATATAAAGAAATGTAAGTATACGAGGGTTGCCTTTTATATTTCGGGATTAGAGAACAAAAACAAATATTGATCATCGAAAATCACTTTATTGTTTTTCAAAATATTCCCCATGAAGATCTATACACTTTTGCATGGGTTTGAACCAATTGTCGAAGCACTTTTGCCACTCTGGTTGAGGTATCTCCAACACATGCATTCTGAATGCAGCAACCGCTTCTTCAGGTGTCCAAAAACGTTGACCTCTCAGTTTGTTTTTTACGTACGGGAATAAAAAGAAGTCATTCGGTGCCAAGTCAGGACTATACGACGGATGACCCATCAAATCGATGTTTTGGGTGCTCAAAAATGCAGTTGTCGCAGCCGATGTGTGAGAGCTCGCATTGTCGTGGTGAAGAGTGATCCGTCTTCGGCGGTTGGTTTTCCTGATTTCTTGGAAGACAACTGGCAAACAAATGGAATTGACTGTTCTGCGTTGTTCTAGTGGTACGGTTGCGACATGTCCAGTTTTTCCGAAAAAACAGGCGACCATTTGTTTGGAAGTGCTTCGTGCGCGAACAACTTTTGTTGGATTTGGCTCATCTTGAAACACCCAGACAGTCGACTGCTGTTTACTTTCGGGCTCATACGCGTAAATCCACGATTCATTACCTGTCACGATGTCATAGACGTGTTTCGAAGCACCGCGACCGTATTTTTTGAGCATTTCTTTCGACCAATTGACACGAGCCTTTTTTTGGGCGATTGACAAATTGTGTGGGATCCAACGCGAACAAATTTTTTTGACAGTCAAATGTTTATGCAATATTGAATGTATGCTGGTCCCACTAACGCCTAAGGTTGTCTCAATCTCACGATAGGTCACATGACGATCTTCCAATATCAGTTCGCGCACAGCATCAATGGTTTTCGGAACAACAACTGATTTTGGACGACCTTCACGAAATTCATCTTGGAGTGAACTACGACCACGATTGAATTCACCATACCATCGATAAACACTGGTCCTTGATGGAGCTTCATCGCCAAAAATTGAATTAAGTTCATCCATGCACTGTTGCTGAGTTAATCCACGCCGAAAGTTGTAAAAAATAATCGCACAAAAATGTTGACGATTTAATTCCATTTTTGGGCCGAGATGAATCTTTTAAGTTACTGTAAACAACACAAATAGCGCTCGTATGTCAAAACGTTCTGAGTGCGTATAACCTCAAAAATGTCCAACTTTACGACACAGCTGTCAATTGCCGGATTGCAACACTAGGGTTGCCAAATCCCGAAACATAAGAGGCAACCCTCGTACAAAACAAAGTGTATACAATAATTAAACACAGGAAGGGAAATTCGAAAAAACTTCTAGTTTGTGGTCTGTAATTTGTCCAACACAATGTTGCCTATAGGCAATTTTGGTCCCTAATGGTTATGAATCATATAATGTTTATTTATGCGAAAGGTTTGACCCAGTAAGAAATTCAAAAAATTTTCGATTTCGATTGGGATGATTCTGCTGATGAGGACAATGGAGAAGAAGAGGAGCAAATTACCACGAATCTGGAAAATATTATTGAAGAAACCCTACAAAGCGTAATTGAAAGAGGTTTTTTTTTTTTTTTGGTCTCGGTAGGTAGGTGGAAATCTTCAAAAGAGGTGAAGGTATTGAGGTTGGTTTGATTGAGAGGATTGTTGGCGAAGACAATGAAGTTGAAAATGAAATTCAATGTGAAGAAACGGTACAAGAGGTTTTTGAAAACATCAATTTAGAAAGTTTGATACGACCTGGAAAATCGAAGTTGGTTTCGGCCAAGTCAAACAACCAATAGAATATTGTAGCGTGCTTAGGGTTCGCTGGATTAATTACTATTAATAAATAAGAGCCGTTAAATCGATTTTGAATTAATGTAATGCACAGGGGCCCGTCTGATCGACTTGGAAGAAGCTTTCGGCACCATTTGGCTTGAAGGGTTATACTACAAGATTGTCAGACAACGCATGTATAAACTATTACTCTATATACTTTATGATATAGTAGCGAGCTTAGGGTTCGCTGGATTAGTTATTTTTAATAAATAAGAGCCGTTAAATTGGTTTTGAATTAATGTAACACTTTATTAGTCCGTTAATAACAACCGTTACTTTTACCGTACACTTAACGATTTCTTGACTTATCGCTTTCGTACTTGTCGCGTCTTTTACTGCTTACTTCTTACTTATCTTCCCGATCTGCGTGCGACGTATTTATACCGTGTTTCCTCACTCTGACAGCATCAAAAAACTTGGTCGTTGCAAGTACCAGATTTCAGCGTAAAGATATCCACAAAGCCACCTGGGTATCACCTGATGGAGCCACTCCCAACCAAATTGTTGATATATCGCCACCACTCCTCGAGCCTGATGACGGTACGAACGTACCGATGTGCCAACGTCGACTCGGATCACTATCCTGTTGGCACAGTTTTCCGAGCGCGGATTGCCTTACGGAGACGTATTGCATCCGCGGATCAGGTTTGAATCAACACGGCTACCTTACGATGAGAATACCAATAACACCTTTGGTCATGCGCTAGGACTCGCCCTCGAAAACCTCGACGGAGGGAGGGTGAGTCCTAGGGCCAGAATGCCGGGCGTAGAAGAGAAATGGACACGCCTTAAGAATACTGTCAATAGTACCGCTAACTCCCACGTAGGCAGTAGTCGTAGAGATTGGAGCGACTGGTTTGATGATGAGTGCAAACTAGCGACTGAACGTAAGAATGCTGCATACCGGGGAATGCAGCAGTACGCGGGTATGCGAGGAGAAATACAAAGAGATCAGAAGATCTGAAAAAAGGCTTCACAGACAAAAGAAAAGTGCCTGGGAAAAAAACTTGTGTGTGAAATAGAGTGAAGTAGAGAGCAAGGTCCGCACCAGGCGCGGAAGTTCTACCAAATAATCCGCAGTATGATGCGGTACAAAAGACTCCACAGACAAAAGAAAAGTGCCTGAGAAAAGAATCTAGTCTGTGAAATAGAGAAAATGAAGAGCGAGGTCCGTACCAGGCGCGGAAGTTCTACCAAATAATCTGCAATATGACGCGGTACACACCACGCAGCACTTACTGCAAGGATAAAGAGGGTAATCTGATCACTGATCCTGGAGACATTCTAGAGCGATGGGAAGTGCACGTCAATGAATTACTAAATGGTCAGCTCACAGAAGAATTGGAAGCTCCGCCAATGCTAAATCAAGACCAAATGTTGTGGTCACCAAGCATTGAGGAAACAGTAAAAGTCATAAGACAGCTCAAATCAAATGAAGACCCTGGACCTGATGGCATACCTGCTGAGCTGATCAAATAAGGGGCGGGGGGCAGCGTTACATCAGGCGATTCATGAGATTGTGGTGCACATATGGGAGCAAGAGAAGATGCCGGAAGATTGGCGTCGTGGAATAATTTGCCCCAAACATAAGAAGGAAGATATCACAGTGTGCAGCAACTATAGGGGTATAACATTGCTGAATACTGCCTATAAGATACTCTCCACTATCAAGACCGGATAGCCCCATACGCTAAAGTCACCATTGGTCAATATCAGTGTCGCCTCATCCCAGGCAAATCAGCGACTGATCAGATATTCACCCTTAGACAGGCGATGGAAAAATGTCAGGAATTTAAGATTCCATTATATCATCTATTTATAGACTTTAAGGCCGCCTACGACAGCATAGCCAGGGTAGAACTATATAATGCTATGAGAGAGTTCGGCATTCCAAACAAATTGATACGACTTTGTAGGTTGACCATGACCAACGTAACTAGTCAAAATAACTAATAAAAATAGTGGGATTGCTGTCCAAACCAATAAATATCTTTAATGGACTCCGACATGGGGACGGTCTGGCCTGCCTCCTCTTCAACCTAGCGTCGGAGAAAGCAATCCGTGACTCTGGCGTTACAACTACGGAGACTTCTGTGAGCAAATCCTGCTGGATTCTTGTCTATCTAGATGACATTGTCATCATTAGTAGATCCGATTCGGCTGTAAACGACTTCTTCACCCAGATCGAGGAGGCGGCACAAAAACTGGGACTGCACATTAATGAGGGGAAAACCAAGTACATGGTGGCAACTTCTGCGAAGAGAAAACCTAAAGTTGATCAAACTATTAAGGTAGTGGTGCACGAATTTGAAGTAGTGCAATCCTGCTGAGCTGAACAAGCACGGAGGGACAGCGTTACATCACGCAATTCATGAGATCGTGGTGCACGTGTGAGAGCAAGAGGAGATGCCGGAAGATTGGCGTAGTGGAATAATTTGCCCCATACATAAGAAGGGAAATATTACACTGTGCAGCAACTATAGGGGTATAACATTGCTGAGTACCGCCTATACGAGACTCTCCTCTATCCTACAAGATCGGATAGCCCCATGCGCTGAAGTCATCATTGGTCAATATCAGTGTCGCCTCATCCCGGCAAATCAGCAATTGATCAGATATTCACCCTTAGGCAGGCGATGGAAAAATATCTGGAATTTAACCCATCTAAACATAAACATCTTTAATGGACTTCGACAAGTGGACGGTCTGGCTCTGCCGCTTCAACCTGGCGTTGGAGAAAGCAATCCGTGACTCTGGAATCACAACTACGGAGACTTCTGTGAGCAAATCCTGCTGGATTCTTGTCTATGCAGATGACATTGACATCATCAGTAGATCCGACTCGGCTGTAAGGGACTTCTTCACCCAGACTGAGCAGACGGCACAAAAACTGAGACGACACTAATAAAGGAAAAACTAAGTACATGGCGGCAACTTCTACGAAGAGAAAACGGTGGTGAAACGATCAGGGTAGCGGTGCATGAATTTGAAGTAGTGCAATCCTTTAACTACATTGAGTCAATAGTATCAGCCGATAACAATATGGAAGAAGAAATCCGCGAACGGCTAATCAAATCCAACGAAGCCTACTCTAGTCTATCAAGGCTCTTTCAATTCCGAAATTTATCCAGAACATCCAAGCTACTACTGTACAAGACCACGGTCTTACCAGTACTCATGTATGGATCCGAGACCTGGGTGCTCAATAAAAGGCACTCTGAACTCATAGCCGCGTTCGAGATGAACGTCTGAATAGAATTGTTGGCCCGTATGTGAGGACGATTCCTTGAAGCTAATGTTGTAAGAAAATCAAGCTCGGAAGACTCCGGTGGACTGGACATCTAGCTCGAACGAGCGAAGCGGAGCCTGCCTGGTAAGTCCTTTGTGGCAGAAAGTATGGAAGGAGACAGCGCAGCAGACCTTGTCTGCGATGGAGGGATGGCGTAGATCAGGACGCCCAGAGCCTAGGAGTGCCAAACTGGATGACATCGGATCGAAATCGGGACCGGTGGAGAGATTTGATAAATAAGGTGAAGATCGGATACCGGTTGTAGTGCCGATGATGATGGAGATGATGATGATGATGATGATGATGATGATGTTGATGATGATGATGATGATGAAGTCTACATAGTAGTCGAAATCGCAGTCTTGAAAACATCGAGTTGATATATCGGAGTCTTGCTTATCTTCACAAGAACCCACACATAAAACTCTCTCGTCTATGAATTACATCACTCATAGATTAGAAGAAGACATTTTAGCCAGTCTTACGCAAGTGTACGAATTATTTTGTAAAGATTTTAAATAATACTAATCCTTTATGGACTAGATAGCCATCCGCCATCAAAAATCATGTATATCCTGAATATAAATCAACTGCTACTAGCACCTGTAACTAAATCTTGTCTTGCACGTGGCACATATAACTAACTATTTATTTAAACTCAGACGAGGTTAAGTATATTATGTTCCCAACTGGAGGTCATAAAAGTGGATTTTTTATAACCCATCTATAAACTTAAATAAGATCTTTATGGCAACTATTCACTGTTTGCCACAGATAAAAATCTCAAAAGGAACATCTGTAAAGATTATCCTCATCAAAATATATATCGAGTTTGTTTACCAACGTTAGATACGTTTCTGTGATGTGCAACTTTCTACAACTTTAAAAAGGGGTACAATACAGTGTTCCAAGGCGTAGAATTTCTATAAAACGATTATCGGTTTTTTAGGCAAGGAGAATACGATGATAAACAGCGAACTTAAATGTAACTGTCAAAGAAGTTTTTACCACCTTTTAAATTTTAAACAAATAAAAATAGTTAAAAATATACAAAAAAGTAGAACGAATGAAATGCCTTTGGATGCTACATGGTCATAAAATGGTTTGTAAACACCAATGGTTTATAACGTAATGTTTTGGCTGACAGAAGTTAATGGTATTTAAATAAAATAATTGGTATTTAAATAAAATAATTGTTTCTGTTTTAAGATAAGGTGACTACAATACCCAATGAATGTTTTTACAAGAGATGCACGAAAAGGAATAAAAAAAAACAAGGAAAAAGAAGAAAGAGGGGATAAGGGGTTTATTGATGTGTGTAGATTATAATGGATTAGACATAGTGTTCTACATTTGCGTGATTCGGCTGAAGAATGTTGCTTTGCGCTTGTTAGTATCTAATTTGTTCTGGTAAACTACCACTTTTTTCGGGGCTTGCGATAATATATATATATGTATGCATTCGCAGTCTTCTCATGTTGAAACTCTTTCCCTATATTCCTAATTTTTTTATCCCTTGGACTGTTCACGCTATTTTTTTTATATCATACAGGAATCGATAATCTCGTCGGCGCGTAAATATTATAAAAAAAAAGTGGCCTTCACAGATATTTTTCTGCCGACAAAAAACACCAATAGGCGACGCAACGTCTGTTATTTCAAATATTTTGCAGCCATTCTACGTAAAACTTTTGAGGTAGTTCGCAATATTTTTATCGTTATTCTACTCGTATTTACAAAAAAACAAAAAAAGAAGGTAGCTCAAATTCAGAATCCATTAAGATAGCTTCGAAGACGCCCATAACTGTCTTTCTCTGTTAATAAATATTTTCACATTTAGCTAACCTTTCTATATAGAGGGAAAATAAAGTTAACAAGACACTGAAGTCTTGAATATTGTCGAATATATTTTTATTAGCGTAAGATTGGACTGTCCATACACATTCCGGTGTGAATAAGTGAATAAACGTGTTTTCATGAGCTTGGTTGAATTTTGATGCAAATTTTGGGTGAGATATTGATCCCATTAGAGACACGTTTAGCAGCTGCTTTTTTTGTATTCATTTAAATTTATATTCTGTCCGAATGGTCGATTTAGAAAAAAGGTTTTTAATAGGTCGAATATCTGTCTTCCCGATCTGATAAAGTTTATCGCCCAACTTGCACAATATCACGACGTTGTAAGTGATATTTTCGTATGTTGAACTGTGAACGCATGTAATAACATATTTATTAACTCAACCACTGAAACGTACTTAGTAGGTTATAGCTCTATTTCAATAATGCGACACTCAGTGAAAACTCTTAGTACTAATACTAGATGGGAGTTAAACTATGGTAACATATATATATGTATATACGAGTACAAGAAAAATTGACGCTATTTAACTAAGTTTCGCGGACAAATATAAATGATAAAAAATTCAACTAGTGGTAGTAGTATACACAGAGATACGTACTATAGTAGTAGTCGATGAAACATTTTGTTTTACTACATTAAGAATGTGAGAATGAGAAACGTAGAGCTTGCGAGCGCTGATACTCCTACTTCAGCTGCTAATATGGTGAATTTTGTTCTATTTTGTTCCTGCTTACAGCATCAGTCTTGATTGCTCTTTTGTGGCGGTCCTGCGAACCGCACAAATCACTGTGGGGCTCAATACCTTTTCGCCCGACTAGGGGAGCCATACATACCTCTGTCCTCAACTCCACGTATCCACAGACACGTAGGTCTAATTCCACCTGCATGGCCTGCATGGTTACTGAAGGACATTACATCAAAAACGAATTCCTTTGGTAACCCTGTCGGGGTTTAAAGTAGATGTACCTGCAGGGGAACTGATTCAGTTAATCCCCAACGATGTTCCGACGAAAATTGTTCTCCAACGAAGAATATGGTTAATCAAAAACACACTGGTGTAGTTTTTTCGGTTTTTTTTTTTTTTATAACTATCCAAACGGCAATAGCATGGGAAATTTAAAATGTAATTATTGGACATCCCTAGAGTTCATATAGATTTTGTTGCTTTGTATACATACATTTATTTTTTTGTTTTTATAGATTTTAGGCACTTGAATTCCGAACAAAACGCATCACATCATCACAACATTATTATTCCTCTTGTTTTTCTGGCACAATGTTGATTTCGTATTAGAAACTAATATATTTTAGCACACAGGGATCTTTATGGTAATGGGTTAAAAAATCTGCTTTACTGACTTTTAAAACAGACAAAGAAAAACACAATTCACGACTCGCATAAAAACGAGTGTGCACGCTGGTGATTAATAATCGACTCGGAGTGGCGTGACCGACCCCGATGGTGGTTGAAATTCGACTCATTCCAATCAGGGATGAAAATTTGCTTTAGCCAGCAATCAACCAATCAAAATCGTGCTCTCTTGTGCATTCTTTAAATCTACCAGCTCATCGAGGTGAATAAACACTTGTGCATTCATTCGACAATCGCTGGGCATAGGATGAATGAAGAAACCAAAAGGGAGAGCACAATGACCTCGGGGTTGATTTGGCTTTAGCGTGCATGCACTAACGCAAAATCTAAGGGTGACCGAGTGACCTAGTTAGGACATCGGTTTGATCTCAGAGTGCAATGCACTCAGCAAAAGGGAAAATGAGATGGAAAGGAAAATGGTTTGTGCTATTCACCCGACTAAAGAGATCATTGATCGCCAGCGAATAGAGTGTCTGGGGGAAGTCAAAGGGACGTTACATCGGCTAGGGAAATATGACCGTGGGAACCAAAGTAAGGACTTCTATAATAACCCAGCCGTTGCACGATGATGCAACCGCGTCGTTTGGTCAGACTTGGTTGTTACTAACCAATATGACATTGAGATTTCCGGTGGAAATCTCATGGGGATAATGCCATAGTGTTGCCGTATGGCAAGAAAGGGGATGAATGCAATAGTGCATTAACTGCATAGATTAATGATTTCCGACCATGCTTCTTTTTGGGATCTATCTTATTTCGGGTGAATTAGCTGGTAGGAGGAATTGGGGTTGAGGTGGTGCGCTGTTAGCAGGCGAAATTGGGTTGGAATTGTGGGTTGGTTCTCCATTTAATATAGAGAACCCCCACAACCCATTAGCTGGGTAAACACAAGTGGCCTGGCGAGACACAGTTGAGGAGATTCGGGTGCGGAAATTCACGATGGGTGGACCGAGGTGAACAAAGACGCAGCGATACGCCACGACACCGGCGTAGCAGACCACACACGCCAGCCGGTTCGAATTTTCCGGGCACCTGTTGTTTTCATTTCCGTTTGTGCGCAGGGCAGGAAATGCAGACAACCCTGCAACTGGTCGGGATGATATTCTACGCAGTCTAGTTCTTCAAACAAGAACTGCAGACCGCCAACCAAGCGCACATGGCCAGCGCCCCCATTTAAGTCGATTGTCGATCCACGATAAGAGTTCAAACGTGGACTTTACGATAGACACAGATGCAAACACCTCCGTTCTTCCTCGCTCCTATGTCATATTTTTATCTTTACCTTCACACCTTGCACATCACACACCCTCATTTATAAATCAGAACACACTTGGTTTATTAAAATTAAAATTGATTTTTATTAATAGTCACTTCGTTACTCACAATCTTTATTAATATCTCTAACCACGTCACCAGAAACACTTATTTGGAAGACCGTCTTAGTTAATTATCCCGAACCACGAACTCCTCACTCACCGTCCCGGCCAAGTCTCGAAAACCAACTCCCTTCAAGATTTTTAACCCAGTCTCTCAATTTTCGTTTTTTCATCGGACGAAAATTTTTTTTTGTTTATCCTGCAGATAAAAGAATTTTCCTTTCTTTGTCTTTCCCAAATTTGGGATCGAAAGAGGAAACACAAAAGAACAATCAACAAAGGATCTTGCCGGAGTGCATTTACGATCCTTTGTGTCGGTCGGCGATAAAAGTACATGTCGTTCGTTTTATGATGCCTGTTGTTTGTTCTAGCCGACTCGGCAAGGATCCCTTTTGTAAGAATACGATAGGGAATACAAATGGAGAATTGTGCTAATGAGAATTTCTGATTCTCTATGTTGTTTATTGTAGCCGAATGGGCAAGAATCTTTTCCGTGGGGAATCGATACAAAGGCGAATATTTGCCTTTTGCTTGTTTTAACTTAATTTTGTTAAAACGGAAACTGGCGTTGGTTGTTTTCATTGTTTTAGATAAACATTTTTCTGAGGTCTCGTAAAATTGCTGGCGCGCAATTTTTTATGATACTCAGTGGTTTTGTTTGAAATACGGCATCTGGTCCGCACATTTGCCTTTTAGGAGTTTTTGTTGGGTGAACCCTTGGTTCACTGATTATATTTTCAAGTTGTTTTTATGTGAGCAAATTGAACGTTTAGTTTAATTTGCTTGGAGTTTAATTGATTAGTGCAAATTGAACGTTTAGTTCGATTTGCTTGCTATCAATTTATGCGGGACGAGGTGTATGGGGTAATGCTTTGATTTAGCATTATGTCACATCCTTTAAGTGGATGTTTTTGACGTGTATCGCCGTTAGTGGTGGAGACTAGCTCCAAAAGGGTAATTTTTATGCGATGGGTGGTTGTGGTCGTAACACCTACACACCTGCCGGACTCCCTTAATTTGTTCGCCGTGAACAATTCCAAACTCGCAACATACTTGGGGAAATTGCTCACCCTTAACCTAGGCCTTCGGCGACCCAACCGATACTCCTTCGTCGTTGCCAATGTAAGTGGGCCCTAACTAGATTCACACTTATTAAGATATTACAACCTCTTATACCATACTATAACTATTTATTGGCCTGTAGGAACCCGGAAGTTCATGACTTCGCCGACTCGACTCCGCCATCGTTCTCTGTCCCGTGCACTTTTCTTCCACGCTTGACTAGCCGATCCGCTTTCCTCAAGGTCAAACCTAACAATGTCCTCCCATCTCCGTCGCGGCCGCCCTGTTGGTATCTTTCCCGTTTGTCTTTACTACTATTTTTACTATTTATTGGCCTGTAGGAACCCGAAAGTTTCCCGTTGGTCTACCGTCAAAAATTCTACGCACGGTCCTATCGTTACCCATTCACGCCACATGTCCGGCCATCTTAATCTTCGCAACCTGATTACTCTCACTATTGTAGATTTGCGGTATAGCTCTTCTAATTCGTGGTTGTGGAGTTTCCCATTCTCCTTCCTCCTCGTCATATTTACCTCCAAAGATACCCCTTAAACCTTTATTCTCGAATACGCGGAATTTGTTTTATTCCCGTTTTGGGAGAGCCCATGTTTCGCATCTGTATAGAGCAATCGGCATGATTATGGTTCTATAGACACAGAGCTTTATGTTATGTGATAGCAGTTTGGATTTCAGCAGTTTACTGACTGCGTCCCAACTAGCGTTGCCGGAGTGCAGTTTTTTGTTAATTTCCTTCGACATTTCGTTCCCAGATATTTAAATTCTTTAACTTTTTGAAATATCTTGCCTCTGACGTTTATATGTGTTCCATGAGGACCACCTGCCCTCGCCGTAATCATGTATTTTGTTTTATCTTCATTTATTTCCATGCCCACCTCTTCTGCCGCTTGCATGATGATTTCACAGTTATTACTTACAGTTTGTAGATTATCGCCCAGAACGGCGATGTCATCCGCATATGCGAGCACTTGTGTAACCTCGTGTAGGGATGATCCGGCCATGTTGTCGTCTTGTACCTTTCTGATAACATACTCGAGCACAAGGTTGAAAAGACATGTTGAGAGACCATCCCCCTGTTTTAGTCCGTCCCTGATTTCAAATGGCTCTGAGAGGTGGTTTCCTACTCTAAGTCGCCCTTTATTTTCGTTCATTCAAATTTGAATGAGGGTGGCATATTTGTTCGGGAATCCCAGCTCAACTAGGATATGGTAGAGTCTTTGCCTTGCGACTGAGTCGTCGGCTTTTTTTAAGTCAACGAACAGTTGGTGAACTAACTTACCGTATTCCCACTTAGAATCTGTTAATGGACTTATTTCGGAACAGGCTATTGGACACGAAAACGTCTCTCTCCAAGCCAGTAAACACAAAGGCGGGAGAAACGTTGACATTATTCGTGCACCATTGTAAACGGCCCACTTAGTGACCTGCTGCCAGAGTTCGCTGACATAACTGTGCCGCTCAGCAATCCGCGACGAGTTACAGCGACGTAGCACCAAATACTGGTACCACCCAGGGACATTCCCAAGCCAGCGGTAGCCAAACCTTTTGGACTATTCGAGTTCAAGTTCAAGGTAATGACCTTCGGTCTCAGAAATGCCGCACAAACATTTCAGCGCTACATTGGCTCGGCCCTTCGTGGACTTGACTTCTGCTATGCATACATCGATCATATACTCATAGCACTAAAGAACTTCACAGAACATCGCTCCCACTTGAGACAGATGTTCGAACGCCTCCGAGACTTCGGTCTGGTTATTAACCCACACAAGCGCCACCTCGGAGAGTAACAAGTCAAGTATCTGGGATACTGCATTAATGGTCAAGGCGTTCGCCCACTACAAGACAGGGTGGACACCCTGAAGCGATTTCCTCGTCCCACTAATGCGTGAGAATTCAGGCGTTATCTGGGCATGTTAAACTTTTATCGCCCAACACTTCGAAACGCCGCGCATGTCCAGGCCACACTCAACGAGTATCTGGTCGGGGCTACGAGAAACGACAAATGGCCGATTACATGGACTGGGTTAGCTGATCAAGTCTTTCGCTTATCAAAAGAACAACTGGCTAATGCCACCTTGCTTCGGCATCCCGTCGAAGGAGTCCCATTGGCCATATATACTCGAGCAAGAGTACAATGGAAAATGGGAACCGCTGGGTTTCTTCTCAAAGAAACTGAACCCAACCTAGCAACGTGACAGCGCGTACGACATGGAATTATACGAGCGAGTATGTTCCGGGAGCCCAGAATGTAATTGCCGGCGCCTTTCACGAATTGACGCAATTCAACTTCGTGCGGCTATCAACAATGCTGACCTAGCACAGGCACAACGGGAAGATCGTCAACTTGAGTCCCTACTGAAAGCGGGGACAGCACTAATTTTGCGTAAGCTCCCTTTCACGACTCCCAAGACGAAATTTTGCGCACTGTTTCGACAGGGATAGCCCGCCCCTACACCCCAGGGAAAATTCGAAGGAGAAAGCGCAGCCGTCCGACACAAATTCGTCTGGAGACGTAACGAAATGGGCGTGCAATTGCCTGCAATGCCAACGTTGCAAGTTCGATCGACACAATGTGCTGCAGCCAGCACAGTTTAAACTCCCCGAGGCACGTTTTGCCCATGTTCGCATTGACATAGTGGGACCGCTAACACCGTCGAGTGGATATACGTACCTCTTCACGATGATCGGCCGTTTTACACGGTCGCCAGAAACAACGCCAGCACGAACAGTCACCGCAGAGAGTGTATCAAAAGCATTCTACACGAATTGGGTCACACGCTTCGGTGTCCCAGCTACCCTCAGACAGACCGAGGACCACAATTCGAAGCAGCAATCTTTAAATAGCAGGCCGACATACTTGGCTGCCACAAAATTCTCACGTCCGCTTACAACCCCGAATCCAATGGGATGATAGAGCAATGACACCGGTCCGTCAAAGCTTCATTGATGATTTACAATGACAGCCGATGGCTCGACGCCCTACCCACTGTTTTCTCAAGTCTACGAACGAGTATTAAAGAGGATCTGGGAGTATCCGCAACGGATTTAACTTACGGAACCAATCTGTGCTTGCCAGGAGAATTGTTTGCAGATGGAGAATCTCCTCATGATCAATTGGATAGTGTGGAGTACTGGCGCAAGATCAGGGCAAAACCTGTCATCAGACACGGCTCGAAAAGGATATTCATTTACCCAGGAATGTACAGCTGTACGCACGGGGGGGGGGGGGGGTAGTCATGCGAACCTAGCAAATCGCTGTGGGGTTAAATACCGTTTTGCCCACCTACAGGAGCCATACATACCGGCGTCCTCACCTCCACGTATCCACAGACACGTGGGCCCAATTCCAATACCAATACTTAAAGGCACTACACCAAAAACGAATTCGTTTGACAACCCATTAGCGTCAGACTACGACAGCCATAAAAAATCCCATGCGATAAAAATATGGCCAAGAAATAAATAATATTTATGTTCTTCTCTTGAGCCAACCGCAATTTGGTTTTCCCTTATCGAAAGAACCATTGTGGGGACAGAAGACAAACAATAGATGAACCAACACTGTTCCTACAAGGAGATACAAACCATGTAAAAATATCACAGCCGAAGGTAAAGACTTCGGCCGAGGAAATCACCAACGCCATAAACCACATGCGGGTAAATTACACTAAAGGATACCGCAGATGTGCGAAAAGCCTAACAATTCTCGGCGTATCTCCGGCCACACTGACAGCAACGTCCGCGTCTGTGTGTGAGGTGCATCCACACAGTATCTATACGAATGGAAGTGTAGAAAAAGATAGGATGCGATCTACTAGAAAGGACACACCCCTTGGAACAGACAGGATTGCAGAGGATGGCGAGTTTAATAGAAAGGTGAGTTTAAGAGGAAAGAACGAACAACCGGGTGAGTTTCCTTTCTACGGGAAAGTTTTTAATTACACAGTCAAGTTATAAGGAGAAAAAAAACGAGGTTGGGTGTGTCGATAAATGATAAATAAATAAAAAAATTAATAAAACGTTTTATTAAAAAAAAAAATAAAACGTTCACGATCAGTTTCCGTTTAATTCAGCATTTACTTTTTAAAATCCGAACGAGCATTCAAAGAGCTACCAAAACTATCGAAGTGCAAACTTCGGAATAGCTAGGCAATATATTGATTTCCAAAAGGAAATCCAAGGGGTATTGCGATCGTACGGTATACGATACAGAACGCGTGTTACGTCAAAGAATCCTTGACGACACAAAAACCCATCAACCAAAATGTGTAACCTAATTACACATTTTGTCTAGACAGAAATATTATTAAGAACAAAACTCAAAAGGTTACTAACTACAAAAATTCAAAGAAACGTAAAATATGGAATAACCAAATTAGAATATAATGTATAGCACAACATATGTTACCTAATTGCACATTTCATCCAGATGAACAAACTCAAAGATAATTAGCAAGAGCTCGTGGAAACACGAAAATGAATATTACACTAATTGCAATATATCCATTGTGATAAAGATATTATATTGCAACGTAGAGAAACAAACCTAGATATAAGATTTTATGTTAGAGTAAGTTTAGTTTACAAAACGGCACTCTGAAGTGCAGACGTTTGTTAAATTCGAAATTGAATAAAATATAAATTTTATTTAAAAGTGTTTTCCTTCATTTCACTCAAGTGGAGTTTAAGAAAACATAATTCGCGCACAAGCAATGAAAGTTAGCTCCCATATGGAGGGGTCCCTATAATGTAGTGGCATTCAAAGGGCTGGTAAGCGCAATTATTAAGATTGGAAAAAGAACCATGGTGGTGCACAATAACAGAATAAAACTCTATAGCAGGAACGGCCTGAATTTAATTACGCGGTGTTAGGTTCTACAAACACGCTAATGGAAATCAGAAGGAAACTAGGTATTAACCACTAAATCAAAACACGACACTCTCGTACGACATTATGCCATAATCATCGTGTATATATATATATGTATACACGATGATTATGGCATAATATAGTACTAGGGTACGTGTCACAACTTCCTACGATAAAAATTCTCGTAAACTTTTGGTGACTCTACGAATCCTCACACAAGTTCAGAAAATCAATAGATCTTCCACCCAGCAAGGGAGCCATAACACCGTGTGTCCCACAAGTCTTCGGCTAGCACGTAACACGTGGGTCAGATCCCCCACGCGTCAAACGCCTGTACGGTTATATCGTAATACATGTTTGTAAAATCAAAATTATCTGACAACCCAATTATTGAGTAAACACAATTGACCAGGTGACACATCGCCAGATCCTGGCAATCTTCAAAAATCTCAGGCAATAGAACCGCAAATCAAATCGCGTCAAATGTAATCAGATTTTACGATCTTCACTCGAGCTACGCGTCGACTGGGATTTCCTTCATCGATAAATTGTTAATATGCACAGCAATAAAAACCATTAAGGGTAATAAAATGCAGTTCCTCAGCTGACAATACAACTATGATATAAATAACAAAGCGGAAAACTGTTCCTAAAAAGGAATACCCCCAAAGTGTAAAAATCCAACATGATCCTTGCGCATTCTTCGGCCACACACGCGACGACTGTCGTGGTTGTATGGATGAATTGCATACACATCCTCTCAACGTATCGTCCTAAGATCAGATCTGCAGTAAGCGGGAGTGCAAGGCGTGCACCACATACGGTCAGCACGTCCGCGTAGGCGGCAAATCCGGTGATCACGTAATGTCCAAAGTCACTGTCGTTGTGAAACAGGGGACAGCATAATCGGTATTGCACACAGGCGTTCAAAAACCTATCGGTGGGCCTGGATAGAATGCAATAGAAAGTGAGAGTTTTCTTCGAACAGTAAAGAGAAAGGGAATATAAGTCGAGAATGTGTATTAGAGAAGACGCAGCCGTCACATAGAGTGGCAAAATATGAAAAACCTATCGGGGGCAAGGGTATTAATACCTGTTGTGCAAGACGCACGTTTAAAGGTTCTTTTAATTTTTTTAAAATTTTAAATGGATAATAGAGATGAATGTTGGTCAGAAAAGAACAGTTTCACTTCTTATATGTGTACATTTTGACAAATTCCCCCTCGTAGGGGTATTCGGGTAAATAGAGTTACTACGAGGAGAAATCAAATAAAAACGGTGATTTTATTTTTTTTTTGCTTAGCAACAAGTTGCAAGCTAGATAATCTTGTGCGTGGCCATTGTTGGGCTTATGAAGTAGGGGAACCGGCTTGGCTAGTGGTCGCGCTCGACTTTGTAGTGTGTACAGCCATGAGCGAGCAAGAGGTACATAGGTCTGTTGCGCCACGGATTATTATGAAATGTTTAACAAATGAAGGCGTTAAACCTTCGGAAATTTGTTCTCGATTTACGCAAAACACCATGTGCTCGGGGTAGGCTTTCTAGTCAGCCAAAAACTGAAGCCTGCCATCATCGGCTTTAATGCAATAAACGAAAGCCTATGCACTCTTCCCGTGCGCGGCCAGTTTAAGAACATAAGCCTCATAAACGTTCACGGACCTACAGAGGAGTCCCCAGACGACGAAAAAGAAGAATACTACGAGAACGCCGAAAGGGCCCTCAATGCCTGCCCAAAATACGATGTTAAAATCGTTCTTGGTGATTTGAATGCCAGACTAGGTCGGAAACAGGTTTCAGGCACTACGCAGGTTCCCATAATTTGGGATAAAGATATTCACAAAGCCATCTGGGTAACATCTGATGGAGCCACTCCCAACCAAATTGACCACGTGTTGATATATAGCCACTAATCTCCACGAGCCTGATGACGGTACGAACTTACCGAGGTGCCAACGTCGGCTCTGATAACTATCTTGTTGGTACAGTTTTCCGAGCGCGGATTGCCTTATGGAGACGTATTGCCTGCGCAGATCAGGTTCGAATAAACACGGCTGCCGTACGCAATGAGAATACCAGTAACACCTTTGATCATGTGCTAAGACTCGCCCTCGAAGTGCTCGACGAAATGAGACTAAGTGCTGGGGCCAGAATGCCGGGCGTAGAAGAGAAATGGACACGCCTTAAGAATACTGTCATTAGTACTGCCAACTCCATCTTAGGCAGTAGTCGTAGAGATTGGAACGACTGGTTTGATGATGAGAGTAAACTAGCGACTGAACGTAAGAATGCTGCATACCGGGCAATGCAGCAGTCTTATAGGACGCGGGTACGCGAGGAGAAATACAAAGAGCTCAGAAGATCAGAAAAAGACTCCACAGACAAAAGAAAAGTGCCTGGGAAAAAAGACTTGTCTGTGAAATAGGGAAAAGTAGAGAGCCAGGGCCACAGCAGGCGCGGAAGTTGTACCAAATAATCGGCAATATGACGCGGTACACACCACGCTGCATTTACGGCAAGGATAAAGAGAGTAATCTGATCAACGATCTTGAAAGCATTCTGGACCGATGGGAAGTGCACCTCAACGAATTGCTAAATGGTCGGCTCACAGAACAATTAGAGGCCCCACCAATGCAAAATCATAATATTTGAACAAGATGCGATATTACTTATTTTCCATTGTATTTACTATTTACGTCACTCAAAGGACTGTAGCTTGTAAAGGAATGGGCGAAATGTCACGAAACATACATAAACTAGTGACAGACGAACCTCTCGAAATTAGTCATTTTCTATTGGCACCACCTATTGAAAAATTCCGGGACTTTTCAGACCATGCAGTAGTGGATACTACCCTCCAGAGGGACGTCAAGGCACAAGTTCTCGTGGCAAATAACACACACACATAGAATTAAATGGCCCAAATCATCACGAAATGTAAGACCGGAAACAGAACAATCTTCAGTGGAACTAGAAGCGATTGTCAGGGGTCCAAGCCTCTTCAAATTCCAGACTGTCGCGCACATAACCTATTAAGTAATATAAACCAGAATTCATTTCTTGTGAACGGTGAGAAAGATATGATAATAAATCATATAGAAAAATATTACCTCTGCCCTTAAACTTAAATAGCAAGGTTTTCTATTTTTATTACATCTTTTAATTAAAATTACAAATTTTTCCATCAAACTTAACAAACACCTACGCTAGAGCAATTCACATGCAAAACCGACTTTTACCGCAAGTTAAAAAGCTTATTCTGACTAATGCACGTACAAATTTGCAATGAACAGGCGTAATTGACAAATACCTTTACTTAATGTATTCTTATTACTCAACTTGAAAAAAAAACAAAAGATATTCGAAGTATACAAGAAAAGATAAATATTGTAAGTTCGTACAGAAAACAAAACTTGTTTTCATTACCTAAGCGGTATATCGAAAATCGGAATTGTATAACAATGCTTCAACTAGAGATACTTGTTTGATAGCTATAAGACACTTCGAGGCAGAACATCATGAAAGGACTGTATTATATTTGTAATTAAGTGAAAAGTTTAGTACTAAAAATAAAACCTAAGAACAATATAAAATAACTTCAAGTAATTCAGTAACCGTAACAAACGGCTTAAAAAATGAAGCTATCTCATATTAGCAATTCATAGAATACTACACGTGACTGTATGACACAGCCGTAACAGCTAGAATCCGGTTTTCCCCAAAACTAGTGAGAAAGAGATACATTTTTTAAGTGTTTTGTGATTACGAAGCCGTGTTTTATTTCACAAGGTATTTCAATAATTACTATCTATAAGGTTCTTCGAAAAGTGTTATACTTATAAATTAATTAAACGAGCTAAATGGCTTCGTATGCAAAAAAGCATGCACCATTTTTTTTATTATATAAATAAATAAAGTATATAAATAAATAAATAAAAGAACAATAATATATAAATAGGTAAATAAATAAATAAAAAATAAATAAGTAAGTAAACAAATAAGAAAATAAGCAAAAAAAAAAAAAAAAAAAAAAAAATATATATATATATATATATATATATATATATATATATATATATATATATATATATATATATATATATATATATATATATATATACGAAGGTGGACTGAAAATTTTCCGACCTTATCGTGAAGATAGCAGCACTCTTAAATAACAGCTAGTGAATGTAGCTGTGCATCTTTTGACAGTTACTCACAAAAATTTCATCCATTTTGGATGCGTAGTTTCTATTTGACACTCGTTTGAGTGAGTTGATGTGAGTGTTTTTGTGAAAATGGACAAAATTAAGTATCGAACTGTCATTAAATTTTTGTTTTTGAAAGGCAATACGCCTACGCAAATCAAAGATGAGTTGGACTCTGTGTATGGGGACTCTGCATCATCATTTACCACAGCTTGGGAAACGATGAACGTTCGGGACGGCCAAAAACTGCAACAATTGACGGTAACATCGCTAATGTTCAACAAATAGTACTAGACGACCGCCGAATTAAAGTGAGAGAAATAGCAGAGCCTATGAAAATGTCCAAAGAACGTGTTTGGCACATTAAATCAAGATTTAGGCATGAGAAAACTATCCGCGAGTTGGGTGCCCACGTTAGACCAAAAACGTGTTCTAATAAAATGTCCAACGCTCTGTTGGTTAGGCGCAATAAATTCGAGTTTTGGCGCCGATTAATTACTGTCGATGAAACTTCTATACACCATTATACGCCTGAAATAAAAATACAGTCAAAACAGTGGACTTGAAAGAGGGAATCGGGTCCAAAAAAAAGCAAAAACAGTTTTTTCGGCTGGGAAAGTGATGCCGACTGTTTTTTGGTATAGTCATAGAGTTATCTTAATCGATTATCTTCAAAAAGAAAAAACCATTACACGAGTATACTACGCACCGTTACTTGACCAACTGAAGGCAGAAATTGCGGAAAAACGGCCACATTTGCAGAAGAAGGAAATTTTTTACCAAGACAACGCGCCGTCTCACACCTCAGCGGTTGCCATAGTGAAAATCCACGAATTACGGTTTGAACAGCTTGACTATCCGCCTTAATCACCAGATCTAGCCCATGGCGACTTCTTTTTGTTCCCTAATCTAAAAATTGCGCCCGGAGGACGGAGATTTTCGCCAAATGAGGAGACAATCATCTTCGTAAACGGTTATTTTGCAGAGAAAAACGCCGAGTACTATTTGGACGGGTTCGAGAGATGGGAGCATGGCTAGGAGAAGTGTGTAGAGCTACAAGGAGACTATGTAGAAAAATAAAAATAAATTTTAAGAAAAAATGTCTTCTATCTTTGTTAGGTCGGAAACTTTTCAGGCCACCCTCGTATGTATGCCGGCATAGACTCAATTAGAAAAGGGTACCGTGGGAGAGAAAACATAATTCGAGACGCAAACAGCTATCTGATCACAGTGAAAAAAAGAAAATTAATCTTTATGAGATTAATTTTCTGGAAAATGGTGTGATAAAGGATGACAATATTGTGATTCCGTTAGATGGGCCTGAGCTTTTCTTTAGGTATACAATATTATTGTGACGCATATGACAATCAGTACTAGAATATTCTAGAGAGTCCGAAACAGAGTACTAGAATATTCTATAAAGTAATGGAAAACTGGAGACTAGGAACAGTAGAACATTCAAGGCAATGGAACGGACGGAAACGAAACGCTGAAACAGTATAAATACGCCGCACACAGAGCATAGTGCTGTGTATGCAGTAGGAAGTGAAGCAAGCGATTGCTAAGGAGTAAGAAGTAAAATACGCGATAAGTACGGAAGCGATAAGTGAAGAAATCGTTATGTGTACGGTAAAAAGTAACGGTTGTTATTAACGGACTAATAAAGTGTCACATTAATTCAAAAATCGATTTAACGGCTGTTATTTATTTTAAATAATTAATCCAGCGAACCCTAAGCTCGCTACATTATTATAACTCTGTATTTTGTGTAGTTTGTTTCTTTCTTAATATGAATGTATTCGTATTTATATCGTATTTATGGTCGTGGTAACTTCGATGGTTATTTATATTGTGACGCATATGACAATCAGTACTAGAATATTCTAGAGAGTCCGAAACAGAGTACTAGAATATTCTATAAAGTAATGGAAAACTGGAGACTAGGAACAGTAGAACATTCAAGGCAATGGAACGGACGGAAACGAAACGCTGAAACAGTATAAATACGCCACACACAGAGCATGGTGATGAGTATGAAGTAGAAAGTAATAAGTCTCGAGTGAGAAGCAAGCGATAAATAAGAAGTAAAATACGCGATAAGTACGGAAGCGATAAGTCAAGAAATCGTTGTGTACGGTAAAAGTAACGGTTGTGGTTAACGGACTAATAAAGTGTTATATTAATTCAAATTTGATTTAACGGCTCTTATTTATTCAAAATAATTAATCCAGCGAACCCTAAGCTCGCTACAATATAATAAAAAATAAAATATTTTCTTTTGAAATTTTTAACAAATACAATTTGGTTTTTAAGGTTTTACTTTTCTTAGCATAAATGTGTTTAATAGTAGTTGTTGGTTATCCAAAAATAAACTTTTCTTAAATAAAGTATTTTATTTTGAGTGAAGGGTATATTCGTTTAGTTTGGTTTTGGTTGTGTGTACAATAGACATTTGGTTTAAAATTTCATATAATTTGTGTTTTTTTTTCATGTTGATTAAGCATTGTATTAGAAGGAGACGTTTAATTCTAAAAATTTTCATTGTGATTTACAGTAAATATTTTTCTTATTTTCTGAGGATTAGGTTAATTGAAGAATGTTTTGTAATTACATAGGTATTTGAATTTATTATATTAACATTATTTCGTATTGTAACTTTTGTTTTTTTTTTTTTTTTTTGGTACTATAATTTTTTTTTTCAATTTGTGAAAAGATATATAGATAAGTGTTAAGTAAGATTTTTACGGTTTACTCTTACAATTTGTGTATTACATAGAAATTTGTGTATTACATAGAAATTTTCATTATCTACAGAGCATATTTCTGTTTTTTGTTTTTTTTTTTTTTTTGAGGACTTTTCATTGTCCTTATTTGTCGTGTGTTTATTTATTTATATTATTTTTTCATCTAGTTGTAGGTAAAATTAATTTTCAAAAAATTTTTAAACTTGTTTTGAGTTATACTAAACATTTTTAACTACTTATTTTCTTAGGATTTATTCATTGCAAAATGTTTTGTACTTATATAGGTATTTGAAATTATTATTTAATATTATTTCGTATCGTAAGTTTCATTCTGTTTATTTCATTTTTTCTTCATATATATATATATATATATATATATATATATATATATATATATATATTTATATATATATATACGCACATACATTCATTTTCCTTCAACTTTTACTTTTTGCTCTTTGGCGTTTCTTATTCGTGATTGCTTAATCCACAAATGGTTTTATATTGTTGTTGTGGACTACACGGGTTCCTTTTCCTATTTTTAGGATTGTATTTTCCTCGGATAGGATCTTTACAATTTCGTAGGGGCCGTTCCACAGGGAGGTTAATTTGTTAGATCTTGAGTGAATCTTTAATAAGACCTTGTCGCCAACATTAAATTTCTTTCGGCCTACTTTTTGGTCGTAGTATGCCTTAGATTTTTCTCTATCCGCGTTCCCTTTGCGGTACGATAACCATGATGTAGTGGCATTTTTAATTCATTTGCGTAAAGGTCGTAGTTATAAGTGCTTTCGGGGTTTTGTCTGAGAGAACTGGGTATTTCGGCTGGGAAACCATATAATAATTCATGCGGCGTGTATCCCGTATTACTGTGGGGTGTAGTGTTATACACAAACATTGCGTAAGGTATCCAGGTGTCCCAGGTGAGTGGATCCTGATTTACGTAGTGGCGGAGGTATTCCACCAGGGTTCTATGGCTCCGTTCTAGTGCTCCGTTTGTTTGTGGATGATAGGGTGGTGTGTTCAGTTTTTTGACCTTGAGTAAGGAACAGATGTCCTTAAAGAGTGTGCTGAGAAAATTTGCGACTCGATCGGTTAATAGGGAAGACGGTATTCCGTGCTGGCAGAAGATGTTTTCAACAAAAATCCTGGCCACGTCCTTGGTTTCGGTGCTGGCCAGTGCGTAAGTTCCTGAGAACTTTGTCAAGTCGTCTTGAAACGTTAGTAGATATTTATTTCCATTATAGCTGACTGGCAATGGTCCTACTATATCTAAAGCAACTCTTCCGAAAGGTTTGGAGCTTGTTGTGGTTATCTTCATAGGAATTCTGGGATTTCTTCCGCTTTTGTTTATCTGGCAGGAGGCACATTTTCGAATATACGCCGTAACGTCAGCGGTCATTGTGCGCCAGTAGTGTTTTTGTTTCAATCTATTGATTGTTCGGGTAGCTCCTAGGTGTCCTCCGAAAGGTGAGTTATGGTATTCCGCGAGTAACTTTTGTATTTCGTTAGAATCTGTTAGAAACCTCTTTTTGTTGGAGAAAACGTGTATTGTCACGTTGAGGTGTGGCGTTTCTAACAGATACACACACGGCGGTGGCCTGATGGGTTGCGCTTTGGTTCAATTTTTGGTGATTCTAACAGTCATAGCGTCAGTTCGAATCACACGTTCTTCACTATTATCGCAAACGCTATAGTGTCACGTGGGGACTGCATGTCAACATGGATTGAACAGGGACATGGATCGTTCTGCCCTTCGCCGGGTTGAAAGCAATCAGTAACTTTGCCCTGTATGTTCGCCGCCATCCCCCCTCCAACAATTCTCAGCTGAGAGTAAATCCGGCACCCATCTCGCAGATATTTTTTTCATACCCAATTTATCATGTTAAATTGAAACATAAGACAAATTGAGAATTGATAGATTCGTAGTGAGGAATGTTGCTAACTAAAAACAGACTATTGGCGAAGCTACGAGCGCAATCGTAGGCGTTTCTATCGACTTATTGACATAGGCCCGTATCACACCAGGAAAGGTGTTTTTTTGCAATACTTTTTGAGTCTTGGAGCGAAGGCCTCTGACATCCTGGTAATGGAATGTGAGTCGGATATTATGACCACTTGAAGGGGGGAATTTTTTAAAGAGCTTAAGAAGGCTGGGGACATCAGCGGGTAATCCTTCTTGTTGAATAGCAACCTCAACGAAGGTTTTTATTTTACCTTCGAAGCAAGGTGTTTCAGATTTGTCATGGAGGTAAGCCAGGAAAATGCGGATATTTTCGTAATTATTTTTGTTTCTCAATTTAGAGAGTATGTAACGATGATCAGAAGATTTGTTGGGTGATTTTTACGCTGGGGGAAGAAGCGAAAGGTGGTAACAATTTTTCTTGGCGGTTTCACGGAGCGTAGTTGGGTGGTATTTCACTAGGCGACAAGACGTTGAGACCTCACGTAATATTCGGCCTTGAGTAGCTTCTTACAACAAGCCTGGATAGTTGTGAGCGTATTCTAAGGCTCTACTCACTGGGCACTACAATATAATATAAGAAAAGTAAGCCAAAATTGGCCTAAAATTTAAATTAGAAATCGAACTAAACATCTGAATCACAACTAAACTAAAAATGAAATCAGAAATAATATCTCCAATTAAATTCCAAATCGAACTGAAAATCGAACTTGAAATCGAATCGAAAATTGAACCGAAATTCGAACTAAAAATCAACCCAAACCCATAAATGGACGGAATATCAAACTAAATGTTAACTCAAAGCCTAATTTAAAATTGCTCTTAACATCAAACTTCAAAAAAAAAAAAAAAAAAAAAAAAAAAAAAAAAAAAAAAACACCAAACCTCTGGCTCAAAACCAAACTAAAAATCAAATTAAAAATTATATTCTAAATTCAAATCGAACTGTCAATCGAATTAACAACTAAAAATTGAACAGATAGTCTGACTACAAATCTAACTGAAAGTCGACATAAAATTAAACTAAAAAATAAACTACAGGCTGCTTCTTATATTCCGTGTTGATTTTGTTTGGCCAATATTCCGGTTTGGATGGCATTTATCAGTTGGTGTTAACATTTTATTATGGAACAGCTAACGACGCAAAAACCTTCTAAAATTTTTAAACTAATTTATTCAAATTGTAGTGCTCTACAAAGCCCTACGATGGTAGGGTCTCCTTTCTCCACACACACTTCCAAGTTTCAAAACCTACAGGATGATTCAAACAAATCACTCACCCAAATTCAAAAATACAAAATCCCGATAAACGAATCAAATATTCGTTTATCATCCATACACCCAATTTCCAGTAATCCTCAAACAAAAGCAAACATGGTAAATTGAACCAGCTGTTCAATTTCCATGCTCATGTGTCCGAGAATTCGCCTAACCGGATTCTTATCTCCAAAAACAAACACACAACTCCAGCCAAAGTATCTAAATCGCGATTTTGCTTTGAATTCGATCTCGATTCGATTTGGTTTCATTTATAAGGGTGATGAATTTCAGATTCGAGGCCGGCTCATCTCAGTATACTTTAACAAAAGGAAAATTCGCCTCAACCCAACCAAAACCCTGCTAACAGTGTTTAAGGGCAAAAACGCTCACTGCACAAATAACACTAAACGTTGCCACAACAAAATTAAACTAAATCTTAATAACACCCTCATAAAACCTTCCAAAACCCTAAAATATTTGGGAGTAACCCTTTCCAACAACTGGTCATTCTCAACCCACATCAAAAATTCTCTTCAGAAAGCCTCAATACAGCTTAACCTATGCAGACGAGTGTTATGGAAACCTAAAGGCCTCTCTCTTAAGGTCAAACAGCTCATCTACAAACAGATAATCAGACCTACTCTTACATACGCCTGCCAATTATGGTACCACATCTCACCCTCCCAAATGGAAAAGTTACGAGTGTTTGAATGAAAATGTTTCCGGTTTATCACTGGCTTACACCGCAAAACCAACTCATATAGATACCATTGTAACAACGACCTTTACAACACCGCAGGCATCGAACGACTGGATAGACGGATCCTAGAACTGTCGATAAATTTCATAGAAAACCTTCCTAACAATCCCAACCCGATAATAACGGACCTACCATAACCCTCCTCCAATACGGGAGCTCACTACCGTAATGGTCTCCAAATCAGGACTCTCTTCGCCGCAGGCAGACTGGTTAACGATCTAAATAAGATCGTGTACCACAACACCGAACTGGCACCCAATCATTTCAAATACAGCAACATCCAACCATTCTCCAAGATCCTTACCTTTAACACAGAACCGAATGGATCTCCCCTCCTTCAAGAACTTACCTGATCCTATCCCTTACTATCCTCAATCCCAACGAGAAATCCCACATCCATAACTAAAAATTGTAAATATTATTTTTAAGTCAAATTCGAATTGTCGCTATCATTACAATATCAAATATTGTAAATTGTATATAAGATTAGATTAAGTTAGATTAAGTTATGTTAAGTAATTTTAAGTAGGCTAAGCTAAAATAAACAGAGTTCCTGGTTTTATTTTCTGACCTTTTCCAGGAAAAACAAAATTACCAATATATATAATTCCCACTAAATCTTAAGCACATTAAAAAGAATTGTTTGAAAAATGTTAACAAATAGCATGTAAACACTTATTATGTAACCAATCTATTATAAGTTAGCTGTATTGCTTATTGTAACTATTAATTTTTGGTCAAATAAATGCAGTATATTAAAAAAAAAAAAAAAACAGATTCGAGGATCAGTCGTGATTGGCGTTCTAGATGTAAGGACGCCAATAAGCAAAGTTTAAAACTACATTTGTCTCAATCTTTGTAAAATAAAGCAGTCGTTAAAACAGTTTTGTTTGTTTTGTTATTGCAATTTTAAATTGAAGACACGAACGACAAGGAGAGTGAGCGTTGGCTTAGAAGACGAGAATGAGCATCGGCTGCACAACTTTAAATCGAAGGGGAGAGCAGGTCTCGTTTTTCAGCAATCGGTTGTCACTCTTACCGGAGGCCCCGGAAGCACGGTGGCGACCGCAACGGGTCCCCTCAGGAGGAGACGCTCCCTGAGAGAAGGACCACAACACAATGATTATTTGTTGTTATTATATAAATAAATGTGAGCAACGTGGCACATTTTGACTTGCCTTTCGTGGCCAACGAAATGGCTGCTATGAGGGCATCGAAAATGCCAATTTAACAATCAAAGGCTATTACACTCTCGTGGAGATGCGTCATGGGGTGCAATTTGGGTCGGTGGCTTCATTGAGTCGGCGCCTATTTCTTTAGATCTGCTAGAAGCAATGCTGTAACAGCTAATAGTGACTGCTATCGGAATACGTAGCAAAACTTGTTAGTACCCAGATTGGATCAATTAGATCTACAGAGCATTTGGTCCCAATAAGAGAGTACCACACAGCTCATGCTATGTTGTAAATTTTGTGAGGCATGATTCCCGACCGAATAATGTCAAAAAGTGGTGATATCGACTGGCTCCCACGATCCCTTGATTTAACCCCACCTCGATTACTTTCTATGGGGGTATTTGAAGGAAAAGGGATACACCTACAAATCAATCACTAGCCTGATGCTTAAAAATACAATTCGAAACTGTTATGGAAAATGTGTTTAAGAGTTCGTCGTTGCGCCACTTAACACACATTTATAGGCATAATGTATTGAATCAATAGATCAGTAAAAGACAAATTATAAAATTGTATTCCATTAAAAATTTAGTAAAAAAAAAAAACCGCCTTGGGATATAAAATGTAAATATGGCCTAAAAAATCGAATTGAGACTCCAATAAAACTTAAACTTAAAATTAGAATTATAAAAGGCAGCTAAGTATTTGAAATACGCCCAAATATACTAGCGAGTTCTTTTTATTTGATAGTGCTAATCCAAAGACCGGGTAATCGGCTGAAATGTAATACAACTTTATGGTAGAATGGAGAAGCTGGAATGGTAAATGCGATACCAGTTTTCAGTTTTACGTTTCAGTTTTTAAATTCATCAACATTTACCAACGGACTAATAAATATTTCAAAAAAAGAACAAAATTTTCAATTCGCAAAACAACAGAAAACCCCGATGCTTCTAAGTTTGAAAATGGTTTACAAATTATTACGATGTATTAAAAAAAATAAAAGCACAAGTCAACTTATGGTTACTTAATGAGTCATGTTGTGAAATACTTATATTTACCTCGCCGTTTTTATTCACTTTCGACTTGTTAAATAAAAATATGAAAATTTGACCTCAAAATTGTCCTTTCATGTCGTCCTTGGATATCAACAACTAGATCGATATCTTTAACCAGGAAGTCAGGACATGTCCTTTATTGTAGAGTCGATGAGGCTTACCATAAGGCAGGGGCTCAAGGCATACGCTGTAGCCTAAAAGTCAACACTTCACGTCCGCGTGATTTTAAACACTTATTGTACACCAATCATCCGATAACTGTGTATTCACTAATGTAGAAGACATGAAAATTATCACGCTCGTAAGCTTCGATTAAGGAGATGGAACCACCCCGGGAATAAAACTGAAGTGCAGCACTTGATCTCACTAAATCCGAGGAAAGTAAAAAAAAATATCCAACCAAACAAACTCGTTTCAGCTGTCCCTGAGATTTGCACTAGCTGCCCCCATAAGCCCTCGCACAACACAAGCTTACACTAATTTAAAGACGACAAAAGCACTTTTCAGAACCGTAAACAAGTTTCCAAAAAAGAATAAAAAACAAAAAACCAACACGAAATAGAGACGAATCACGGTTCATTGAAAAACATCTTGTTATAATTGGTTTTTTTATTACACTCTGCCGCAACTGCGCATTGTTCGAGGATTTACCAACCCAGAGATCGCCGGAGACGCGTCTAAGTGTCAGGATGAAAATCCACCAAATAAAGCCCGATCAGTCAATAATGCAGCGCACGTTCATATTGCATAAACAAGCTTCGTGCGTACACGCATATATGATACACCAATAAAAGCGAAAACTGGGCTCGCGACCGCGACCGCCGACTATCGACTACTACCTCAACCGATACCTGTTGTGAATCAAGTCCCCGTCGACCGATTTACACCGTCTGAGTGTTCTCCGTCTGATTAAATGATTGACTTAGTGGCCCGACGAATCGGCTGGGATGATCGCCATCACTGCACACGTGAGTGCATTTACCAAAGGTACAAAATCCGACAAAAGTAACGATCTCGTCTCTTCACCTAGCTTGTGTAGTTGTGGGACATTTGAAAACCGATCATACGGTTGACAGGCTTGACGATCTGGATTTAACTGAATACCGTAACTGGATAAACCATTTTGGAGGTTGGAGAATTTTCGAGTCTACGCCAGACAAACAACAATTACTGACAATAAACCTGGCGAAAAAAAAGTGTATACATATTTTTACCTGTAGCCATATTTCTATCTGTTCGAAGTGAGAGATTAAATTTATAAACAAAGCTATTTAGATGAGAGAAATGTGTGGGAGGCGGGAAGTATGGCAGCGTAAATGCAATAAAGGAATGATAGGGCAGAGGAATATTGATGGAGCTTGTACAAATTAAAAATTGCAGACCTGTTATGAAAACCAACAAGAATCATGCTGATCTGTGTTTGATTGGCATGATAATAGCTGGGGTGAGAATGAATGTTATCTAATATACGAACATTAGTTTGGAACACCAAGTTAGGTTAATTAAAACAGACTGTTGAACAATAGCATTGAGTAGATACTCTTCAGGTTTACTTATCTAAGTTGATAAATTTCGCTGTAAGGGTGTTCGTGTCGTTGTTCTGATAAGCTCATATTAAAGTATTTCGTCTGGGATCAGGTTTTCAATCAAATCGACAAGTTTCAACAGAAAAAACAATTAATAGCTTGTGTGATATACCTAGGGTGGCTCATACCACGCGATGAGAAGGCAAGGGACTGGTGAAACCCAGTTTACAACATTATTTTCATTGGTATACAAATTTGTATCGTTTTTTGTTTTGAAAAATTATCGTTTACCCCCATAAAAGTTCATGAATATTACGAATTTAGATGGATAATTTAAAAATATTAAACGCATATATAAGTAGAAAGGGGAATTTGGAAACATACCTTTTGAAAATACTCTGCACTGCTAAACTCTCTACAAAAAATATACTCAAACTTATGGCGTATGGACTTATTTTGACACTACGACGGGAACTGGCACATTAGATTCATCCGGACAAAATGTACATGGGTAGATTGTGCAACACAGACAAACTTTTGCTAAATTAAACTAATAAATTTATAGCTCACTCAAACCAGATTAACTAGACAGTCTCATTAACCCAAAATCACTTCCAATCTTGTTTTATACTTTGAAATATGTTTAAAAAAATTAAAGTTTGATCTCACAACTTATATTGAAACCTGATGCTGAACTGCAACTGCGGCAACAACGACTTAATAGCCCGACGAATCCAGAATGATCGTGATTATTACGTGCAGAAGTACATTTACCAAAGGTATAAAATCCCACAAAGCATAATGTCATTTCTTCACCAAGATGGTGGTGTTTTGGAAGACTTGAGAATGTCAACAATATAAGAAAACCGCCATTGGGTAGTGTTTTGATGCTCTCTTACAATTTTTTTTTTTTTTTAAATATACTTCTCGCAGGATATAGGCGAACCTATAGCGCCGACACGGCGTCTCGAGGTGCCACCAAATAACCGTTGCAGTTGTTTTTGAACAGTTGCAGGTTGTAACGCTCCAGAAACTCGCAGGGAATTCCATAGCTTTCCGGCTCTGTAACGGAACGAGTTCCGACGCAGAGATGGTCGCGCCGTCCGGAGATGAACCGCAAATTGGTGCGATACTTCAGATTGTCTTGTGGAGCGCATATAAACCAAATTCCACGGAACAATACCACGAATACGCGGACTCTTCGAAGAACAGTATCCGTGATAATATCTGTAAAACAGACAGAGGTCAGCTACGCACCTTCGATGTGATATCGACTGTAGTCCCGACGTCAGCGCCGTGTCCTCGATCAAGCGGATCGCTCGTCTCTGAATGCTCTTAAGCAGGTCGAGGGTATGTGTAGAAGCAGAGCAATATTGGCCCCCCGGTCTAATTTGGGGTTAATACAGAAGAAGAAGGTGGGCCGGAATAAAATATTTTTGTCTCTAAAAATATAACTCAGATTTCCAGAGGCGGACCTGTTCTCTAACCTTACGCAAAGAACCACCCGCAATTCCAACCCCAACTCCCTTTGCAAACCTGCTAACATTTCCTTCCCAAGGACACTTAATGCATCACCGAACCTAGTGAAGAATTCTCATCATTCATGCATTTATTGTATTATTCAAAATTCTCTGAAAGAATTCTTTACACCATACATGCATTATAAATTGAGAAATCTTATCGGCGCCCATGTCAGCCAGCGTACCCTGCCACACACGAGCACATTTTCCTGGCTTATACAATCGACAAAAGCAATTTACGCATCCAGCGTCTAGCCGCCATGAATCGAATTCTCCAGCATATAAACATGCATACAAAGAATTCGACCATTTCCGCCAGCTAAGACACAGTGCACAATCACCATTGTGTACCTAAATTCCTTTTAGCACCCCGTTTTCTTAATTCCTTGCAGACAAGCTGCACCATGTCTTCTATGATGCCCTTTGTTCATCCCCTTTTCTCAGTTTCGTTTTCCCATGACCTCATTGCATGAGTAAACAATGGATCAATTAGCACACTAGAGAAACATAAAGAGAAACTTCACGTTTCTGTCGAGAAAAGAAAACTCACCCTTAGCTGAGAGAGGACTCACCACGAGTCTCTCGAGGTTAAACACTGAGTACCACGGTCGAAATCCAACCACCTGTGAGTTGTCTTCCATCCCCCGTAATGTGCGCTCGGTAGTGCGCACATCCCTGAGTGTGTCCCTTCACGGAGTCGAGTGCCACCGAGAGTTTTCTTTACAATTAAGTAGTCTTTTGTCGGTGTCCGTCGGGTTCTAATAGTTTGGCATTTTAATTTGATGCTTTGTGTTGGTGTTTTAACAAAAGATCTATTGTTTACAAATTAATTCGGTATAGTGCACTAATCGGGACCATTAAATAGTTATCTCAGGAAATTCAATTCAATGGAAAAATCGACCGATACTTTTCTGAAATTGAATAAAACATACAAAATTAGAAAAACAAACAATAGACCCTGTAAGATTTTAATAACTGTTTGATTGTAAAAACATATCATCATCATCATCGGCACTACAACCAGGAACCGGTCTTGGCCTTATTTAGCAAGTTCTGAGGCTTGTTAAATTTTCCATAATGATTTGTTTTTTTCCGGGCAAGGTTATTAGTCTTATTTATATGTAAAAACATATAAAGTAAATTCGAAGCTAGGCACGTGTCATAGTGGAAGAGTGTTGCCCGTGCCGCTGTAAAACAATAAAAAAGAATAATAAAAATAAAATAAAAAACATTTATCACATAACAACGTGTTTTATTTCTACATGTCTGGTGATCGTTTTGCGGCGGTAATCGGTGGGTGGTAAGTGAACCCGTTCCCGTGCCGGCACACCAACTTTTACCCCCACAGACCTGACGATTTTCGACACGTGTTTGTGCCACGAACCATTCCCGCAGACCGTGACGCGGAGCAATTTCAAGCTTTTATCAGCTGTGGAACCGATGATCCACTCTTCTTTGTGAATGTTGTATACTGTGTCTTCGTTGCATTGAAGTCGACGAGATTAGGTCTTTCCCCATTACAGGACATTATCGAGATCCCGATTCAGATAGCCGAGCTGGCTACATCTCGGCTAAGGCGGCTTTGATGCACTAATCGACCGGTCACTCTAAAAAAGAGGAAACAAGCGTACTATCATCCGCAAAACTGAACACTTTGTTATCCGTTGTCTCCAAGAAATCATTTATGTGAAGCAAAAACAAGGTTGGAGCCAAAATTTAACCTTGAGGCACCCCGGAATTGACATGCTATGGGTCCGAACAATCGCGTCAACAACAACCCGGAACGATCGGTCCGCGAGGAAGCTATCGCCCAGTCGCAAAGCTCCTGGGAAAGTCCCTAAGAACGAAGTTTGATCGGCAATGCTCCGTCGCAGATGCGGTCAAAATGTGACCGCCATTGACTCACCATGCCGCTCAATCGCAGATGTCCATATATAGGTTATAGAGGTCAAAAGGTCTTACGTGGACCGTCTGCCACGGATTTCATATTGGCGACCATTTTGCTCAAGAATGCTCCGTCCCAGATGCGGTCAAAAGCCTCGGAGATACCCAATGCGACCGCCCTTGACTCACCATGCCGCTCAATCGCAGATGTCCATATATCGGTTATAGAGGTCGAAAGGTCTCTCGTGGACCGCCTGCCATGGATTCCATATTGGCGATCATTGAGAAGTACATTGCACTCCAAATACTTAATTAACTCGGTAGTAATGACCTTTTCCATCACCTTAGGTAACATAGACAGTAATGCTATCGGCTGGTAATTTTGTGGAAATCACTCTCTTTGGGATTGGCTGAATCAGAGTGATTTTCCAGCAGGCAGGTAATGTCTTCCGTGCGTATGATAAGCGGAAGAGTTTGCTAAGAACCGAATAGTTCTGGAGCACAGTTCTTAAATACTATTGCCGGGATTCAGTTCGGGCCGGTTGCCTTCCTACAGTCCAGTCAACGTAGAATGCGTTGAATAATACCCGGGCGGAACCTCTCATCCCGCATCGAAGACCGTATCGGTGCAATCACAGGTGGTTCCAACAGATCGGCGTCGAGGCTTGAATTCGCGGAAATAAATTCGCGAACACATTAGCCTTATCTTTTGAATTTGTGATTAGTATCCCGTTGTATGTCACTAACGGGGAAAAAAAAAAGGAGGAACCGAAGTTATTGGTGACAGCCCTTGTCATTAATGAGATTGGACGCGAACCAGTCGGGCACTGAAGAAGTTCATTTATCACTCTGTCGTTGTAAGCCTTTGTCGTGGTATCGCCTGGCTGCACGCGTTTCCGATTCTAACAAAATTCGTTCTGTTAACTTCGGTGGGATTGGAGCGCCATTGTTAAAAAGCTCTATATTTTGCCGCTGTAACCTGCTCGCATTTTTTATCAAACCAAGGCTTATCAGATAAACTTCGTTTAATGGAGAGATCTTCATCCCGGGAAGAATAATTTCTGTGGCTGACTCCCCGCAAGCGTCAACATCGAAGTCTCCAAAGCACACCTCCGACTAAGGAAAGGATGCGAAGAAACAGATCTAAAGTGTTCGCATAATCACCTCGGGCATCCGGCACTCGCGTAGGTTCCTCCACGAGTTGAGTCAAGTTGCGGCTAACAGCGAACATCTCCGTTAGCCTCCCAGCCTTGTCGGTGGAATTGCGTACATTAAATCCCCGGAGACGACAATTTTAGAAGGCGGGTGGTTGATCTGTATCCAGTCGACGGTACGTCAAAGATGTTCTAAAAATGTAGCTGGTCGATTATCATCTAGGGAGCGGTAAATATAACAAAGAAATTGAACGGACCTCCCCACCACGACCCTCAACCACATGATGTCCAACTTATTGGGTTCTAATGCTCTCATCTTTTGACAGAGCAGATCGGACCACGTGAAGACGCAGACTTCACCCTTAAAACGGAATCTCGAATGGAAGTCGTATCCTGAGCAATGAAAATATGCCGAATCAGTTGACGAATCGACCTGGGTCTCAGTTTGCCAAAGACATCAGATTTCGCTGTTTGCAAATATTGGTGGATGGCGTTTACATTCGGATCGGTGAAACTGATGTTACAAAATGCCGTTATCAGAGAAACGTCGACAGAGTTTCGAGAACGAACCCGATTATACGATGACGAATTTCTTATAGCTCTGATGTTCCCCCTGACATAGTCCCATAGTCCATAAGTGAAAGAGTCTGCCAAGAACCGGCGATAGTTCTGGCGCACAGTTCTTAAGAACTATTGCTGGTATTCCGTCCGGGCTAGTTGCCTTCCTACAATCCACTTCACCTAGAATGCGTTGAATAGTACGCGGGCGAAAACTCACATCTCGCATGGAAGGGCATACCGGTCGAAAATAGTCAGGTCCGCCTCTGGAAATCTGAGTTATCGTTTTAGAGCCAAGAAATATTTTCCTCCGGCTTCTTCTTCTGTATAAACCCGAAATTAGACCGGGGTGGCAATATTGCTCTCTTGTTTGGAGCTCTGCTCGTAAACATGCCCTTGACATACTTGAGAGCATACAGAGACGTGCGATACGCCTGACCAGGGAACGGCGCTGACGGCGGGACTACAGTCGCTATCACATCGAAGGCGTGTAGCTGACCTCTGTCTGTTTTACAGATATTAACACGGATACTGTTCTTCGGAGAGTACGCGTATTCGTGGTATTGTTCCGCGGAATTTGGTTTATATGCGCTCCACAAGACAATCCGACGGATCGCACCAATTTGCAGTTCATCTCCCGACGGCGCGAACATCCCTGCTTCAGAACTCGTTCGGTTACAGAGTGGGGATCCTGTGGAACTCCCTTCCCGCAGGAGTGTTCCCGGAGCGTTACAACCTCTAACTGTTCACTCGGCGCTATAGGTTCGCCTCTCCCGAGAGAAGTGTAATAAAAAAAATTCTAACCTTAACCTGGAAAATAGGGCTCTCAAAAAACATATTTCGACTTAACAATTGGCGTCTCTTAAGTCGAAGTTTCACTATCTTTACTGAAAATAATTGAGCGGATTCCCCACTTAGAAATCTAAACACTTGTATATTTGTACACAAGGATGAACTGACGGACATTCTTAGATCCATTAAGAACAAAAACTCTTCTGGAATAGATAATATTCCAAACATTGTTCTAAATCATTTACCTCTTGAAGTAGCGAACGTTTACATTATTTTGTTCAATAACGCTCTAAATAATGCATATTATCCAATCCAATGGAAATCTGCAGTAGTCCATCTCATCCTCGAAAAGGGTAACGACAGGAGCAATCCAGCCAATCTTCGCTCGATTAGCAAGGTATTCGAGAAAATTATTAATAAAGCATTGACTAACTGGTGTGAAGAAAATGGTATTATCCCGAACAACCAGTTTGGTTTTCGATCGCAACATAACACAGTTCATGTTGCGACAAAACTTGTTTCCGACATACAGTGGAACAAGGCGAAGCGACATTGCACAGGGGCCTGTCTGGTTAACTTTGAAAAGGTCTTCGACACCGTATGGTTAGAAGGGCTTCTATATATTTATTATACATTATTTACGATATGATAATGGGTAAACAATTTGTGGTGAAATGTGGAGACATAATCTCTAACAAGACTTTTCACATCAAAAACGGCCTACAACATGGAGAAGTGAATTCTCACGTTTTACTTAACATTTATACTAGTGATCTAGTGGGTTCCCTCAACCATGCAATTGCATACGCCGACGACATTGTGGTGTATAGACCTGGAGAAAAGATTGATGTCATCAACAGACTTTTGCAAGATGATTTCAACAAAATCAAACGTTTTTGCGACGACTGGAAAATAAAAATAAATTTCCAGAAAATAGAGACTATCCTTTTCAGAACGCCCCTGTCCAGGGCATCAGGGAATACAAAACAGAATTGGAAAAATGTTCCATTGCAGGAAGTAATAATCTTCCCATACAAGTAAAAACGGTAGTTACATACCTTGGTATCTGGCTTGATCAGTATCTTTACTTTGATAAGCATACAGCAGCTCCTCTTACCGCACCTAAAAACGCATATGAAATGACACGAAGTCTCTTCCGTAGTAGTCTTCTGGACCCCAAGATGAAAATAATTTCAGACTCGGCATTCATTCGACCAGTATTAGTATATGGCTGCCCGGTATGGTATAACATATCCCCATTCTACGTGGAGAAGTTTCGGGTCTTCGAGAGGCAGTGTCTCCGTTTCTACCTCAGAATGTATAGAACCCCAATATAAGAAATACTATCCTAATAAAGTCCTGTTTGACAAATCAGGACTAAACAGAATAGATCACTTCATTATCAAGATTATTCGTGGACACACAACTAGGGCAGTGTGCAGTGAAAATAATCTCATATCGGGAGAACGGGTTCATTCCCCCAGTAGCGTTCCCTTTCTTGGATAAAAAGAGGACTTATCCCAGACAAACATGAAGTCCCTATTATTTACCACGCTTTCCGTGGTGCCAAGGATAAACGAATTCTCCCTGATAACGATATCTCTGATCGCCTGCGTTTTAGTATGGTGAACGGTGAAAGAGATAAGTCAATAAAATGTCGATACCATCCCAACTGGTGGTGGATCAGTGATGAAAAAAGGACTATATGTCCCCAAACACAGTGTGTCTCTCAGGCGCACCGCTTTCCTTTCCCCTATCCCCAATTCCCAATTATATATATATATATATTTTTAATTTTATTTTAATTTTTTATTTTTTTATTTTTATTTGTATTCCTTGTTTATTGTTGCGGATTGGCAATTGAATGTGCTGGAGAAATCTAGTACATTCGCAGTGTATACCAGTTGCGCGGCAGCTGTCACGGAGCAGCTGGCCGATTGTCACCAAGCGATAAGGCCATAGCGTCCCTTTTTTGAATTGGCAGTTATGCCCACTCAGTCTGTCGGCCATCAACTTACTTCGTGGGCACAGAGTCTGCCATCAACTTCCATTGTGGGCATAGAGTCTGCCATCAACTTCCATCGTGGGCACAGAGTCTGCCATCAACTTCCATCGTGGGCATAGAGTCTGCCATCAACTTCCATCGTGGGCACAGAGTCTGCCATCAACTTCCATCGTGGGCATAGAGTCTGCCATCAACTTCCATCGTGGGCACAGAGTCTGCCATCAACTTCCATCGTGGGCACAGAGTGTGTCATCAACTTCCATCGTGGGCACAGAGTCTGCCATCAACTTCCATCGTGGGCACAGAGTCTGCCACCAACTTCCATCGTGGGCACAGAGTCTGCCATCAACTTCCGTCGTGGGCACAGAGTCTGCCATCAACTCCCATCATGAGCACAGAGTCTGCCATCAACTTCCATCGTGGGCACAGAGTCTGCCACCAACTTCCATCCTGGGCGCAGAGTCTGCCACCAACTTCCATCGTGGGCACAGAGTCTGCCATCAACTTCCATGGTGGGCACAACAAAGCTATACAATTTGAATGATAAGAAATAAAAGTTAATTGCAATAAAGACTTCAGACTTTGCTTGTGGTTCCTCCTATCATTGCAGATCTCGGGTGTCTTCTTGGATGCCTTAACCGTGGAACGCTTTCCTCTTGGATGCAACCTCATTATCGCCCGCCTCTATTACAACACATTTTCTGGTCCTTGGAGCCGGATCCGCACTATCGCCGCCCCATTCGCGGCAGAGGATACCTGTGAAGAATAACTACTTCGACATCATCACGTGCGTCTAGTGAAACCCATTAAGGAAGGACACGAATCAATCCATTGCTCGTTGTGACCGTCCATCGGCGGCCCATGAGAAACGCACACCTACTATAACAGTTCTGGTCCTTCACCACGTGCGCCCAACTGAAACACAATCAACACCTGAAGAACAACGCGACAGCAGCAGTCGGAAACATCTCTAGCCACAGCAATGGAAAAACAAATCGCCGCGCAGTACGCGGCACAGGGCCAAATGTCGCGCGAGTTCGCCAACTTGAAGAAGCGAGGGCCATCAACGGTAAGTGCTGTACAAACCCGTAGAGATAATTTACAGGGCAAATGGAACGAAATCCGCGACCGGCACGACGACATCCTGGAGCTGGCGACGTCGGAGACAAAGGACCGCCGTTACTTCACGGAGGACTTCCTCGAGTCAGCCGAGGAGGTCTACTTGGAGGAAATGACGAAGTTCGCCGAAGAGCTTCGTGGCCTCAACATTGAACCACCGACAACATCCAAGGCCGCGGCTGCAGTGGTGACACCTCGCGCCAATCCCCGCAAGCTGCCCCCAGTGCAATTGCGGACATTTTCCGGAAAATACTCGGAATGGCGGCCATTTAAGGACCTGTTCCAGGCGGTATTGGCAGATCACCCTGATCTGACGGACGTCGAACGACTCTATTATTTGAAGTCGAGCCTCCGCGACGACGCCGCCCGGGCCATCAAAAACATTCCGGTCACGGAGGAGAATTACCAGCGAGCCTGGAACAAGCTGGTGGAATACTTCGACAATACTCGTGCATTGGTTCACTCTGCCTTGAGTACCCTCTTCCAGGTACAGATCGTCGGAAAGGAATCTGCTGCCGGCTTGCGCCATCTCCGCGACACTAAAAATGATGCAGTCGAAGCTTTGGATGCGTTCGGCCGCCCCGTGACCACGTGAGATGACATACTTGTCTACTTAACAACACAGCGCATGGACCCCCCTACCGCTCGTGACTGGCAAACGGCGTAAGGCAACACCAACCAGCCACACACGTACCACCAGCTCGATGACTTCCTGAAGACAAGGATCGAAGCTTTGGAGTTCGTCGAGCTGCCCCGGCCCGCCATCGATCAACCCCAGCGTAACAGATCCGGCCAGATGAAGCACGACCCCAAAGCGCGCCTCTCAGTGCACACGGCCTCACCACCTGCCCAGAAGCCCCCTGCCCGCTGCTCGGTCTGCAGATCAGATCACTACATCGGATCGTGTGAGGGATTCCGCGCGAAGGTCGCACGTCACCGACCAGGGCCTTTGTTTTAACTGCCTAGGAAGGCATCTACACCGTGACTGTCCATCGACATCCAGATGCCTGCAGTGCCAAGGGCGGCACCACACCTTGCTGCATACCACAACGACCACGACCAACCTGGATGCGGAAAGAGGCACAAGCCCCAAGCTTCAAGGCGGCCAGATCCCCGCAGTGTCATCTCACACGACCAGCGCCCCGCCCGCCCGGGCGATCCTCCTGGCCACAGCACGCGTCCTCGTCCAGTCGCGCTCCCAACGCCGACTGGAGGCTCGGGCCCTACTGCACCCCTGTTCAGAGGCCACCTTTATATCGGAATCACTCGCCCAGCGACTGCACCTGCGCCGGCGCGCATCATTCATCCCAGTCCACGGAGTCGGGGGCGCGCGCTGCCAGACGGCGAAGGCCCTATCATCCGTCACCATACTGCCCCGGACCAAGAGCTCGCAAAGCTGGACAGTCAACGCGCTCATCCTGTCCGATCTGTCGGATTACGTGCCACCTCCACGACTCCTTCCAAGCGATATCTCTATTGTGGCGGGCCTGGAGTTGGCAGACCCAGACGTCTCATCGACAGAAAAGGTAGATTTAATCATCGCTGATGCATACCCGGCGATCATAACCGCCGGATTAAAGAAGTCCACAAACTCTGACGTGATCGCCCAGTCTACGCACCTTGGGTGGATACTGGCGGGTGCAGCTGCCCGCGGCCCACGGCATACCAACACCATATCATCCAGCCTAAAGGTGACAAGGCCTGTCACCAGCCATCATATGGCCATTCCTCGTGGGCTGCGAATTTACAACTCCGACCCAGAGGAACTGGCCGACCTTACGACTGCTGATCGCAGCTCCCATCAGAAAACCAAAAGGAGGTCTCGCCGGCATCGGCCCCAGCGGCCACCTACGAGGCCCATGCAACTACCAGCCACCGATCACTTGCGCGACCCAACTACCAGACATACCCCCCGCCCGCTGAACCACTGCAGGGGCAACAGGCAATCGAGGAACCAAGAGCCAGCCACTCAGGAAACTCACCAAAGCACCTGTCCACCCCCAAAACGCAACACCGGTGACCAGTCGGGTCGCCCCTCGAACACTTCAAGGCATCTCACCACACCCAGGACACCACGTGGTCAAACTCCTGCCCAGGTCCAAAACTACCCAGTCCAACCGCTACCACGTGTAGGCACCACAACAGGACCAGGAGCGCGCAATGCCCCGCTTGGCGGGCGGCGCTCCCCAGCAACCAGCGGTCTCTCGAACTCCAGCAAGAAAGCACTCCTCTCAGTGCATCAACAGAGGCTGCACTCCAATGACTCCGGGAGGCACTTGGCCCTTGACTGCCATTCCGCCAGGCCTCGCGGAACCGACCAATCACGTGAAAGTGGACAGCAACATCCGACCACCAGCAGACCGCACACTCCCACCAGCAGACCGCACACTCCCGGCCCCTAGCCACCGTCCCCTGGAACAAAATGGCCCGCCAATGATTGGCGAAGGCGGGCGGAATGTTGCGGATTGGCAATTGAATGTGCTGGAGAAATCTAGTACATTCGCAGTGTATACCAGTTGCGCGGCAGCTGTCACGGACCAGCTGGCCGATTGTCACCAAGCGATGAGGTCATAGCGTCCCTTTTTTGAATTGGCAGTTATGCCCACTCAGTCTGTCGGCCATCAACTTACTTCATGGGCATATAGTCTGCCATCAACTTCCATCGTGGGCATAGAGTCTGCCATCAACTTCCATCGTGGGCACAGAGTCTGCCATCAACTTCCATCGTGGGCATAGAGTCTGCCATCAACTTACTTCGTGGGCACAGAGTCTGCCATCAACTTCCATCGTGGGCACAGAGTCTGCCATCAACTTCCATCGTGGGCACAGAGTCTGCCATCAACTTCCACCGTGGGCACACAATCTGCAACCAACCTTCACTGCACTCACATTAGCGGAGCAATCATCGCCAGCACCAGTCGCGCGAAATAAAACAAAGCTATACAATTTGAATGATAAGAAATAAAAGTTAATTGCAATAAAGACTTCAGACTTTGCTTGTGCTTCCTCCTCGTTGTCTCCACCGACTTCCTCCCACCATTGCAGATCTCGGCTATCTTCTTGGATGCCTTAACCGTGGAACGCTTTCCTCTTGGATGCAACCTCATTATCGCCCGCCTCTATTACAACACATTTATGTTTATACGTTTTGTTTTTATTGGCTTGTCAACCCCCTATATATGTAATTAAATAATTAAATAATAAAACAAAAACCAATATATATATATATATATATATATATATATATATATATATATATATATATATATATATATATATATATATATATATATATATATATATATATATATATATATATATATATATATATATATACGTGATATAGAAAGAATAGAATACATTTTAAAAAGAACTTTTTTTTTATTTACTGGCCTGTAGGAACCCGGAAGTTCATGACTTCACCGACTCGTCTCCGCCATTGTTCCATGTCCTGTGCACTCTCCTTCCTCGGTCGATCATTCGATCCGATCTCCTCGAGGTCCAATCTAACATTGTCCTCCCATCTCCGTCGCAGCGGTCCTGTCGGTCTTTTGCGCGTTGACCTACCGTCAAGAATTCTATGCACGGTCCTATCATCGCCCATTCGCGCTACGTGTCCGGCCCACCTTAATCTTCGCGACTTGATCACTCTCACTATTGTAGGTTTGCGGTATAGCTCTTCCAATTCGTGGTTGTGGAGTGTCCTCCATTGTCCTGACTCCTCGTCATATTTACCGCCAAATATACCCCTTAAAACTTTATTCTCGATTACGCGGAATTTGTTTTCTTCCCGTTTTGTGAGAGCCCATGTTTCGCATCCGTATAGAGCAATCGGCATGATTATGGTTCTATAGACACGGAGCTTTATATTACGTGATAGCAGTTTGGATTTTAATAGTTTACTGGCTGCATGCCAACTAGCGTTGCCGGAATGTAGTCTTTTGTTAATTTCCTTTGACGTTTCGTTTCTGGTCGTCAGTATCGTTCCCAGATATTTAAATTCTTTGACATTTTCAAATATCTTGCCCCTGACGTTTATATGTGTTCTCCGAGGTCCACCTGCTCTCGTCGTAATCATGTATTTCGTTTTGTCTTCGTTTATTTCTAGGCCCACCTCTTCTGCTGCTTGCATGATGATTTCACAGTTTTTACTTATAGTTTCGAGATTATCGCCCAGAACGGGTGACCCCGTTCAGCGATGTTCCGGCCGTGTTCTCGTCTTGTACCTTTCTGATAACATACTCGAGGACAAGGTTAAAAAGGCATGGTGAGAGGCCATCCCCTTGTTTTAGTCCGTCCCGGATTTCAAATTGTTCTGAGAGGTGGTTTTCTATCCTAACTCGCCCTTTGTTTTCGTTCATGCAGATTTGCATGAGGGCGGCATATTTTTTCGGGATCCCCAACTCAACCACAATATGGTAGAGTCTTTGCCTTGCGACTGAGTCGTAGGTTTTTTTGAAGTCAACGAACAGTTGGTGAACCGTCTCTCCGTATTCCCACTTCTTTTCCAGAAGTTGCCTTATTGTGAACATCTGGTCGCTTGTTGACCGGTTCCGACGGAATCCGCATTGGTAATCTCCCAATATATCTTCTGCGTACGGTGTGATTCTTGCCAGTATGACATTTGCTAATATTTTGTATGTGATTGGGAGCAATGTCTGCTCTGCAATCCTCTGTAATTTTCCCAGTCAGATCTGACTATTGAGGTTTTCCATTCTTCTGGAATGACTTCCTTGTCCCATATTATTTTAACCAGTTGGTGGATCTTTCGAGCGGTTGCCCCTCCTCCATACTTCACAAGCTCTGTCGGTATGCAATCGATTCCGGGAGCTTTGTTGTTTTTCAGTCGATTTTTCGCGTCTACAACTTCGTCGAAAGAGGGCTCTGGGATCTGGGGCTCGGCTGTTTGTACGTCTGGTGCGTTTATTTGTGGTTAATGGGTGCGCACATTGAGCAGGTTTTCAAACTACTGCTTCCATCTTGTCACGATATTTTTTGTTTCTGTCACCAGACAGCCGTTTTTGTCTCAGATTATTTTGGCTCTCCCTCGGTAGCCATTTCTAATTGAATTTATGCCGGCATACATACCTCTGCTGTTCTTTGCTCTGGCATGTTTTTTTCGATCCGAGTGTTCTCCCATTCGCGTTTTTTGCGTTTGAAAAGTCTTGTTGTTTCTTTCCGAATTGTCGCGTATCTTACTGCGTTGACTTCATCATATGCTTTTAAGTGGATCACTCTGAGGCGTTTACGTTCTTCGATCTTTGCCCTGCACTCATCTTCAAACCAAGGTTTGGACTTAGTTGGTTTCTTAAATCCTAATACCTCTTGGACTGTTTGTTTGATTGTGTCTCTGATCGATGCCAATTTAGTGTCCACACTATTGGATTCCTCCTCCTCACTACTGTCATTCTCTAGGATGCTAAATCTATTCGTTAGTTCATCTTGATATTCAGCCCTTTTACGTAGGTCTTTTAGTTTATCAATCTCGAACTTTTTGCTCGTCTCCCGTGACTGTCCATGTGGGTTTGCTGCAAGCCGACTTCTGATTTTGCCCATCACTAGAAGATGATCGGAGTCGCAATCTGCTCCTCTATATGATCTTACGTCAAGGATATTCGAGTGGTGTCTTTTGTCTATGAGGAAGTGGTCTATTTGGTTACGCGTTAAGCCGTCGGGTGATATCCATGTGGCTTTATGGATTTGCTTGTGCTTAAACATCGTGTTTTTCACTACCAGATCTTTTGACGCCGCAAACGTGATAATTCGAATTCCATTATCATTTGAAAAAAAAGAAAACATATCAATTATTGTGACATGTTATAAAAACATTAGTTATTGTACCCCGAAAGGCATAAGAAATATGATAATATATAATTTATAGTAGGCTCCTCGATAGTATAGTGGTTAGTATACCCGCCTGTCACGCGGAAGACCGGGGTTCGATTCCCCGTCGGGGAGCCTCTGGCGTAAGACTAATTACCTTGCCCGGAAAAGACAAATCATTATGGAAAATTTAACAAGCCTCAGGACTTGCTAAATAAGGCCAAGACCGGTTGCCGATTGTAGTGCTGATGATGATAATGTATAGTGCTTGCGAAGAGCCAGTAAGTTAATGTAAGAATGACATTTGTAAAATAGAATTTAACATTTAGTCTTAAGTAAAATCTGTATTTGAATTGTTAATAAATGTGGAGATAAAACAAACAAAAAAACAGGGTACAAGTTACACTGTCTAACACTTCCTATATCCACCAATCAAAGGGTGCGCACTAGTTTATGTTAAATATTAAACGTACAGGCAAACGTTCTTCAGCCGAACCGCACAATCATGGAATTCTTATTGTAATCTCCAGGCATTCAAGAGGAATCCATATCGATACCACCGTTCTTTATCATCTACCTAATTTTTCGCTAGCACTGTGCTTTCACATTTAATGTTACTCCAGACACCCTTTTTCTCGTTTCATAAGGGAAAGCCGCCAAATGTCTGGGAGATGTTTGGGACTTCTTAAAGGATGTGAGAAATGGTTAACATCTTCAGATATAACCACACACTATAATATTCGTTCAAGGCTCAAACTTAATTTAAACATAAACAGCTGAACATGTGCTAGATGGGATGCAAGGTCGAGAAATGAAAGCAGGCCCAGCGGCAATATGTTTATTTCCGTTGTTAGAACGCAGACATTAAAACAGTGTCCAAGTGAACCCGAAGGTTGTGCTCCTCCTTCCCAAATATTCGGCCGCGAAAGGTGTTAATCAGAGCAACAACATCGCTCAACTTTAGGGGGACAAATAAAAACACAGGAAACTGTTTTCCAGTTGAACTAAACGAGCATGGAAATATTTTCTTGAGCAAATGTTCTCCGTGGTTCCAATCTGCAGGTAATCAAATCCAATGTACAAAAAACATTTCCTATTCTAATCCTTTCCCTCTCCTTCCATCATCATATGTACTGGCATTTAATATTATAGTATCAAAAGATCTCCTTTGTACATACATATTATAAAAATTAAACAAAGTATTGTAGAAGAAAAAAACCCATAGAAAAGAAATTGTAGAAGAGAAACTATAACAGAGAAACTTTAGTAGAGTACTATCAAAATTATAGTGGAGGAATATAGCAACTAAAAGAAAAACTGTAGCAAACTGTAGGTGGCAATATCAGAAGCAGTACTTTGGCATTGATTTGTAATTGATTTGCATGATCAGCTCATAACATTCTTATAGATATTGTTTACCTATAAATATAAATTGCTACTCATACTATTGATGTGAGGTGAACATAGCTTAATATAACAGAAGTAATTAAACTGAGCAATAAAACGTTGACAGTGATTCATTTATTTCTCGAAATTGTTTACAAAATGTAATTCCTTCAAACAGCCAATTCATAAAGTAAGTTTAAATCCGTCGCCGAGGAGTCAAGGTTAAGTCGATTGTCTTGTATCCAGTCAAACTGCGTATAAAACGAGAACTTCTAATTAACAATATATGCGCAATCGATATATAGTGTTAATTTCAGACTTTAAAAACTGTCGACAAAAAAAAAACAACAAATTAATAAACAACGAATTGGGACTGTGAATTATTGAGAAACACAATAACTTGTTAATAACACACTTTGTGGGATATAAATAGAGTTATTAAATAATACTAAATGAAACAAAACACATATTAGCAAAGATGTTTAGAAATATCCACGATGATTATATGTACGAGGGTGGGCTGAAAATTTTCCGACGTCAACGTGATTATAGCGGCAATCGTCAATAAAAGCTAGTGAATGTAGTGCATCTTTTGACAGTTACTCAGTAAAATTTCAGCCATTTGGAGGGGTAGTTTTTATTTGATAGTCGTTTGAGTGAATCAATGTTTTTTGCTTTTTTGGAGCCGATTCTCCCTTTGCAGTCCACTGTTTTAACCGCATTTTTGTTTCGGGCGTATAAAGGTGTATCCAAGTTTCATTGACAGTAATTAATCGGTGCCAGAGCTCGGATTTATTGCGCCTAAACTGCGCCAACAGAGCATTGGAAATGTTCATTCGAACACGCTTTTAGTTTAACGTGAGCACCCAACTCGAGGACAGCTTTTTCATGCCTAAATCTTGATTTAATATGTGACAAACAAAGGTAAACCAGAAACAAAGTTAAACTCCTCTCAACGGGGAGGTGTCGCAATCTTTATTAGAAAAGGAATCCAACACAAAGTTATACATAGTGGAGAGGTGCGCAGGTTCCGGGTGCTGTAAGCCTGCATTGTACACATGCCCCTTCACCAAGAACTGCAGGTTATAATTTTAGAATATTTTTTTAAAGTTTCCAAATCGTCTGAAATGTTACGACCACCACAAGCCAAGTAATCTCTAAAGGCATTTAATGTTTTCCCCAAGGGTAAATTAAAGCATTGGCAGAGAGATTCTACTTCCTTGTCTCCAAATTCCAAATTAAATTCAGATGGCCATTCGGTTGGTTCAAGAATTCGCAATTCTTTAACAATGTCGGAACTGTCGGAAGTCAAAATTCCGTCTGAATCTAAATAACTTGCTGATGTGGTGTTTAGCCTATTCCTCATATTATTAATAATACTAATTAGGAATTGATTTCTGTGAATCAATTTTGCCATTTTATTATCTGTTAACGTAATTGAAGATAATTGCATTATTTTACAAGCAGAAGCTGCTTCCAACGACTTCTTTCCTTTCTCAGGATTTTTTAAATGTTCTAAATAAATGATTGTGCGGCGAATCAATTTGTCTGCATATACTATTGAAGTTTCTCTTTTTTGTAATGCTTCTCATAGAATATATAGCTCGAATAGAACATCATACATTAAGGCCAAATCTTGAATCAATTGTTTCGATGATATTCTTTTATATAATCCATTGGACATGGATTGTTCCGTCTTAGTGCGGTTGTTGTCTTTACTCGCATTTTCGAAATGATGGGATAAAGATGACCAATTCTGCCAAACTGCTGATACAGTTCTAAAGGAGCTGGCCACCCATCTGACGTTAAATATACGTCCAATACGTTTAATTTCCACACCGAGCGCAGCTGCACATGTTTCAATTTCTCTTTGGTTTTTCGGAGATTGACTATATAAGGAGTATAACTTGTCCACAAATATTTGAAAATGATTAACCCCATTAACTTTAGAAATAGCATCTCCTACCGACAATTCAAGCCTATGGTTTAGAGAATGCCATGTAATTAGATTCGGATATTTCCGTGTTAGTCTTGTTCCTACTCCAGATTTTCTTCCTAACATAACACTGGCCCCATCGCTTGTAAATGAAATTAAATGGTGTTTTAAATAATTATCACCAAAACCATTTTTCTCCAAACATTTTAAGAGAACCTCTGTTTAGCTTTTAGCTGTTTGATCCTGCAGTTCAATTAAATCAAGAAACAAGAAATGAGGATCTTTCATTTTATCGATCTCGCATTTTAAATATATAACAAGACCTGACTTTTTACTTAAAGTGTTAGATTCATCTATGATAATAGATAAGTATCCTTCTACCTTTACTATTTGTTGACAAATTTTGGATTTCATTTGAATTCCTATATGATCAATTATTTCTGTAGCACTAAATCTAGATCGTAATCCGCGAGCTATATTAGATCCATTCATTTCCTGAAGTTTTAATAAATCAAAATGATCAGAATATGGACGATGATGTTTAGCGGAGTACCTGGCTGACTTTCAAACAGACAACTTGTCTCACAGTTTTGCTCGTGCTAGTTATCTTAATCAACCGTTATTTTCACAATAATTTTCACAATTTAATTATCATTATCTTGTTTTCTTTGCCTCGTTTTCCGCATACAAAAATTTGAACAAGTGTTATAACCGTTAAGTTATGGCCCCTGGGCCACGTGTATTAAATAAAATCAAGCGCAAACGGTTGCGTTACGACCCCGTTATTGGAGGCCAAACACCTCCCGATAAACTTTCAAAAGTGAACAATAAAGTTCTCGAAAAATCTAAAATGTGTTCAAACACTAACTTTTTTCAACCACTTCAAAGTCTGATGGAAGACTCTCCTGAAATGGATCCGACCAATGACGAACAGTGCGCAGAACTTCCTAAAGAAACCGTTCCGCCAATTGTGGTATTAAAAACAACTAGTGCTCAAGTGCGTGATATTTTGAGCAACATTAAGATAGACAAATACTTAATCAAAAACATTTCGCTTGGGCAAAAAATATGTGCCCCAACAATGGACATATATAATAAAATCAGAACCGAACTCTTACGGTTAAAATGTGAGTTTTTCACCCACTCACGTAAGGAAAATCGTCCGTTAAAGGTAGTGTTATCCGGGCTAGACTTAATAAGCAACGATATAGTGAAAAATGAGTTAATTGCACTCGGGATTAAGTGCCTAGATGTTAAAACCATCACATTAAATCCGTCAACAAAGGCCCTGTACAAACACTACTTGTACATCGTCTACATTCAACGCGGTACAGTTAAATTAAACGAACTAAAACGGAACTACTCCACCTTGTTCAAAACCATCGTTCGCTGGGACTTTAAAAAACATAATCCAGGTAAGGTCACACAATGTCACAATTGCCAGCTTTATGGTCACGGCTCGATGCATTGTCATATAAATAGCTTCTGTGCAATATGTTCGGGAAACCATAAAACATCCGACTGCAAAACAAATGAGGTTATCAAGTGTGCAAATTGTAGTGGGCCACATAAATCCACCGATCCAGAATGCATAAGCCGAAAGCAGTACATAGACATTCGCCGCAAATTATCCCCACGCGGACGTGGTACAGGAAATACAACCTTCCTACAGCCTCCAAGTGACAAACAGCAGACAGTGCCCGACCGATTATCCATTGATAATTTTCCTCCACTACCCCGAACTGTGCGTCAACCTTCACTTCCTTCATCCACCTGGGCTTCTGGCCTCCATCAAACCCAGCACCCTTCCAATAGTGATACGACACACACGAAGAAAAATCCGTCAGAAACATTAACTAATGATAACCTGTTCTCATTTAGCGAGATAAACTCTCTTCTTAATGAAGTTGTAACCAAGCTTAGTGCTTGTCAAACCAAAGCTGACCAATTTAACGTCATTACTTCATTAGCTATTAAGTACATATACTCGGAAAAAACATGTTAAGAAATTCTCTTAACATCATAACTTGGAATGCGAGAAGCATCAAAAACAAAAAGCATGAATTTTTTAGTTTCTTGATAAATTTTAATATTGACATTGCACTTGTTTCAGAAACCTGGCTCAAACAAGACATTTCTTTCTCACATCAAAATTACATATGTTATCGCCTAGACAGGGTACATGCTAGTGGTGGAGGTGTCGCCATTGTTGTGAAAAAATGTATAGAACATTCCTTGCGTCCTTCATTGCGCCTTAAGTTAATTGAGGAAATTAGTATAGAGGTAACATTAAGTGACAATTCCAAGGTGAGTCTTTTTTCGGTCTATTTCCCTGGAGGAAATAGAAACCTAGAGAAATCTACTTACTTTAAGCGGGATCTGCAAAAATTGTATAGAGTCTACACTCGAAACAAGGTAATTATTGGTGGTGATCTAAACTGCAGACATCAGTCGTGGAATTGTCTTAGGGCAAACAGCTGGGGTAACATTTTACTAGATGTTGCTGAATCCAGCCCAAGTTTTTCCATACTTTATCCACTTCTTCCCACCTATATCCCAGCGAGTGCTAACAAGAACCCCTCAACTCTTGATCTATATATCACTAATATTCCAAATTACTGCACAGTACCATTAACTCTAAATGCGTTAAGTTCAGACCACCTTCCGATCAGCCTCACAGTGAATCATACAGTAGTTGTAAATCGTACCAGTTTATACCACAACTATTCCGCCGCCAACTGGAATTGTTATAAATCATATATAAACACGAACTTGGTTCTAGGTGATACCAGCCTAAATTCTATAACCTGCAGCGAGCACATTGATATCCTATGCAACAATTTTGTTTCTATTATCAATAGAGCGGCCGATCTTGCGATACCTAAATGTTCCACTGCTCCAGTTGATAAGGCACCGCTTCCTGAAAATATCTTACATCTGATTAGGCTACGAAACTCTGAAAGAAGAAAATGGCTGCGTTATAGAATCGATTGTTTTCTAGTTAATGTTAAAGTCTTAAATAATATCATTAAACACGAAATCTCAACATATAGGAACAAGTGTTGGAATAAACACCTTTCCTCTCTTGACAAAGCAAGCAAACCGTTCTGGAAAATATCAAAAATTATGAAAAAGAGAGGGTGCAGTATTCCTCCGTTTAAAGTTCACGACAAGTTGTTTATTTCTTCAGTGGAGAAATCGAACCTACTTGCTAACACGTTTAGTAAGAACCACTCCATATCTATGCATCTAAGCGACGCGTATACTGGGACTGAAGTTGCTAACACTATCTATGTACTTTCTCAAACACCAGCTGAAAGTACTTACGCAACTAATATCAGCAAAGTTAAAGAATTGATAAAAAAATCGTAATCAAAAAAGGCCGCGGGTCTCGATAATATTAACAACAAATTAATCAAAGCACTTCCACCTGCTGCAAGTAACTATTTAACATTCATTTTCAACGCTTGTCTTAAGAATTGTTATTTTCCGGACTGTTGGAAAACAGCAAAAGTAATACCTATCCCGAAACCCGGCAAACCGAAGAACAGCCCCGAAAGCTACAGACCTATTAGTCTACTTAGCTGTCTAAGTAAGCTCTTAGAAAAAATCATTAAGGAAAGGATTGATCGTTTTGTGGAAGACAATAACATCTTACCAAACTTTCAGTTCGGTTTCCGTAGTGGTCACAGCACAATCCACCAAGTCTTGCGCATTAAAAACCACATAGCTGGTAAATTCATCGACAAGGAGTCAACGGGACTAGTTCTTCTAGACATCGAAAAAGCTTTTGATACGGTATGGCACGATGCCTTGATTTATAAGCTACTAAAACTTAAGCTGCCAATACCGCTTATCAAAATTATCCAGAGCTTTCTTCGTTCGAGAAAATATGTTGTGAGTTTAGGAACCGACATATCCTCTACTCACCAAATCCACCATGGTGTACCCCAGGGCTCGGTCCTTGGTCCCATATTATTTACATTGTTTGTCGCAGATTTACCATGTCTAGGTGAAAACATTCAGGTAGCTATGTTTGCTGATGATACGGCCATTTTCTCTTCGGGTGCCTTATTCACTAATGTCTACAACTCTTTGCAAGCAGCTCTTGACAAGCTAGCAGTATATTACAGGAAATGGAAAATAAAAATAAATGGTAATAAAACACAAGCTGTCTGGTTTTCGAGATGTAGGAAACACTGTTACCTACCAAATGGCACTAAACTCAGTATGTGTGCAGTTGATATTGATTGGTCCGAAGACTGTAGATATCTAGGTATTATTCTAGATAAAAAACTCATCTTTCAAAAAGACATCACTACCACAATTGACAAAATAAACAAAGTCGTAAGAGTTATGTATCCATTAGTGTGTAGAAAATCAAAGCTTAGCATCGAAAATAAAATTATAATATTTAAAACCATTTTTCAAGCTATACTCCTGTACGGGGCGCCTGTATGGTGTAATTGTGCTCGCACACACAAAATAAAATTGCAAAGGTGTCAAAATAAAATTATTGAAAATGTTGCTGAATTTGCCATGGCATTATTCGACACATGAACTACATGAAAACGCCAACGTTAAACCGGTAGAGTTCCTTATTGACAAAATCAATCGAAACTTCTTCGACAATTGTTCTTTTTCTGACAATGTTCTCGTTTCCCGTCTTGCGTTATCCTAAGTCACTACATATGTACTCTGTCTATGAAAATTATATCGAGGTCATTACTACATAAAATAACCGGAAGCTCGTGCAATATTAGTCTTAAGATTCAAATAAGGGTTTTTTATTGTAGTTTTCCCTTAATTTATTTATTATTTGTTATTCATTAAAATTGTGCTATTGTCGTTATATAGATTTAAGATTATAGTTGTAAAGGAATTGCTATCCTAAATCTCTTAAGTACTAGTTGTAAAATATACCATAAATGTAATAATCTACTAAATAAAAATTGAATTGAAAATCATGTTTAGCAATATAATACGAGGGTTGCCTCTTATGTTTCGGGATTTGGCAACCCTAGTGTTGCAATCCGGCAATTGACAGCTCTGTCGTAAAGTTGGACATTTTTGAGGTTATACGCACTCAGAACGTTTTGACATACGAGCGCTATTTGTGTTGTTTACAGTAACTTAAAAGATTCATCTCGGCCCAAAAATGGAATTAAATCGTCAACATTTTCGTGCGATTATTTTTTACAACTTTCGGCGTGGATTAACTCAGCAACAGTGCATGGGTGAACTTAATTCAATTTTTGGCGATGAAGCTCCATCAAGGACCAGTGTTTATCGATGGTATGGTGAATTCAATCGTGGTCGTAGTTCACTCCAAGATGAATTTCGTGAAGGTCGTCCAAAATCAGTTGTTGTTCCGAAAACCATTGATGCTGTGCGCGAACTGATATTGGAAGATCGTCATGTGACCTATCGTGAGATTGAGACAACCTTAGGCGTTAGTGGGACCAGCATACATTCAATATTGCATAAACATTTGACTGTCAAAAAAATTTGTTCGCGTTGGATCCCACACAATTTGTCAATCGCCCAAAAAAAGGCTCGTGTCAATTGGTCGAAAGAAATGCTCAAAAAATACGGTCGCGGTGCTTCGAAACACGTCTATGACATCGTGACAGGTGATGAAGCGTGGATTTACGCGTATGAGCCCGAAAGTAAACAGCAGTCGACTGTCTGGGTGTTTCAAGATGAGCCAAATCCAACAAAAGTTGTTCGCGCACGAAGCACTTCCAAGCAAATGGTCGCCTGTTTTTTCGGAAAAACTGGACATGTCGCAACCGTACCACTAGAACAACGCAGAACAGTCAATTCCATTTGTTTGCCAGTTATCTTCCAAGGAATCAGGAAAACCAACCGCCGAAGACGGATCACTCTTCACCACGACAATGCGAGCTCTCACACATCGGCTGCGACAACTGCATTTTTGAGCACCCAAAACATCGATTTGATGGGTCATCCGCCGTATAGTCCTGACTTGGCACCGAATGACTTCTTTTTATTCCCGTACGTAAAAAACAAACTGAGACGTCAACGTTTTTCGACACCTGAAGGAGCGGTTGCTGCATTCAGAATGCATGTGTTGGAGATACCTCAATCAGAGTGGCAAAAGTGCTTCGACAATTGGTTCAAACGCATGCAAAAGTGTATAGATCTTCATGGGGAATATTTTGAAAAACAATAAAGTGATTTTCGATGATCAATATTTGTTTTTGTTCTCTAACCCCGAAATATAAAAGGCAACCCTCGTAAGTAGTTCTAAAAACCTTACTGGTGCTACAAATTTCAGAATCATTCAACTTATCTACAATAATTTCAAGCTTTTGCTCGTCTGCCTCTTTTAAGATTCTCTCAGCTGTTGTATATGAAATACTGTTACAATGTTTGTGAATTTTTTTTCGTAAAGAAGTTAGTTGTGCAGCTTTATCCTTTCCATAAGCTGATACCTGAGTGTCACTCCATTCTTTGGAGATGCTTACTCCCCGCGCCTTTAAAGGTCCTAAATTTTGAATAGCCGAACAACTCAGACATCCGAATTTTCCGGAATCGCATTTTAGCCAAGTATATATATATTTTTTTTTTTCAAAGCACATACCTGCAGTCCAAATACTCGGCCAGTTTATTACTGGGGATTCTGCTTCTTTTTGAAAATTTTCTGTTGATGTTGATGGAATATTCATTTGATTTTCCTTAGTTTCGAGCACTTGTACATTTTCTTCTTGTTGCGTTTTAAGTTTTTTTCCAAAGAAACTGTCCAAAGTGGGTTGTTTACGTTTTTCGCTCATTTAAAATTTTTAATAGCTGATTTTTTTTTTAACTTAAATTATTTAATTAGCACTAAAATATATTTTTATCTTTTAAAATATTTAAATTTCCTCAAAATATCTCACTTTTCCGCTGACCTCTCTCTAATTCTTTCAAAAACAAACTGTTTCTCCTCCTGTCAACGCTGACACCGCAATTCGACCTCGACGGCGTTCGACTTCGAAACTTGTGAAAGTCTACACCACCGAAAGCGAATTGGGTTTACACACAAGGCAAACAAACAAATTATAACATTAAATAAATTAACACTTAAATAAATTAAATAAATATATGGATTAACACAAAAAGCAAGATAAATACTCTGTTAGTTAACATATTTTTTGAAATGTTTTTCAAATTCGCTAATTTAAAATACAATTTTCATTTGCAATTAAAAAAATTTCTACCAAAAAAGTACTCGAACGCGTTCCGATTCTGAAAAAAGGTAAGGGAACGTCATCCCACCACGTTCCCCTCCCAATACACCACTGGTCCTTAGTCTAGAACACCACAATGCGATGGGATATTTCCTCCATGTTCAACAACATCTACATCTATTATTAAAATAAGACCACCTTCGATGACGGTTTGTGATCGATTCTCTTTTCTTCAATCATGCAAGTCGATTGGTAAGTTTTTAAATTCTTCTACTCTCGATTTACGGTACTCGCACATTACAATCAGGAGACTATCTACGGATGTATTCCAAATAACGTTTAAGAGGCATGTATGGTGGTGCATTCTCCTTCTTTTTCCTTTCTTTGGTGATAGCTTTACACGTTATTCTATGGTGCAAGGCTAGTAACCTTTCCCGGAAAAACAAATTTTTATAGTAAATTAAACAACCCTCGGGACTTGCTAAATAAGGTCAAAACCGGATCCCGGTTGTAGTGCTGATGATGATGATGATTACACGTTATTCTATATCTCGAGTTAGAAATGTCCGATTGAGTCGCACACGAGATTAAATGAAAGCTACATATTTGACCCAAATCGAAAAATCCAAACCATGTTAAATATAATTTTGAAATAAACGTAAAAATAATGGATTTCTTTTTTCCCAAACTACTACATGCCATTATGGTCTCCGGAAATTACTCACTAAAAGGTGAAAATAGGTTAATACGATCAAACGTGCTAATTTTTATACGTTTCGATGTTCGTATTTCCTACAAGACAATCAGAAGGTGGACCGGATACCGGGTCCCAGATGAAACCAAAAAAGCATTAATTCATTTCCAATTTGCGCATGGGACATGCTTAATCTAAATACAGTTCGAGTTGCCCAAGAGCTACTCAAAATCGTCTTGTTATCAAATGCTGACATAATGGAATATACAAGAAATATGATCGACATATAAATGGTGCCTTATAGAGAGAAGGTTTTAACATAGATTGCAGTCGTGTTGTGTGCATGAAATTAGGATAGGTCATGAGTGCATTAACACTCTGTAGAGAATTACGTTAAAAACCCATTGACGACATTGGGAATGGTCAGTTACCGGCAACAGAACTATAAAATAATCGTAATCACATAATATTATGCTTGCGATCATTTGCATTGGGATTTAGTTTCATTTGCGGATAATGTCGAACGTTGACTCGTGCATATGACACCAATTGTTCGTATATTAAGGTAATGCCGCGAATTCTTTTACAACATGTGAATAGCCGACCACAATTATTTAATTGTGGAAGAAAAGAGCAATTTAGTAATTTGATTCTTTGGCTTTCGATCTTTAGCAATAATAAGGAATAATTTTGTAAAGTGTAGGTTGTTGTTGTTGTTGAGTAACGCATTTATTGTACAATAATTTAACAAATGTTTACTTAGGACTAAAATGCTAAATCCTATTTTACAATCTTTTCTTATTCTTAAAATAATTTACTGGCTCTACACGAGCACCCTAAATTACACGATACAATTTTGTGTAATGCCTTTCGGCGTACAATAATATTTTTATATTTTTATATTTTTATATATTACCTATTACCCGAATAATTTAGAACAAGAAGTTCTCTCTCTGTATTTTTTTTTTTTTTTTTTTTTTTTGTAATAACAATAATATTACCTTAAAGTTTACAAAAAAAAATAATAACAAACATATTAACAAAAATGTTAACATAAAGAAATTTTAAAACGAAAAGGAATCTAAATGAAAAATGGAAATGAAAAGGAAGAATAAATAAATATGAAAAGGGAAATGAGGAATGGGAAGGGAATACGTAGCGTCTGAAGATCTTACTATATTTGGGGATATTAAGTCCTTTCTTCATTGTCAATCCACCACCAGTTGGGATGGGATCGGTCATTTATAGATTTATCTCGATCGCCTCTTGCCATGCTAAAGCCCAAGTGAACAGTAGCGTTTGATATATCACTGTTATAAAGAATCCGTTTGTCCCTGGCACCACGAAAAGCGTGGTAAATAATAGGGACTCCATTCTTGTTTTGGATAAGACCTTTTCTATCCAAGAGAGGGAACGCTTCTGGTGGGATAAACCCATTTCGGAGTGTATTCTCCAGGTACATATCATTGGGGTAGTATGCTCCCGAGATAAAATTATTTTCGCTGCACATTGCCCTTGCAGTGTGACCACGAATAATTTTGATAATGAAATTGTCTATCCTATTCAGTCCTGATTTGTCATACAGTGTCTTATTAGGATAGAATTTTCTGTATTGAGACTCAGGTGTTCTATTTAATCCGAGGCAGGAACGCAAGAACTGCCTCTCGAACATGCGAAACTTTTCCATGTAGGATGGGGAAACGTTAAACCATACCGGGCAACCATATGTTACACTAATATTGGACGAATAAATGCTGAGTACGAAATTATTTTAACTTTGTGAACTAGGAGACTATTTCGAAACAGACTTCTTGTCATTGCATATGCACTTTTAGCTGCGGAGAGGGCAGCTGTTATGTACTTATCAAAGTATAGGTATTGGTCCATCCAGATACCAAGGTACCTGACAACAGTTTTCATTTGCAGCGGAAGATTATTGCTTCTTACAATGGAAAAGTTTTTCCAATTATGCCTTGTATCTCTTGAAGCTGTAGAAAGAGGTGTTCTGAAAAGGATGGTTTTTTTTTCCCATTTCACTAGACTGTTTTCACATTTATTTTTGTTTTGTTTGTTTGATTTGCAGTTTCTTTGTTTTGACTGTCTTGTCTTTTATCTTTTTTTTTTTATTATTTTGGTCGACTAAATGAAATGATATATCTTCATTTTGCTTTGACTGTTTTATCGATGGCATTTATTTATAAATAGTTTTTATGTTCTAAACGCTCCCGGACTCACTTTTTATTTTTACTCAATAAGCGAATTGCAAACACGTCCGAACTCGGTCACTGTGTCACCAATTATGGTAAAGTGTGGGTTTATTACAGATGAATGTACATACATTATCTATGGTATGTTAATTATGGTATACATAATGAAATGTATCCCTTTCAGCCTCGATTGTCAGGTTTCTATATCGGAGTCAAATATCTCCAATCATACCGGAGAAACTAAGCACTTTCTCGATCATTAGGGATTATCCCTTTGAAGACTTTTGTACCGCCGCTTGGACTGGCGTGCACAGTACTTAAATATATTTTTAGAGAAAAGGTGTTGGGGGAGACTTTTCATATTATTTTCAACGTTCAGCGCTTATCCATGAATGTTTAAAATTCACCGCACCATTGTTCCAGCAGCCCTGTCAGAGAGGCTAGTGAGGAGTAACATACAAATATCTGCCACCCATACTCCAAAGCGTTACTCGTCACTCTTGATGTGAATTGAATCGAAATGCTTTTTTTGGCGGCTGTGTATCGCATTTATTAATTGAAGTATTGAAATGAAAGTCTATTGTGAACGTATTCAAGAATGAAGTCTAGAATGAGTTCTACACAACACCGATAATAACATTAACAACAAAGAACAACGGATCAGCATCCGCTACGATGGGATGCGATTCGATTATAATTAGTAAGGTGAAATAAATGCATACGTTTTCATACAAGTGCAAGCGTGACAGTGAAAGGAGATTCCAACACCAACTTAACAGTGAATCAACACAATACAAAGAACCTATAACAAGGTGATAAGGGAAGTCATCACAACGCTGTATCAGAAATAATCCGTGATTGCCACTATTTTTTCATCAAAGGTTGTGGGAGCATTTTGGACAAATACAGCCATTGCATATTTCCCTTCTCACACCAAAACCACTCGTCGCCGAAAGGAATGTGTGGCGGTTCCACGAACCGCACAAATCACCATAGGCAGAGATACCTTCGTTCCACCAAGGAACATACTCACCTATGACTAAACTTCACGTGCCGACAGACACGTGTCCCCAAAGTCCACCTTTTCACCTGACCAAAGGTGACATCCATACCGTGGTCAACAACCCCACGTATCCACACATACGTGGACCCCAAGTCCCGACCAAGTTTAAGAACATAAGCCAAACGTTCACGGATCTACAGAGGAGTCTCCTGAAAAGGAAAAGGAAGAATACTACGAGAACGTCGAACGGGCCCTCAAGGCCTGCCCAAGATACGGTGTAAAAATCGTTCTTGGTGATTTGAATGCAAAAATAGGTCGGGGGCTGGTTTTCAGGCACTACACAGGTTCCCATAGTTTGCATGAGAACACTAATGACAATGGACTACGAGTCATCGAACTGGCAGCATCGAAAAACTTGGTCGTTGCAAGTACCAGGTTTCCACGTAAAGGTATCCACAAAGCCACCTAGGCATCTCCTGACGGTGCCACTCGCGACCAAATTGACCACCTGTTGATAGATCGCCGCCACTCCTTGAGCCCGATGACGGTACGAACGTACCGAGGTGCCAACGTCGACTCGGATCACTATCTCGTTGGTACAGTTTTCCGAGTGCGGATTGCCTTACGGAGACGTATTGCATCCGCGGATTAGGTTGGAATCAACAAGGCTGCCTTACGCAATGAGAAAACCAGTAACACCTTTGGTCATGCGCTAAGACTCGCCCTCGAAGAGCTCGACGGAGGGAGACTAAATCCTGGGGCCCGAATGCCGGGCTTAGAAGACAAATAGACACGCCTTAAGAATACTGTCATTAGTACTGCAAACTCCATCTTAAGCAGTAGTCGTAGAGATCGGAGCAGTAGTCGTAGAGATCGGCGCGGAAGTTCTACCAAAGAATCCGCAGTATGACTCGGTGCACGCCACGCTGCACTTACTGCAAGGATAAAGACGGTAATCCGATAACCGATCCTGAAGGCATTCTGGAGCGATGGGAAGTGCACTTCAATGAATTGCTAAATGGTCAGCTCACAGAAGAATTGGAGGCTCCACCAATGCAAGATCAAGACCAAATGCTACCGCCACCAAGCATTGAGGAAACATTAAAGGCCATAAGACAGCTCAAATCAAATAAAGCCCCTGAAGCTGATGGGATACCAGCTGAGCTGATCAAACAAGGAGGAACATCGTTACATCACGCAATTCATGACATCGTGGTGCACGTATGGGACCAAGAGTAGTTGCCGGAAGATTGGCCGAGTGGTATAATTTGCACCATACATAAGAAGGAAGATATCACACTGTGCAGCAACTATAGGGGTATAACATTGCTGAGTACCACCTATAAGATACTCTCCACTATCCTACAAGATCGGATAGCCTCATACGCTAAAGTCATCATTCGTCAATACCAGTGTGGCTTCATCCCAGGCAAATCAGCGATTGATCAGATATTCACACTTAGGCAGGCGATGGAAAAATGTCCATTATATTAGCTATTTATACACTTTAAGGCCGCCTACGACAGTATAGCCAGGGTAGAACTATATAATACCATGAGAGAATTCGGCATTCCAAACAAATTGATACGACTTTGTAGGTTGACCATGACCAACGTAACTAGACAAATAAAAAATAGCAGGATTTCTGTCCAAACCAATAAACATCTTTAATGGACTTCGACAAGGGGACGGTCTGGTCTGCTTCCTCTTCAACCTGGCATTGGAGAAAGCAATCCGCGACGCTGGCGTTACAACAAGAGGGACTATTGTCACCAAGTCTAGCCAGATACTTGCCTAAGCAGATGACATCGACATCATCGGTAGAACCGAATCGGCGGTACAGAAATCCTTCACGCAGATCGAGCAGGCGGCACAAAAACTGGGACTGCACATTAATGAGGGAAAAACTAATTTTATGGTGGCAACATCTGCGAAGAGAAGACCTAATGTTGGTCAAACTATCAGGGTAGCGGAAGACGAATTTGAAGTAGTGCAATCCTTTAACTACTTTGGGTCAATAGTATCAGCCGATAACAATATTGAAGAAGAAATACGGGGACCGCTGATCAAATCCAACAACGCCTACTATGGTCACTCGGCTCTTTAAATCCCGAAATTTATCCAGAACATCCAAGCTACTACTGTACAACACCATGGTCTTACCAGTACTCATGTATGGATCCGAGACCTGGGTGCTCAATAAAAGGCACTCTGAACTCTTAGCCGCGTTCAAGAGAAAGGTCTTAAGGAGAATTGTTGGCCCCGTATGTGAAGGAGGACGATTCCGGAGACGCTGCATCCATGAGTTGTACGCAATCTACCTTGAAGCTAATGTTGTAAGAAAAATCAAGCTCGGTAGACTACTATACCTAGCTCGAATGAGCGAAGAGGAGCCTGCCCGGAAAGTCCTTTGTGGCAGGGTGTATGGAAGGAGACAGCGCGGCAAACCTTGTCTGCGATGGAGGGATGCCGTAGACCAGGACGCCCAGAGCCTGGGAGTGCCAAACCGGATGACATTGGCTTGAAATCGGCACCGGTGGAGAGATTTGTTAAATAAGGCCAAGACCGGATCCCGGTTGTAGTGCCGATGATGATGATGTGGGTGACGAGGATCATTGTGAAATCCTATTGACGCAAAAGCTTGTTGTAACTTGTGGAATGTTTTTCTTGTAGTTTTGGGTTGAAGAAGTTTGTAGTTCTGATGTGTTGGTTGGAGTTAGTTGAGTTGTTGATATTAGATGAGGTGATAGTGTTTGTTGAGTTGGTGATGTTGTTGTTGAGTTTGATTTGGTGAAATTGTATTTTATTGGTTTTGCTTCAGATAATTCTTCCTGTCTGACTTCTGTTGATCACATGTCCTTCTTTAATTATAATTTACGGCAGCTCACATATACTTTAGAGTAATAGTTTTCGACTTGCGTGTCGTGTCGTAGTTTTACGGTGAATTAATTAATTTTCATTACCGTTGGCGTTTATTTTTTATTCGGCGCCTACGCCGTTTTTTATTATTTTCTCTACTAAGTAGAATTTGCACAAAGTAGTTTATGCAAATTAGCTACTTGGCGAGTTGTTCTCCTTTTAGCGGTAAAGAGGAGAAATTTACGAAAGGGGGATTTGTGGATGTTAGGGGGGACCTGGACGCTAGGTAGGTCCGTAACAGTTTTGATGGCTGGTGAGGCGATGCATTTTGAATGTTGTTTGCTTTATGAGATGTGGAGAGTCCAGTTGGAAGGGCTTCTTTGAGTGTTTTGGGGATGGTATTATGTTTGGTTTGTTTTGTTCTTTTGTGAGTCCTTGCGATGGGTTAAACTTCAACGTTTCTGCGAAAGTTCCGGAAAGTTGATCAGGTTTGAAGACATTTTTTTCCTTGTAGATACGTTTGGCTTCGCCCATTGAGCATATGGTAGTGGTTTTTATCACCAATAGTTCCTTGGCTGGAATATATGAAGGGCAGGATTTGTCTGCACCAGAATGAGGGAGTGAGCAGTTGGCACACATAGGTAGGTACGACATCTCATGGGGTTGAGGATGTATTCGGTAACCTTTGGTTTGTAGAAACCTATATCCACAGATTTTGGTGGTGAAGAGGTCAAAAGTAAATAGCATTAGGCTCGATGGTCGTTGGACTTTATTTTTATCCCTTTTTAAAAATTTGTAAACTTGTGTTCCATTTTGCGATTGCATTTCCGAGATTATTTCTGATTCGGGAACATTTATCAGGCAGGGAGCGTAAACTATACTTTTAGACTCGTTCAATTTCTCGTGAAGCTTAACATTGGCACACATTGCATAAATTAGTTGTTTTTAGTTGGTCCGCGATTTTTGGTGAGTTAACTTTCACTAATAAGTTTCCGTCGCGTAAGATCGTAATTTGTCCGTATTCTCGACTAATATCATCTACCACTTTTTTTATTACAAATGGATTAAGCGACGAGATAGGTTTATCACTTTGCTTGGCCGTGACAATTATAAATTTCGGATTTTTTACTAAATTTGGAAAATGTTCCTCGATTCTAGGAAGTGTTCTTTTTATTTTCTTTTTGCATAATTCGAAATCTACGTCCTCGGCAAGATCCCGAAACCGGTTACGACTCATATTTGGCCCGCAGGCCATTGTACCACAATTATTGTTCACTGGTCTTTGTCTATTCACTGGCACTGGCACTGTTCACAAAAGAAAACCCGGCGCAGGAAGGGAGATGTATTATATTGTTCAGGTATACCTGCTTGTACGCGTACTGTGGAAAGATAATTGTAATGTAGGCGGACGAGCGAACGTTCTGTGTTTTTTGAAGCTTCGTTGGCGAGTGAACATATTTTTAAATTGAACAATTATAAGTGTTTGTTAACTCGCGCTTGTTTAAAAAAAACACTCTTTCAGAGCTTTTGGATTTAAGTCTGTTAGTTAATTCCCATTGGTATATACTTTTGCTGATAGAATGGCGTCGACTTAAACATGAAAATTATGTCCAATTGGATGCAATTACCCTGTTGGACTCAAGGAAAGAATCCTGGAAGTCAGGACAAAACCCCGATTATATAACCGAATGAGTATTTAATAAATGACTCTCACTCTCTGTTGCTATTGAGCCCTAGCTCTGTTTAATTTAGAGAAGGTGTGATCCTTTAATCATTTCCTTGATATTTCTGAAATTCTCTCTAAAAACTGAATTAAATGTAGCGTAGTTGTCATCGTTTTCACTGCACCTATACTATTACTATTTATTGGGCTGGAACCCGGAAGTTCATGACTTCGCCGACTCGATTCCGCCATCGTTCCCTGTCCTGTGGACTCTCCTTCCACAATTGACCATCCGATCCGATCTCCTCAAGATCAAACCAAACATTTGTGGGGGAAGTTAGGTCAGTGTGCCAGCACGGGAACGGGTTCTACTACCAACCCACTAACACGTCACTGTTTAAATAAGCTTAGTTCTGCCACAATCCGGTCTCCAAGAAAAGAAAAATACAATAAAACCCACTGGTTTGTTTGGTAGTTTAAACGATCTTTTTATTTTGACTTATTTATTTTTAACTGTTTTTACAAGTCCCTCAAATTGCAGTGGGCTTTTATTGGGTAACACAAAAATGTCATTATATTCACAAGCGTAAGAAGGACAATTTTCCTTTTTTTTGTAACTCATCTTTATCGTTTTACGGTGGTTCTGTCAGGAAAGAGAAATTTGTTTTTCTTCTAGGTTTTCTGCTACAGTGTTTTTTTCTCACTATTGTCACAACCTATCCGTGTTTTAATCACGTTTAATCAACTGAGAAATACAGCGCAAAACGACGCGGCACTACAATCATCATCGGCACTACAACCGGGAAGCGGTCTTGGCCTAATTTAGCATTTCTTGGGGCTTGTTAAATTTTCCATAATGATTTGTTTTTTCCGGGCAAGGTCATTAGTCTTGCGCCAGAGGCTCCCTGACGGGGAATCGAGCCCCGGTCTCCCGCGTGACAAGCGGCGAACAATAACGAACGGAAAACACGATTTTCCACAAGAGGTGTTCTCGTATTTACACAAGAATCGAACACCTAACTTATCGTATTTTCCCAACTCCGACAAAGCAACGACCTCGACTCGTGTGTGTTGTTAGATGGTTAAAACTCGACTACTGGTTACACCCTCGGTTCGTGCAGGGCCGACTCCCTACTGGGGTGACTTTCGTCCGTGGCGAGAGAAAATTTCTATCTCTGGTGAATAGGGGACCGGCTATCTCAGTGTAGATCATAGTGGTGTGTGTAAATTGATCGTGTAGATCGCACTGTTTACCCTGGTACTGCGGCCAGGGATAAACGAAAAAGAACAAAGGGAAAAAGAACAAAGGGAAAAAGATCAAAGGGAAAAAGAACAAAGGGAAAAAGAACAAAGGGAAACTGGACCAAGGGCATCATGAGCAATGAGAGTGCAGCTGAGTAAACAAGCTGTATCTCATTAGGGAAGCATTGGGTGCTAATGGATGATTTAAATACTTACACAATGGAAATTGTGTATGAAATCTATGCCGACGGGAAGTATCGAATTCTTTTGTTTGCTTGTTGAGTATGCTAAAGAATTCGATTTTTTGGCGGCTAAGCGCGAGAAGCGACGATGGCTTGTCGGTTGGATAAAGGATCGTGGGTTGGGTACATTGCAGCTGAGTAAGCAACCTGCGTGGTGTTGCCTTTGTCGTTGGACAAAAAGGTTGGCTAAAAATATGTATGCCTGGAACATTGTTGTGCACATGTGGGACAGGCATTTGCCGACAAGGAGAATCGATAAGATTCCCTGATTGTGGTGGTTACATTAAATGTGAACCGAAATGTTTTCGGGGAAACTCAATGAGGCGTTAATGCAATTAATAATGATGGCCTATGGCGGTGGAAATGTTTGCAGGTTTGGGGATGGGGAGTTGGGTTGAGAATATGGGTGATTCTTCAGGTAAGGTATTAAAGAACCCCCACACATTGTCCTCCCACCTCCGCCGCGGCCGTCTTGTCGGTCTCGTTCTCGTTGATCCCAGCACGAATTTTACAAACGGTCCTATCGTTGACCATTCGCGCTACATGTCCGCCCCATCTTAGTCTTCGGGGCCTGATTACTCTCACTATTGTAGGTTTGCGGTATAGCTCTTCCAATTCGTAAATGGAGTTTCCTCCATTGTCCTACCCCGTCGTCATATTTACCGTCAAGGATACTCCTTAAATCTTTATTCTCGAATACGCGGAATTTGTTTTCTTCCCGTTTTGTCAGAGCCTTTGGCGGATTTTGCGGTCGATGTCGGATATTTGATGATGATGGTGATGTGTTCCGCCGAACACTGTTCACACGAAGGCACAACGGAGCGAATGCAGCACTTTAATAAAAACACAGCGATAGGTTTATTTTATATTTTCCTTTATTTTATTGTTGTTAAATCAAGGATTTACTACACTGGAACGCCCGTGGCGATTTTACAAAAAGGTATTAACTAATATAGGACTTAATTACTCGCCGACACGTTACACTCGACACACTCGCGACCTTTGGTGGTTGATTTACTTTTTGTTTAACAATTCTGACTGCGACGACATACGAAAACGACTCTCGTTGCGAATGGAGGATCTGACCTCCGTGAATGCTACTTGATGACTGTTGCAGTACAGCAACATGAGGAAACAACAATCAATTTAAATGTTGTATTGTTAGATCCAATATCTCACCAACTCGGTTGCAGCCTATAGCAAGAAAAGATTCTTCAGAGGCGTACCATCATTTAATAGTGTTACTGCATACCACTGGCCAACAACTCCCACATCACCACTTATATCTGGTAGATCTCCACATTTAGAAAGAAAAGAAAATGAGTTCAGGTCCATTCATTTACAAATAACCGGAAATGAATGCGATACCAAAACTGATTCTAAGTCCGATGTTCATCAACATCAACATCATTGCCAACAAGAACACCAATAACAAAATCTAATCCAACAACCTGATGACGATGAACTACACCAACGATCATCGTCATCTGCAACTCCAAGGAAAACAACAACATCTGCTCTTTAGCGTTTTCGAAAGGGACAGACTCTGGCTATTGACCTCAACTACGGCTCAGTAAGACAAGGTGGAGAAACCTGTTGTTTGGAATGATCAACCCGTGTTTTCAATGAAGGAGAGTTGAAGTTGCTGTTGCGGTGCGGAGGAATGTTCGGCATTTTATTTTGTGTACCGTTTTTTTTTTTACTTTAAAACTTTAAATTAAATTGTAAAATAAATTTTAATTAGTGTTTAAAAATGTTGTTTAATGTTTGAAATTTGTTGGGCTATAACGCCAACATTATTTGCTGGGCGACCTACGCCACACACAGATTTTGCTGTCTCGTCGAGGAATCTCGACTCAGAAACAATGACTAACTATCGCGACGGTTGCGTTGCGCGAATCCTGTCTCTCGAATGTGTTCTATATCGACTGTTGTACCCAAGGATTAACCTCGAAGGACGCGTGGTTAGTTTTCTTTCCCCGGGAGAAACGTGAAGTTTCTTTTTGTCGTGGTGAATTGGCGAGGATCTCTCTGGTTGATCTTATCACGTGTGTTAATAGATCCATTGTTTTCTAATGCAGCGAAGGTCAAAGGAAAACGGAATTGAGAAACGAGGAAAGAATAAAGGGGCATCATAGGATCATTGTGTAGCTGCTTAATAGCCTGCAACGCAATTAGGACAGTGGCGCTATAACGGATTTCGGTATACAATGGTAATTGTGTCCCGTATCTTAGCTGGCGGCAAAGCTCGGATTATATTTGCACGTTTGCGGGTAACGCTGGCTAACAGGGGTGCCGATAAGCTTTTCGAATTTACGATGCCTGTATGACGTATAGAATTATTTTCAGAAATTTAGGACGATGCGTTAAATGTCCTTGGTAAAGCAATGGTGTGTTTGTTGTGTCCTTCGATCGCCGTGCAGGTGTAGGACGATTGGTCGGACTTGTGACCCACGTGTCAGTGGGCACGTGGGGTTGTCGCCTCCCAGATGCATGTTACCTTTGTTCCAGGTGCGATGGAGGACTTTTGAGGACACGTGTCTGTGGACACGTGTAATTTACCTATAGGTGAGTGTCTTCTGTGGTGGGACAACGACATCTCGACCAATAGTGAATTGTGTGGTTCGTAGAACCGCCACAGAACCCCCCCCCCCCCACGGGGCCAAGTGACGTTGTCGCGATATGAAGTTGTGTTGCCTGGCGAACTGTTGTCTTTTATGAGCGCGGTTCCTTCCACCTGGAGCGATGCTTGGATGGTAAGGGGCGAAGGAAATTGCGTTTGCCGTCTTCTGGCGGTTGTTATTGGCGCGGTTCTGGGTCTTGGATCTTCTGGTTGTCGTACGTTTAGGATTCTCGCGGCGTCTTCTCTGGCGCGTTGATCCAGAGCGCGCTGCCGCGTTATGGGTCCGTGTAGGACTTCCGTGGCCTCGCGTGTAAACACTTCGGAGGGTTTAGTTGGCTTTCAGTACCTGCCGCGCCTTGCGTTTCAGAGAAGCGTGAAGGATGCCATACGGGGCAGCTTTCGGCTGCTGTCATCGGTTGCTGGTATGCCTCTCCTGGTACCGCGTCGGGCGGTTGCTCTAAATGGCACGACTTCAGTCTTTCGACACTGGCGGTGTACGGCTTTCCGTCGATGTCAACGGAGAAAACTCGGTCATTAATTCGGTCAAGCACCTTGTATGGTGCTTCGTATGGGGATTCCAGAGGTTTCCTAACTTTGTCCACCCTGATGAAGACGTGCGTGCAGCTGTCCATCTCTGCGTGAACGAATACCCTCTTGCAACCGTGTCTGGCGACCGGTGTTGCCCTGACCTTTCGCATGAGTTTGCGTAGGTTTTCCATATTTGACAACTGTTCGAGTGGGGGTTCTCCATCGGCGAAGAACTCTCCTGGGAGGCGCAGTTTGGTTCCGTAGATCAGATCTGCTGCTGAGGCTCCCAGGTCCTCTTTTATGCTTGTGCGCAAACCTAGGACAGTTGGTACGCCGTCGAGCCATTGATTGTCGTCATGACACATCAGTGAGGCTTTGAACGAGCGATGCCAACGTTCTATCATCCCATTGGACTGGGGATGATACGCGGTCGTGTGGCTTTGTTGGCAGCCGAGTATATCGGTCAGCTGCTTGAAAATCGCTGCCTCGAACTGTGGTCCTCGGTCGGCTGTGAGGGTAGCCGGGACGCCGAAATGTGTGATCCAAGTAGAATAGAATGCTTTGGCTACATTCTCTGCGGTCACTGTTCGAAGTGGCACTGCTTCTGGCCACCGTGTGAAACGATCGATCATCGTCAAGTGGTACGTGTAGCCTCTCGACGGTGTAAGCGGTCCCACAATGTCGATATGTACATGGGCGAAACGTGCCTCGAGTAGCTTGAACTGTTAGTGGATTGTGTGGTTCGTAGAACGACCACAAGCTCATGTTTCGCATCCGCATAGAGCAATCGGCGTGATTATGGTTCTATAGATACGGAGCTTTATATTACGTGATAGCAGTTTGGATTTAAGGAGTTTACTGACTGTGTGCCAACTAGCGTTGTCGGGATGTAGTCTTTTGTTAATTTCCTCGACATTTCATTATTGGCCGTCAGTATTGTTCCTAGATATGTAAATTCTTTAACTTTTTCAAATGGCTTGCCTCTGATGTTTATGTGTGCTCCCTGAGGTCTACCTGTTCTTGCCGTAATCATATATTATGTTTTTTCTTCATTTATTTCTAGGCCCACCTCTTCTGCCGCTTGCATGATGATTTCACTGCACCAGCGAATGAAAACGCTTCAAAGTGAGCCAACACCGAGGAATCTGGTGAAACCATATTAAATAAAAGAACTCCAGCTGATTATTCTAGGAAATATTCCTTTTATATATAATTGTTTAATATATCAGACATTAGCACATTTAAAAACACAAGTCATTGTTGAGATTCCATTGACGATTGGAAAATAACTTAGGATAAAATTAAATAAAAAATAAAAATCGAATAATTGTTATAAAAAATATCGCTGTAAATTGAGATTGCCGTCATCAACTGTTAACCTCAGTTACAGGGAGTTACAAAAACCGACGGCACCTAGAATAAAACCCACCAACTTACACTAAAACGATGAATTGCAAAAACACCTAGGTCCGTGTGTCTGCAGTCTAGGAACTGCGGTAAAGAAAAATTGTATAAAATACATTGTAAAATAAATATCATAAATAAATTGTGCATTCGGAATTGAGTGAGATTCTCAGTACGCTCTTTGCTTGAGTTTCTTTAGGAAGTCACGCGCCTGTTTATCGAAAAGCTGACGACATTCTAAGGCACGAATGCAGTCGGCCTCGGCTGTGTATTCTGGACGAGAGAGATTCATCCGTATTTGTTCACCGTTGGCATTGTTGATATCTTCAAATGACAGGTAGCATTCAGCTAGGTATTGATTGGACATTCCGAACAAATCACGGTCTTTAATACTAAATACCAGCATATTATCGCTATGCTGAAGGTGCTCTTGGCTGAGTTGGACTTTGAATTCCTCGTCGAAGAGGGGGAAAAGGGTTTTCGACTGGACCGCGGTTTTCTGTGTAGGAATCCCAATAAACCTGTCCTGAGGTATGTAGTGCATCTTGACAAAGGAATCACAGGAATTATTGGAGTCCATTGGAAGGAGATTCTTTGCATTTAACACCTGAACCCAAAGAATAAGATTATCGGAGATTTGAGCCTGAACAGTGAGCTGTCCATATACAGATTGCGGCCTTTCTTTTTGTCGGTGGAATCGTTCTTTGTAGTACTGATGTATCAGGGTTTCTGTATCGGAGGCATGCAAATCTAACAACTTCGTGACACTTTCCAGTGTGTCCTTGGTAGTTTGAGAATATTCCATGCCCTCTTGCCGGAAGCTAGATGCCATGATTTGTAAAACTCGCCGGAGGTTGGAGAAGAACGATGGGGGTCGTTTTTTGTCCAAGTTGCTTTGAACAAGTTCGTAGAAAACTGACGATAGTCCATCCCAAATGCTGTCGATCATTCGCTCGAAGAGTGTGTCACTTAATTCTGCATGTAATATAGAGAGGGAATCCTCCAAATACATAAAGAGACCCTCAACGGAAGTGAGATTTTCATCTAAGTTTGTGATACCATTAAAAAGATATTCCCGCATCACGGGAACCATTTTACTTGATATTGTGTTTATGAGGTCTGCGATGCGATTTTGCACCGTGTCCTCAGCATTTTCGATAACTCCTGTGATCGTGTGTTGGCATCGCTCAACCTCTGCTGGACTCAGAGATTCGCCCAATTTGCGGATAATGCTGTCGACTCCAAGATCTCGAACAAAAGTCGGGAGTTTCTTGCAAATGTGATCGATATTCATGATTGCAAGGCACCATTCCCGTGTGATCTTAAATTCTTCATTACACATATCGCTTCCCTTGAATTCGGCGATCCTTCGTATTAAGCTCGTAGCATAAAAGGCACAGCATCTACAAACATCGTCCACGATCTTTCCTACGAACGCAAAGGATCCTTCAATATTCGGCCAGTCGAGTTGGTCCCAAAAGATTTTAATTTGGTAAAAGATGGTCATTGTGTCCAAAGCCGAAGAGCTATGACGACTATCTTCATTTTCGGACCTAAAATTATCCAAATCGATGGCTTTTTTGATCCGGGACAAAGCTTTCAACATGGATATATCCAACCAATGCGTCACAACCGGTAGGAACCACTCGTAGTACGTCAAAAGTTGACTCTGCTCCTGTGCAGTGCACATAGCTGTTCCCAATGCTACGAATCGCTTCACACTCAAATAGAACTCGAATAGGTGAGTGCCCATAGTGAAATCGTCAATGTTTGAGAACTGGTCGACGTTGTCAACGTCTGGCGCAGGTAGTCTAACCAGATTACTACACACCTCAAGTACGGGCTCTTTGCACTGTTCGATGATATATTGCTGATGATGTAGATACAAGATCTTGGCGTACTTTATCTTCATTGTCTGGCAGAAGTGCTTGTGGTGGTACTCGATGGCTCGTTGCACATCGAAGCGCATTAACTGTACGATGTTGGTGAGGCATTTGATAGGATCCTCATTTTCGATTTCACAACTCTCTTTAACCGTACTTAGCCAGTCCCTGGCGCCCACTTCGATCGCCTCCATTAAAATGGATTTAGTTTCATAAATCCGCGTTCCCTCGTCGTCGTTCGGCAGCCACTTATAAGCCGAAGGCGGAAAGAGTTGGACGTGATCAGGAATGTTGAGCAAATCGAACACTTGTAGAATTTCCAAAACATCACACAATATGTTGATACCTTGCCGTTGAGTAAAGCTCTCCTGCCGGATTTTGCGAATGATGTAGAAGCAAGATGGTAATATACGTTTCGATGCCTCCCAGAAGGTCTTAACGAAGTCACTATCAGGAACATGGTTTGGTAAAGTCTCGATTACCTTGTGCAGTATAGTGTTGAACAGACTAAACGAGAGAGGATGATGTTCATGGACGTTCGTGAACGCATCCCATCGGCATAGCGAGTCATCAATCTCTGAAAGTCCACTTTGAATGTAATGCTGTGTGATGATGGCTTCTGCTTGAGCTTCGAATTTTCCGTTCCACTGATATGGTTCAACGGAGCTGCTCTCAACTTCGTGCATCAGGAGAATCCTTAGCAAACTACGGTGCTCTTTAGCTGCTACTCTACTGTCCTTCTCAGCACTGAAGCATAAATGCAATAACACTGAACCTCTGGTACGAGACGAACGCGATCCCTTCTCCAGATGATACCATACCCTCATTCCGGAAGCGGGAATTGAATTCAATGGGATTATTGTCCTCCCAATCAACTCGTTGTCGTCTTTCACTGTCGTTGTGGCTGAATATGCGATTTCTTTCATTAGCTTCCTCAGGCCTTTAACGCCCTTAACTTCGAATATTTGCTTCACTTTCCCACCGACAGTCTCAGCAGCGTCGAAATCCCATACCTCCACAATCAGAGACTCTTTGCTAGGATCTTCGGGTATGTCAAGCGAGAAGTACTCATTCCACACTGGGTTAAGTGTCCCAGGTTTGACTGAAGTGTTGTACCTATGTTTCGGGTTGGACTCAATGAAGAGGGTGACAAATGGATCTGATAGACCATTTGAATCCTTTGGCATGAGATTTTCGGCTTTAATCAATTCGACATTCAGTCGAATATTCGGTGGCTCCTTGGCAGATGCTATTTCCATTACTTTCTCGTGCTTTGCTTTGGTCACTTTAAATGCTTCTCGGGCGAATTCCAATAGAGCATCTGGTGACGCTTCTGCGGAACTAGGACAACCAATGTTGTGTATCGTCTCAAACAGAATCTCTTCATAAAGTTCGTCGAAATTTTGACCACTGGTATTTTCGATGATGTTGTCAGGAACATCTTGATTAATATCCAGAGGTTTCTCCTCTAGTGCTGTTAATAGCGACGATACTTTTGTTGCAGTAACTTGCTCTTCTGTGATACCGTCATCCCTGAAGGTCAACACGGAAACATCTGGCAAGTCTTCTTCAAGGATGCTAACGTCTCTTTTTAGTGTACCCATGTCGAAAGGTAGCTATGATAGTTGTCGATTAGGTTAGTTGATAGATTAATGTGAACGACGGTGACTCTCTGTTCCAATGTACGTTATAATGAACTGGTACTGAAATTATTTTGTCAATAAGTTGGGTTTTTTACAGTATTTAAAAGAACTTACCTCCTTTTTTTGTTTAGAAAATTCAACCTTATGCGAAAATCATTGCTTTGGAAAGAGTGATGTAAATTACTGCGAGGCGACTGTGAGTACCTGGAATATAAGAGAGCGAATGAGTTCATAGTCCGGCGGCGTTGTGTATTTTAATGGATATTTTTATGGGAGATAACTAGATGCGTACACGGAATGAACCAAAATTCACATACGAACAATAGACTGTTGGGGATTTCAAGTGGGTTTTACTTTTTTTATTAAAGCTGAGACGAAGTGAGCAGCTCGGTTGGAGACTCGAAACACACTCCGATGTAGGAAGTAGCTATTAACGTATTTGTGGGAATAATTGACAAGTTGATTCATTTATGAGTGCTTTACAAAGGGCAAGCATTCTGATTAATCATATTTAATTCGTATTAAATACGTGCACTTTCTTACTTAGAGACCAGAAGCCGTCTTTGTCAAGCAACAGAAGCGGTTTATATGATGGCAAATCCACTAAAGGTGCAATTTTCCACTAATAATTTTAACTTCAGAAAACAAGCTGCAGTTTCAGAATGAATGGCAAATGTAATATTAATCTTGAAAAACCAGATCTTCTGCTACGTGAAGGACGCGCGTAAAGTTTACACTTATTATAAAATCATTTTTTGCTATTATAAATAAAATATAATTTTTTAATATTAACTACTGATTTTATTTTTATTTAACTACATTTATTGTATTACCTTCTTTTATCTCTATTTTTTTTCTCTCCTTTAATTTGATTTCACATTATTCAATTCAATTCAATTTTTATTAGGTAGATAATTACATTTATGGTATATTTTACAACTAGTATTTAAAAGTTTTAAGACAGCAATTCCTTTACAACTATAATCTTAAATCTATATAATGAAAATAGCACAATTTTAATGAATAATAAATAATGAATGATTAAGGGAAAACTACAAGAAAAAACCCTTATTTGAATCTTAAGACTAATATTGCACAGGTTTCCGGTTATTTTATGTAATAATAAACTCGATATAATTTTCATAGACAGAGTACATATGTAGTGATTTAGGATAACGCAAGACGGGAAACGAGAACATTGTCAGAAAAAGAGCAATTGACGAAGAAGTTTCGATCGATTTTGTCAATAAGGAACTCTACCGGTTTAACGTTAGCGTTTTCATGTAGTTCATGTGTCGAATAATGCCATGGCAAATTTAGCAACATTTTCAATATTTTATTTTGACACCTTTGCAATTTTATTTTGTGTGTGCGAGCACAATTAGCTCCTCGATAGTATACTGGTTAGTATCCCCGCCTGTCACACGGTAAACCGGGGTTCGATTCCCCGTCGGGGAGCCTCTGGCGCAAGACTAATGACCTTGCCTGGAAAAACAAATTATCATGGAAAATTTAACAAGCCTCAAGACTTGCTAAATAAGGCCAAGACCGATTCCCGGTTGTAGTGCCGATGATGATGATGATGTGCGAGCACAATTACACCATACAGGGGTCCCGTACAGGAGTATAGCTTGAAAAATGGTTTTAAAAATCATAATTTTATTTTCGATGCTAAGCTTTGACTTTCTACACACTAATGGATACATAATTCTTACGACTTTGTTTATTTTGTCAATTGTGGTAGTGATGGGTTTTTGAAAGATAAGTTTTTTATCTAGAATAATACCTAGATATCTACAGTCTTCGGACCAATCAATATCAACTGCACACATACTGAGTTTAGTGCCATTTGGTAGGTAGCAGAGTTTCCTGCATCTCGAAAACCAGACAGCTTGTGTTTTATTACCATTTATTTTTATTTTCCATTTCCTGTAATATACTGCTAGATTGTCAAGAGCTGCTTGCAAAGAGTTGTAGACGTTAGTGAACAAGGCACCCGAAGAGAAAATAGCCGTATCATCGGCAAACATAGCTACCTGAATGTTTTCACCTAGACATGGTAAATCTGCGACAAAGAATGTGAATAATATGGGACCAAGGACCGATTCAACCATAGTGGATTTGGTCATAGAGGATTTATCGGTTCCTACACTCACAACAAATTTTCTCGAACGAAGAAAGCTCTGGATAATTTTGATAAGCGGTATTGGCAGCTTAAGTTTTAGTAGCTTATAAATCAAGGCATCGTGCCATACCGCATCAAAGGCTTTTTCGATGTCTAGAAGAACCAGTCCCGTTGACTCCTGGTCGATGAATTTACCAGCTATGTGGTTTTTAATGCGCAGGACTTGGTGGGTTGTGCTGTGACCACTACGGAAACCGAATTGAAAGTTTGGTAGGATGTTATTGGGTTCCACAAAACGATCAATCCTTTCCTTAATGATTTTTTCTAAGAGCTTACTCAGACAGCTAAGTAGACTAGTAGGTCTGTAGCTTTCGGGGCTGTTCTTCGGTTTGCCGGGTTTCGGGATAGGTGTTACTTTTGCTGTTTTCCAACAGTCCGGAAAATAGTTACTTGCAGCAGGTGAAAGTGCTTTAATTAATTTGTTGTTAATATTATAAAGACCAGTAGCCTTTTTCGATCTAGATTTTTTTATCAATTCCTTAACTTTGCTAATATTAGTTGCTAAGTACTTTCAGCTGGTGATTGAGAAAGTATATGGATAGTGTTCGCAACTTCACCCTCAGTATACGCGTCGCTTAGATGCATAGATATGGAGGGGTTCTTACTAAACGTGTTAGTAAGTAGGTTCGATTTCTCCACTGAAGAAATAAACAACTTGTCGTGAACTTTAAACGGAGGAATACTTGACTCTCTCTTTTTCATAATTTTTGATATTTTCCAGAACGGTTTGCTTGCTTTGTCAAGAGAGGAAAGGTATTTATTCCAACACTTGTTCCTATATGCTGACATTTCTTTTTTAATGATATTATTTAGGACTTTAACATTAACTAGAAAGCAATCGATTCTATAACGAAGCCATTTTCTTCTTTCAGAGTTTCGTAGCCTAATCAGAAGTAAGATATTTTCAGGAAGTGGTGCCTTATCAACTGGAGCAGTGGGACATTTAGGTATCGCAAGATCGGCCGCTCTATTGATAACAAAAACAAAATTGTTATATATAGCCGAAAGCCTTAGTTGCTAGCGCTATTAGATTTAAGTTATTATGTAATTTACTTACATGGTAATAAACAAATAAATAAAATAAATAAAAAAAAATTGTTATATAGGATATCAATGTGCTCGCTGCACGTTATAGAATTTAGGCTGGTATCACCTAGAAACAAGTTCGTGTTTATATATGATTTATAACAATTCCAGTTGGCGGCGGAATAATTGTAATATAAACTGGAACGATTTACAGATACTGTATGATTCACTGTGAGGCTGATCGGAAGGTGGTCTGAACTTAACGCATTTAGAGTTAATGGTACTGAGCAGTAATTTGGAATATTAGTGATATATAGATCGGGAGTTGATGGGTTCTTCTTAGCAGTCGATGGGATATAGGTGGGGAGAAGTGGATAAAGTATAGAAAAACTTGGGCTGGATTCAGTAATATCTAGTAAAATGTTGCCCCAGAAGTTTCCCCTACGAAAATTCCACGACTGATGTCTACAGTTTAGATCACCACCAATAATTACCTTGTTTCGATTGTTGAGTCTATACAATTTTTGTAGATCCCGCTTAAAGTAAGTAGATTTCTCAATGTTTCCATTTCATCCAGGGAAATAGACCGAAAAAATATTCACATTGGAGTTATTACTTAATGTCACATCAATACTAATTTCTTCAATTAATTTAAGGTGCAATGAAGGAAGCAAGGTATGTTCTATATATTTCTTCATAAGAATGGCGACAGCTCCAGTACTAGCATGTACCCTGTCTAGGCAATAATATATGTAATTTGGATGAGAGAAAGAAATGTCTTGTTTGAGCCAGATTTCTGAAACAAGTGCAATATCAATATTAAAATTTATCAAGAAATTAAAAAATGCATGCTGTTTGTTGTTGATGCTTCTCGCATTCCAAGTTATGATGCTAGAGAGTTTCTTAACATGATTTTTCCGAATACAGATACTTATAGCTAATGAGGTAATGACGTTAAATTGGTCAGATTTAGTGTGACAAGTGTGGGGGTTCTCTATATTACACGGAGAACCAACCCACAATTCTAACCAACCTTGACCGCTAACAGCGCGTCACCTTAATCCAACTCCCCATGCAAAATCTGCAATAGCATACATTCAAAACTTTGCAATAAACACACTCCAAAACCCGCAACAGAATATAATTCAACAGAATATATTCTAAATCATCCCCGCATACATTTTCCCAAAATTGCTTCGGTCAATTCTTTATCTAAACCATATTACTTGCTTGCGACCAAGCAATTCTAATTTCCCCCGAAAACCATATTCTGTAATGAACGCATATTCCAATTTACAACGGAATACTAACCATCTCCATCAAATACATCGAGCCGCATAAATTTTTCCAAAAACCGCTTCGGTTAATATCTTATCTAAATGATATTCCTTGCTTGCAACCAAGCAATTCTAATTTCCCCCGAAAATCATTTCGGCTCCCATCCTACCCAATACCAATTCCTCGTATACATAGCGCCAGAGGAATTTCACTCAGCCTATACGGCAATAATTCTCCGGAACTAATCCCCTATACAGGCATAGCAACTCTTTTCGAAATTCCTAGTAAGTGGCAGTGAGTTTATTTCAGCTATGACTCAACCGCCACGACGTGTTGAATACTTTCTTTCCATTTATTAGCCAGTCGAGATCCATCCGCCACCAGGGCCACACCCCCGCCTGCAAGCACTTCGTTCAGCTTCAATTTTTCCATTCGATCCACTCAGTCGGTGTTGGCGTAGTGTATTTCGGGAGTCGGTCGTCAGAACATGACGCGCGTTTTGGCCACCTTGCGTTTGGCATTCCTCGCGATTCAAACAGCCTTTTGTAATATAGTGCAGCGCAACTCGGGTGACTGTTTGGAGCATGCGGATTTACCCAACCACCAGACGCCGCAGGTCGTGAAGTGTCTCGAGACGTTATTTTCGAAAGTCCGCATTCGTTGTTAATCGAGTTGATTTGCAAAAATGTTGCTTAGGAAATCAAACCCAAACCAAAACTAAGTGCTCTCGGAACCGTGGTTAAGTGAAATATAGTACTAGAGTAAACCTAAAAAAAAAGGGAAATTAATCGATTAAATGACACATTTGTGGTGTTTCCTCCTTGCGGATGACGGTTTCGCATCAGGTTTTCAAGTGCTCGCAACGTGCCCGAAGTGCGATCTTCTACTGGATGGCCCCTAGTGAATAACTTCAATGTATGACCCAATCAATCAAACTTTTGGAATAATTGCAAACGATCTAAATCGGCCCAGTGGTGACTGTACCCTGGCTTACTATTACCCGCAACTATTTGCCGTTCCCCGGATTTCTGTCGGTGGGTGAGAGTGAACCCCGTGCCGTACGTCGGCATCCATACTTTAACCCCCACACAAGCACTAAGCTTGGTTACAACTTCATTAAGAAGTGAGTTTATCTCGCTAAATGCGAACAAGTTATCATTGTTTGGAGTTTCAGTTGGGTGTTTCTTAGTGTGTGTTGTATCACTGTTGGAAGGTTGCTGGGTTTGATGGAGGCCAGAAGCCCAGGTGGATGAAGGAAGATCGTGGTAGTGGAGGGAAATTATCAAAGGAGAATCGGTCTGGCAGTGGCTGCTGTTTATCACTCGGAGGCTGAAGGAATGTTTTATTTCCCGTACCACGTCCACGTGGGGATAATTTGTGGCAAGTTTCTAGGTACTACCTTCGGCTAATGCATTCAGGATCGGTGGATATATGAGGCCCACTGCAATTTGCACACTTGATGACCTCATTCGTTTTGCAGTCGGATATTTGTGTTTTCCAGAACAGATTGTATGACCTTACCTGGATGATGTTTTTTTAAGTCCCATCGAACGATCGTTTTCAATAAAGTAGAGTAGTTACGTTTGAGTTCATTTAATTTAATAGTACCGCGTTGAATGTAGACGATGTACAAGTAGTGTTTCTACAGGGCTTTTGTTTACGAATTTAATGTGATGGTTTTATCATCTAGGCACTTAATCCCGAGTGTAATTAGTTCATTTTTTATTATGTCACTGCTAATTAGATATAAACCGGATAACACTACCTTTAGTGAGTGATTTTCTTTTCGCGAGTGGGTAAAAAACTTTTAACCGCAAGAGTTCGGTTCTAATTTTGTGTATATGTCCATTGTTGGGGAACATACTTTTTGTCCAAGCGATATGTTTTTAATTAAGTAGTTGTCTATTTTAATGTTATTCAATATGTTTCGCACTTTAGCACTGGTTGATTTTAAAACCACAATGGGCGGGACGGTCTCTTTAGTAACTTCTGCACACTGATCACCGTTGGTCGAATCCATTTCAGGTGAGTCCTCCATTAGACTTTGAAGTGGTTGGAAAAAGTTAGTGTTTGAACACGTATTAGATTTCTCTAGCACTTCATTATTCACTTTTGTAAGTTTATCGGGAGGAGTTTGGCCTCCAATACCGGGGTCGTAACGCAACCGTTTACGTTTAATTTTGCTTAACACACGTGGCCCAAGGGCCATAACTTAACGGATTTCACACTTGATCAACCTACGCGTTTGCGGTAGCGAAGCAAAGAAAAGAAGATAATAAGATAATAGCTTGTGATAATTAATGTGAATATAACGGTTGTAATTAGGACAAATAACACGAGCAAAACTGTGAGACAAATTGTCTGTTTGAAAGTCAGCCAGGTACTCGATTTCACATCATATTCTTTTTATTTTTCTTCTTCAATTTAATGTTAATTGCTGTTACTACTTTTTGTGTTGTAACCTAATTTTGTTATTTATTTTTTGATATGATTTATTTTTCTTCTTTGTTGTAAAAACTTCACTTTCAATTGTTTATGGTAATTAATTGTTCTTATTTTTTGCGATGTAATTTTATTCGTTTCTGAAATTCAGATTATAAATTTTCTCACATAATAAACTAAATTACGATACAATGTTTATTTGCAACTAATTTTTACTGACTCGGTTACCAAATGTCTAAATGTTTGTATTCTTTTCAAATGTTTGTAGTCTTATTCAATTATGTCATGCCTTATTAAACTGTGCTTATTGATTTTATTAATAAGAGAAGATGTCCCGCCCAAAAGTTTTACAACCAAACTGTTTTTTTTTTTTTATTGTTGCATGTGACTATTTCGCACTGCCTATTTGGTTTTTAATTCAGTATTTTTTTTCTTGATTTTTTGTTCAAATTTCCAAAATATTATGTTACACATAAATTGCCAACCCCTTCTCGCAAAATTCATATTTTTCTTGGAAGGGTAATAGTACTGCACACTAGTCCTGAGAGAGCAAACGTTTGACAAAAATAGATCCAACCTCGATTTTCACAGGCAATTTCTATTGGATTGTACCACATTAAATGTCCGAATTTCGCTCAGTCGGAAATAAAAAGTTCTCGAGTGGACATCTGTGCCAGAACGTTAAATTTTCTTTTTTTATTAAGTCTGTGAGAATTTTAGGGTTCGTTACAAGTACAGTTGTTTTTTTTTTGCTAGGAATTGTTTACCATGCTGCCGGAAGTTCAAATGTTAACCCTCTTCCTTTATGAATTTAAAATAGGACATAATGCGGCATTGGCAATGACGCATTTGAGGATGTAACGGTAAACGAACGAGTTATACGACGTTGGTTTGGAAAGTTCCGTTCGGGAGATTTCAGCTTCGAAAATGAACCACGTAGGAGACCGGAAACGTTAGTTGACAACGATGTTTTAAGAGCAACGATGGATGTGGACCCGCCGAAATAGGTGCGAGAAATTGCATAAAGCATGGGAGTATCCCCAATGACAATAGGTCGACACCTTTCTCTCATAGCAAAGGTTAAGAAACTCGATAAGTGGGTACCCCATGACCTGAACGAGTCCCAAAAATGACTGCGCCTGGAAATCTGCGCATCGCTTAGATTAAGAAACCAACTTGAACCGTTTTTGCACACGATAGTCACCTATGATGAAAAGTGGATTCTGTATGATAACCGTAAAAGATCTGGGTAGTGGTTGGATGCAGGTGGAAAACCAAAACACACCCCCTGCCCGATGTTCACCCAAAAAAGGTTATGGTGACAATTTGGTGGACACCGAAAGGACCAATCCACTTTTCATTTCTTCAACCAGGAGAAACGATAACCACTATCAAATATTCTGAAGAAATCGACATATTGCATGTGAAATTGGCTGAAAAGCAAATAGGCACGGCCCGATCCTTTTGAGGTGGGAACACACAGGTCAAAGTCGCTGATTGCTTTCAACCCGGCGAAGGGCAGGACGATCCTTGCCCCTGTATAACCCAAGTTGACATGCAGTCTCCACGTGACATCCCTGGATAGCTACTTTGGTACCCACCAAGTAGTGAACCAATACATACGGTGACATCCTGAGAAAGGTTGACGCAAGGCTAATAACCTTGCCAATGGACAATTTAACAAGCCTCGGATATGGGCCGGATACAGGCCGACGACCACGGAAACGAAAATGGCTAAACGATTTAAGAATTTTCTCATGGAACGTCCGCTCACTATACAGAGCTCGAGCTGCACAGCAGCTAGCCGATCCCCTGTCCGAATATAAGGCTGACATGACAGCATTACAAGAAATAAGTTGGATGGGGACTGGTGTTATTCAAAGCAACAAGTATGACATTTATTACAGCTATCATGCAAAACACCGTGTGCTCGGGATAGGATTTTTGGTCTGGCAAAAACTGAAGCCTGCCATTATCGGCTTTAATGCAATAAACGAAAGGCTATGTACTCTTCGCGGGAGTTAACTATAACAAAACGAATCGTGGTTTCGAGCGATTAACTCGAGCGAGGCAAGCTTAAGAACATAGGCCTCTTAAACGTTCACGGACCTACAGAGGAGTCCCCTGACGACGAAGAAGAAGAATACTACGAGAATGTCGAACGGGCCCTCAATGCCTGCCCAAGATACGATGTGAAAATCGTTCTTGGTGATTTGAATGCGAAAATAGGTCGGGAGCCGGTTTTCAGACACTTCAGGTTCCCATAGTTCGCATGAGAACACTAATGACAATGGACTACGGGTCATCGAACTGGTAGCATCGAAAAACTTGGTCGTTGCGAATACCAGGTTTCCGCGTAAAGATATTCACAAAGCCACGTGGGTATCACCTGACGGAGCCACTCGCAACCAAATTGACCACGTGTTGATAAATCGCCGCCACTCCTCGAGGCTGATGACGGTACGAACGTACCGAGGTGCCAATGTCGACTCGGATCACTATCTTGTTGGTACAGTTTTCCGAGCGTGGATTGCCTTACGGAGAGGTATTGCATCCGCGGATCAGGTTCGAATCAACACGGCTGCCTTACGCAATGAGAATACCAGTAACACATTTGGTCATGCGCTAAGACTCGCCCTCGAAGAGCTCGACGGAGGGAGAGTAAATCCTGGGGCCAGAATGCCGTGCATAGAAGAGAAATGGATACGCCTTAAGAATATTGTCAATAGTACTGCCAACTCCATCTTAGACAGTAGTCGTAGAAATCAAAGCGACTGGTTTGATGATAAGAGCAAACTAGCGGCTGAACGTAAGAATGCTGCATATCGGGCAATGCAGCAGTCTAATAAGACGCGGGTTCGCGGGGAGAAATACAAAGAGCTCAGAAGATCTAAAAAAAAAGACTCCACAGATAAAATAAAAGTGCCTGGGAAAAAACGTTGTTTGTGAAATAAAGAAAAGTAGAGAGCGAGGTCTTACCAAATAATCCGCAGTATGACGCGGTGCACGCCACGCTGCACTTACTGCAAGGATAAAGACGGTAATCCTCCTCAATAGTATACTGGTTAGTATACCCGCCTGTCACGTGGGAGACCGGGGTTCGATTCCCCGTCGGGGAGCCCCTGGCGCAAGACTAATGACCTTGCCCGGAAAAAACAAATCATTATGGAAAATTTAACAAGCCTCAGGACTTGCTAAATAAGGCCAAGACCGGTTCCAGGTTGTAGTGCCGATGATGATGATGATGATGATGACGCGGTGCACATCACGCGGCACTTACTGCAAAGATAAAGAGGGTAATCTGATCACCGATCCTGAAGGCATTCTAAAGCGATGGGAAGTGCACTTCAATGAATTGCTAAATGGTCAGCTCACAGAAGAATTGGAGGCTCCACCAATGCAAAATCAAGACCAAATGCTGCCGCCACCAAGCATTGGGGAAACATTAAAGGCCATAAGACAGCTCAAATCAAACAAAGCCCCCGGAACTGATGGCATACCAGCTGAGCTGATCAAACAAGGAGGGACATCGTTACATCACGCAATTCATGACATCGTGGTGCAAGTATGGGAGCAAGAGGAGATGCCGGAAGATTGGCGTCGCGGTATAATTTACCCCATACATAACAAAGGAGATATCACACTGTGCAGCAACTATAGGGGTATAACATTGCTCAGTACCGCCTATAAGATACTCTCCACTATCCTACAAGATCGGATAGCCCCATACGCTAAAGCTATCATAGGTCAATATCAGTGTGGCTTCATCCCAGGCAAATCAGCGATTGATCAGATATTCACCCTTAGGCAGGCGATGGAAAAATGTCAGGAATTTAAGATTCCATTATACCACCTATTTATAGACTTTAAGGCCGCCTACGACAGCATAGCCAGGGTAGAACTACATAATGCCATGAGAGAATTCGGCATTCCAAACAAATTAATACGACTTTGTAGGTTGACCATGACCAACGTAACTAGTCAAGTAAAAGTAGCGGGATTGCTGTCCAAACCAATAAGCATCTATAATGGGCTCCGACAAGGGGACGGTCTGGCCTGCCTTCTCTTCAACCTGGCGTTGGAGAAAACAATCCGTGATTCTGGTGTTACAACAAGAGGGACTATTGTCACCAAGTCCAGCCAGATACTTGCCTACGCAGATGATATCGACATCATCGGTAGAACCGAATCGGCGGTACACGAATCCTTCACCCAGATAGAACAGGCGGCACAAAAACTGGGACTGCACATTAATGATGGAAAAACTAAGTACATGGTGGCAACTTCTGCGAAGAGAAGACCTAACGTTGGTCAAACTATCAGGGTAGTGGAGCACGAATTTAAAGTAGTGCAATCCTTTAACTACCTTGGGTCAATAGTATCAGCCGATAACAATATGGAAGAAGAAATACGCGAACGGCTGATTAAATCCAACAAATCCTACTATGGTCTATCAAGGCTCTTTAAATCCCGAAATTTATCCAGAACATCCAAGCTACTACTGTACAAGACCGTGATCTGACCAGTACTCATGTATACATCCGAGACCTGGGTGCTCAATAAAAGGCACTCTGAACTCTTAGCCGCCTTCGAGAGGAAGGTGTTAAGGAGAATTGTTGGCCCCATATGTGAGGGAGGACGATTCCGAAGACGCTACAACCATAAGTTGTACGCGATCTACCTTGAAGCTAATATTGTAAGAAAAATCAAGCTCGATAGACTCCAGTGGGCGGGGCACCTAGCTCGAATGAGCGAAGAGGAGCCTCCCCGGAAAGTCCTTTGTGGCAGGATTTATGGAAGGAGACAGCGCGGCAGACCTTGTCTGCGATGGAGGGATGGCGTAGACCAGGACGCCCAGAGTCTGGGAGTGCCAAACTGGATGACATCGGCTCGAAACCGGGACCGGTGGAGAGATTTGTTAAATAAGGCCAAGACCAGATCCCGGTTGTAGTGCCGATGATGATGATGATGATATATATGGGTGAACTTTTCGCGGCTTTAAATATTTGGTCGCTCCAATTAAGAGGCGAATTAATTCGAGTGCCGAGGATTGATAGTATAGCGTTTGCGATGATAGTGAAGAACGTGTGATTCGAACTGACGCGATGACAGTTAGAATCACCAAAAATTGAATCAATACTTAACACACCAGGCTACTGGCCGCGTGTACGAATTCGATTTTTAAACTCAAGTACATTCAACTGATGTGGAATTATGTTATCGCTATGGTATATGGCTCTGATGCATTTTCTTATTCGATTTTCGTTCGGTGTTCTTCATTATTTGCTTATGTATTGTGTGTGTATCTGTTTGAAACGCCACAATAGTCCCTTGGCTTCATCGATACAACCGTCGTTCATCGATACTTTTGGGTTCGCCTTTGACGACAGGAAACAGCACTGAGTTTTTAAGGCATTGAATTCTACTCGATTATATAATCCCCATTGATATGTTGTGGTCGGAATTTAATGTATCAAGCATAACCTGTTGATTGGCAATGACGTTCGAATTGTTTGGTCGGGAATGTTCGTATGAGTATAAGAAACTCAATGTGCTATCATCAGCAAACGAGTGAACTGGGTTGTGGGTAACTGAGAAGAGATCATTTATAAAGATAAGGAAGAGAGTAGGTGAGACTACAGAACCTTGGGAAACACCTGCATTAATTTGATGGGAGACAGATTTGACACCATCAAGAACCACTTGGATTGAACGGCCAGAAAGATAGTCTCTTATCCATTGGATCAGGGAATTGTCGACTCCATATGAATGCAATTTTTGAAAGGGCTGGATGCCAAACTCTGTCGAAGGCTTTTGAAATATCCAATGCGACTACCTTGCTTTCACCGAGGTAGTGGATGGAATGGCTCCACTTTTCGGTAAGGTACGCCATCAGATCACTGTGGACCTATTGCTACGAAAGCCATATTGGCGGTCATTAAGGAGGTTATTTGATTCCAGATATTTCGAAAGTTGACGGTTGATAAGTGATTCCATTACCTTAGAGAGAATACAAGTTAGTGCTATGAGTCGATAAGAAGAATGGGATGATTTGTCACCCTATTTGGGTATTGGATGAATGTTCGCTGACTTCCATCTATTGGGAAAACGGCCAGTAGAATAGGAAATAAGACAAATGGAAGAGTTTCCGCAGTGGTTTAGCGAGTGAAGAGGAACATCTCTTCAAGAGAATTGGGTGAATTCCGCCTGGACCAGCGGATTTGTGTGCGTTTAGCACCTTGAGTGCGCGGGCAACAGTACGCGTTCGGAAGCAAATCTGGCTCATGGTGTGCTGCTTATGCTCAAGTTGAGGTGGAACTGATGTGGTATCAGGCAGCGTTGAGTTGGCAACAAAATGTGCAGCAAGAAAGTTCGCTTTATCTATTACACTGCTGACTGGTCTGTCATTGACTATTAGCGAAGGAATGGATGAGGAGACCGAGTTTTGGATGTTCTTCACGAATGCCCAAAAGTTTCTACTAGTATTAGTTTCTCCTGGCGTAGTATTCTTTATCTCACTTTCTGGTCATGCAAGAACTTAGCGGGATGTATATACGCATTGCAGCCATGTCTAGTTCTCTTAAATCTTTTCCGGTTTTCCTCAAGCCTCACATGTCTACAACAATGTTCTTACATACACATTGGCTGGCGATTCCCTTGTCCAACGACCCAAGCAACGTCGGGCAGCTTATTTGTCCAGATGGAATATACCCGACCACGATCTCTTGTCTAACGAACAAACAACCACCAATTTCGCGCTTTGCTACAAAAGAATTACCCTGCATATACAAATGCAGACACGGTATTCATTTCTTCCACCGACCCAAGATACGATATACAATTTTCATTGTATAAAGTATCCCAATCCATTAGCATATTTTTCTAATGGCTATGCGTCTATGTACGCAAGGGCATCATTCATCCAAGACTTTAATGATGCCCTCGTCCCATATTTCCTTTTAGCACCATTTCCTCGATGCATTGCGGTCTATTTATTAAGTCGCAATGATGATGACCCCAAGCACACCTCAAAATTGGCTAAAGAATGGTTTCTTCAAACCAAAGTCGATGTTATGGAGTGGCCAGTCCCCTGATCTTAACCCAATAGAACACCTATGGGGCATTCTTAAGCGCAAGATCGGAGACTGCAAAGCCAAAAATAAGGAAGAACCTTGGTCCAAAATAAAAGATGAATGGTTCTCTATACCACCCGCGACTTGTACCAAACTAATCAATTCCATGGGACGAAGATACGAAGCAATCATTAAAAACAAAGGTGCAACAACTAAGTATTAAAAGGATATGAAACACTTTTACTGTAAATTAATTCTTCACTAAACACAAACAAAAAACTAATTTCTTTCTATTATTTTTTCGAGGAAAATCCAAAGAAAACCGGAATCGATATTTTTTTTCACTATTTCTCGCTTTTTTTTTATTAAAAATTTAGTATTTCTTTTATGTATTACAGTGCACCAAATCTATTAGTATATTTTTAATGTCGGAGAACAAGCTTGTTTCTATTATTTTTTCCACAGGTACTGTCTGGTACCTGTGTTGGCTCATTGAGGAGTTGAGTTAAAGTATTTGAATCAGCAAAGAGCTGAACATTCAGATCTTCAGGTGTTGTTTGTCCGGAGTGGCCCAGCTACGGAACTCTATGCACATTGAAACCACCCGCAATAACGATTTCAGTTTGCGGATACAGGTTCAAGATCCTATCAGACAGGGCATCAAATTCGTCAAATAATGCGTTTCTATCCAAGTTTGGGCTTCTGTAAAGAATGCAGTAATGTATGATATGCCCACGAACGTGAAGATTTAGCCGAGAAATTAAATAAATTCTGGATTGGAGCAGAGCCCATATTATGGCAGAAGCTGATAAGCAATATCACCTCGCATGTATCTGGCTAGACCACGATCTGGAAAGAACAAAGGCACTAATTTATAACCGGGTATAGTAAAATCAGAAATATCTGCAACAGTTATTACCTGAGTCTCGATAAGTGGAAGGATTGCTGGTTTCTCGTTACAGACATGGGCACACGCAGAGGAGAAATTGCATCTTAGGCCGCGATTGTTGCAAAGATCGACGTGGAATTCTCGTTCCCTTGAAATGGCGACACAGAAAACCAATACCGCCTCAGAAAAGGAAGCAAGTTGGAACCAGCGATGATAGCACGTTGTTTGCTGATGATAGCACGTTGAGTTTCTCATACTCAAACGAACACTCCCGTCCAAACTCTTCGAACGTCGCTACCAACCAGCAACTTATGCTTGACACATTGAATTCAGACCTCAACAAGATATATCAGTGGGGATTATCTAACCGAGTAGAATTCAATGCCCTAAAAACAAGTGCTGCCTCCTGTCGTCAAAAGTGAGCCCCAAAGTAAATATACTGTCTATGAACGGGACTTGCATCGAAGAAGCAAAGGAATTATCAATCCTCGTCACTCGAAGTAATTCGACCTTTAATTGGAATGACCACATATTTGAAGCTGCGAAAAGTGCAGCCAAATGTATGGGGTTCCTTAAGAGATGCAAAAGATACTTCACTCCATCCAACCTGGCCACTATATACAAGGCGTATATTCGTCCGAAAATGGAGTTCAACTCCCATATTTGGTCAGGCGCATCCAAAACTGCACTACACGTGCTCGACAGGATGCAAAAACGAGCAATGAAACTTATTGGGAACACAGCCGTAAGTCGATCAATTTCATCCTTGGAACACAGGCGCAACGTATCATGCCTATCTTTTTTTCTATAGGTATTACCACGGTCGTTGCTGAACTGAACTTGCTGAATGTGTTCCGCCCCTTCAGACATTTTCCCCGATACCCGTCAATTTCTGAATGCGCATCAGTTCACGTTGAAAGTGGACTCCAGGCGCACAAACAAACATAGATAGTCTTTCTTTAGCCGAACCACACGAATGTGGAATGTTCTGCCTGATCATGTGTTTCCTGGCCGTTGTGATGTCCAGACATCCAAGACCAATATACATCGAAACCTCCTTTCCTTATCCACTTCCTTTCCATCCGCTCGCAGTGTGCTCTGAGATTTAGGGGTACTTCAAAATCCCCTTTTGTGGCGCGTTAGTGTAAAAAAAAAAAGAAGATAAGCAGAAGCAACCACTACAGGTGGTATGTCCTTGTAGTAAGTTCCCCACTAGATCCGTGCCGAAATCCAGGTCACATCCCTTTCATGACGAATATAACGCCACTCAAAACACAAAAAAATCTCCAAAGATCATAAATCAATCGAGAGTATCGTCCCCTGAGGGACGTAGTAGAGGTGCAAAAAAGAGGAAAACAAGACACAAGGAAAGAAAGGGGAATGAGGTTTTCCCTCACTGTACACTTCCACACAATTTTCAAACTACGGCCCGAATACCACAGATATCACTGCACTTCACTCGGACGCATTTGTGGTGATCCGTTTGTTTACTTCAGATCCCACAGAAGACTTGACGCGAGAACCGATAGTGCAATTAGGGTATCTTGTGTTTACTTTAGGTACCCTAAGCGGAGTACACAATTGATCCAATGGTACGGATCACGAGGCAGAAGCGCACGTGTTAACTCGCCGGTGGTTAGTTACCAACGTGAAAGATGTTCGAAGAGTATCGCTGATCGATCGTCATTCGCAGAGCGGTAAAGACAACAAAGAAATTTGACAGAATTCTTCAGCACGATTGTCATTCACATGATGTCCAAGTTGGGGGGTGGGAGCGAACATACAGGACAAAGTCTCTGATTGCTTTCAACCTGGCGAAGGCCAGGACGATCCTTGTCCCCGTTCAATCCAAGATGACATGCAGTCTCCACGTGACACCCCTGGATAGCTACTTTGGCACCCGCCAAGTAGTGAACAAATGCATGCAGCGACATCCTGAGAAAGATCGGTGCAGGGCTAATAACCTTGCCGGGAAAAACAAATTATTATGGACAATTTAACAAGTGTCGGATAAATACCGGATACCGGTGGAGAGACTTGCTAAATAAGGCCAAGACCGGATCCCGGTTGTACTGCCGATAGTGATGATGATGATAATGGCAAAGTTATTTGATTCTCACTAGAAAGATATGATGAAGTCAACGCAGAAAGATACGCGACAATTCGGAAAGAGAAAAAGAGACTTTTCAAACACAAATACGCGAATGGGAGAAGACTCGGATCGAAATAATCCTAGAAAATGCCAGAGCAAAGAATGTCAGAGGTATGTATGCCGCTACCGAGGGAGACCCAAAATAATCCGACACACAAACGGCTGTCTGGTGACAGAAACAAACAATATCGTGACAAGATGGAAGCAGTACCTGCTCAATGTGCGCACCCATCAACCACAAATAAACGCACCAGACATACATACAGCTGAGCCTCAGATCCCAGAGCCCTCTCTCAACGAAGTTGTAGACGCAATAAATCGATTGAAAAACAACAAGGCTCCCGGAGTCGACTGCATACTAGCAGAGCTTGTGAAGCATGGAGGAGAGGCTACCGCTCGAAAGATCAACCAACTGATTAAAACAATATGGGATAAGAAAGTCACTCCGGAAGAATGTAAAACCTCAATAGTCGTCCCCATTTTCAAAAAAGGCGACAGATCTGACTGCGAAAACTACAGAGGAATATCATTGCTCCCAACCACATACAAAATACTAACAAATGTCATACTGGCGAGAATCACGCCGTACGCAGAAGAAATACCGGGAGACGACCAGTTCCGTAGGAACCGGTCAACAAGCGACCAAATGTTCACAATAAGGCAACTACTGGAAAAGAAGTGGGAATACGGAGAGACGGTTCACCAACTGTTCGTTGAGCGGGAGTGCCGAAAAAATATGCCGCCCTGATTCAAACTTGCTTGAACGAAAACAAAGGGCGAGTTAGAATAGAAAACCACCTCTCAGAACCACTTGAAATCCGGGACGGACTAAAACAGGGCGATGGCCTCTCACCATGAATCTTTAACCTTGTCCTCGAGTATCTCATTAGAAAGGTACAAGACGACAACATGGCCGGATCATCCCTGCACGGGGTCACACAAGTGCTCGCATATGCGGATGACATCGCTGTTTGGGCGATAATCTAGAAACTGTAAGTAAAAACAGCGAAATCATCATGCAAGCAGCAGAAAAGGTGGACCTAGAAATAAATGAAGACATAACAAAATACATGTTTACGGCGAGAGCAGGTGGACCTCAGACAACACACATAAGCATCAGGGGCAAGATATTTGAAAATGTTAAAGAATTTAAATATCTGAGAACAATACTGACGACCAGTAACGAAATGTCGAAGGAAATCAACAAAAGACTACACTCCCGCAACGATAGTTGGCACGCAGTCAGTAAACTGCTGAAATCCAAACTGCTATCATGTAACATAAAGCTCCGTTTCTATAGAACCATAATCATACCGATTGTTCTATACGGATGCGAAACATGGGATCTCACAAAACGGGAAGAAAACAAATTCTGCGTATTCGAGAATAAAGTTTTAAGAGCTATTGTGGCGGTTCCGCCTAACCCCACGGTTCCCTTACCATATAACTTCGACCCAACTTATAAGTTTCGCTAAAGCAAGCACATTAGAACCTTAAGTGCTTTACGCATCTAGGTTATCAAACTTATAATCTAAAAGTCCCTGTAAAAGAAAACTTACCTTTCATGCATCTCTTCGCATACAATTCCCCGTCAGATTTCTTTTCTACCTTTTCAGGAATCCCAAAACCTATTCGGTACCCTCGGTTGCCAGGAAAATTCCAACTTTCCCACACCTGCACCGCAATCTTCACCCAGCGTAAACATTTCCTACTACAAGGACATTAATGCTTTCAACGCATTATATGAAAATTCCTGAAAGATTTTGTTCATACATCTAATGCATCATTAGAATTGGCTGAAAAATAATTCATTGGCATACATGTATTATAAGTAGGATATCCATGGTTTGCCAAGCAATTTTGTTCCTCATGTGCACCCTTATCTTCCCACATGCACGTACCTTGCAGACCCTTTGTCCAAGGGACAAAAGCAATACGCGCATCTAGCGTCTAGTGCCATAAAACCGAATTCCTACGCATGTAAACATGCATAATATCCATCCAATGATTTGTTTTCTCAATAACAAACAATCTCCAATTCCTTTCTCTACTGCAACGATTCTCCCTGCATATACAAATGCAAGCAAGGGATTCGTTTTGGCCACCGACCCAAGATACGATATACAATTCTCATTGTATAAAGTATTGTAATACATTAGCACCACTTTCGAATGGCTATTCATATATTTACACAAGGGCATCACTCATCTAAGACTTTTATGATGCCCTCGTCTCATCTTTTCTCTTACCACATTTCTTCGAAGTATCATCGTCTATTTATTTAGACGCGATGCACTTCATAGACAACGACCTTCTCGATCCCTTTGTCCTTGCTACCTGCTGGCTTCGTTGTTCGATTGCCGTCGCGCATATGTAAACAATCTGATATCAACGATCGACTTCACGCACACCACCTCAGGACCTCACCAGTGAGATCCTCTTTCCTCGTTTTCACCACGAAAGGAACACTTTCTCTCTCGAGAAAACTCACCCCCGGTTGCGAAGTGGCTCTGCATCGAGCAGAGCAACGCGGAGTCTAATTCCATCCGCCGACCGCCATGGTCGTTGCCGATCCCGCTCCTCGTCGCGCGCCGAGGACGCGAAAATACCCGGAGTCGTGTGGGTGGTTAAATAAAATTCATAAAAATCAATTTTATATTAATAATAAGTTCGGCGGAGTATAAAAACACTACATATGTAATAATGGTTTAGAACAAAGGTAATGAATGTGAAATATAGGAACCTTTTCTAATAAATAAAAAGTGCGTGCCAATTATTTACTTCCGGTGGTGCCGATCGATTAATGTGGTCAACAAACGTGGCGCCGCTTCGCTCTTTTGTCGGTATTTATTTCTTTCGTGATGGACAATTCGCGCCGGAGCTGTTTAGTACGACACATAAGAGGCAACCCTCGTATCATGATAAATAATGGAACTTTAAGAGGTTCCTCGTTGCATAACCGGGCTCGCTCTCGAGGCTCTGCCCACGCTCGACTGGTGACTACATTTTGTAACATCAGGGGCATCGGTTTCACCAATACGAACGTAAACGCCGTCCACCAATATTTGCAAACTACGAAACCAGATATCCTTGCCCTAACTGAGACCCAGGTTGATTCGTCAACTGATTCGACATATCTTCGTTGCTCAGGATACGACTTACATTCGAGATTCCGTTTTAAGGGCGGAGTCTGCGTCTTCGCGCGGTCCGATCCGGCTTGCCAGAGGATGGAGGCGTTGGAACCCAATAATATGGACATCATATGGTTGAGGGTCGTGCTGAGGAATTCCGTTAAATTTGTTTGTTGTCTTTACCGCTCCCCGAATGACGATCGACCGGCGACATTTTTCGAACATCTTTCATATACCGTCGACTGGATACAGATCAACCACCCAGCTTCTGAAACTGTTGTCCTTGGCGATTTTAATGTGCACAATTCCGGCTGGTTTTACATTCTAACAGAACCGACGAGGCTGGGGGGCTGGCGGAAATGTTTGCTGTTAGCCGGAATTTGACTCAACTCGTGGGGGATCCAACGCGAGTGCCGGATGCCCGAGGCGATTATGCGAACACTCTGGATCTGTTTTTGACATCCGAACCGAGTATTTATACCGTGGAGGTTACTGCGCCTCTGGGAAACTCAGATCACTGCTTGGTATCTGCCGCGCAAGCACTTGCATATCAAGCGAATAACCCGCCTAGGCAGCTTCGCCATGTATGGAAATATGGGGCTGCTAACTGGGACGATTTGCGAGATTTCTACGCATCCTTTCCATGGTCGGAGGTTTGCTTCAGAGACTCCGATGTTAACGCTTGCGCGGAGTCGGTATCAGAGATTATTCTTCTGGGGATGGAGATGTATATTCCACATTCCATCAAACGAAGTTCATCTGATAAACCGTGGTTTGACAAAAAATGCGAGCAGATTACAGCGGCAAAAAATACAGCTTTTAAGCAATGGCGCTCCAGTCCCACCGATGATAACAGAACGAATTTAGTTAGAACCAGAAACGCGTGCAACCAGGCGATTGATACCGCGAAGAGAGCTCACAACGACAGAGTGATCAATAAACTCCTTCGGTGCCCAACTGGTTCGCGCTCCTTCTGGTCAATGGCAAAGGCTGTCAGCGGTAACTTCGCATCCTCCTCATTCCCTCCGTTGGTGACAGACGGGACGCTTGTCACGAATTCAAAGGAGAGAGCCAATGTGTTCGCAAATTTATTTTCCGTGAATTCAAACCTCGACCCCGGCCCTTTGGAGCCACCTGTGATCTCGCCGGTACGGTCTTCGATGCGGAATGTGAGATTTCGTCCGCGCACTATTCAACGCATTCTACGTGAACTAGATTGTAGGAAGGCAACCGGCCCGGACGGAATACCAGCAATAGTCCTTAAGAACTGTGCTCCAGAATTATAGCCGTTTCTTGACAGACTCTTCCGCTTATCTTATGCACGGAGGACCTTTCCTGCCTGCTGGAAAATCGCTCGAGTTCAGCCAATCCCAAAGGCGGGAAAAAAGTGTCTCCCACAAAATTACCGTCCGATAACATTACTATCTATTTTATCTAAGGTAATGGAAAAAGTCATCAATACAGAGTTAGTTAAGTATTTGGAGTGCAACGGACTTCTGAATGATCGTCAATACGGATTCCGTGGCAGGCAGTCCACGGGAGACCTTTTGACACTTATAACCGATATATGGACATCTGCGATTGAACAGCATGGTGAGTCAAGGGCGGTCGCATTGGATATCTCCAAAGCTTTTGACTGCGTCTGGCACGGGGCATTGCTGAACAAACTTCATTCATATGGACTTTCCCAACAGCTTTGCGACTGGACGAAGATCTTCCTCGAGAATCGATCGATCCGCGTTGTTGTGGACGGCGAGTGTTCGGATCAGTATCCTGTTAATTCAGGGGTGCCCCAAGGTTCTATTTTGGCTTCAACCTTGTTCTTGCTTCACATAAATTTGTTGGAGGCAATGGATAACAAAGTATTCAGTTTTGCGGATGATAGTACGCTTGTTTTCTCCTTTTCGAGTGTTCGGCCGATTGGTGCATCTGCGTCGCATCAGATGAGATGCAGACAGATTGACTCTCTGAATCAGGATCTAGATAGGGTCCTGCGGTGGGGAAGGGCTAATCTCGTCGACTTCAATGCAGCGAAGACACAATATACAACATTCACAAAGAAAACTGGATCATCGGTTCCACAGCTGATGATGAATGGTCAGGCCCTCGGGGCTGGGGAAAGTTTGAAATTGCTCGGCGTCACGGTCTGTGGGAATGTATCATGGCATAAACACGTTTTGAGTATCGCCAGGTCAGCCTCAGGAAAACTGAGCTATCTTTTTAGAGCCAAGAATATTTTACTCGACCCAACTTCTTCTCCTATATAAATCCCAAATTAGACCCGCGCACGAATATTGCTCTCATGTTTGGAGCTCCGCTCCTAAACATACCCTCGACCTACTTGAGAGCATACAGAGACGAGCGATCCGCCTGATCGGGGACTCGGCGCTGACGTCGGGACTACAGTCGCTATCACATCGAAGGCGCGTAGCCGACCGCTGTCTGTTTTACAGATATTATCACGGATACTGTTCTTCGGAGATTCGTGATATTGTTCCACGCAATTCGGCTTATATGCGCTCCACGAGACAATCCGACGGATGGCATCCGTTTGTGGTTCATCTCCCGACGGCGCGAACATCCCAGCATCAGAACTCGTTCCTCTACAGAGCGGGGAAGCTGTGGAGCTCCTTTCACATGCGAGTGTTCCCGGAGCGTTAAAACCTGCAACTGTTCAAAAAGAACTGCAACAGTTATTTGATGGCATCTCGGGGCCCCCACTCGGCGCTATAGGTTCGCCTCTCCCGAGAGAAGTCTATTAAAAAAAAAATTATCGCGATCCCTGTCAAGGGACTGACCACTCATGTCACGATAGCGATCTTGACTCCGTTCCTTTTAAATGATTCCTAGACTACAAGTTCAACTTCCACTCCGATTCATTTATTCAATTGAATACAACCTGTCTGATCTACATCGTCCGCGGAATTAACCCCGTCTTGGTAATTTGTAATCACTTCGTTTTAGCACGAAATATTCCTCATATGAACATTTTAGTCTTTCAAGTGGAATCAGTGGATCTGCTGTCCGTTTACCATTCATCACGACCCTGAAGCATCCAGAATTTCGAACAAAACCACACAAATCTTTAATGACACTGCAAAAAGAGTGATTTGTCTTGACTGCTGTGTTTTCATACATCATCCGCCCTCATATTGTATCGCGTTAGATCATCAGTTGTTCCGGTCGCAACATTCTCTCGTTGGCGTAATATTGACCGCAGGTGAGGAGTTCAGTTTTTCAATGGAAAACCCCCGGAAATATATATCATAATATAATAAAGAAATAAGAACACTAGTCGGAAAATGGCGCAAAGTTGTAGTATACAAATATATTTAATAATATAATAAAGAAATAAGAACACTAGTCGGAAAATGGAGCAAAGTTGTAGAAAACAATTGCTTGTCGATAAACAAAGCTGTTTTTGAATAAGGTAACGATAAAGGTCTCAGTTTTTACTAAAAACACACTTCGACTCTTTCTTCTTCCTTAACATGTAAGAACAATAGAAGTTTAGACAATGTACAAAAATTGCAAAGCAAACAAAGCAACAAGCAAACAAACACATTGCAGAGCAATGCCGGTAACCCCTTTGATCGAAGCAGAGTTCTGGTTCTTGTTGGCAACTAAATACAACATTTGCATGTTTCGTGTCCAATGTTATCAGTCGGCACGAACCGTGTGCTATTCATAGGGCTCAAGAGATAAAATGTATTCTCAAAGGTAATGACACCAGGGCGAAGGATTTTCATTATTCCACAAGAGTTTCCGATATTAACATTGAAGAACTTAATGGATTCAAGTGCGTTTGTACACAATCCGTGTCACTCAATACCTTGGCAACCGACAATACATGATCCAACTGCTCTCAGCTGTAGTCCACCCCTTCGCATTACGTGCAGTAATGAAAAGTAAACAATTGTCGTTGCTGATACTCGCCCGCGTAAAGAGTTACAACAAACTGTACTGAATCGTGATCCACAGCACAGGCGCTGTTCCATGAATATTCAAAAATGCAGAATTTCTTTTCCAGTCACGTTAGCATTACGCACTGGCCACACTATTTGGCTTGGGATGTGTTCAAATAGCTTCGGCACACAATAGACGCAATTGAGCATCAGGTTGGTGTTTTGTTTTTGGTCAAAAGCAGACATCAATTAGATGTTCTGTTTTTAAGACAGCACAGTTGCTAGACATTGCGCACATAGCAGAGTGTCTGATTCAGACAGGGAACTATAAATTGCCTTTCCATATCATAATCTGTTTTAATTACAAAATTAAATGCGTTACGTAAGTCAGCTTCCATCGATCGATGATTTTTCTTATTGTTGGGTTTCTCCATTCTGCGAAACTCAATGATTCAGATCGTTGGAGTGAACACAATGGAATGCCTGTTGAACATGCACGTTTCAGTCGCACTGTGCCAAATGGAGCTCAAGTGCAGAGTAAATAGATTCCATCATCGTCAGAAATATGAAGACAGCAACCTGATGATGACTCTCACTATCACGCTAATCATCTGAGGACTTGTATGGGGCAAGTATAAACATCTGATTAAGTTAAGACAGTTTCCGGTCGACGTCGTCATCTTTTGTCTTTCCACAGCAAGGTGTTTGTTTACGAGGCAAATTATGTCCCCATTTAGCCGGCGATGGCGATAACTCTCTATTTACTAACGCATACCACTGCACATCGAGCTGACTGACAGTTGCTAACTTTGCTCTAGAATTCTAAGCCACTCAAGGTTAACTAGGCATGTAATGCAAACACAGTAAAAGTATCCAGAATATAAGGATTTCGTGTTCGATAATCGATAACTCACCAGAAGAAAGGACAAAGTAGTAAAATAGTTGAATAACTCCTCGCCTTAGTAAATAATTGACCGTCACACTACACACAGCCAAGATCACGGACTATCAGATACTTTGAAGGTAAGTCTTCTACTGCACTAGGTTGCCCCTAGTAGCTATAGTTTTCGCGATTACCAAATGAAAGCTTTTCGATAGCTTTCCCTCTTTTTTCATTGCTGCTTGAATTTGAAATCACCGAGGTTTGTGCCGCCATCTGTGGGCTCACTGTGTAATGTGACATTTGATGTTGCGCCGGCGGTAAATATGAACAGTACAAGAACAACACCAGAAATGTCAAATGTACGCGTACGAACTGTCAAAGTAAGCCAGTGAAGAAGGAATATCAATTGTTAAGTCGACCTATTTTTTTCCCACATCAATGTCCTAATAGGAAGTTATCGCCAAAGGACTGGAACTACTTATAAGTTTATAGTATTTTTTAAACTCAATGGATTTCATCAGTAACAGTTACAATGAAAGTTAAAATCAAATCGTGGATGGGTGTTGCATCTTGGCGATGGATTGCTAACGACGAAAATTGTGGTATCTGTCGTATGTCGTTCGAATGCACTTGCCCAGAGTGCTCACTGCCCGGCGATGATTGCCCATTGGTATGGGGTGTTTGTTCTCACTGTTTTCACATGCATTGTATCGTCAAATGGCTCAATTCGCAACCCCTAAATAAACATTGCCCAATGTGCCGGCAGGCCTGGAAATTTAACATTCATTAAGTAAGTGTCGTAACACAACACGACCAATTATTCATATATATACATAATATCTATCTATCTATATATATATAATTATATTATCTACATAAATATTATATATATACAAATTATAACAAGATCAAAGGCAAAGGATTAAGTAAAAGGAGGAGAGAAATCCAGTAAAAACGAAACAATTATATTTAAGAATAGAACCACATCAAACGTAAGAAAGAGGACGAAGAACCAGCAAACACGGGATAACATGCAAAAACATTCCACCGAGATGTCGTACTCAGATCTACCGCCTCTCCCGAAAAGTCTAGCTGCAGCTGTATTGCCCGACAATGCCAATTCGGTCAATGTGGACACCCCAAGCACATCATCCAGTGCACGTAATATGCCACAACGAGACAATCATACCGATTGTACAAATCGTCATGGTAGCCTATCATCAACAGCCGATTCGGTGAGCAGTGGTGATGCTAGTAAATCCCCGACAGTCTCATCAACTGGTACCACATCGAATGAGAGCAACATGGATATACAATTAGCAACCCTACGTCAAGAGATGCATAATCTTCGGCAAATGGATTTATCTCTACTAACTCAATTGTGGGCATTAAATGAATCGATTCAGGAATTTCGTACACGCCTAGAAGAGCGTAAAGTTCGCTCACCATCACCGCAGAAATCATTTTGTTCCGAGAGTGAGAATGAATTTAAGAATATCACAACGACACCCCCAAAGGGCACCATACCATCAAATGTAACCAATAATCGTTCACAAGCACAAGGATCACGATCCAATGGCCGACCAAATGTAATTATACCCAATAACACCAAAGACAATGTGCGTAAGCCTCGCCCCAAGAAGAATATCTACGATTATCCATATGAAGAGAATAATATTAAGTCTGAGACAATATATCATCATCAAGGAACATCTTATACACGCGCTCAAACCTCTCACACTATAGCACAGCAGATGCATGGCAACAATAAAACTGATGTACCACATTATCAAGTGTTCAAAGCTCATACTCTACAACCGACTGCTGTTGGTGGCCCCGGTTTCCACCAGCCATTCCAGATGCAAGTGCAAAAATCACATCATATACTAATCAATCACAGTAAATTGCAACCGGTTCAATGGGCGGCACCAGAACATCCGGCACCGAAAGTGTCCAAAGGTGCAATACCAAAGATTTTGTCGATTTTGCAACGTAAACAACGACCTCCACCCCCTCCACCACCGCCGCCACCACCACCCCCATTGCACAAGTCCCATAGGCCCGTTTGATGTCACTGTGGTAACTATCACTTCCTCATACCCCCACCACCCAAGCAAAAACTATATCATCTTGTCGATTAGCAATTCGTCAATTAGACTCAATTTTCGCGTGATGTTCGGTTCAAAATCTAAAAGGAAAACGACAAAACTCAAAATCTATCTTAACATTAATAATTATACACATACTTATATATATATATATATATATAAACATATATTAACGAAGGATAAATTTAGCATGCAACACCCTCGTGCAGGATCCCTGTAGCAAAGCAACTTTGCCAGGTGTTCCTCTTATCCTATTCCTTCCTCTCCTTTCGCCCTTTCAGATCACCGTCGACATCATCATTACTAGCCGAGAGTGTTGCGTCTTTTACCTTTCTTTTTTTATTTAAAACGTATGTACTTAATCTTAAGAGATGAATTCAAAAACTAAAAGAATGTTATAATTATACTGTAGTTGAGTTTTTAACCATAGAACATTAAGTACTTGCATAAAATATCTGATCGCATCGCATGATCGTCACATTTATAAGATGAGACAGTTTTCAAAAGTATGAAAGAAAAAACGAAAACAAAAAATACAATAATTAAACTTAAAGCGTAATGAAAAAACAAATAATATTATAAAATTGCAACAAAGACATATAATCAATTTATAAAATGAATCCAAGGCAACGTCATTAACTATATTATACTGTTAAATTATCATATAACTGGTTAAGTTGGTATAAATCAATATAAGATACACGTAGAACGAGAACTGTTATACTGAGAACATTTTAATAATGCAATTAGCATTCATCTATTGACTATTTTAATGCGATAATAAAAACAAAATCCAAAGAATTCGAATATTAAAAAGGGGTTTACTTCAACATTAAAAGTGCGTCTTTCATTTAAGGGCTTCAAAACGAATGGCAGCGCTGAAACGATGCTCCTGAAACAAATTATTTAACAGGGATACAAATAATAAGTAAAACGAATATGAATGGAAAGGACAGCACCCGCCGACTCGCTTGAGTGTGCCCCCTTGAACCTTCACAGTAGCCACTCGAACCTTGCCACCTCTGCCAGGATGAAGTTACACAACTTTCCCGTGGGTCAATAAGTTTCAGATAGTTACTCGTCCTTCAGAAGCACCACAGTCGGATTTCTTAGGTTTGGTTCCGGGCGACACCATTTGTTGCGAGTCTGCAACGTATGACGGTATTCGCTCTTCCACCGGGGCAAACATGCTCGATGTAATGCCTGCAAGTACTTCCATCCGGGTCACCAGATGATGGTTGTAGATCTCATCGATCGACTTCCGGAGCGCTCATAGCTGGCTTCCAACTAAAAAATGACGGGGTCAATACTTCGGGCTCGCCAGGCTCCGTCGGCAGGACAACCAGCTGTTGCATCCCGCTACATAAACCTCCCAACTCATTAACCAATTAGCGCACACAATGCAATCACAACATATTAAATTGGCATAATACAATTAAGGGGGTATTCTGGTCTTGAATTTTGAAAAAAATCGATTTTTTTCTTTTTATATTTTCTTATAGTTAATACTTTTAAGAAGATGCCGCCCAAAGGTAATTTGAAAATTCCAATAATTGGCGAAGTTACAGTTGCTTTAGCAATATTATGTCACTTGAAACTACTATACCCTGAAATATTTATACGCGTTTTTCTCGAAACCATCTTTTTTAAAACAATACCCACGATTTTTCAAGTTCTACTGAACCGATTCACCTCAAATTTAGTATATGTCTCCTTTATAGGCTTTTCTATTTCATGAACTATCCTCATCCGCAAATTTCAATGTTAACTATTTTTAAAAATTTCGAAAAACCAAAAAAAAGTGGTACAAAAATAATAAGGCGCCATTTTGTTAAAAAAAATTTTTTTCAACTTTTTTTAGTTCCAACGATAGAGGCATTTTAATAATCTTTTTTTTTCAGATTGCTAGGAGGGTTGAATCGTGGATATGGCCGCGTGCCAACTTTTTGAGATCCCCCACTTCATCAGCTGCTAACTTTTTGAATTTTGAATTTTTTACTTTCAATTTTTTTTACTGTATTCTTGAAATATTAATAAACATCCTATAAAAAATGAAAAGTAAAAATATTGATTGATTTTTTTTACAGCACTTCAAAAATTGCGTTAAATTCGTGCGTCTGGACCAGAATACCCCCTTAATGCTCATATTGCTCACGTTGAGATACTCATAATTCAATACCCTTTTTATGCTATACATCATCATCATCATCATCGGCACTACAACCGGAATCCGGTGTTGGCCTTATTTAACAAATCTCTCCACCGGTCCCGATTTCGAGCCGATGTCATCCAGTTTGGCACTCCCAGTCTCCGGGCGTCCTGATCTACGCCATCCCTCCATCGCAGACAAGGTCCGCCGCGCTGTCTCCTTCCATGCATCCTGCCACAAATTACTTTTCGGGCAGGCTCCTCTTCGATCATTCGAGCCAGGTGTCCCGCCCACCGGAGTCTACCGAGCTTGACTTTTCTTACAACATTTGCTTCAAGGTAGATCGCGTACAACTTATGGGTCTAGCGTCTCCGGAATCGTTCTCCTTAAGAGCTTCCTCTCGAACGCGGTAAAGAGTTCAGAGTGCCTTTTATTGAGCACCCAGGTCTCGGATCCATACATGAGTACTGGTAAGACCATGGTCTTGTACAGTAGTAGCTTGGATGTTCTGGATAAATTTCGGGATTTAAAGAGCCTTGACTGACCATAGTAGGCTTTGCTGGATTTGATCAGCCGTTTGCGTATTTCTTCTTTCATATTGTTATCGGCTGATACTATTGACCCAAGGTAGTTAAAGGATTGCACCACTTCAATCCGTTCCGCTACACTGATAGTTTGATCAACGTTTGGTTTTCTCTTCGCAGATGTTGCCATCATGTGCTTTGTTTTTCCCCCATTAATGTGCAGTCCCAGTTTTTGTGCCGCCTGTTCGATCTGGGTGAAGGATTCCTGTATCGCCGATTCGGTTCTAGCGATCTGGCTGGACTTGGTGACAATAGTCCCTCAAGTTGTAACGTCAGAGTCATGGATTGCTTTCTCCAACGCCAGGTTGAAGAGGAGGCAGCTCAGACTGTCCCCTTTTCGGAGTCCATTAAAGATGTTTATTGGTTTGGACGGCAATCCCGCTATTTTTACCTGACTAGTTACGTTGGTCATCATCATCATCATCGGCACTACAACCGGGAGCCGGTCTTGGCCTTATTTAGCAAGTCCTGAGGCTTGTTAAATTTTCCATAATGATTTGTTTTTTCCGGGCAAGGTCATTAGTCTTGCGCCATAGGCTCCCCGACGGGGAATCGAACCCCGGTCTCCCGTGTGACAGGCGGGTATACCAACCACTATACTATCGAGGAGCTAACGTTGGTCATGGTCAATCTACAAAGTGGTATCAATTTGTTTGGAATGCCGAACTCTCTCATAACTTTATATAGTTCTACCCTGGCTATGCCGTCGTAGGCGGCCTTAAAGTCTATAAACAGATGGTATAATGGAATCTTAAATTCCAGACATTTTTCCATCGCCTGCCTAAGGGTGAATATCTGATCAATTGCTGATTTGCCTGGGATGAAGCCACACTGATATTGACCAATTATGGCTTTAGCGTATGGAGCTATCCGGTCTTGTAGGATAGTGGAGAGTATCTTATAGGCGGTACTCAGCAATGTTATACCCCTATAGTTGCTGCACACTGTGATATCTCCCTTCTTATGTATGGGGCAAATTATACCACGACGCCAATCTTCCGGCATCTCCTCTTGCTCCCATACGTGCACCATGATCTTAGAATTGCGTGATGTAACGATGTCCCTCCTTGTTTGATCAGCTCAGCTGGTATGCCATCAGCTCCAGGGGCTTTATTTGATTTAAGCTATCTTATGGCTTTTAATGTTTCCTCAATGCTTGGTGACGGCAACATTTGGTCGTGATTTTGCATTGGCGGAGCCCCCAATTCTTCTGTGAGCTGGCCATTTAGCAAGTGCACTTCCCATCACTCCAGAATGCCTTCGGGAACGGTGGTCAGATTACCCTCTTTATCCTTGCAGTAAGTGCAGCGTGGCGTGGACTGCGTCATACTACGGAATAATTTGTAGAACTTCCGCGTCTGGTGCGGACCCCGTCTCTACTTATCTCTATTTCACAGACAATGTTTTTTTTTCAGGCACTTTTGTCTGTGAACTCTCTTTTCAGATCTTCTGAGCTCTTTGTATTTCTCCTCACGCACCCGCGTCCTATTAGACTGCTGCATTGCCCGGTATGCAGCATTCTTACGTGCACTCGCTAGTTTGAACTCATCGTAAAACCAGTAGTTCCGATCTCTACGACTACTGCCTAAGATGGAGTTGGCAGTATTCTCAAGCCGTGTCCATTTCTCTTCTACGCCCGGCATTCTGGCCCCAGCACTTACTCTCATTTCGTCGAGCACTTCGAGGGCGAGTCTTAACGCATGACCAAAGGTGTTACTGGTATTCTCATTGCGCAAGGCAGCCGTGTTGATTCGAATCTGATCCGCGGATGCAATACGTGTCCGTAAGGCAATCCGCGCTCGGAAAACTGTACCAACGAGATAGTGATCCGAGTCGACGTTGGCACCTCGGTACGTTCGTACCGTCATCAGGCTCGAGGACTGGCGGCGATGTTAAGCTAACGCTATCATTCAATTTACGCAATATTCATATTGCATGCGGTGCAATTTCCCACCCACAGGCAATTAACTAGCGCCTGACACCGCACACCCAGCAGCGCATTGTCGCGAGTTAAGGATAGCTACATATCCAATAAAGCACACGGCGCCATGATGCAAACATTATACAATCATCACGGGTCAACAATCATCGAAGAACATCTATGGAGTGGCGAGTTTTGGACACATACACCCATAGTGACCACCAAGCCGTGATGTACGAAATATTACCGCACAGGGGATTCATCACTGGCAAATTGGCGAAGAATGCCCAGAAAAATGGGTGGAAAGAGAGGGACCTCGATGCGGAACTGCTCGATTATATACTGGAAGATCAAATCGCACAGTTTGACGCAGAGGTCGATGCGAACAGGCAAGCTGCAAAAGGCATGAAGTGACTAGCTAGCGCATGTGATGCTTCTATGCCACCAAAAAGACAACCAGCAGAGGCTAACAAACCGGTGTATTGGTGGAACTCAGAAATCGCCCATGTGCGATCGGAGTGTAACAGGTTACGACGCTTTTTTTTTTTTTTTTTTTTTTATTAGACTTCTCTCGGGAGAGGCGAACCTATAGCGTCGAGTGGGCGCCCCGAGATGCCATCAAATAACTGTTGCAGTTCTTTTTGAACAGTTGCAGGTTGTAACGCTCCGGGAACACTCGCGTGGAAAGGCGGTTCCACAAAGTCCCCGCTCTGTAACGGAACGAGTTCTGATACAGGGATGTCCGCGCCGTCGGGAGATGAACCACAAACGGGTGCGATCCGTCGGATTGTCTTGTGGAGCGCATATAAACCGAATTGCGTGGAACAATGCCAAGAATCTCCGAAGAACAGCACCCGTAATAATATCGGTAAAATAGACAGAGGTCGGCTACGCGCCTTCGATGTGATAGCGACTGTAGTCCCGACGTCAGCGCCGAGTCCCCGATCAGGCGGATCGCTCGTCTTTGTACGCTCTCAAGTAGGTCGAGGGTATGTTTAGAAGCCGAGGTCCAAACATGAGAGCAAATTTCGAGGGCGGGTCTAATTTGAGATTTATATAGGAGAAGAAGTTGGGCCGGAGTAAAATATTTCTTGGCTCTAAAAAGATAACTCCGTTTTCCTGAGGCTGATCTGGCGATACCCGATACGTGTTTGTGCCATGATACATTCGCACAGACCGTGACGCCGAGCAATTTCAAACTTTCCTCAGCCTCGAGGGCCCGGCCACTCATCATCAGCTGTGGAACCGATGATCCAGTTTTCTTTGTGAATGTTGTATACTGGGTTTTCGCTGCGTTGAAGTCGACAAGATTGGCCTTTCCCCACTGCAGAACTTTATCCAGATCCTGATTCAGAGAGTCAATCTGTCTACATCTCAGCTGGTGCGACCTTGATGCGCCAATCGGCCGATCACTTGAAAAGGAGGAAGCAAGCGTACTATCATGCGCAAAACTGAACACTTTGTTATCCGTTGTCTCCAACAAATTATTTATGTGAAGCAAGAACAAGGTTGGAGCCAAAATAGAACCTTGGGGCACCCCTGAATTAACAGGATACAGATCCGAACACTCGCCGTCCACAACAACCCGGATCGATCGATTCTCGAGGAAGCTCCTCGTCCAGTCGCAAAGCTGTTGGGAAAGTCCATATGAACGAAGTTTGCTCAGCAATGCCCCGTGCCAGACGCGGTCAAAAGCCTTGGAGATGTCCAATGCGACCGCCCTTGACTCACCATGCTGTTCAATCGCAGATGTCCATATATCGGTTATAAGTGTCAAAAGGTCTCCTGTGGACCGCCTGCCACGGAATCCGTATTGACGATCATTCAGAACTCCGTTGCACTCCAAATACTTAACCAACTCTGTATTGATGACTTTTTCCATTACCTTAGATAAAATGGACAGTAATGCTTGCAACAAAGAGCAAACCGTAACACCTACCCATGCATGCAGAATTCGTCAACAAACGGAACGAGTTGTGGAATGTAATCCGCAAAAGTAAATATGACGCGTTCTGCTCCCTAAGGGGTGAATTAAATAACAACCCATGGGGCAGCGCCTGCAGGATAGTCATGAAAAGACTACAGAACAACAGTAGTCAAATACAAAAAAGTAAAACTGCCATGGCAAGAATCGCTGCTGTCCTTTTCCCGCAGTGTAATGAAATGTTGAGGCTCCTCGATAGTATAGTGGTTAGTATACCCGCCTATCATGCGGGAGAGCGGGCTTCGATTCTCCGTCGGGGTGCCTCTGGCGCAAGACTAATGACCTTGCCCGAAAAAAAAACAAATCATTATGGAAAATTTAACAAGCCTCACGACTTGGCCAAGACCTGTCCCGGGTTGTCGTGCCGATGATGATGATGATGAGATGTTGAGAGTGCAAGAGGAGTGGAGTATCACTGAAAGGGAAATGCCTCCCGTGGCCACCGAAGAGGTGCTCTTGGCTGCAAGGGTTGTCAAAAAAAAAAAAAAACAAGACCCCGGAACTGCATGGTATCTCTAACGCTGTAGTGAAGACTGCTTTAACAAAAAACCCGGAAGTCTTCAGGAGTCTCTTCACAGCCTGCCTTCAAACAGGACAATTTCCCAAACGATGGAAAAAAACAGCAGCTTGTGCTTATACCAAAAGGAGTGAAGAATCCAGAGGTGTCGTCGTCTTATCGCCCGTTGTGCATGTTGGACACGACAGGAAAACTGCTTGAGCGAATAATTGCCACTCGCCTGGAACAATTCACTGAGGAGACATTGGGGCTCTCTGAATCGCAGTATGGGTTCCGGAAAGGTAGATCAACCGGTAAGGCACTATCTGTGGTGTGCGACATCGCTCGCAATGCGATAGCTGGAGCACGATGGCTAGGTGGTACAAAAAGATATTGCACGGTGGTGACGCTAGACATTAAAAATGCGTTTAACTCGGTGAATTGGAATTGGATTTTAGAAGCGTTGCGTGATCTACAAGTCTCACCATACTTGGTGCGTATATTAGCAAACTATCTCTCGGATAGAAGACTGCTGTATGATACAGATGAGGAACCACAGGAATATAAAATAACAGCGGGTGTACCTCAGGGATCTGTATAAGGTCTGTTGTTATGGAATATAATGTATGATGGTGTGCTCAGAGTCAACTTACCAGAACGGGTCAGAATCATTGGATACGCAGATGATTTGGCAATAGTGGCCGTAGAATAACATCTAGATGACCTGGAGAATATTTGCCCCAAGTAATCCAGACCATTAAATGCTGGCTAGATATGGCCGGACTGAAACTAGCTCGACATAAGACGAAGGCAGTTTTTATAAGCAGCCGCAAGAAAGTTGAATACCTCGATTTGGAAATAGGAGGACAAATGATCAGATCCAGTCCCTATATTAAATATCTTGGTGTTATACTCGACAACAGGTTGAACTTCAAGGAACACCTGAGGAAAACGAGTGAAAAAACGGAGAGTATGCAAAGTTTTAGCGAGACTGCTACCCAATGTTGGAGGACCCTGGCCCCACATAAGGAAACTCATAACCAGCGTCAACACCCCATTATAATGTATGCAGCTCACATATGGGCAGGAGCTGCACAGTATAAGTCGTACATGAGGGGAGTGAACTCCGCACATAGGCTGGCATCACTAAGAGTATGTTGTGCATTCCGAACGGTATCCGAAGATGCTATAAATATTTTGGCCGAGGACGCCACCTGACATTGCAGCTAAAGAAAACGCTGCATTGCATAAGGTCTCCCAAGAGAATCGTCGGAGAATGCGGTCACAATTAGAGCTCTCAACCCTAAGAGAATGGCAACGAAGGTGGGATTCTTCCACCAAAGGAAGCTGGACCCACACCATGATACCTGATATAGAAACATGGGTGAAAAAAAAACATGGGGAGCTGAATCACCACCTGACTCAGCTAATATCAGGACATGGATGCTTTCGGCAATACTTGCACAAGTAGAAGCATGTGAATTACCCATACTACTTGTATTGCGAAGGCAAAATAGAAAATGCGGAACACGTACTCACAGAGTGCGTGAGATTCGAGACCGCGCGAACGATTTTGGAGAGACATATGAGACGGACAGTTACTCCGCGAGGAGTAATAGAATACATGCTTAGTTCAAAACAGGCATGGTCCGTAACAAAGGGCATTCTCTGTGAAATGATGCAGCAGTTGCGACGCGACGAGCGGAGTAACAGGTAAACTCCGTCCCGACCCGCAATGGAATATCTAAAAGAAAGTTCCGCTGGGATCAACGAGAATATGAGCCTGGCGGGGGTGGTTTTAGTCGGTAAAAGCCCGGCATGCCTCTGGATCAGTCCAGACGTATCTTTTGAAGATTTCCACCTTCCTACCAAAAAAAAAAAAAAAATGGATATCACTCGACAGCGTAACGCGGAACCAAATTGACCACTTCCTCATAGACAAAAGACACTACTCGAATAACCTTGACGTAAGATCATACAGAAGACCAGATTGCGACTCCGATCATCTTCTATTGATGGGCAAAGTCAGGAGTCAGCTCACAGCAAACCCACGTGGGCCGTCACGGGAGATGGGCAAAAAGTTTGACATTGATAAACTAAAAGACCTGGGCAAAAGGGCTGGATATCAAGACGAACTAACGAATAGGTTTAGCACCCTAGAGAATGGGAGTAGTGAGGAAGAGGAAGCCAATAGTGTGGACACTATATGGACATCGATCAGAGACATAATCAAACAAACGGCCCAAAAACTATTAGGATTTAAGAAAACGGTTTGGGCGAAACCTTGGTTTGACGATGAGTGCAGGCCGAAGATCGAAGAACGTAAACGCCTCAGTGATCCACTTACAAAGATGTGATGAAATCAACGCAGCAAGATACGCGACAATTCGAAATGAGACTCTTCAAACGCGAATGGGAGAAGACTCGGATCGTTAAAATCCTAGAAAATGCCAGAGCAAAGAATATCAGAGGTATGTATGTCGGCATAAATTCAATTAGTAGTGGCTACCGTGGGAGAGCCAAAATAATTCGAGACGCAAACGGCTGCCTGGTCACAGAAACTAATAATATCGTGACAAGATGGAAGCAGTACTTTGAACGCCTACTCAAGGTGCGCACCCATCAACAACAAATAAACGCACCAGACATACATACAGCCGAGCCTCAGATCCCAGAGCCCTCTTTCAATGAAGTCGTAGACGCAATAAATCGATTGAAAAACAACAAGGCTCCCAGAGTCGACTGCATACTGACAGAGCTTGTGCAGCATGGAGGAGAGGCTACCGCTCAAAAGGTCCACCAACTCATCAAAACAATATGGGATAAGGGAGTCACTCTGGAAGAATGGAAAACCTCAATAGTCGTCCCCATTTTCAAAAAAGGCGACAGATCTGACTGCGAAAACTACAGAGGAATATCATTGCTCCCAACCACATACAAAATACTAACAAATGCCATACTGGCGAGAATCCCACCGTAGGCAGTAGAAAGACTGGAAGACTACCAATGCGGATTCCGCAGGAACCGGTCAACAAGCGACCAAATGTTCATAATAGGGCAACTACGGCAAAAGAAGTGGGAATACGGAGAGACAGTTCACAAACTGTTCGTTGACTTCAAAAAAGCCTACGACTCAGTCGCAAGGCAAAGACTCTACCATATTGTAGTTGAACTGGGAATCCCAAAAAAATATGCCGCCCTCATTCAAATCTGCATCAACGAAAACAAAGGGCGAGTTAGAATAGAAAATCACCTCACAGAACCATTTGAAATCCGGGACGGGCTAAAACAGGGCGATGACCTCTCACCATGTCTCTTTAACCTTGTCCTCGAGTATGGCATCAGAACAGTTTTGGGCGATAATCTAGAAACTGTAAGTAAAAACCCCGAAATCATCATACAAGCGGCAGAAGACGTGGGCCTAGAAATAAATGAAGACAAAACAAAATACATGATTACGGCGAGAGCAGGTGCACCTCAAAGAACACGCATAAACATCAGCGCGCAAGATATATGAAAATGTCAAAGAATTTAAATATCTGGGAACAATACTGACGGCCAGTAACGAAATGTCGAAGGAGATTAACAAAAGACTACACTCCGACAACGCTAGTTGGCACGCAGTCAGTAAACTGCTGAAATCCAAACTGCTATCACGTAACATATAGCTCCGTGTCTATAGAACCATAATCATGCCGATTGTTCTATACGGATGCGAAACATGAGCTCTCACAAAACGGGAGAAAAACAAATTCCGCGTATTCGAGAATAAAGTTTTAAGAGGTATCTTTGGGGGTGAATATGACGAGGAGGCAGGACAATGGAGGAAACTCCACAACCACGAATTGTAAGAGCTATACCGCAAACATACAATAGTGAGAGTAATCAAGTCACGAAGATTTAGATGGGCCGGACCCGTGGCGCGAATGGGCAACGATAAGACCGTGCGTAGAATTCTCGAGGGTAGACCAACGGGAAAGAGACCGACAGGACGGCAACTACGGAGATGGGAGGACAATGTTAGGTTTGACCTTGAGGAGATCGGATCGGATGGTCAAGCGTGGAAGGGGAGTGCACAGGACAGGAAATGATGGCGGAGTGGAGTCGATGAGTTCATTAACCTCCGGGTTCCTACAGGCCAATTAATAGTAAAGTAAAAAAAAGTACTTGCATGTTCAGGACTCAATTTTGAACATCATTTTCGTGTCCAAAAGCGTTTTACTCCAAGTTCATAAGCCTCCTCTAGCCGTATCAGATTAGGTTCAAATAAATTTACACGATTCCAATTCTACTTTAAACTAGGAACTCCACATCTCTCTTTGTACTGACAGCAACTTAACGTTGGTAGAAATAAAAGATGCTGCAACCCGACTCCGCAAACTTGAATAGACGTATCAGATTCCCAATGACGACTTTACTCTTCGTTTCACCCAGGATTTACAGAATGAGATATGGGTCATTTGTAATCCAAAAATGAATTTCATCAAGTTTGTGGCCCAGATCATCCAAACACTCGTCGGTCGGTCTAGACAACTGTGCAACATCGCACCCTTCTCAGATATATGTGACTCGAAAGACAGTTGGAAGGCAGATACGATGAAGAGCATACTTGATCTTCCTACCACCACTTCTTTTATATTTCTGGTCAATCTTGATGTTTGTGTTCGAAAACCGGGTTGCCCAAAGTAAACTCCAGCACCACCTTCTTCTGCAAGTTTTCAATCGACCACAACTCGTGCTCTTCTAGCTTCGTAAGTTTTACGGAAATAAAACGATTGCACTTCCTCCAACGTGAACAAGTAAATCTACAAAAAAAGTTTATTATTTTTAACATCTACATGAACACATGCCCCCGCCAGTCCTTTAAAGGAATGCATTCGCCTCCTCAAATTCGAAAAGTATCTTCTATCCACCGGTGGCAGATACTTGCTTTTCTTATCATGTTCCTTTGCTGTTCTTCTTCTGTTTCTGCTTCACTGAAATAGTCTCCTGCAACCTGGAGAAGAAAGCCTTTGACGTCTTTATCGCTTCACCACCATCCGTAACGGATACCTGAAAAAAAAACGCAATGTGTAATGAATGAGCTGCAACCACCACCCACATTCCACTCACTTTTTTGACGTTCCTATTCTTTATCAGATTTTTAGTGGCTTTAGCTTGTTCCTCTTTTTTCGTCAAGCTTATGCCGAGTTTCTGCTTTAGTTGGTCACGTTTCTCCAGAGCTTTGTGGATGGCTCGTTGTTTCTGTTTTTTGTGTCTCCTCTCCCGGTTTTTGTCGGTTTTCGTTCGCTCACTGGCACCCAGTACGTCACCCTTGGCGCGTTTCTTGATCTCTTCGGGTGCTAGAAGGTTGGCATCACTCACGCCAATCGGAGCAACCTCTTCCATATAGATTGCTGGTACATTTGTAATGATTTTTGCTTCAGGTGCAACCGGTTTCGGTGTGAAATGAAAGTTGGATAGAGCGTCTAGCTTTACGAATAACGACTTCATCATCTCCTTGATTTCCTTATGGGATTCAGGTTCTTCTTCTTTAGCGTTACCTGCATCAGGATCGAGTTTTTCCATTTCTTTTTGGTAATCTTTTTCGTAAACTTGCGCCAGCGACAGTTTACTCTTCTCCTGGTCCAATACCAATTGCTTACGGAATTCTTTGGGTGCATTCAGTGGTTTGACTTTGAGCTCGACGTCATCCCATGCTTGGTCTTTGATTCGTTGACGAATGACATCTTCCAAACGCAATGTTGTTTCCTCGGTGATTATCGGCGCTGGACGAGTTGTGGCCTCGAACTCGAGTATCTCATTCAACAGAGAGTTTTGAGGGCGTGAGTTGGCTTGAATTTCACCCTTAAGCTGCCATGGTTTCTCTCCTAAGATTTCCTCCTCGTAATCCTTGATGCGCTGATTTAGACGCTCCTGCCGTTCTTCGAAGGATGACTTGATCTGTTGTTTTGATTTGTTGTCTTCGGGACCAGATTCATCGCTTTGATCATCGTCTGGGATAAGTTTTCCACTGTCTTTTAAAGCGTCGCCGTCTTCACTTTTACCATCATCTAGATTTTCAATGTCTCCTTCATTTTCTTGACCCTCGTCGTTTTCTGACATATCTTCGTCGGGATTTAATAATTCTTGATCATCACTTTGATTGCCCTCTGAATCCTCTTCATCTTTTCGAGCCCCTTCGCTTTCTCCATCTTCATCATCTTCCAAGTCTTCCTCATCGTTCTCCACGTTTTCGACCCCGTTAGCGACAACACCAGCTCTCCCCTTTGACCCCGACTTTTTTAAATGATTTTCTCTTTCGCTGCCATTGTGAGGATCCAATTCGTCTGAATAGTCTTCTACATCATCATCGAAGAAGTCCTTATATAGCAGATCATCAGGATCGTCATCGTCGTCCACTTTAAAGTAATCTACGCTAAAGTCTTCGTCAACGAACTTGCCGGCTTTCCTTCTAGCATCGTTTGCATCCTCTGCATTAAGGAATTCTTCCATTTCGTGCAATTTGAAAAATTTGTCATCCACAATCGATGATTTTACATCTCTCCTACGGAGCCTTTTAGTCGGCTGCTTCTTTTCAAACTCCTCATCGTCTTCCATCTCGTTCTCGACGGTGGTCTCGTTCTCTTCTTCGCTGGAAGGATCATTTTCATTTTCTCCAACATAATGTAATGTAAGGCTTTCATTTGGGAGCGACAGACATTTTGCTGCTCCCTCCAGGAGTTGTGACCAAAGTTCATTGTTTCTTAGGTCTATTAGTTGCCAGACTTGTTCTTCATCCAGTCCGTCTACAACTAGTTCTGGAAGCACATTGATGTTGGTTTTATTTGGCGTATCACGAGATACTGTTAAATCGTACGTTTCCTTTATGAGCCCTCGGATGTCATCTACTCTCTTTGAATTTATACTGAAAATCACAAGAATGAATTATATTAATGTAAAACTGCAGAGCGGTGGACTGCCAAATGTTTACCTTAAAAACTCCTCAGGAGTTTTCGTGATGCCATTGAAATTCTTCTGTATGGCGGTGTAAATACGTTTTTGGGTATCCTTACGTCGACCCGATGGCATTTTGAGATGTTTTACTTATTGAACTACTGATCACGCAAAAGATTTATTGAATACAGAATATTTATATTTGAACACATTCACCGTATGATAAAATGTCAAACTGGCCATGTGCACATCATATATATGAATTTGTAATAGATTTCTATAACTATTCTCTAGATCATTTATCGTACATAATTATTCATCATCATCATCATGATCGGCACTACAACCGGGAACCGTTCTTGGCCTTATTTAGCAAGTATCGAGGCTTGTTAAATTTTCCATAATAATTTATTTTTACGGGCAAGGTTATTAGTACTTAATTATTATTACAATGTAAATAAATTAAGTGAAAATTTAAATCTAATATCATTAAGTACCTAAGGTGGGATCTCTAAATCAATATTTAAAAATATGTACTCACCTGCCACATATATCAGAATTTAATTGGTAATAGCTGCGATAACTTTTTTTATAATATTTAATTTGGTAAATCACAGTGAGGGGTACTGATTGATTTATTTTTTTAACGCTGTTGCGGATTGGCAATTGAATGTGCTGGAATGTACTGGAGAAATCTAGTAAATTCACAGTGTATACCAGTTACGCAGCAGCTGGCACCAGCTGGCCGATTGTCACCATCGATGAGGTCATAGCGTCCCTTTTTGAATTGCCAATTATGCCCAATGAGTCAGTCTGCAATCAACATTCGCGGCGCTCATACCATCAACGGACCCATAAACCATTCCCAGTCGTTGCCATCCGCAAAATACCATTCATTGTGCATAATAGCGTTCCTTAAGCAATAAAGAACAACTTGACATTACAATAGAGAACAACGTGTTATTATTAATTGGTTCCAGTTCAATTGGTGACGTGCTCTTCTACATTGACCGCGCTGCTCTCTCTCCTTTGCGACAGCTATTGTTCGTTGTGACCGTCCATCGGCGGCCAACGAAACGCGTACCACTTCAACTAACAAACGCATTTATTTATTTTTTTGTTTTCACAAACTGTACAAATTAGTAGAACTAGAGATTTCCTACTTACGTGTTTTTTTACTATAATATTTCTTAAGGAGTAATATCATCATCATCATCATCGGCACTAAGACCGGGATCCGGTCTTGGCCTTATTTAGCAAGTAAAATTTGTTAAATTTCCCATAATAATTTGTTTTTCCGGGCAAGGTTATTACCCTTACGCCAAAAGGAGTAATATCACGTTGTGGATTTCTTTCATTTTTTTTCTTATTGGGTTAAACACTCCTTAAAGCATTCAAGAATGATACACAAAGTCTATTATGAGGGGGAGAAACTTGTAAGTGGGTCAAATCGTTTCTCCGAGCGTGGTCGTGAAGCAAAATTAGAGCTTTATCGAGTACGCGGAGTCTTTACTATTTCTACCGTTTTTCGATGATAGTGAAGAGCGTGTAATTCGAATCGACGCAATTGAGGTAGGATCAGGAAGAGGACCGAAGCTCAACGCATCAGGCCACTGCCGCGTAACGACTACTATCGCTTATACTGTGGCGACTCAGCACACACCACAACCTCCATACATTCACCGAGAGCACAGGCTCACGCCAAGAACGCTTTTCGACTAGTCAAATGCACTCTCGGTCACCCTCACACACAAGCGGAAGTCCCGCCTGAATTGGCGTGCAGTCGACGCTGCATCACGTGGGTCTTGTTCACATCTAAAAAAAAACCGGCACCGGACATCTTCCGTCAATTACGTGTGAGACCACCACATGTGAGTACAATTGGCAGGAATGACAGTTCACTTGGAAATCGACGCCGAAACCGGACGTATTTAAGAAGCCCGACGTCAGCCGCCACCAGAGATTCCAGCGCTTGCAGCGTTTTCCACACCAACAGCAACCTCTACTACGCCAGCTCCAGCGGTGTCAACGCCAACGACAATTTGCGGATCAGAACCCCAAAAAAACTACAAAACTGTTCTAAACTTTAACTTCAAATATGTCGGTTTCACGTTTATCACACTAGACGCAGAAGCAGCTCTCTTAATCTCTCTTGCCACTCGCAACCAAATTTACCACGTGTTGATAGATCGCCGCCACCCCTAGAGCCTGATAACGTTATGAACGTACCGAGGTGCCAACGTCAACTCTAATCACTATCTTGTTCGCATAGCTTTCCGAGCGAGGATTGCCTTATGGAGACGTGTGGCGTCCGTGGATCAGGTTCGAATCAACACGCTGTTTACGCAATGAGAACACCAGTAATACCTTTGGTCATGCGTTAAGACTCGTCGTCGAAGAGCTCGATGGAGGGAGAGTTAGTCCTGGTGCGTAGAAGAGAAATGGACACACTTTAAGAATACTGTCATTAGTACTGCCAACTCCATCTTAACCAGTAGTCGTAGAGTTCGGAGTGACTGGTTTGATGATGAGTGCAAGCTAGCGACCGAACGTAAGAATGCTGCATACCGGGCAATGTGATACCAGTGAAGAGACTTGCTAAATAAGGCCAAGACCGGATCCCGGTTGTAGTGCCGATGATGATGATTTGGGAGCGAGGTCCGCACCAGGTGCGGAAGTTCTACCAAATAATCCGCAATATGACACGATACACACCACACTGCACTTACTGCAAGGATAAAGAAAGTAATCTGATCACAGATTCTGAAGGCATTCTGGGGCGATAAGAAGTACACTTCAATGAATTGCTAAATGGTCAGCTCACAGAAGAATCGGAGCCTCCACCAATGCAAGATCAAGACCAAATGCTGCCGTCACCAAGCATTGAGGAAACATTAAAGCCATAAGACATCACAAATCAAATAAGGCCACTGGAGCTGATGGCATACCTGTAGTGTAACAACATCTCCATGAAATGACCATAAACAATAATCTCAAATGAATCAATTGCCCTTGTCACAATTAGCAAGTCTCAAGTAACCAGCATTCGTTGTTGACAATAAATTCAAGGTCAATTCATTCCATTAAGTAAAACAAACGAATTGCTCCGGTTACAATTTGAAAGAATCATATGACAACCGTTTGCGAATTTGCCACTGGCAAATGATTCACGAATTAATTGGTCAAATCGTGTCATTGTTCTTACGCAATGCGCTAAGCTGGTGGTAGGAAATTAAGTAGCATAGTAAGCAGAATTGCGAGCTGCGCTTTAAACAGCACAATTGGGGAAGCCAGGTTGTAGATAATTAAAGGACAAAATTCATACACTTGTCACACGCATATATATATATATATATATATATATATATATATATATATATATATATATATATATATATATAAATCATTAAAATATATACTACATGGCGACGCTGTCAAGCTACTCCCCTAAACATTTATATTACATACCAGCTGAGCTGATCGAACAAGGGGGGGGGGGGGGGGGGGGGCAGCGTTACATCGCGCAATTCATGAGATCGTGGTGCACGTATGGGAGCAAGAGGAGATGCCGGAAGATTGGCGTCCTGGAATAATTTGCCCCATACATAAGAAGGGAGATATCACACTGTGCAGCACTTACAAGGGTATAACATTGCTGAGTACCGCCTATAAGATACTCTCCTCTATCCTACAAGACCGGATAGCCCCATACGGTAAAGTCATCATTGATCAATATCAGTGTGGCCTCAACCCACGCAAATCGCCGATTGATCAGATATTCACCTTTAGGCAGGCGATGGAAAAATGTCTGGAATTTAAGATTCCATTATATCATCTATTTATAGACTTCAAGGCCGCCTACGACAGCATATCCAGGGTAGAACTATATAATGTCATGAGAGAATTCGGCATTCCAAACAAATTTATACCACTTTGAAGATTGACCATACCCAACGTAACTAGTCAAGTAAAAATAGCAGGATTGATGTCCGAACCAATAAACATCTTTACTCCGACAAGGAGACGGTCTGAGCTGCCTTCTCTTCAACATGGCGTTGGAGAAAACAATCCATGACTCTGACGTTACAACTTGAGGGACTATTGTCACCAAGTCCAGCCAGATGCTTGCCTATGCAGATGACATCGACATCATCGGTAGATCCGATTTGGCTGTACAGGACTCCTTCACCTAGATGGAACAGGCGGTATAAAAACTGGGACTGCACATTAATGCGGGGAAAACTAAGTACCCGGTGGCAACTTCTGCAAAGAAAAGACCTAACGTTGGTCAAACTATCAGGGTAGTGGAGCACGAATTTGAAGTAGTGCAATCCTTTAACTACAATAGTATCAGGCGATATCAATATGGAAGAAGAACCACGCGAACGGCTGATCAAATCCAACAAAGCCTACTATGGTCTGTGGGGGTTCTTTTAAGCTTACCCGAAGAACCCCCCATTATTACAACCCAGCTCCCATTGTTTCCCGCCAATGCAATTGGATTGACGCCTGAAAACATTTCCTTTTCCAAGGACATTTGATGCATACGAAGCATTATCTAAAATTCCTAAAAAGAATTCTTTAACCATTCGGCACCCTTTGTCATCATTAAAATGCCTCGCGTCCAGGTCCCCCTAACATCCGCTTATCCCCTTTCGTTGGTCTCCCCCCTCTACCTCTAAAAGTAGAAAACTCGCCAAGTAGCTAATCTGCATAAACTACTTTGTGCAAATTCTACTTGGTAGAGAAAATAATAAAAAAACGGCGTTGGTGCCGAATAAAAAATAATCGGAAACGGCAATGAAAAGATTCATTCGACGTAAAACAACGAAACGACGCGCAAGTCGAGTTTTACGCTAACATGTATGTGGGCAGTGGTAAACTAAAATTGAAGAAGGATACGTTATCAATATAAGCCTTATACAGGAAGAATTATCTGATGAAAAATGAATTGAACAGAAGGGGAAAGCCACTACAGCTGAACAGGGGGGCATTACCTCAACGCCCCCTGCACCCAGTCGCCGAACCCACCAGCAGCTGACAACAAGCAGCAACTGCAGCGACGGCTCAACGGCCAATCAAGAATTACCAAGTAAGTCCTTTTCCGCTCGCTTACCTACAAGTATCTTATCCAAAAAAATATTTCTATATACAAATATATAAATATATTAACAAAATTTAAATATTTTATCAAATTGTTGTTTACACACTATAACAGAGTCACCTCTTGATTCTGCACTGCTGCAATCACGTCTTGACAACTTTTCAACTTGGCGTGATAAAACCAGCATTGTACTTAACATTTCCAAATGCTAATCAATAATCTTTTCTCATAAGGGTATTCACTCATCCCTGCGTCCCCATTTTCTTCATAACCAACCACTGACTATTGCCCAATCATTTTCAGACCTTGGGATCCTCTGCGACACTGAGCTTAACTTCCTGTCATGTATTGACGAGACGATCCGGAAAGCCAATCTGCCCTCGGGTTTGTGAAACGCTGGCCTAACGAATTCTCCCACCCATACGTAACACCTTCCGTTTACCTTACCCCCGTCCGCTCATTCCTAGAATATGCTAGCCAGGTATGATCCCCTTTACACAAAACTCAAATTCGTAGAATCGAAGGTATTTAACATCGCTTCATTCGATTCGCTCTCGGCTGGCTAGGGTTGTGGCTGACATAATGTTAATTCATCGGGTGCTCTCCGTGTCGATCGACTGCGGCTACTTCCTTAACTTAATTTCTCTGAACACAAATGCTCGTAATACGCGTAATCCCCGCCTTATCTATATTCCTTCTCACCGCACCTCTTATGGTTTCAACGAACTCCTTTTGCGGATGCTGAGAAATATAACTCCAATTCCACCACTCCCTCTAGTATACTCTCAAGCATCATCATCATCGGCACCACAACCGGGATCTGGTCTTGGCCTTATTTAGCAAGTCTCGAGGCTTGTTACATTTTCCATAATAATTTATTTTTACGGGCAGGGTTATTAGCATTGCGCCAGCCCTACTCTCAAGCACCCCCCCCCTATATCATTTTCACCACCTATTTTTAGCTTTCTTCACTTCCTCTCTAACCTGCCCCAATTTTACGCCGCGCTTTCTACACTTTCCTCTCTAACCTGGCCCACCTCTCACTCCAGTCTTGCCTTCAAAGTATGATCTTTTCACCTTAGGTTAGCTTAGGCAAGTTGGTTTTACATTCTTTAGTTTGTAAAGTTATATATATTTTAGCTTAAGTACGAGTGCTTATGTTGCTTGGATTAAACCAATATATGGGGCGGTAGCTCCACTAAACTAAACGACAAGTCATTACGTGCTAAATATGATAAATTGTTATTAATATTAAAACTAATAGTTATTATAAGTAAAGAATGCTACAATTCCCCTAAGGCCAGAATAGAAAATATTAATATCGGGTTTCTCAATAGGAAACTGGCGATTTTATAATTAAATAAAACACAGTACAACAAGTTCATCTTTAAATAAACATATTGTTTATATTTGTTTGAATAGTGCTACCACATCCCTTGGTCCGTATTACACTTGAGGTATAAGGTGGCTGTCATTGAAATGTTGTGTATTAACTGTCAAATATGTTTATTTAATATTTGGATTAGTGTTATTTGTAGCCGGTCGTTAAAACATGAAAACTAAGGAGTTTCTCCTGTTTCTAACTTTAGGCGCAGGCATAAGATTGTTACTACTGTCCTCAGAATACTCGAAACTGATTCAGAATCGTGTTGAGGTCTCCACTCCATTGAATTCCTATAAAAGAGGTCCGCAGTCCTTAATCTCGTATCGCTCTACCAATTAGCGCTACTTTTTTTATTTCAGTTAAAGAAGGGATTTATCTATACGGAAACAATGTAGATCCATATAGTGGAGATATGGTGCACGAAACCCCATTGGTGCTACTAGCTCTGGGGTGGATCTTCAACTTCGGTAGTAGTATGATTCCAGCGTTCTATGTGGTAATAGATCTGATAACCGCAGTGTTGCTGTGGAAGATGACGCAGGGATTTATCAACGATATGGTAACAAAAGAGTTGTCGTTTGTGATAAGCACCATTCACGATCTTTTTCACTGATGTTTCAGCTTATCCAACAAAATAAGTTCACTAAGAGTTACGCAGAAGATTCGGAAGAAATCCAATTGCAGGTGGAGGACATCGTCGATATATCTAAATATGTGTTACTGGCATACCTCTTCAATCCTTTTGCTATATTGAACTGTGTCGGGCTTACTACCACCGTATTTAGCAATCTCCTACTGGCGCTTTGCTTGTACTGTTTATCCAGACGTCTACTCCTGCCCTGTTTGCTGCTGCTTGCACTGGAAAGCTTACGGAACATGTATCCAGTCGTCCTACTTGCTCCAACTATCCTAGTGTTCTCTCGGGGGTCTTTGAAGTCTGCCGTTAAGACCACAGCTGTGTTTGTTGCAATGTGTTGTGCGGTGCTTTGTATAAGCTACTGCTTGATGGGCAACTGGATGTTTGTGGATGCCACCTTGGGCTTTGTGTATGTGGTTCATTGTCGTATATATTATGAATTAATCGTTTCATGTATTTCTTTAGTTTCTTCTTTCGTGAGCTGCAGCCAAACATCGGACTCTTTTGGTACTTTTTCATGGAAATGTTTGAACACTTCCGCACGATGTTCCTGATCACATTCCAAATGAATGCGGTTGTATTGTATTTGATTCCATTGACTCTTAGGATGCGTAAGGATCCGCTGATGTTGGCAATCATTCTTATATCATTGACCTCGATATTCCGCTCTTATCCTTGCTTCGGCGACGTCGCCTTTTATTTGTCACTGCTGCCAGTGTGGCGAAGGTGCTCAAAATGTAAGACGAATGCTCAAATGTAACACTGCTCATTGAAGGATTTCACTTTGATTCGTTATTTTTAGTTATGGCGCACACCTTCATCGTTTTTTGCTTCTTCCTGATAACCGTGGTCACAATGCCAGCTCTATGGTACCTGTGGATATACGCGGGATCAGCGAATGCGAACTTCTACTTTGGAATCACTCTGGCTTTCTCGACAGGAGAGGTAAGATGGTGATTATATACTTCGGGACGACTACTGAGCTGTTTTTTTTCCAGATATTCCTAGTGACAGATTTGTTGTTCGCCTATGTGAAGCGGGAGTTTTGTCTGAAGAACGGACAGAAAGTGTACATCAAAGGCAAAGAAGCGAAGATCGTCCTTGAATAGAGGAAGACCTATCATAGTTGGACTATTTATCACAAATAAAGATATAACCTAAATTGTGTGACGTGCTTCAATCTCAACATTTTGGATATCACGGTTATTCGTTGTGAGATACAGGGAGACTACTCAATGGCACACAGGATGAGGTCATTATCTTATTGGAATATCAGTTCGAATTTGGAAGAAAAAACGTTCGCTGTCATGTGTTCTAGCTCCCTTGCAACCACTAGAATTACACATCTCGGGGCATGTTTGACCACACCAGGGGTGTAAGCAATCCGCAGGGATGTTAGACAGCCATAGGGATGTTAGACTTCCAGGGGAATATTAGACATCCACTGGGATGTTAGACATCCACAGGGATGTAAGATATCCACCGAGATGCTAGATATCCTTAGGGATCTTAGACATCCATAGGGATGTTAAACTTCCAATGGGATGTTAGACATCTACATGGATGTTAGACGTCGATAGGGATCTTGGACATCCTTAGATGTGTTGGACATCCTTAGGGGTGTTAGACTTCCAGGGGAATGTTAGACATCCACTGGGATGTTAGACATTCACTGGGATGTTAGACATCCATTGGAATGTAAGGTATCCACCGAGATGCTAGACATCCTTAGGGATCTTAGACATCCATAGGGATGTTAGACTTCCAAGGGGATGTTAGACATATACAGAGATGTAAGATATATTTAGGAATGTAGGACATACTCAGGGATGTTAGGCATCTACAGGAATGTTTTTCGTACGCACCGTAATCCCTAAGCCCCGCTTAGTAGAAACCTTGACGTGGTGTGGGGGCTATAGGTATTCTTTCCTCTTTTCACAGCATTAAAGCAACTTGTTTCAGTACGCCAACGTACATAGTGGCACGCCAGGAGCAGATCAAAGTTCTTTGACGCCATAGCTTTGGCCTATCATTCAGATATCTTACTGGTGGATATTGTTAACCGACCTCATTGTCGCACGAATTACGTATTGGCATATATAGCAGTTGATTCCAGCGGAGACCACCTTGTTTTTGACGTCATTCCAGGTCACTCCCACGGAACCCACATCACTGCACGCCAGGAGACAACATTGTTCCTGATGTCTTCCCCCCGGCCCACCAGCAATATCCAGTTGTTAGTGGAAGTTGCGTTCAACCCTTGTTGAGCGCAAAGAACTGGTCTGCAAAAAATATTTTTTCTCATTATTTGTATGCATGAGAATATTATATTTGGTGCTCCTGAATCGAACCCCCACTTGGTAGAAACCTTGACGTGGTGCGGGGGGTTAAACTACAATGAATCACTCAGGCTATGCTGACGGAAGCATACGTTTCCAGTAGGGCCACCCATGTCAGACAGGCTAGCGAGGAGTAACACAAAGATCTACCAGCCCTAATCGAGGGTGTTACGCGTCACCGTGGCCATTGGATGGTTTGTAGGCAGGGGTATACCGGCTGTATTATAACGGCGCCTCTCTGACACCGGGTCGAATCAGAGCAGTAAGCGGACCTTGCCATATCAAAGAGGGCCTCTGAAGTGGCGGACTATTTGAAACCCTAAGACTCGTGGGAACAAAAATGAATAATCAATATACAAAAAACAATCCCACGCAAAACCCGGTAGGGGTAGGTGTGATGAGCCGACACTACCATAAGTGAACAAATTATCAAGAAAACACCGACTCGGCAAAAAGAAGACGTAGGGAAAAACGGAAAAGGCGGGATATACGCGTCGGCACGTGGAATGGTCGAAGGTTATATAAACCAGGCGCGATACAGACGGTCGCAGAAAACGCGAAACAATATAAAATGGACATCGTCGCGCTTCAGGAAGTCCGACTCCCACATCAAGTAATCGAAACCAACTGGTTTACACTGGTGTGTGGAGGTACCGATACACATAACCTCGGGACTGACTTCATCATTAGCAAGAAGATTATATTTATATATATATATATGCATATATACATATATATTATATGAAGAGACGTATTCGTATACAGTTGTTTATATATATCATCATCAGCACTACAACCGACTACATTAATGGCTTTATTTAACAAATCTGAGGCTTGTTAAATTTTCCATAATTTGTTTTTCCGGGCAAGGTTATTAGCCTTGCGCCATAAATATATACATGTATATATATATATATATATATATATATATATATATATATATATATATACAGGTAGCCCCCGACTTACGACCGTTCGACTTACGACCATTTTTTTTCCAATTTGTTTCATAGAAAATACTTAAAGAAGACAAATATGTAGTTGCGGGAAATCCCTAAGATATATGAGAAAAATTAAAAAACAAAAAAAAAAACAAAGTAAAAAAATTCGATTTAGATACATATTTCAGTACAAATAATACATTACATTAGCTAAGTCGGAATTTTTCTTATATGAAATTCGACTTGCGTCTTAATCGACTTACGACCGATGACCAGGAACCTATCTCGGTCGTATGTCGGGGAATACCTGTATATATATATATATATATATATATATATGTAAAATATATATATATATATATATATATATATATATATATATATATGTATAATATATATATAATATATATATATATATACATATATATATATATATATGTTTTTTTTAAATGTATATATATTTGATATATATATGTATATATATATATATGTATATTATAGTATATATATATCGGGTTTTCCAATAGGGACTTGACAACTTTGAATTTAATTTGTGAACGCACCCTTTCACTAATCATCAAACTGTCACTGTCAATTTATTCAGTAAACTCAGCATTTTGGTCATGGTTAAGTACACGAACAAACAAAGTCTGCAAATTATAAAAATTTACTGCCGAAATTTGGAGTCAGTGACCGTAACTTTAAGAGCGTTAACTCTATTTTTCGGTCGTAATTCTCGCCCTAGTAGACAGGCAATAACAAGTTTAGTGCAAAAATTTGAGTCTACATATTCGTTGGGTGATGTTGCCGTGCCAGTGAGACAACGGGTTGGTCGAAGTGTCGAAAATATCGCTGCCGTTCAGGAGTCCGTAGCAAACGATACAAATCAGTCAATTCCACGGCGTTCTCACGAATTGGGCTTCGCCCAGACCACTTTATGGCAAATTTTGCGTAAGGATCTTGGTTTACACCCATACAAGATCAAGCTGTCTTAAGAATTGAAGCCGATGGACCATTTGAAGCGACGTACGTTCTCCGATTGGGCTCTGGAAAATATGCGCCAAGATGATGAATTTCATCGCAAAATCATCTTCAGTGACGAAGTTATTGGTCGGGTGAAAATCCACATGTGCTTCATGAATCACCACTTCATCCACAAAAAATAACTGTTTGGTGCGGTTTGCATGCCGGCGGCGTCATTGGGCCATATTTTTTCGTCGACGATAACGATCGTCACGTTACTGTGAATGGCCATCGTTATCGCGCCATGATTACCGATTATTTTTGGGTCGAATTCGAAGATATGGATTTGGGAGAGATGTGGTTTCAACAAGACGGTGCCAAAAGCCACACAGCACACGATACAATCGATTTATTGAAGAGTAAGTTTGATGAGTGTGATATCTCACGAAATGGACTAGTCGGTTAGCCGCCTCGTTCGTGCGATTTGACGCCTCTAGACTATTTTCTTTGGGGCTACGCCAAGTTATTGGTCTATGCCAACAAGCCAACGACGTTGGAAGAGCTCAGAGCCAACATTGTCATGTGCCGAGCCATCGAAAATTGGGTCCAACGAATTGACCGCTGCAAACGTGCCCGCGGTGGCCATATGAACGAAGTCGAGATCCATTCATAAATGTTTTGATTGTACTGTGGGGATGATAGTCGCGACGCCAGCATGGGCGAGAGTTTTATTATCAATCAACTCGCCGTTTATTATAAGTTCCGCCGAACACCAAAAGAAGTGAGTTCCAAGCACGATCACTAGGGGAACAACAATAGAAAAATGAAACACCTAGGAAACTGCAGCACAGGGAGAAAAACCCAAATGACTGATTGTAAGGAAAAAGGTCTTTTATTCGCTCTTTGTGATTTTTAAAAGATGGATTTACACAGGAAAAAAACTTTAATTTAGTGTTCTTTATTTACTCTTACATACTGTTGTTTAACACTTTGAGGTTACATTGGTAATTGTTCACGATCGGGTTTCTTTAAATGACATTATATATAGGTCTAAATGATCACTCTGCTCGCTAACTTCCGGTGATAATGCGAGTGATTGTATTTTTAAAACACGACACAATAAAATGACCAAACGCTCGGACACCCGCGACTTCGAATTTAACGCATCTCCGCAGCGCTAAGTGCGGGAGAGGGAGCGCCACGCCCGTGGTGGTCGGCGAATGTAATTGTACTCTGTTCCTGGCCGGTGCTGTTGGTGAAGTAGAGTTGATTGCGTTGGGGCGGTACTTGCCCGTGCATTGTCTTTAATTTCTAACACTTGCCATTGTTACCGTGTTGTTGCGTGTTCTTTTTGGGAACTGTGTCGTTATTTCTGACTCCGGATGCGAAAGTTACGTGTGTCTTGTACTCTCGGGTCACCACTTTGCGGAGTGTTTAACTTGTGCACCTGCACGGGCGCGGATTCAGAAAACACCCACTGACTGTCACTGAAAACTGTTTGTACAATAAAACACTCAACGCTTCTTTATTTATGTAGTATTACTTTATGGTCCGAATGGTTATCTTGTATTTCACTTTAGTACATGTATCTCATAAAATGGTTTTCACGGTTGACTATTAATAAATGTTAGTCAACTGAGTTAAACGGCTTGGATAGATGTTCGCACGCCGGGATAAATTTAACATAACTTGTATATCTTATAAGATTTCACGACATTCTCTCTGTTGTTGTTTTCAGCACGCCACTGTCAAACAATCCAAGTACTTCGTCGTTTACACCGATTAATTTTATTCGACACGGGGTACACGATTGAGTGATTAAACGCAACTCTCGGTTATTAGACCGCGACCGTACTCTTCTGGTGTTACAGATTATTTCTTTCCCGCCGTTCGATTAAAAACTCCACTTCGACTCTTTTTCGCGTGTGCACGCAGCGGTGGTTAGGACCTGACTCTGGTGACGATTCTAGATGTTTCGTGCGGATATCACTATTCAAGATGCATACAAACAGGAAGAGGGCCTGTACATGGGGAGAACAGTATTTCATATATCCGCTGCAGTCGAATAAGGAAAAACGACAACAAAAACTGACTAACGATATTTGAATTCGAATAGGTCAGCTGTGCAAATAGATGGTCGCTCGTATAGCGGACGGTAAAGGCTGTGTAGTATGGTTCGCTTCCGTGCTTCTCGATCAACGAGGAAGAGAAGCGAACGATTGCTGAATACGGCCCTGGGAATCGGCCAGGCTCAATTAAAAATACTTTTTATGTACTTTAAATTTATTTTATTAATTTATTTTGTTTTTATGGCGTCCTTACACCTCGGACGCCAAATGAGACTGATCTTCGAATACGAATTTCATCACCCTTATAAATGAAACCAAATCGAGATTTTGTATCTCGAAAATACACATTTTCGTACAACAATCTCGATTTTTGGGTATCCTGAGTGAGATGTTGTGTTTACATTAGATAAGAATTCAATTTTTTGAATTCTTACGAAAATATTTCGCAGATGTGGGGATGTATCTGGATTTTGGTTTTCTATTTGCTTTTCTTAATGGAAAATTTTAGATAAAGATAACGATCTCTGAATTTTGGTTTTCTATGATACCGTGGGGCAAATGTGAAACGATAAACGAATATTAGATTCGTTTATTGCGAATTTTGGTTTATGTTTGGGTTAACTCGGGTTTTGATAGGATTTGGACGTGGAAATGGGGGAAAAAGGTGGTAGGGCTTTTCAGAGCACTATAGTTGCCATGTTTGAACTAGCGATTCGTTGATGCCGAAATAGGTTTCTAAGTATTATGTCAACAGAAACACTATTTCGGGGTTCAAACGCTATGATACGCGTTTGTTTGCCTTGGTTAATGGTACGAGAGTTGTTTAAGGGAATGATACCGTGGGACCTGATCTGGTGATCGGAATGATTACACAATGGAATTTATCCACGTCAATTGTGCATTGCATCCATAGCGAGTCCAGGGACGAATTCCAGTGTGAATATTTACACTGGCAAAGAATTCGGCTCTTGGCAGTTAGGCGCGAGTTCCGCTATGCTTTGTATTAGTGAACAAAACATGGGACGTGACCATTGCTAGATTGTTTAGGAAAAACAAATTATGATCACGTCCAATTCGATGCTAGTGTATTTGATGCCATGGCAAGATGGTAATCTTGCCGTCGACTTATGTTTCAGGATGGATTGTTGAAGCGAGCTTTGTAATGCTCGTATGCGGTAAGCTGCTTATGGATGGTGCAGGTATTTGCAGGTTGGGGACGGGGAGTGGGATTAGGACGATGGGTGGTTCTTCGGGAATCCTTAAAGAACCCCCACAGTACTTCCAGTCGATAATAACGTTTTTGAAATATCTCAAATGGTTTGCGTTTTATTTTTTAAAAAAAGGTTGGCAAGTCCCTATTGGAAAACCCGATATATATATAACAAAAAAAAAAAAACAATACAAAATTAAAAACCATAATAATGTAACTAAGTTCAAGTTTTACTTTTTTTTTTCTATGATATAATTTTTACATTTTGTTTAAAGTAAAAACAATAAAATAAAATTACTGTACACCGACGGGTAACATATTTTTCTAGAAAACTAGGGGGCTTCGCCGTGTGTGAAAATCGTATCTTTCGTTTTAACGAATAAGCCGACGTGCTGAAAACTTTGACCCTGTGATTTGTTGATCGTCATGGCAACTATTGATTTGGGATATTGATCGTGTTGAAAAGATAATTGTACTTTGCCCTGAACGTGATTTTTCGCCTTCAAAACTCAACACGTTATAATATTTACACACATTTGTCAAATTCCCATGATCTAAGCAATCAATTTTAGTTTTTGGATCATAATCAGCACACAATGATAATTTTTGCTTTTTTGTCCGCTTATTTGCACAATATTGTAAATCTCATTTACGTTTCCTTTCAAGTTGTTCATTTGTCGTGTTTTCTATGTGCTTTCGTGCTACCTGTTCTTTAGACATATTTGCTACACGCCTTTTTGAATTTATTTCTCCTTTTTTTTTCTCATAATTTCGTTTTTTTATTGCCAACTGACGCTCGCGATGTTCTTCGGGTGATAGGTTTAATTTTTTTCGATCCATAATTAAATATTGAGTTGAACAACTGACACAAAAAAAAAATCGGACACGATCAATTTACGATTTAAAACTAATAATGGGAGTTGGCGAGTGATTAAGATGTTATAAAAAAATCTGACACACGAAAAACTTTTTTATGTAATAGAGAGACAAAATAAATGTACGTATCGGGTTTTCCAATGAGGACTTGACAACTTTGAACTTAATTGTGAACCCTTCCACTAATCATCGAACTGTCACTGTCAATTTATTCAGTAAACTCAACATTTTATCATGGTTATGTACATGAACGAACAACGTCTGCAAATTATAAAAATTTACTACCGAAAAGAAGTTGTCAAGTCGCTATTGGAAAACCCTATAGAACAATTTAGTGTTCGTACAGAGCCAATAAATTACATTAGTAAGTAATATGTTAAAATAGGCTTAGCATTTAGTCTAATATTGGAAAAATTCTTATCTGTACCTTTTTTTTTACAAATAAATGCGTTAAAAACACTGGTCTGCATACAAATATTTTTTTCTCATTATTTGTATGCATGAGAATATTACATTTGGTGCTCCTGAATCGAACTTTAATAAAAAAAGCAAAATATCTAATAGCTATAATTTTAATGTAACGTTTATTTAAAAATAAAAAATGGTATTTTTGTTTACAAATTGTAATCGAAGACTTATATTGTTATAATGGTAATTACAATTACAAAGAAGTTATGAACTTCATTAGCTTAAACAGTAAGATCATCAGGATGTCTATATGACAGCATGATTCCAGCTACTTTGTAGTATTTTTCTTTTCATTTGATCATATGGAGTTTCACGTCGAATTGACCAATAAAAGTCGGCAAGCATTCCTAAAGACCATTTTGCATTGTAGCGTCTTTCTATATGTAATATGTCCTGGTGAAACCTTTCACGATGTTCATCTGTATGATACCGCACCAAGATTTTCAGGAAAGAAATCTAAGTGCGAGTAAAAAAAAATGAATATTGAGAATATTGCTTTATAAGCAGAAAGAAGTTCTTAAATGAGTTGTTGGAAGTTATCCGCCTTTTTACGTCCAAGAAAAGCATGACACACTTCTACAAAAGCAGCCTATGCTCCTTTTTTTGCTTTTTTCAACTACAATCATCATCATCATCATCGTCACTACAACTGGGATCCAGTCTTGGCCTTATTTAGCAAGTCTCGAGGCTTGTTAAATTTTCCAAAAAATTTTTTTTTTACGGGCAGGGTTGTAGGTAACAAAGTCGTTGTGCCGGCGTACGACACGGGTTTTACTTCGTCCCACGAACTGTTCACCGAACACGCACTGAGCAACAATTATTAAGGAAATAAAATACACCTTGTGGGTTTGTTCGTTAATGTTCTTTATTACAGCGGTCACTTATTCACAATTCTTAATCCGAACTTACAGAAGGTAATGTGGATGGAATAATAAATCTGTTAATTTTCCAGACACAGGTCCAGATCACAATATGTTCACAACTCGGAATTACCGAAGGTAATATAGAAGATGTCCCTAATTGTTAATTCCTAGGGATTGATAACACAATAGTCACTACTTTGAAATTACCGAAGTTAATGTGATTAATTGTTTATTCTGGTGATACCGATTACACCATCGTCACTGATAGAAATTAGCGAAGGTAATATTAACAATGACAAGGAAAGGAACTATGTAACCGCACTCCGTTGTGTACTCCACGGGGAAAGAAATCTGAATTTTCAAACGCAGCAAGCGATAAAACTTATAATCAAAGGACGCGACTGTCCTCTATTAAGACTGACATCTGACTCCTGGTGGAATGTCTCTTTACAGACGTCCGAAGAAAACCAAAAAAAAAAAACTAAAGGATTCGCCGCCAATGGCGAAGGTCCAAACGAAAAAGAAAAGAGAAAAACTCATGTAGCAGATCGAATCCACTGCTACATGTTTGGGCAAGATAAACTGCCGCCATCCGCAAGGGATAGATTCTTGATTGACGTGAGTCAATAAAACCCTTGCCGAAGGCAGAAATCTATCTTGGAAAAATGTATCGAACATTGGGCATGGCCGTTGTTAGATCATCTAGCATAAACAAATTTCGGTCTGGTGATTCGATGCATGTTATGTTAGGGATGTGTTAATCCCGTTGAAAGGCACTGTCAGGCGAAAGTATCCGCTTGAATGTTTACTTTCTGTAAACTAAAATTGGTGGCCATGACCGATGCTGGTGATAGTTCCAAGAAACGGCAACGGATCATAAAATCGGTCATGCTTAGATCCAAGCAAAATATGCGCGCCTGAAAGGCCAATGTTTGATTTGATCTTCTTTACTTAAGGAAAGATAGATCGTAGACATGCCGTTGGAAATCTGGCTTGCAGCTGTGCAAGCAACCCGAAATAATGCTAGGTCAATGAATGGGTACGAAAATAACACACGGAAAGATCAGCGTGTGTTGGTGGATATGTGCCATCCATTGTTCGGTCGCGGAAGCTCGGTTGATGAATTGATGTCATGGCAAGATGATAATCTTGCCGTGAATTATGCTTTTAGGAATGACCGTGGGGAAGAGGTTTGGAAAAGCACCCAAAAAAGGTAAGCTGCCTAATATATATTTATGTCGGTTATCCTTGGGGATAACCGAATTAATTCCAGCGAATTGGTTGGCGGTTAATGCCGTAGCAAGGTTGCATAATCTTGCTGAAAATTCGACTTCAAGGTAAGTCGCATCGCTGGGAATGGTGGGGATCGAGCGATGCATGGCTCTTCGGGCCCTGAAAAGCCCCACATCACTCCCTCCCCAGTGACGTAGTCACGAAACAGGTAAGGCAGATTAGGAGGAGGTTAGTTGGGTATGGGCGCGCGCTTGAGCGCGAGTACGGGGAGGTTGTGCTGGTGGAGTAGGAGTGGTGTCAGCAGATGGGGGTGGTTCTGGAGCGGAAGCTTCCAGAAAACAGGGCTTAAGCCTTTCGACGCTGACCGTGGATCGCTTGCCTCTAATGTCGATCTCGAAGACGCGGTCACTGATGCGGCGGAAGACTTTGAATGGGCCATCATAAGGTGGGTCGAGGGGTTTTTTGACCTTATCCACCCTGACAAAGACGTGCGTGCAGCTGTGCAGTTCAGGGTGGACGAAAAGTTTTTTGGAGCCGTGCCTGGTTACAGGGGTTGCCCTAACCTTACGTAGCAGGTCACGGAGATGTCCCAATTCACGAAGTTGGTCACGCGGTGTTTCGCCATTCAGGAAAAGTTCTCCTGGGAGAAGGAGGTTAGTACCGTAGGTAAGCTCTGCTGCCGAAGCACCCGGGTCCTCCTTAATACATGTCCTCAGGCCGAGGAGGACGGTTGGAAGGGCGTCAAACCATTGTGTGTCGTTGTGACACATGAGTGAGGCTTTTAGAGATCTATGCCAGCGCTCTATCATCCCATTTGATTGCGGGTGGTAGGCGGTGGTACGACTTCTTTGGCAGCCGAGAAGATTTGTTAGCTGCCTAAAAATTGTCGCCTCAAATTGTGGACCTCGGTCCGAAGTTAAGGTGGTTGGTACACCGAAGCGTGTGACCCAAGTTGAATAAAAAGCCTTGGCGACTGATTCGGCAGTAACTGCCCGGAGGGGTGTCGCCTCTGGCCATCGCGTGCAGCGATCCATCATAGTGAGGATATAAGAAAATCCTCTTGATGGAGTAAGCGGTCCCACTATGTCTATGTGGACATGGGCGAAGCGTGCCGTGGGAAGCTTGAACTGTGCCGGCTCCAGTACATTATGTCGCGCTACTTTGCAGCGCTGGCACTGGAGACAAGCACGGGCCCAACCGGTGAGATCTTTGTTCATCCGGGGCCAAATGAATTTGCGACGGACAGCAGCGGCTGTTGCTCGGCCGCTGGGGTGGGCTGGGTTGTGGTAAACCTGGAACACGCCCTTACGCAGTTTCTCGGGAATGTAAGGTCTAGCGGTTCCAGTGGAGACATCACACCAGATTTCGCCCAAAGGGTCGCGAAGGGTAATTTTCTTAAGCTCTAGTGCCGTATCGGCAGTTAGGAGGGACTTGAGTTGTTCGTCCTCCTCTTGAGCTAGGGCAAGGTCAGTGTTATTCAAGGCGGTACGCAAATGAATCGTATCGATTCGGGAAAGGGCGTCCGCCGTGACATTCTGTTTACCGGAGATATGCCTGATCTCCGTAGAATATTGCCCAATGAGATCTAACTGACGCTCTTGTCGGGGGGAGGCATTTCCCGACTTCTTCCGGAACGCATAGACCAATGGCTTGTGGTCTGTTAAAATAGAGAGCGAACGTCCTTCTATCATATGACGGAAGTATTTAACAGCGCTGTAGATCGCGAGTAATTCGCGGTCGTAGGCGCTGTAACGTCGCTCGGTGGGACTCAGCTTCCTTGAAAAGAAACCAAGTGGTTCCGGTCGGCCTTCAATGTCCTGTTCAAGGACGGCTCCGATTGCGGTATCCGATGCGTCGCATTGGATAGAAAGTGCCGCTCCCTCGAGGGGGTATCGGAGTAAGGTGGCATTTGCCAATTGTTCCTTGGACAGTTGGAATGCTCTATCAGAGACTTCTGTCCAATTAATGGGGCGCTTATCATTGCGCTTAGCTCCTTTCAAAAATTCATTCAAGGGAGCTTGAACTTGGGCAGCGTTCTTCAGTGTAGGACGATAGAAGTTAAGCATGCCCAGAAATCGACGAAGCTCACTCACGTTAGTAGGCCGGGGATACTTCATGAGGGCCTCCACACGGTCTGGTAGTGGGCGAATGCCCTGGTTGTCAACAACATAACCCAGATAGGTGATTTGCTCCTTGGCGTATTGACACTTATCTGGGTTGATGACAAGACCGAATTCACGGAGGCGCTCTAGGACCTGACGTAAGTGGCGTTTATGTTCGGCGTGGTCTTTGGAGGCGATGAGAATGTCATCAAGATATGCATGGCAGCAATTAAGACCACGTAAAGCCGTGTCGATATAACGCTGGAATGTCTGTGCGGCATTCCTGAGGCCGAAAGTCATCACTTTGAACTCGAAGAGTCCGAAAGGTGTAATGACTGCGGTCTTGGGGATGTCTTCTGGTGCCACCGGAATTTGATGGTATGCCCTGGTGAGATCCAGGGTAGTGAAGACATTGCACCCTCGTAACTTGTACGAAAAATCGTAGAGGTGTGCAATAGGGTATCTGTCCGGGACAGTTGCTGCGTTCAACAGCCTGTAATCGCCACATGGGCGACACTCACCAGAACGTTTCTTCACTAAGTGGAGTGGGCTTGCCCAGGGACTGTCCGACGGTTGGCAGATACCTAGTTCGATCATGTGCTCGAACTCCGCGCGCGCCGCACGTAATTTTTCAGGAGCCAGTCGACGTGGACGCTGGCTCACCGGGGGACCACGTGTTTCTATATGATGAAACACCGTGGCTTTGTGTCGGCGTTGGTTAGGTAGAGGAATTGTTGTACTAACAAATTCCTGTACCATGACCTGAAACGGGTCTGTGCACTCTGTGGCCCCTGAAGTTGCCGCTGGAGATGCCGTCATGGGCAAGGGGGGTGCGGTTGGAGCCACTAGTCTGTTATGGGTCGAATCGACCAACAGATTATGTGCACCTAATAGGTCGGAACCTATCAGGGGTTCATTCACGTCCGCAATGACGAAACGCCAAGTGATCGGACGACAAAGACCCAATTGCAGTGTCAGCTTTTTACGTCCGTACGTAAGTATCGGCGTATTATTCGCAGCTGACAATTTAAGTGCGGCTGGCACGCGGTTACGCGGAGCAAACGATCGCGGGAGGACTGAAATATCGGCGCCGGTATCGACAGTAAAAGCGATATTCAGTTTAGAATCCCGGATGGTTAGGCGACTTATCGTATGGGTGCCGGCCGATTGCGCGAGGGGGTCGGTCGGCAAAATTAGTTTAAAGAGCGCCTTTGGTTGGTGGAAGGTTGTGTCCAACCACAAGGCGCCTTGCAATTGAATGCGCGATCACCATATCGTTGGTGATTGGCGCACCAAGGCAGAGTAACGGCATTATCAGATATATTCTGGCTATCGGTATTGCCGTTACGGGAAGGTCGAGCCGGAGCTCGCTGAGAATTGGCCCGGTGGGGGCCATTTTGAGAGGTATTGGCCCTCTGTGGGGCATTCTGAGGGATGTAGGCCATCTGAGGGGCATTTTGAGAGTAATTTTGCCGATTAAGAGGACGGCTCGGCATGGCTCGATTCTGGGCGCTTCGAGGATTGTTCCTCACCTCCGCGCGAAATTGACTTATCTCGCGGAGGAGTGAGGTTTGGAGCGCCCGAAGGTCAGCAGGAGTTAAATGAGGTGGCGAACTTCCCTGACTAACGTTGGGCCTTGCCTCTGGATTCCTCTGTGGGAAATTGGTTGAGGCTGGCCGTCTGTGATGTAACTGGGTTTGAGAAGGATGGTGAACTGGAGCCAATTGAGGGGCTGTGAAAGGCAGACGAGGGTGCCGTGTAGGCTGGGCGGCGTGTTGAGAAACCGCCGCTACCTGGTACGCAGGAGGCTCAGAATACTGATCTGAGCTTTCCATAATTGCGTCCGCAATTTTGGATAAATAGCCCAAACTCTGGTTGGGTTGGGATATTAGTGCCGAACGGGCATGTTGGGGAAGACACCTCAAAAAGTGAGGCCTTATAAGGTCGTCCCCAATCCTGGTCCCCGCTATAGAGCGTAAATGGGTCAGGAAAAGAGATGGTCTCATCCCAGAAAGGTTGGTTACGGCAGCTAAGCGTTGTTGCCGCACGCTTCCGGGCTCATCCAAAGCGTCGAGCAGAGCTTAACGCATGTTGCTATAAGCGTTGCGGCCGGCCGACCTAATGATGTGGGCAACATGCGGTCGCTGAGTGCGGTCAAGCACTTTCAACAGCTCAACTGCACGAAGTTGTTCGTCGTGCAAGGCAGAAGCCTGGAAGATGCGGTCTGCTACTGCAAACCAAAGGTCTGGGTCCTCCTCATCGAAGGGGGGAAGCCCTATATTTGTAGGATGAGTCCCATTCCCGAGGCTGGGAGCATCGCGGAATTCTTGGGACTCTGGTTGCCTATGGGCTTGTTGTGAGGTGCCGGCACGAGATGTGGGCATTAAAATGCCGGAATTTACCAAAGGGCCGGTACCAGGGGCGTTAGAAGCAGTCGGGGGTGTGTCGGTGTAAGTAGGCTGGGGTCGGTTCACGACACTGGGGGCAACCGGTGGTGCCAGGGGGTAGATTGTACGGGCAAGTCTAGGTCAGCATCGACTTGCTCAGTGGGGAAATCGACGCTGGAGGCGTCGTGGAATTCAGGGGACTCGGGGTGTTCCTGGGCCTTTCTGGCCATGGTGTTTCGCGTGTTGACCATTATGGCTAGTAACGCGAAACGGGAATTACAGGCGTAAGAGGACGCGAAGACGGTGAAGGGAGGCCAATGGGGTAAAAGAAGTCGCAGGGAGTTGAGAGAATCACGAATATCCCGGAACAAGGTTTTTACTAATTCAAATGAGTCGAGCGAAGGTCGGAGGAGTCGTATGCGCGATCACCGAGAGTTGTGTGTTAAATAGTACCCTGAAGGGGCTTACGCTAGTGTGCCGAACAACCAAATTATTCGCGGGCCGAAACAATTTAAAAAGATTTTAATACTAGTTTTGGTTGTAATAGGTGTCTTAATATGAAGGTATTAATTTTGTAATTTGGGGAAAGAAAACTAAAAAAAAGGAAAAAAACTCTTACATATATGTGATTTTTCTCTTATAAATTTTGTGGATATCTTTAAATTGCTCTTTTTCGTAACCCTGGTGTATTAAAAATTAAAATTATTTTTTGTTTAATATCGTCTTGGATTAGTTTCTTGTTCACTTTGATTAAGTGGTCCAAGAATTAAATATTTAAATATTTGAAAGGAAATTAAGAGACTTTAAAGTGATACAATGTAATGACAATCAAAAGCAACACGTAACTTTCTAATTATTACTGTATTATTGATAAAACACGAATGTGGTTCAGGTTGTTTGTTTCGAGCAAAGTGATTTTAGAATGTTTACTTAATAACTATTCATGATATGTGGAGTTTAAGGTTGTGTAGAATTCCCCTTTTGTAAAATACGTGCGCATAAGGGTTTTTTTGCAACTGAGTCAAAGTTTAGTTCTTAATGCTTGCTCAGAAGGAGAAGCCAATGACTTTACACTTTTAGGCTCAGAAGGAGCTCACACAAGAGAGAAAAGAAAATGGGTATGTATATATATAAAAAGGAAATGTATGTCTCTTAGTATAAGTGGTGTATATGTTTAATTTTTGCTTATAGATGTAAAAAAATAAAAATTACTTGTATTCGGTCGTGTCTGGAGGTGTGAGTTAATTGAGCGCCAAACACTGGTTTCGTGTTGCGATGTACCCGAAAGGGTTTACAAGTTTTATAAAAATTAAGGAAGGCAATCGAAATTAAGTACACTTGAGATAGAATGTCTCTATAAATGTTCTAGGGGTGTGTTGTTTTATTGATGTCAAACAGGCCTATTGAATTAGGTATTTACGAATAATTACAGTATGTGCCTCGATAATTTTTATTGTGTTGTTTGTGGCTTGTACCCCGGAAGGGGGCTTACAAAAATCGTTATTCTGTCAATAAGGTTGTGCAAATTAAGAATTCGAGTTATAGGTTTGTTGCCGTTACAATTAGTAATTATTGAACTATTTAGATTGCTAATATAATGAGAAGCGCATTTGCTAGAAATCTTAATATTTTATTTCTTTAATAAAATTTCAGTTTCGTAATTTATCTATGTCTATAGGGTATGTGATAAAAAGGTAAACACTTATACGGCTTTTACACTTGTTGGTATATATACGCATATGTATAAATTTCTAGAACGATGTCGTTTGTTACTGTTTTTGGAAAGCAAATCCAAGAACGCTTGAATTTTGTTTTATCGCTACTGGACTCTTTATATTATAGATTTCCGTATAACAATCTTATTTAGTTTATCATCAATAATTTTAAATGCTGGTTCCCTCGAAGGAAAAAAACTAAGGTAAAACAACAAAAAAAAAAACAAAAACAAAAAAAATATATATACAACGCAAGAGTGATCGAAGTATTATTAAATTACTTAATAAGCTGTCGTAGTTGAGTTCTTAAACAGGGGATTGCTTTTTTTAATGTTATTGATTTTCTCACTAATATGAATTACAAAATAATTATTTAAAAACAGGGATATTATTTATTTGCGGTGATACGTGTACGCATTTGTTGTCAGACGATAACAGTACAAAAGGTTTTGAATATATTTATTTAAATACATGTATGTGTGAATAATGTTTCTCTTAATTACTAATTTGGTTGTACAAACGTAACTACTGTGCGTACCTGTTGTGTTGAGTATTGTTGTTAGTGATGTGGCTGCTGCTTGTCCGATGATAGTGTTGTTCCTGTTCCTGCTGACATATGGGGCTGCTGCTGGAGTACGCTCTCGGGTGTTAAAGATGGGGTGGGGCTCTACTTGCCCTTTAAAAGTCTGTTAAATGTTTTTGTCGCGCACCGTTCAAAAACACTATATGGACCGACCGTCTATTTGTGTAATTGTTCAGGAGGTGGCGTGTTCACTTTTTTTTTAAAACGCGAATAAAAAACTGTCGCGGTCACCAATGTAGGTAACAAAGTCGTTGTGCCGGCGTACGACACGGGTTTTACTTCGTCCCACGAACTGTTCACCGAACACGCACTGAGCAACAATTATTAAGGAAATAAAATACACCTTGTGGGTTTGTTCGTTAATGTTCTTTATTACAGCGGTCACTTATTCACAATTCTTAATCCGAACTTACAGAAGGTAATGTGGATGGAATAATAAATCTGTTAATTTTCCAGACACAGGTCCAGATCACAATATGTTCACAACTCGGAATTACCGAAGGTAATATAGAAGATGTCCCTAATTGTTAATTCCTAGGGATTGATAACACAATAGTCACTACTTTGAAATTACCGAAGTTAATGTGATTAATTGTTTATTCTGGTGATACCGATTACACCATCGTCACTGATAGAAATTAGCGAAGGTAATATTAACAATGACAAGGAAAGGAACTATGTAACCGCACTCCGTTGTGTACTCCACGGGGAAAGAAATCTGAATTTTCAAACGCAGCAAGCGATAAAACTTATAATCAAAGGACGCGACTGTCCTCTATTAAGACTGACATCTGACTCCTGGTGGAATGTCTCTTTACAGACGTCCGAAGAAAACCAAAAAAAAAAACTAAAGGATTCGCCGCCAATGGCGAAGGTCCAAACGAAAAGGAAAAGAGAAAAACTCATGTAGCAGATCGAATCCACTGCTACATGTTTGGGCAAGATAAACTGCCGCCATCCGCAAGGGATAGATTCTTGATTGACGTGAGTCAATAAAACCCTTGCCGAAGGCAGAAATCTATCTTGGAAAAATGTATCGAACATTGGGCATGGCCGTTGTTAGATCATCTAGCATAAACAAATTTCGGTCTGGTGATTCGATGCATGTTATGTTAGGGATGTGTTAATCCCGTTGAAAGGCACTGTCAGGCGAAAGTATCCGCTTGAATGTTTACTTTCTGTAAACTAAAATTGGTGGCCATGACCGATGCTGGTGATAGTTCCAAGAAACGGCAACGGATCATAAAATCGGTCATGCTTAGATCCAAGCAAAATATGCGCGCCTGAAAGGCCAATGTTTGATTTGATCTTCTTTACTTAAGGAAAGATAGATCGTAGACATGCCGTTGGAAATCTGGCTTGCAGCTGTGCAAGCAACCCGAAATAATGCTAGGTCAATGAATGGGTACGAAAATAACACACGGAAAGATCAGCGTGTGTTGGTGGATATGTGCCATCCATTGTTCGGTCGCGGAAGCTCGGTTGATGAATTGATGTCATGGCAAGATGATAATCTTGCCGTGAATTATGCTTTTAGGAATGACCGTGGGGAAGAGGTTTGGAAAAGCACCCAAAAAAGGTAAGCTGCCTAATATATATTTATGTCGGTTATCCTTGGGGATAACCGAATTAATTCCAGCGAATTGGTTGGCGGTTAATGCCGTAGCAAGGTTGCATAATCTTGCTGAAAATTCGACTTCAAGGTAAGTCGCATCGCTGGGAATGGTGGGGATCGAGCGATGCATGGCTCTTCGGGCCCTGAAAAGCCCCACAGGGTTATTAGCCTTGCGCCAGATTTCAACTACAATACTTATTAAAAATTTCGTCCTTCATGAGCTCTCAGATTTGTGTCTACAAAACTTCCTGCTTTCAACTTTGCTTCACTGATGCGGGAAAATTTTTTTTTGAGATACTGAAAGCCTTCACGTAAGACCTAGCTTTGTATGAAGTGGTGGCAGAAAAAATGTTTCGCTTTGGACTAAAGGTTCTTCAGACACATTTTTAACTCCACGTGTTAAACTCACTCTATGTAGCCAAATTTTCACTACGTAATGTTTACCTCTTGCGCGACTATCCCATTCGCATAAGAAACAACAAAACTTGGTATATCCACCTTGCAATCCAGTCGACATTTCTACAGCTTTTAGTTCAGCGCATATGTTCCATAAAAGTTGTGAATATTTAATTTTTTGAGTAATATCTTTATACTTCCCTAGTTTTCATTCATACTTATTTATAAATATCCATCATGCCCCAAGGGGAGTGATGGATATTTATTACCGTTGTAAAGTAAAACGGCTTTCAAGCTTTTTTTGGATGCATCAATAAAATATCGCCACTCCTCAGATTTTTCAAGGAAACCCTTCTTGCAAAGTCTTTCAGCATCATTACAAAACATTAAATCGTCGCCTTTAGTAAAATAATTTGTAAAGTCTTCTTGTCTCGTATGAAAGTATGAGACTTTCGTAGTTGGGTAGCAAATTTTTATCTCTTTTATCGGTGGAAAATCCAAAATAAAAATAGTAAGCTTCTTTGCCCAGAGGAGTTATTGTATTTCGTTGTGATTTCATGGTGAATTTAACATAAACGTGGCTAAAAGAGTTTGTGGAATTTTTGCAAGTTGGTGGTATTTAATAACCTAACATAAAATGAAATTCCTTATAATGACATTTTTAGTTACTGATATATACATGGGTGGACTGAAAAGTTTCCGACCTAACAAAGATACAAGACATTTTTTCTTAAAATTTATTTTTATATTTCTACATAGTCTCCTTGTAACTCTACATACATCGCCCAGCGATGCTCCCATCTCTCTAACCAGTCCAAATAGTACTCGGCGCTTTTCTCTGCAAAATAACTGTCCACGAAGGCGATTGCCTCATCATTTGACGAAAATCGCTGTCCTCCGAGCGCAATTTTTAGATTAGAGAACAAAAAGAAGTCGCTTGGGGCTAGATCTGGTGAGTAAGGCGGATGGTCAAGCAGTTCAAACCGTAGTTCGTGGATTTTCGCCATGGCAACCACTTATGTGCGATACGGCGTTATTGGTCTAACGTGAGCAAACGCTGCACCCAATGCGAGTTTTTTTTTTTTTTCGAAATTTCCCCACACGAAAACATCCCCGAAAATGAAAAACCAGTTGTGTAATGTTTTTCTTTTTTTTCAACAACGAGTTATTTTTTTTTACATCTTTATTGTTTTATTATTATTATCTTATATATAAAAAAAGCTATGCCTTTTATATTGAAAAGTTGTTTGTCCTTACACTGTGTAGTATATAGGAAATATTTACTTCACAGATATGTTCGGTACACTGTCTAATATAAATCATTCAATAGCATAGGCAAGCAAAACTATTGCCGCTGAACGTATTTTATGTTTCTTAATTTCGCGTCTTGCGATGTCAAAGTCAAGATACAATCTTTTTTACATGGACAAAAACACTGAGATTTGATGTCTCGAACTACCGTACCGGAACAATCTACAACATCGTTTCTTTTTTTCTTTTCTTTCGGATTTCTTAGTAACGAACAACCTTTGATCTGCGGTGCCAAAAACGGACTCTAATTATCTTCTCTCCAACGCAGACTGATTCCCATTTTTCTTTTACCCCTTCTTGTTACCTTGGGGTCAACACCTCCCGATGACGACAATGCAAATTCGATCCCCATCGACCTACTTTCTGATTAGCAATTTGAATTTGCAATTGCGTTGAAAGGCGACATCAGCCGATATACCTCCATCGGTTTGCGCCACAGTTCAACTTCCGCAATTGCAAAGTGACCGCTTAAATTTTAATGGGCAATTACACAATTTCTACTTCAATGGTTGTGGCGAAATGTGGCACGATTAATAGCATTATCGTTCCGCGGGTCATGAGGGTTCAAAATCGGTTGGCGTTTTTTGGTTTAAGTGCATCAATGACAATGTGATCCACATCATTATTTAGGTCGTCATTGATGTACTTAACACGCGCGGACATCTCTCTAATGAATCTTCATTTAATATGTGATGGTATGATATGACAACCACGTTCTTTGGATATTTTCATAGCCTCTGCTATCTCTCTCACTTTAATTCGGCAGTCGTCTAGCATCATTTGGTGAACTTTCGCGATGTTATCGTCAGTTGTTGCGGTTTTTCGACGTCCTGAACATACATCGTCTCCCAAGCTTTCACGGCCACGTTTAAATTCAACTGCCCAAAATTTCACTGTGGTAAATGATGGCGTAGAGTCCCCATACACAGAGTCAAACTCATTTTTGATTTTTGTAGGCGTATTGCCTTTCAAAATCAAAAATTTAATGACTGCTCGATACTCAATTTTGTCCATTTTCACAAAAACACTCAAACACCGTCAAATAAAAACTAGGCGTCCAAAATGGTTGACATTTTCGTGAGTAACCCTCAAAAGATGTACAATTACATTCACTACTTTTATTGACGAGTGCTTCACGTTGAGATCGGAAACTTTTCGGCCAACCCTCGTGGCTTGTTGCAGGCTCTCGTTACTCTGCCCACCCGTTTGTTGCCTATTAAATTCGCCACCCTCCTCGGTTTTTCTTTTCATTTCCGTTCCTTTGACGATGCTTGGCGTTGATTCCGTCTCGTGTTCTTTTGGGCTTTTCCCTTCTTCCTTGCTCATTGGTATTTTCCTTTGTTGTGTTTGTGACCTACACAAAGGTACACTCTTTGTCTACCCCTGCAATCTCTTTTTTTTGCGGTTATGTACCGAAACTTTCTTTTTAGTAAATTTTATTTACTTGATTCAATTCTACACTTCTTTGATTAAGTTAATTTTTTTGTTTTATTTCCATTGCTTTTTCTTTAATTTATTTCCCTTGATTAAATATAACTTTTAATTACTTTTCTTATTAATCTGATTGTTCATTTAACTTTTTATTAGTCTAATTTTTAATTTACAGCTTTCTTCTTTTTTCTCTTTACTTTCTCCTTGACTAGTTTAAGATCCGTTCTTATTTTCTGTCTTGAGAGTCTGATTTTGATGCGGATTGGTTGGTTTATGGTTGAGCCTCCAAATGTAAGAATCCAAACTCCGGTCACTGTAGTGTTTAATAGTTTTAATCACAAAAGTTAATATGACAGAATAATTCATTTCAAAGGTCGTTGGTATAACATAATATTGGGTTGTACCACATGAAATGTCCGATTACATAGTAAACATTTAGAGCCAATATTATTTTTCCGTAAATTTATATTCAATCAAAATAGGATCTGTTGGCATATATGACATTCTTCCAACGTGATACAAGGTCAAATCTTCCTTTTTCGTAGATTTTCGCTGACTTTTTGAGGCAATGAAATCTTCTAAGGCTTTTATGAACTCTGCTCGATTCCGGAAGATCTTCTGCCGGCAAAATGAATCCAGATTACGGAAAAGATGGTAGTCCGTTGGGAAATTATCAGGAGAGTACGGTGGATGCGGAAAAATTTCAAATCCCAACTGCAACAGTTTTTGCACCGTTACTTGTGAGGTATGGAGACTACCATTATCATGCAAAAGGATCGAGCCGTGCCTATTGACCAACGGAGGTTGTTTTTCATCCAATTTAGCGTGCAATATGTCGATTTCCTGACAATATTTGATAGCGTTTATCGTTTCTCCTGGTTGAAGAAATGAAAAGTGGATTGGTTCTTTTGATGTCCACCAAATTGTCGCCATTACCTTTTTTTGGGTGAAGATCGGGCTTGGAGGTGTGTTTCGGTTTTTCATCTGCATCCAACCACTGCCCAGGTCTTTTACGGTTATCATACAGAATGCACTTTTCATCAGAGGTCCGGTGCAAAAACGGTTCAGTTTGGTTTCTTAATCTAAGCGATGCACAGATTTCCAGGCGATGTAGTTTTTGCGACTCGTTCAGTTCATGTGGTACGCAGTTATCGAGTTTCTTTCCCTTTCCTATGAGAGAAAGGTGTCGACTTATTGTCACCGGGAATCCTCCCATACAACTAACGTCGTTGCTGCTGAAAAGAAAGTAAAAAAACGGAAAAAACCGAAATCGTGGACGGCGCGGTACACAAACGTTCGCGTGTTCGCAGTATTACACTTTCTGATGACGAGACACAACCGCTCTGGGGTTCACAATGTAATGTTTTTACAATTTATGGTGTCGAGACACAACCACTCTGGGTTTCACGATATAATGTTTTTATAATTTAATACTTAAATAATAATTTATAATAATCACTAGGTACTGAGTTAATGTTTTACACACGCACGACGCGACCTTCTCGATTAACTTTCCTATGCCTCTTCTCCTGGTTGACTTCCTCGATTAGGGATCCTCTCCGTTCTACCACGCGAAGCGAATCTTCGATATAGACTTCGCGAGATGGCTGTTCGATAAAGACTCGTCGTCTCGTTGACGATCCAGATTCAAAACTGGTATCTGTATCTGTACGGAAAAATTTCCCTATTTGATCTGCTAACAGAATTCCCGACATCTCTGTTAGCAGCATGCTATTTTATCCCAGGGATAATTTCCTATTTTCCTGAAAGGAGAAACTCGCTCATCATCAAACATCATTATCACCATCCGTGGTGGTGATCGAAATTCAGTTCGACGGTTGTCGATTGTATGCCGCCTTATTTACATAATACATCTGGCGCGCGGGTCGAAGGATATCCTGCAATTTGGATGGACGTACGGTCCATGAGTTTTGTTTAACTTCTTTAGTTAAAACTAACAATCCATTAGACCTTTCTAATGGGTGCGAAATTCCACAAAGGAACCGTGGGACTGGAGTATTTCCTTTGTTGGGCTTTAACCTCATAAATTTTCCGAATTATCTCGTTGAGATAATTACGGTTGCCTACCATTCGGCAGCGGGTAGGCGATATGCTTTATTGCATGAGGTTGCCGTTTCCTTTGTTTGCCGATGGATTTGGTGGTCTTTGTGGCAGATCACCCGCACGTGCATCCGTTGGTCGACTAATTTGCTGGTGATAGCAATTCATTGTAACATCGTGTAGATGTTCAGGATTTTCGATTGTGCAGTGCTGGAGTGCGGCGCATTTCAGTCCTTGGGAATAAGATGAATGGATGTTTTTACCTTTGTTTCAGGTATGCTACAATCGACTTTTTGAGCTTGATATTGAAAGCTTTGGGACGTTCAGTTCCTTGCTTTTTAGTGTCGGGCTCAACGTTGGCTAAATGTTTCAGGGCCCTAGCGGACTTAGTGGCACGTGTCTGTGGGCGCGTGTAACGTTTTCAGGGTAGGTATGTTCCTTGAAGGGTAGGAACCTTACCTGGGTGGAATTGTGCGTTCGTAGAATGCTACAGTCTTGCCCAGTACAAATCCTTAATCAACGAAAAGTGAAAAACGACCAAGGAGAGGAGATAATCAAAGACGCAGTACAACTCGCTTGTTTTCCTATTTATTATAAATTGAACAACCGTTTGTTTTCTTTTAATGATCAAATTTGTTTCCTTTGCTGCTGGTCTCGACAAGACCTTTTGGGAGAGGAGTTCCTGTGACGACTCCGTTTTTTTTTTACACTGTATTTATTAACTGTAATTTTAATTTGTACATTTAAGTGATACAGTGACTTAAAAATAATGTTGTAACAACTGTTTACATGTAATTATTATAATAATACACACATTTTCCAAACAATGTTTCAAGAGTTACAGGATAGGTGTGTGTTTATACATTTAGTAGTGTTTCGTCTTCCTGGAAAAGGTCAGAAAACAAGGAATTTCTTATTTTTACTTTACTTAATCGAAACCTAACCCTAATTATAAATATATCTTAACCTAACTTAGTCTGATTATTATAAATGAGCTATAAACAAAACAACATTTTATAATTAAGCGGATGTATGAATTACAGGATGTGGAGTGAATACAGTTATGGGTTAGAGGTAGAGTATTTCTTTCCGGTTGTTCGTTGGAAAAACATTGAATGTTGGCAAATTGTTGGACGTTACAGTATTTAAACTGTTTGGGGGTAAGTTCAGTGTTGTGGTATATGATCTCGTTTGAATCGTTTACCAGTCTGCCTGAGGCGAACATAACTCTTGTATGGAGGCAGTTCGGATAGTTAGTGTTGCTATCTAGAGGGTTTGTGGCGGTTCCGCCAAACCCCACTGCCTACTTACCTGAAGAACCCCTATCCCTACAACCCAATCTGCATACGTTTTTGCTAATGCAATCGCATTAAGCACCAGTAAATGCTCCAAGCATCAAATATATCAAATTTATAATCTAAAAGTCCCTGTAAAAGAATTCTTACCTTTCATGCATCTCTTTGCATACAAATTTCCTATAAGAATTCTTTCCTAACTTATCCTGAATCCCAAAACTTATTCGGTACCTTCGGTTGCCAGGCAAATCCCAACCTTCCACACGTGCACCACAATCTCCCCGCAACATAAACATTTCCTTCCCAAGGATAATTAATGCTTTCAATGCATTATCGGAAAATTCCTGTAAAGAATTTTTCCTTCAAGGACATTCATGCATGTATCAATGCATCTCTGCATTAGCAACCAAGAACCGAATTCCCAATTAACACAGATGGTATACACAACGTCATTGTGTAACCATCTAAATTACTTTCCAAAGACTTGCAACTATTGATTCAGCTGCAAACACTTCTCGCGGAAATATTTCTTTGTTTGAATCTTCAAACAATCACCGACGTCGCGCTTAGCCGTCGGATTGGATTCAATAGCATAAACATATGCAAACAAAAGAATCCGATTTTCCCAGTCGGCAGAGAGACGATATACGATCTCTATTGTATAAATTATCGCAATCCCCTTTAGCATCTAATGAGTGGCTGCTATTTACTCAGCTGGCGCTCATTACCGCACGATGCATTTGGTAACTCTTTTCTTTGTCTGTATCGCTTGTCTAGGTTTCGTTTCGTTTTTGACCTGCAAGCGTTATGTAAACAATTTGATCTCAACGATCGACTTCACGCACACCACTACAGGACTTCACCAGTGAAATCCTCTTTCCTCGTTTTCACCACGAGAGTAACACTTTCTCTTTCGGGGAAACTCACCCATTAGCGAGTCGGCTCTGCACGAGCCGTTTATCGCTGAGCCCGATTACATCTGCCGACCACGCCGGTCGTGCCACTCCCGCTCCCCGGTGCGCACGAGGACGCGATAATATACGGAGTCGTTGGCGTAGTAAATTCGAATTCCTCGGTATTGCTTAATTTTTCTAGTGACCCCTGTTTAAATACAATAGTGCAAATGTGTGCGAACTTTGTTTCAATTAACTATTTCCTCCTTCAGCTGCTTCGTATCGTATTGTGTAATTACAAATTAGTTAACTAATAGTGTACACCAAATAAATATTCAAACTCGCTGTAAAATAGTACGAAGTGTTTAGATAGTTCCAGGGGACATCTAATACACGTGTACGTTTGATTAATTACAAAAGATATCTATCAACTAATTAAATAAAGAGAACATTTTGCCGACTAAAAATCATTCAGTGTTTCACTTTTCTTCTCACCTTTGATGGACAGTGCGTTTTATTTCCGGTGACTACCATGTGTGTTTATCTTTTTTTCTTTGGTGTTCATCGGCGGACCTTTTAGCGAAGTGGCGATTCGGTTTGGTGGAACCTTGTCCCGTGGAAGATTTAGTGGAAGTAGTGGGCGGATGGTAGAATCAGCGTCCATGCCGACGCACAGACCATTCATCCCTATAGGTTCGCTAAGAATGAGGTTATTATGGGATTGGGATTATTTCGTAGGTTTTCCATAAATTTGATAGACAGCTCAAGGAATCGTCTATCGAGGCGCTCGATACCAGCGGTATTGTAGAGTTCGACGTTACTATAGTACTTATAGGAGTTAGGACGTCGATGTAATCCAGAGACATACCTAAGGCATTTTCTTTCGAATGCTCGCAACTTCTCTATTTCGGAGGGAGTGATGGTGATGGTACCACAATGGACACGCGTACGTGAGTGTGGGTCTGATAATATGTTTGTAGGTGTGCAGTTTGACTTTGTGAGAGAGACTATTAGGTTTTCACATGACTCTTCTACAGAGATTAAGCTGAATTGTGGCTTTATGAAGGGAATTTTTAATGTGGGGGGAAAAAGAAAAGCTATTAGAAAAAGTTATTCCCAGCTATTTTAGGGTTTTGGAGGGTTTTATCAGAGTGTTGTTTAGTTTAATTTTAATTTTTTTGTGGCACCGTCTACTGTTGTTTGTACAGTGCTCGTTTTTGCTTTTGAACACTATGATCTGCGTTTTATTTGGGTTAAGGTGAATTTTCCACTTATTAAAGTAGTTTATAGGTTAGGGAGGAAGTTGTTAATGCGGTTTCTTGCAACCATAACAGATTTGCTGCTGGAGTAAATAAATGTATCATCAGCATAATTCAGCATTACAACATTAGGAGATACGGGTTGAGGAATATCTGAGGTATATTGCAGATATAATATTGACCCTAAAATGGAGCCTTGGGGAACACCCGCGGTTATGTTGCGAGCTTCTGAGACAGAAGAATTTATTCTCACAACGAATTTTCTGTCAGAAAGATAAGAGGCTAAGAGTTTTGTTGTGTGAGAGTTTAGACTAAATATGGAGTGCAATTTGTACAGAAGCCCTGCGATCCAGACGCAATCAAACGCCTTTGAAATATCAAAAGATATGCACACGGTAGGGCTTTGGTTATTACTACCACCGGGCTTTTTAATAGGAATTACTACCGCAGTTTTCCAGTTCTCTAGGAAGTGTGATGCATTAATCATATGATTAAGAAGAAGGGGGATGGGAAGCAGATTCGGCGGGCGTAGCTTTTTAAATAGAAGGTGTGGGATTCCATCTAATCCAGTTGACTTTTTGTTTTTCTCTGATCTTGCGATCTCGGATAATTCGTCCGCAGTTAGAAAAGTTGTGGTGTCTCTAAGGGGTTTGGAGCTATGTTTGTGTTGTTAAATTCACCGATGAAAGGAGTAAAAGATGGGAATAATCTGTTTGAGATGTATTCGTTTACGGTGTCCTCGAAGCCAGAAGTTGAGAGGGAATTATTTTGCCGATGAATCTTTGAGGAGTGTTCTGCGAGGCAATTTGCTATGTCCATATCGTATTGGGTAATATTATTCCTGATTGGGTTGATGAGATGATCAATTCGGGGTTTATATTTACGACCAGTTAATTGGTTGATGTTTTTGAAAAGATCCCGATTTGGTTTGATATTTTTAAGTGTGGAGATGTAGTTTTCATCTGCGAACTTTTTTAACTGCTCATTTATGAGAGTGGAGAGGAGTTGGATCTGGCTTTTAATAAAGGGGCAGTATCTTGTATGAAGCTTTCGGCTGCTTTTTAAAGCGCCATAATTTGGTTAGGATGCTGGGCAAAGGCTTTCCTAAATAGTTGTGAGGAATGGTTATCGGGGTGTTTTTGCTGAGAGCCTCCTTTAGAATTTGCTCTATTCTTACAGATGCTTGATCAATTTCAGTAGGGAGTAGGTTAGATGCTTCTGGGATATACAAGTTAGAGAAACTTATCGCTATGTCCCTATTGACATTTCCCTATTTTGTGTTGAAGAAATTTGGGTCAGGGTTTGACGAGTAGAGTGGGTCGAGAGAGGAGATTTGGATCGTCGTGTAAACGGAACCATGGTTAGAAGGAAATATAAAGGAGACTGTAGGTGGACCCGCTGAGTGAACATCATCGGACTTGAGGAAGAAGTCGATTGTTGACTTGGCTGAGCTAGTGACACGAGTTGGCTGTAATGGGGAGTCAATGTATGTATATGAATAAGACGGGAGGACGCTGTTCCGTCGTTGCGTTTGCTTTATATAGCCAGCAGCTGTCTTTTCGTTCGCTTGTTTTTCTGGCTAGTTTTCTCAATCACTCGTTTACTCCTGAGTGAGTTTTCGCAATCGGCATACAGCTGATCGTCGTGCTCTTCCCTTTTGAGTGGTTTTACAGCTGATATATATATATATATATATATATATATATATATATATATATCCAGATCTACCGGTATGAAGTGAGCGTTTTTTTTAAATAAAAAACATTTTATTCGAGTATTGGCCATTGCGTTGTGCACATTTCGACCACCTTTCTGGCAATTTGTGGATACCACGCCAATAAATCCGGTCGTCTATTCAGGCAAACCATTCGGAGACCCAATTTTCGACTTCTTCCTAGGAATTGAAATGCTGCTCAGCCAATGTGTGTCCCATCGATGAAAACAAATGGTAGTCGGAAGGAGCTAAGTCTGGTGAATACGGCGGGGTGAGGTAACACTACCCAGCCGAGAGCATTTATAGTTTCTTTGACGGGTTTTGCTGTATGACTCAGAGAATTATCATGCAACAAAATTACCTTTCCGTGTCTTGTGGCCCATTCTGGTCGTTTTTCGACCAATACATCGTTCAAATTGATCATTTGTTGTCGGTAGCGTTGCACATCAACAGTTTCGCCAGGTTTAGAAGTTTATGATACCCCCTTCTGGTTCCGCCAAACATACAGCATTGTCTTTTTTCCGAACCGATCAGGCTGTACATTCGATGTTGACGCTTCTCCTGGATGTACCCATGATTTTTTGCGTTTAGGATTTTTAAAATAAATCTATTTTTATCACCAGTCACAATCCGATGCAATACTGACTTCTTTTCGTGTCGTAGAAGCAACGTTTCACACGTGGTGTTTCGCTTTTCCATCTGCCTGTCATTCAATTAATGTGGCACCCAGTTTCCACACTTTTGGATCCTTTCCATAGCATTTAAACGGTCAGAAATTGTTTGTTGTGCAGCATTTAACATTTGTGCCATTTGTTTTTGACTTAAAGTGTCATCTTGATCCAATATTGCTTGCAATTCGGCGTCTTCAAACTTTTTTGTTGGTCTCCACGTTCTTCATTTCGCACATCAAAATCATTATCTCTGAACCGCTTAAACCATCTTTTGCATGTTACTTCCGATAGAGCATGATCACCATAATTCTTCAAACGAAAACAAAAAATTAATGCTTTCCGCAAATCATCATTTTCTGGTACAAAACTCGACCTTTTTAACAGGATTAAAAAAAATTATGTTGTTTGTAGAATGACTTGATGCATACTAAATATGTTTAATATGTTTGACAGGTGTCATAGCAACCAAATCAAAAACGTATAAGGGCTCGTTCACAATAAACGGCGCTCACTTCACACGACTGTACACCTGGTATATATATATATATATATATATATATATATATATATATATATATATATATATATATATATATATATATATATATATATATATATATATGTACATATATATATATATATCATCATCATCATCGGCACTACAACCAGGAACCGGTCTTGGCCTTATTTAGCAAGTCCTGAGGCTTGTTAAATTTTCCATAATGATTTGTTTTTTCCGGGCAAGGTCATTAGTCTTGCGCCGAACACCTGGTATATATATATATATATATATATATATATATATATATATATATATATATATATATTAAAAAATTATAGAAAATTTTACCATGAAGAGCAGCAGTATCCACAATGAATTGCGAGTTGAGTTTCAAAGGCTAAACCTTAATCGACTTGAAACAATTAAGAAATTATTATATGATTTTATAAATACTAGGAAAGGATTGCCAAAGTTTACGAGCTCATGCGCAGGATCTTCAATTAGACAGTATAGCATCATCGTCGAATTTTCTTATTCTTTCCGAAACGTAGATGAATAATGAAAACATTGTAGACATTCTAAATTTTGATATTGTATGTCAATATGAAGGACCACATATGAGAGTAGATGGAGTTGCAATCTATTAATAAATAATATAAATGACGGTTCCCGTGTGGTTACTCCGCAAATTGATCAGTTATAATTGTCGTAATTTGCATTTCTCCCAACCAATCGATAAATAGAATTACGAGTATTAAATTCATCCACGCGAATTTAATAAAGTACACACTACAAGTGCACACCAGAAAATTACGATAAAATTCCAATGATTTGAAATGGGGATTTTAATGTGAATTTTGCATTGGATACAGCGCTTCCATTGATTGAATTGCTGAACAATAAATTACCATAAATTTAAAAATGTGCAGCAGTCGCACTGACTCGACAACAAGTTCAAAAACCGTCGTTGACGCAGTATTTCAAGGATATATTGATCGAATCCGTCTCTCGTGTCACTTGTTGAAAATGAAAACCCGGAGTTTGTATATGTTATGTAATATACGTAGAATAAAATGTAAAATAACTTTTAAACTTGGTAACAATATTATAATAAATAAACCCTACATTTATTCTACTCCTTATATTCTACATTCGCCTCAATGTCTCGAAGTTTAGTTGTTTTATGATATCACTTCTACTGCATGTGAACTGCACATGTTTTATTTTTGGTTTATTTATTTATTTTTTATCTTTATTTATTTTTTTTTTGTATTTTTATTTAATTATTTTTTTTTATTTATATATTTTTTATTTTTATTATTTATTTTTTATTTTGATTCATTTATTTTTTGATTACAAATGTGCCCACAAAAGGGAAGTTTTAGGTATCCTTCGATATAAAAGCATAATGTCAGCCGAGGAAGCATAAGTTATAAAAATAATGAAGTCTAGATTTTGACCTTTGTACTCCATATTCATCAAGGATATTTATTTTATTGTTATATAGATTTAATTTCATTCAGTACAATTTACCTTTAAGTACACGTTGGGCACAAGGCACTGCTATTTGCATGAGTGCATGCGAATTGCGTTTTCCTTTTTGAAATGACTCAAGTCTACAATAACAGCATTGGTCCATACAATTTAATTCAGGTCACACATTGTAGGAGAAATTAATACATCAATGACATTCAGTTAATGATGTGCAAGAGATAAGTTTTATGTAAATTTAACTCAAATCATCTTACATCAGAAACGTTCTTTCAATAAGGGAGTAACAGAGATGTTCAAATCAACATAGGTAGATGTTTTTATTGTCAACTATTATTGCATGTTTTTATGGAATGACATTAGAGCAATTATTTATGTAGTAATTAAATCAACCATTTGAAAGTAGGGATGTATCCCTGTATCGGATAAATAGCGTGTGAGAATTTTATGAGCATGCAAATTTGTACTCAAATGGGGAAAGGTGTTTCTATTACGGAAAATTACACAATGCATATAACAATGATTTGGTCCAAGGTGATTCGTAAGTAGGGAACCGCCATATTCGATTTTATTTTCTTATAGATTTTATTTTCTTATAGAGCATATACAAACACTTACAGGCGGCGATGAAATCAATAAATGTAGGGATGAAAAACAGTTTTGGAAATTCATTATAGAGCTTTGGCGCACAGAAGGAAGGCCTAACACAACAACAAATCGTTGTAGTAAAACTTTAAATCTATTTAATATGAAAAATTGTTCATTTTCAACCATTGCGCTGATACGGCAAAATAAGTGACGTCTTTCGGAAGCTCTAGGTATGCATAAAAAAGTTCATTTCGATGCACAGATTTTTAAGCTGACGGTACTTTCTTCAGGTAAAGCCGATTTGATAATTTTTTTTTTTGTTGTAAATATACTTTCTTCCCCGGAGAGACGAACCTATAGCACTCACAAGGTGCCCCGAGACGCCACCAAATAATCGTCGCAGTTTTTTTTTGAACAGTTGCAGGTTGCAACGTGCCGGGAACACCTGTGTGGGGAAGGAGTTCCACAGCTTCCCCGCTCTGTAACGGAGCTAGTTCCGATGGAAGCATGTTCGCACCGTCGGGTGATGAACTGCAAATTGGAGTTTTGTGGAGCGCATATAAAGCGAATTGCGCGGAACAATACCACGAATCTCCGAAGATAATATCTGTAAAACAGCCAGAGGTTGGCCACGCCCCTTCGATGTTATAGCGACTGTAGTCCCGACGTCAGCGCCGTGTCCCCAATCAGGCAGCTCGCTCGTCTCAGTATGCTCTCAAGTAGATCGAGGGTATGTTTAGGAGAAAAGCTCCAAACATGAGAGCAATATTCGAGCGTCCGTCTAATTTTGGATTCATTCAGGAGGAGATGTTGGGTCGGAATAAAATATTTCTTGGTTCTAAGAAGATAGCTCACTTTTTCTGAGGCGGACCCGTGGCGGTTCCGCTAAACCCCACTGTCTACTTACCCGAAGAACTCCCGTAACTACAACCCAACCTTCATAGTTTTCTGCTAATGCAATCGCATTAGCGCCTGTAAATGCTTCACGTATTAAGTTCATCAAATGTATTTAGCTAAAAGCTCCTAGAAGAGAATTCTTACCTTCATTCATTTATTCGAATTCAAAATTCCTTACAACAATTCCGTTCCAAACATCATAAATCCCAAGCCAATTCGGCACCTTCGGTTGCCAGGCAAATCCCAATTTTCCATACGCATTTTCCCTAGTAGAATTTTTGAAAACGAAATAATTTGGTTTACATATATTGTAACCATCATAACAGGGATCATAAACATTGCGTCGCCTATCCCCAGCCTCACAATGTGTATAATAAATTCCTTTCCATATACATTGGCTGGCGATTCCATTGTCCAACGGCCAAAGCAGCGTCGGGCAGCTTGTTTGTTCAGCTGGAATATACCCGACCACGATCCCTCGTCTAAAAGAATAAACAATCACCAATTTCGTTCTTTGCCACAAATGAATTACCCTGCATATACAAATGCAAGCAAGGGATTCGTTTCGACTATCGACCCAAGATACGATATACAATTCTCATTGTATTGTAATCCATTAGCACCTTTCTCTAATGGCTATTCGTCTATTCACACAAGGGCACCCCTCATCTAAGACTTTCATGATGCTCTCGTCCCATCTTTTCTTTTAGCACATTTCCTCGATGTATTGCGGTCTATTTATCCCTTTTGTCTTTAGCGTTTTCCTGTTTTGTTTTTCCATCGCCTTCGCGCATGAGTTGAACAATATGATCTTCACGATCACTCATACACACATACTACCATGATCTTCATTACGAGATGTGGTTTTCTATTCCGCAAAGAGAGACTTTACGTTTCTCTTGTGGTAAGTAAAAATATATCCTTAGCTGAGAGGATATCCACCGCCACCGAATCGAGGGTGAATCAAGAGCCAGATTCCAACCTTCGATCGAGTCCTATTACATCCGCCGACCGGGCAGGTCGTGTCACTCCTGCTATCCGTAGCGCTGCGGACGCATACAACTCGGAGTTAGTGTTGCATAATATAAACCAGTTGTAACAAATATCAATTAAAAGTGATTTTTCGTGTGTAAATCAAAATAAATATGTCGTGAATAAAAGTAACCAACAATAATAAACTAAATAAGTGTGTTTTATTTCTCCTGTGTTTGACGTTTCCTCTTGGTGAACATTTTCCGTGCTGTGGAATTCGTGTGCTTGATGTTTTCTTCTTTCCTCGGCGATTATTCGATGGTATTCGGTTTCATTTAATGAAGTGACAATTGTGGACTTCGTTTCGTGATGGGGAGTGAAGTGAATTAGCGTCGTACGCCGGTGCACCGTACTTCTTTTCCCCACAGACCTGGCGATATTCGACACGTGTTTATGTCACGATACATTCCCACAGACCGTGACACCGAGCAAATGCTTTCCTCAGATTCGAGGGCCTGGCCATTCATCATCAGCTGTGGAACCGACGATCCACTTTTTTTTTAAATGTTGTATACTGTGTCTTCGTTGCATTGAAGTCGAGGAGATTGGTCTTTCCCCACCGCAGGACCTTATCCAGATGTCGATTCAGAGATTCTATCTGTCTACATCTCAGCTGATGTGACGTTGATGCACCAATCGGTCGATCACTCGAAAAAGAGTAAACAAGCGTACTATCATCTGCGAAACTGAACAGTTTGTGATCAGTTGACTCCAACAAATCATTTATGTGTACCAACATTAAGAAAGGAGCCCAAAATAGAACCTTGAAGCACCTCGGAGTTAATAGGATACAGATTCGAACACTCGCCGTTCACAACAACCCGGACGATCGATTTTCAAGGAAGCTCTTCGTCCAGTTGCAAAGCTGCTGGGAAAGGTCTTATGAACGAAGTTTGCTTAGCAATGTTTGGCGGTTGTTTTTTACTTCTTGGATGTTATTTTAGCGGATGTTAGTCTATTGAATTGTATCGTAAGTGTCCCGCCGAACACTGCTGCTACAAGGAAGAACACCTGAGCGGAAACGGCACAAATACAGCACCGAGAATTGTCACAAATAAAAACTCAGAAGGCCTTGGGCTATTTTTCGAACTTTTATTTTTGTTTTAACTTTTCTTTAACAGCCGGCACACCACCGTTTGAATATTCACAATGTACTAATTTACGGTGATATGATCCAACCGCTCTAATGTTCACAATATAATAGTTTTTATACTCTAACACGATCGATCGACAGTACAATACATAGTTTACTAACTAGTGTTCGTGGCAAAACAAATCACTAGGCACATTTTCTAATTCTGACCACTAGACTACACACTCGACGTTGTTTTTCAACATTTTCTCAATGCCTCGCAAACAACCTCCTCGGTGGGGTTCTCGCGGTTCGGCTATTCGAATTAGGCTCTTGTCACGTTGACGATCAAACTTGGACTCCTTCTGCAATACCAACAAGTCTCTTGATCCAGATCGTATCTACATCTTCCCCAGAGACAATTTCCCATTCTATCCATTAACAGAATCGTCAATGTCTCTGTTATCAGCATGTTAACACACCCCCCGGGATATTTTGTAGTTTCCTGCAAGGGGAAAGTCATTCTTTGCATACATCATTATTATCGCTAGCATTTCATCTCCATGGCCTTCTGTTTGTACAGAACATCTGGCGCCCAGACCGGAGATATTCGGCGATTGTTTGGACGTACAGTCCGTGGGTCTTATTTGAACTTGGTACCCGGAATCGAAATCCATTAGATCTTTATAATGGTGCGAAATTCTAGTGTGGCCGTGGGACCGGAGTATTGCCTTTGTTGGCTTAACTCCTCATAAATAATCTGATATCTCGTTGAGATGTTTTTTTTGATTGCGATAGATCGTGGCTGCCTTCTGTTGTTCAACGGATTTGGGTGGTCCTGCTTTAGTTTACCCGCACGTGTATCCGTTGATCGGCTCATTCTTTGATGATAGCAATTCTTTTGTATCGCTATTCGGAATTGCCGGTTCGATGAGATGTTCCTGGGCGCAGGCAGAATGTATGGCATTTTTGGGAGTTGCTTTTAGGAATAGGTGCATGGATGTTTTTACCTTTGTTTCAGGTATGATGAACTATGTTTGTTGAGCTTGACATTAAAAGCTTTGGGGACGTTCAGCTCCTTGCTTTTTGGTGTCGGGCTCAACGTTGGCTGTGCGTTGCAGGCCCTATGGTGGGACTTTGGGACACGCGCCTGTGGGCGCGTGCAACGTTCTCAGGTAAGTAAGTTCCTTGAAGGTAGGAACTTTACCTGCGCGGAATTGTGCGTTCGTAGAACGCTACAAAAGCCTTGTGCCAGATGCGGTCAAAAGCCTTGGAGATATCCAATGCGATCGCCCTTGAATCACCATGCCGCTCAATTGCAGTTGTCCATATATCGGTTATAAGGCCCAAGAGGACTCCCGTGGAGCGCCTGCAACGGAATCCATATTTACGATCATTCAGAAGTTCTTTGCACTCCAAATACATAATTAAATCGGGGTTAATGACCTTTTCCATCACTTTAGAAAACATAAGCAGTAATGCTATTCGACGGTAATTTTGGTGGAGACATTTTTACCCTCTTTGGGATTGGGTAAACTCGAGCGACTTTCTAGCAGGTAGGGAATGTCCTCCGTGCATACGATAAGCGAAAGAGTCAGCAAAGAACCAGTTCTTGGGGTCTATTGCTGCTATTCCATTCCGGGCCGGTTGCCTTCCTACAGTTCAGTCCACGTAAAATGCGTTGAATAGTACGCGGGCGGAACCTCTCATCCAGCATCGAAGACTGTGCCGGCGTGCTTACAGGTGGTTCCAAAAGATCGGCATCGAGGTGTGAATTCGCGGAAAATATATTCCCGAAAACGTTAGCTTTATCTTTTGAATTTGTGACTAGTGACCCACTGCCCGTCACTAACAGAGGAAAAGAGGAGGAAGCGAAGTTATTGGTGATAGCTCTTGTCATTGACCTGAAGGGACGCGAACCAGGAGAACACTGAAGGAGTTTATCAACCGTCATAGCGTCAGTTCGAATGACACGGTCTTCACATCGTCGCAAACGCTATAACCTCGGGCGGCCATTAGCCAAGAAAACAGCCTCAACTGCAGCCTAAACAACCGAAGAGTATACTTTGCGAACAGAGGTATCAAAAATATATACCGCAGGCTGCCACATGTTCGATCGATATCGTTCAAGGTTGGGGACACGCGATTATTATCTGCATAAGAAGTCGCAGCTGACAGCCGTTGCCATTGATCAGAGGGGACGCGAACCAGTTGGACACTCAAGGAGTTTATTGGCCAATCTGTCGTTGTAAGCCTTCTTCGCGGAATCAATCGCCTGGTTGGACGCGTTTCTAATTCTAACAAAATTCGTTCTGTTAACCTCCGTGGGTTTGCAGCGCCATTGCCTAAAAGCTCTGTTTTTCGCAGCTGTAATCTGCTCGCATGTTTTAGCAGATGAACTTTGTTTGATGGAACGCGGAATGTAAATCTCCATCCCGATCAGAATAATCTCTGTGACAGACTCCGCGTATGTGTTAACATCAGAGCGTTCAAAGCACGTCTCCGACCACGGAAAGGATGCCAAGAAATCTTTCAAATCGTCCCAGTTGGCAGCCCCATACCTTCTTACATGCCGAAACTGCTTAGGTCGGTTATTCGCTTGAAATGCAAGTGGTTGCGCGACAGAAGCCAAGCAGTGATCTGAGGTTTCCAGGGGCGCAACAATCTCCACCGTATAAAAGCTCGGATCGGATGTCAAAAACAGATCCGGGGTGCTCGCATAATCACCTCGGGTATCCGGCACTCGCGTAGGTTCCTCCACGAGTTGAGTCCAATTGCGGCTGACAGCGAACACCCCCGCCAGCCCCCCCACCCCGCCGGTTCTGTTAGAATGCACCAGTTAGCCGGAATTGTGCACATTAAAATTGGCAAGGACGACAATTTCAGAACCCTAGCGGTTGATCTGTGGCCAGTCGACGGTACGTGAAAGATGTTCGAAAAGCGTCGCCGGTCGATCGTCATTCGGGGGCGGTAAAGACAACATAGAACCCCCAACCAAAAGATGTCCATGTTATTGGGTTCCAACGCATCCATTCTCTGGCAAGTCAGATCGGACCGGGTGAATATACGTCGTATCCTGAGCAACGAAGATATGTCGAATCAGTTGACGAATCGCCCTGGGTGTCGGTTAAGGCAAGGATATCGGGTTTCGCTGTTTGAAAATATTGGTGGACGGTGTTTACATTCGTATTGGTGAAGTCGATGCACCTGATGTTAACATTTTTGACGACAGCAGAGAGAACTGAGTTTTTAAGGCATTGAACTCTACTCGGTTAGATAATCCCCATTGATATATCTTGTTGACGTCGGAATTCAGTCTATTAAGCATAACCCGCTGATTGGTATTGACGTTCGAAGAGTTTGGTCGGGAATGTTCGTATGAGTATGAGAAACTTAATGTGCTATTATAGCGTTTGAGATGATAGTGAAGAACGTGTGATTCGAACTGACAGTTAAAATCATAAAATATTGAACCAAAGCACAACCCATCAGGCCACCGCCGTGTGTACGAATTCGATTTCTAAACTCAAGTACATTCGACTGATGTAGATATGTTATGTTATCGCTATGGTTTACGGCTCTCATGCATTTTCTTATTCGATTTTCGTTCGGTGTTCTTCACTATTTGCTTGTGTATTGTGTGTGAATCTGCTAGAAACGCCACACTATCATCAGCAAACGAGTAGATTGGGTTGTGGGCAATGAACAAGAGATCATTTATAAAGATGAGGAAGAGAGTGGGTGAGAGTACTGAACCTTGGGGGACACCTGCAATAATTTGAAGGGGAGCAGATTTGACACCATCAAGAACCATTTGGATTGAACGGCCAGAAAGATAGTCTCTTATCCATTGGATCAGGTAATTGTCCACTCCATATGAATGTAATTTCGATAGAAGGGCTGGAAGCCAAGCTCTGTCGAAGGCTCTCGAATTGTCCAGTGCAACAACCTTGCTTTCGCTGAGGTAGTGAGTGGAATGGCTCTACTTTTCGGTAAGGTACACCATCAAATCTTCTGTGGACGTGTTGCTACGGAAGCCATATTGGCAATCAGTGAGGAGGTCATTCCAGTTATCTCGAAAGTTGACATTTATTCAGTGATACCCCTACTTTTAAGATAAAAGAAGTTAGTGCTATGGGTCGATAAGAAAAGAGGGATGAATTGTCGCCATTTTTGGGAATTGGCTGAAAGTTCTATCTATTTGGGAAACGACCAGTAGAGTAAGACAAACGGAAGAGTTTCCGCAGTGGTTTAGAGAGTGAAGAGAATTGGGGGAACGCCATCAGGACTAGCGGCTTTGTTTGCGTTTAGCTCCTTGAATGCCAAGTAACAGTACGCGTTCGGAAGCGAATCTGATCCATGGTGTGCTGCTTATGCTCAAGTTGAGGTAGAACTGAGGTGGTATCCGGCAGCCTTGAGTTGGCTGCAAAATGTGTAGCAAGTAGATTCGCTTTCTCTATTGCATTGGTGACTGGTCTCTCATCGACTATTAGCGGGGGAATGGATGAGGAGACCGACTATTGGATGTTCTTCACTTGCTTTCGACAAGCCTACTCCCAAGCATCAGTAAAGTATTCGAAAAGACAAAGCTCTGCTAAAATGGAAAGATGACAACATTATTCCGAATAACCAGGTCGTTTTTTAGGACGGGTCATGAAACCACACATGCCGCAGCTAAACTGGTCTCTGACATACAGTGGAATAAATGTAAGAACCAATGCACAGGTGCCTGTGTGATCGACTTGGAAAAAACCTTTGATGCCGTATGGATCGAAGGGTCATGCTACAAACTGGCCAGACAAGGCATATATAAGCCTTTACTAAATACAGTTATGTTAAAGGACAGGAGGTTCGTGGTCAAAAGTGGTAATGTGACCTCTAATAAAACGTATAATATCAAGAATAGCTTGCAACAGGGAGCGGTACTGTAGCGTCCTACGAACGCACAATTCCGCCCAGGTAAGGTTCCAAACCTTCAAGGAACTTACTTACCTTATCCAGTACACGTGCCCACAGACACGTGTCCCCAAAGCTCTTAATCAGGCCTGTAACAAGGGCATAGGAAGCTGAAACAATGTTGAACCCGACATCAAAAAAACAAGGAACTTAACGTTCAAAAACTTTCAGCATCGAGTCAACGCATCCATTCATAGTATGCAAAAACAATTCCAGATTACAGGCCATAAATCTTCCATCCAAAGCATCTGCACGATGTTTACCAGGAATTACATTTTTGGTAGATAAATAACAACGGATGCATACGCTGGCAGCTAAACGCAAGAAAGCATATCGCCTATCCGCGGCCAAAATTGTAAACAATCGTAATTATCGCAACAAGATAATTCGGAAGATTTACAAGTCCAACGCCAACAAAGGAAATACTCCGGTCCCACGATTCCTTTCTAAAAATGTCACACCCATTAGAAGGATCTAATGGAATTCGGTTGTGTTTACAAAGGCAAACAACCACGGGCTGTACGCCCGAACAATCATCTCCGTTGTGCGCGCCAGATGTTTTATGCAAATAGAGGCGGCACACAATCGACAGGCGTCGATCCGAACTTCGATCACCACCACGGATGGTGATGATGATATAAGGATGTATGCGTCGAGGGACTTTCTCCTTTTCAGGCACCTAAATTTCCCATGGGCATTAATAGCATGCCGCTAACTGATACTGTGGAAAATTCTGTTAGCGGATGAAATGAAAGATTTCTTCTGGAGACGTAGATACGACCTGTATCAGGTTTTGGGTTTCGGATGGAGATGGTCAGTAAGATTTCCATCGTCAACGCGACGAGGAGGACACCGAGAATCCAACGAGGAGGCCAGTCCGCGTATTGAATGAAATAAAAGAAAGGAACGCCAAGTGTGTGATCGGGCGTGCGAAATTATGCCTAGTGATTTGTCCGTGTAAACTTTTTTAAACAATAAAAATAAATCCACAGGTTAAGGACAAATATCCTTGTGTTTCATGTGTTCAGTGCCACATTCGTCCCGGTTTCGTTTTGTGTTTTAAAATTTTCTGCGCACGGTGTTCGGCGGATCACTGCCTCAACTTCGACATAGACACCAACATCCACCAAAGTGGTGACTTCCCGACGTGGGAAATAAGAACACGCGAAAAACAAATTTTTTAGAACAGTGAACACGCGCGAAAGACAAAGAGCAAAGTGAATTCGCGAGACTTAGACGCGAAAGAGCACGGTCGTGATATAAAACGGTGAACACGCGAAAATAAAAAATTAAAACAGTTCGGGAAAAATAGCACATATAAGCAACACGAAAAACACAAGTATTAAGTGACAGTACCAGTAGAGGAAGAGTTCCAGTACCAGTGCCAGTGCGAAGTGACCCAAAAACCAACTAGTGAGAGTTCCGGTCAAAAGTGCACACCTGAAAGCAGTCCATCTTCGCCACCACGACGCCCACGAACGAAGGACATCTCCGGATAAACCGCAAGTTTTTTTTAATATAAAATTTTTTTTTTATATACATTTCTTTTTTTATATATAATTGATTCCTTTTGTGTGTGCCTTCAGTGTATAAAAGTTTTTAAAGCTCCTTCAGAGTCACAAACAGAAATTCATTATAAATTGATTAAGCTCCTTCAGAGCCGAAAGGGATAAATGTTTAAAGCTCCTTCCGAGCGAAATTTAACTTTAAAATTAAGTTACAAAAAGCAATTTTCTTCCTTGCATATTGTTTTTTTTTTTTTCTGTTCTTGTATTGTGTTCAAATAAATAGTAAAACATTTATTCCTTTGCAATTGCCAGTGTAAGCTCCTTCCGAGCAAAAAAAATTTAAAACAAACGTACGCACAAATTTACAAACAAACAACAAGAAAGAAATACATTTAAATCAATGTCAATTACAAATATTTATAAAAAAAAAAAAAAAAAAAAAAAAAAATTTTTTTTTTGTGTGCTTAAACGCAACACCGAATAATTATTAGTAAACTGCAATTAAGGAAGCTCAGATACAAATATTCAAAAGTAAAATTTTTGTAAGCTCCTTCTGAGTCACTGCAATAAGATTTATGCCACACCATTTATAGTTTAGTTTAGTTTAGTGAGAGCAGAACCCTCGTTTATTACACTTAGTACAAGCGTTTGAGAAAAAAAAAGAAAAAGAAATTAAAAGTAAAGAAAAAAAACTTACGAACAAACTTAAGAAATAGGATTACAAAAAATTACATTCGAATAAGTAAGAAGATAAAAAGGTGGGAAGGTGGCTGTGCACGTGATGGGTTGGCGAAGACCGGGTAGTAGGATAAAGGGGCGGGGTGATAGGAATGTATACGGGTAGTAAAAGTGTAGATAGTGGGTGGGGGAAGGTCACGAGGGGAAAGACAGAAGACGACGTTTGAGAGCAATAGAAGTGAGGTAGAAATCGAAGGAGGTGGGGTAAGAGTTTGCCTGCTTAAGCATACGTGAAATTGGTTCATTACAACCGTAGGAAGTGTGGTGGGAGGGCAGATAGAAGAGACGAGGGTTTCGTAGGTTGCGGGGGTTGGTGTTGAGTGCGATGGCGGAAAGCAAGCTAGGGCAGTTGATTGTGCCGGAGAGGAGACGGTGGATAAAGAGGATATCGGCAAGAGTTCTGCGTTCCTCAAGTGTACTGAGGTTGATCAAATGGAGCCGGCTTGTGTATGGGGGAAGAATCCGAGGATTCTCCCAGTTCAGTCCACGGAGGGCAAAGCGCAGAAACCGACGTTGCACGCTCTCGATTCTGCGGATATGGGACGAGCAATGTGGAGACCAGACCTGACTGGCGTATTCAAGAAGGGGGCGGACGAAGGCAATGTAGAGGGAACGGGAAACGTAAGGATTAGAGAATTCCTTAGACCAGCGTTTCACAAACCCTCGGGCGGAGTTGGCCTTAAGAATGATATCGTCGATACGTGGGATGAAGCTGAGCTCCCTGTCAAATAAGATTCCGAGGTCACGTATTGAGGATACGTATGAGATCTGCTGGTTAAGCAGGAAGTAAGGGCGAGGAGGTGGGGGTGGACGTTTGTGGGAGAAGGTAATGGAGTGACATTTGGCAACATTGAGATCAAGGCAGTTATTACGGCACCAGGTTGAGAAGCTGTCGAGGTCCTGTTGGAGGAGTGAGGAGTCGAGGGGAGAGATGATTGTTTTGTAGAGTTTGGTGTCGTCCGCATAGAGGGATATGGATGAGTGTTTAATAACAGAGTCGGCATCATTGATGGTTAGGATAAAAAGGAGGGGGCCTAGATGACTTCCTTGCGGAACCCCAGAGGTGGGAAAAAAAGGATCGGAAAGGGAGGATCTGAATTTGACACGGTAGGATCGGTCTTTCAGATAAGAAGATAACCATTTGATCAATAGGGGTTCGAAGCCTAGGGAGGACAGCTTGAAAAGGATGAGATTATAGGAGATTTTGTCAAATGCCTTGCTGAAATCGGTGGTGATAACATCAACTTCGTTGCCATTCTCTAAGGCACGGAGAGTATGGGATGAGAACTCAATCAGATTGGTTGTGGTCGACCTACCCGAAAGGAAACCGTGCTGGTTGGGTGAGATGATGGATTTACAACTAAAAGATAACGCATTGTACAGAAGCCCTTCGAACAGTTTGGGGATATGAGATAGTTTGGCGATGGGTCGGTAGTTGCTGATATCATTTTTAGGTCCCTTTTTATGTATGGGGGTGACATAGGAGGATTTCCATATACTAGGGAAGGTCCCTTGAGATAGAGATAGGTTGAAAATCTTTGATATCGGGAGAGAAAGAGAAGTGGAACAGTTCTTTAAGAATACAGACGGAAGTCCATCAGGTCCTGGGCTGAACTCGTCTTTGAGTAAGTTTAGTTTCTCCTCAACTACGTGACGGTGAATAAGTTGAGGAGAGAAAGGACCAAGGGAGAATTCGGGCAAGTCATTGAAATACGACGGATTGGGTTCGAAGGAGATCTCCGTGAAGGATTTATTGAAAAACGACGCGAACAGGTTGGCAATAGTTAGGTTGTCGTTTGACGTAGTCGTGCCATAAGAGAGGGAGTTTGGATAGGCGTCGGATTTACGTTTATAATTTATAAAGTGGAAAAAGGATTTGGGATCGCTAATCAAATTGGATTGTGTTTTAATAAGGTATTTGGAATAGAGGGAGTTGTAGAGTTCGGAAAATTTATAAAAGGCCCCGAGATAGTTGGAGTAGTTTTCAATGGATCGCGTTTTGAGGAAAATGTTCCATAAGTTATTCCTTTTGTTCCGAAGATTGCGGAGATTGCGGTTGTACCATGGCGGCGAAGAAACCGATGACCTGCGGCGAGAATAGGGGACATATAAGGCGACGGCATAGTAAATCTCCTTATAGAGAGTGGCCGTGGCTTCTTCTACACCCAAATGATCAAAGCGAAACGCTGTTTTGCTAAGATGTTCATTTAGGAGGCGGAAATTAGCCTTATGGAAATTGTAAGAAAAGCAGTCAGGGGGTAGAGGGGGCTGGGTTTCATGATCGAGATATAAGGATAAGAGCAGTGGGGGGTGATAATTGTCAATGGTAGAGAGGGCGTGTGGGCTAGGGGCAACTGAGGACATGAGTGGGTCGGTTGTGAACACGAGGTCCAGCTGTCTCGCCATATGATTTGGGACATTGCTAATTTGATGGAGGCCTGAGTCGGAGAGCCCGTTAATAAAAATACGTTCATTAGAACTAGTGGGGTTAGAGACGCAGAAGGCTAGTTCGTCAGCTGATGTCCATTGAAGGTGGGGCAGGTTAAAGTCGCCAAGAACGACGATATCGTCTAATGCGGTGCTTAACACTGTAAGGTTATCTACCGCTTCTATTGCGAGTTCGTATGACGCGGTGGGTCGAGAGGGAGGAATATAAAAACAGATAATAAATAGAGACTTAGGGCGCTTGTCAATTTTAATAGCGACGTAGTCGAGATCCGGAGAAGAAGAGATGGCAATTAGAGATGAAGTGAGTCTGTTATGAGTGGCGAGCAGCACTCCACGGCATGGGGAGTAGGGACCTTCTCGATGAGCGTCGTCATCGCGAAAAACGTTGAAGGAAGGAGGGAATAGTTCAAGACTACTGATACTAGGGATAAGGTTGGTCTCCGTCAGAGCGTATATGTCGAAGGGGAGGGAGTGTGCCTTTTCCAGAGTCGAATGTGTTTTGGAGCGGAGACCCCTAACATTCTGATAGTAGACGGTTATGGGCAGGGTGTTGAAATGATTAGAGGGACCAAAGGGGGGCTGAAAAGGGTCAAAAGTAATATTGATTATTGGGAAAGGTAATTTTGCTGTCAATATACTGGCGAAATGCTGAGAGATCACTTAGCACCTTATTTGGGGGCATATCGAGATTATTATGGAAGTTGATGAATAGGCTGCGAAGGCTAGGGACGTCAGTAGGTAGACCTTCCTGCTGGATGGAGGCCATTACGCTGGTTTTCGTAATACCATCGTAACAGACGGAGTCGGCTTTATCGTGGAGGAAAGCAAGATAGAGGCGTACATTCTCATAGATCACTTTGTTTCTAAATTTAGACAGGGCATACCGGTTGTCCGAAGAATTAATGGTTTGCTGAGTGAGTTTAACAGATGGTGGTAAAACTGGGTCGATTAATGGTCTAGGGGGGGGGGGGTGGGGGCGCGAGATGGGCGCGGGCGAGGACTAGGTGCGGGAAGGAGTGGGGCAAGAGGCGGCCTGGTGTTAGGACCAGTAGGTGAGTGAAGGGAGGAGAGAGGATTAAGAATGTGTGACCTATGGAAGTTAGAATATTTCGCGCCTGTTTTGAGGTCGAAAAGGGGGATGAAATTGGAGACCTGGGCCGAGGGTGGTGTGGGGCGAGCAGGTTTGCTATTATTTTTACGGGGGGCTATATTACGGGCGGACGAGGAGGGGAGTACAGAGTGGTGGTGGCGGACGTGGTTGGGGCTAGGGAGAGGAGCTAGGATCTGGTTAGGCACAGGATATTTCTTGGATCGGCCATTCCCTTGACTGGGTCGGGGTGGGCGTGGTAAGCGAGGGAGTCGAGGGCGCATTGGTAGGGGACGATTTGCTGTTGGGACGGGGAGAGCCTTGGGGGGACGTGCAGGCGGGATAGTGTTGGGGATCGGTTCAGGTGGGCGTCGGTTGGGACTGTATACTGAGAGATTGGGGTGGGTGGGGGTGGGGTGGAGTTTGGTTGCTGGGATGGGGTTGCAGTTTCTCAACGACAGCCTACCAATCCTGCAGCACCCATTTTTGTTCGGGTGGAAAATCCAGTCGAACCTGGAGGGAAGAGAGACGCGGAAACTTGACCCAAAATCGGAGGGAGGAAGCACGGTGCATTCTGTTATGGATATCTTGAATTTTTTACGAAAGTATTCCGAAATCCATTCGGAGCTCGCGGATTTGGGGGCGCCCTTTAGCAGATAAGAGGTTGTTGGGGTATTAGAACGGTTAAGTTTATTAATACGGGCCATCCATTCTTCGCGGGTCCAAGAAGTACCAAAGTGAACAATTGGCGGGTAGACATCCTGTACCGCCACAGAAAACGGAGGAGGGGGTGCTGGTGACTGAGGTGAGGTAGGTAGGCAGGGGGATGCGGTTGCGTTATTGAGTTCTTCAAACAAAGACAACTCACATCGCGGTGAGGGGAGTGGGTTAGTGAATTTAAGTTGTAAGGATGAGAGGGCGCCGTCGAGCTGGCCTAGGGTGGATCGGGAAACCGCAAGCTCGCCAAGGATAGTATCAAGTTTTTGTAGGATATCGTCGAGTATGGGGTCGGGTTCGGGGATGGTAGGGGGGTGTAGAGAGGAGGAACGCAGTAGGGCAAGTCCTTCAGAAAGGCAGTTAAGCCTAGAGAGAATGTTCTCATAAAGGGGGTTAGTATGCGGAACGGGCGGTCGTTTGGAAGTCGACTGAAGGCACCTGTCGAGGTTCAAGCGGATGTTGTCGTTCAGATCTTGTGTGAGTGAGTTGAGGGAGTCGTTTATCGCATGGGTCAACTGGCCAACGACCAATTTATTGCTGTCACCAATGAGGGTCTTGATGTCGGTTAGAGACGCTTGGTGGAGGGAGCCAACGTCATCAATGCACTTAAGACTACTCTCAAGATGTAAGATCCTTTTGGTGATTTCTTTGAGGTTGGAGTTGTGAGAACTCTCGTTCGCGTCGCTGAGGCATTTAATAGCTAGGAGGATGTGGGATAGCGAAATATTAAGACATTCGTCGCAAAAAAAAAAGAAGATTGTCAGGGAATTCCTTTACAAAGTGTGTGTTTCGCTTATTGAGACCCACGCAGGAGGCGTGAAAGGATTTGCCGCAGATGCCATTACAGTTGACAAAGTCAGCATTATCGTCACTAACCCCACAGGTTGAGTTGCCACAAGGCATAATGGGAAAGATTGAGTAAGTGAGAATGTAACAGATAGAATAGAGGAGAGAAGAAAGGGAAATTAAAATCTGAGCTAATTGAGAGAACAGATATGACAAGAATCAAGAACGTTCAGAATGATACGAGGAACAGGCGAGGAAAAAGAATATGACTGAAAAGTTATAAAAAGATAAATTATGATTATAAAGATAGTAAATAAGAGTAAGTAAAATAATAAAAAAGAAGGATAAAGATCTACAAAAAAAAAAAAATAATGAATACAAAGATAGTAAGTAGGAGTGAGTGAAAAATAGTGACATAAATAAAGAAAAACAAAAAAAAAGAAAAAAAAAACGAGAATTACAAATAAAAAAACTAAATAATTAAAGATTAACAGTGAATTAAAAATAATTAAAAAATAAAGAAAAGAAAACGAGAAATTACAATTAAAGATCTAAATAATTAAAGATTAACAGCGAGTTATTATAGTACAAAAAAAAATATATATATGTATATATATATAAAAAAAAAACGAATGAGACAGCCGTGAGTTGAACGTAGGTCCAGCCGTGCCCAAGTCCACCGTCTTCCTCGGTACTCCGGCAAGCTACTTAATAAACAATGGATTATTGAGCCTATTATGTGACGTTCTTAAATCGTATATTATTGAAAAACTAAAAGGTGCCAAATTTAATCCGTTGATGACGGTTATACTATAACCTGTCACTCGATTCTGTCCTCAGCTCTTCTTATTTCTCTTTCAATTTTATAGATACGACATTAAAAGAAAACTTAATTTTAAGAAATTTACAAAGCTCCTTCTGAGCCAGAAGTGAAATTCGTAAGCTCCTTCAGAGCACGAAACACTCGCAAACGAACAACACACACTCGACATTCCTTCTCTTAACCGGCGCGAAAAGCAGACGACACTAACCTCCGCGAAATAAAGCGAAATTGATCGCCGCAAGAAAGGCAGAAACAGCCGCGCATCCGCGAAAAACCTCGATAGTTCTCTCCTCCTCGTACTTCTTGTCCTCCTCCGTACGGAAAAGTTTCTCTCTGTCCGCTCCCAGCAGAGTCGAACACGTAGGATCCTGTGGTGTAGGCCCACCCTTTTACTATCTTTGGAAAATAGAACGAATCCTTTGTGCTAGGCCCATCCCTGAAAATAAAATCTTTGGAATTAGCAGGTCGTTTTACCGCGTTCCACTCGAAAAACTTCTCGAAAAAAGTAAACGCGAACCTCTCGTTAACAAGCGATCCGCACACCGAGCGACAGATTTTCGACGCGAAACTTTTGAAAGTAGATGCCAACCACAAGGTCGCAAGCTCCGATACAGAAAGCGAAAACGTTGAGAGGAAATATAATCGCTCTCCCACAGAGAAAATTAACTCGAGACCCCCCCCAAGTCGACATTAACCACCAGGTCGAAAACCGCGGTTCAAAAAACGCAAATGGCAAACGACGCCCGACCTTCGCCAACGACATCACAGGCTCCTGCCCTCCGTCAAGATGCCGACATCCCATTCCAGCCGGACCACCGCCCACAACTGCGTAACGCAATATTACCGGACTTCACGTCCGATGACCCAGACTACTGGTTCGGTTACGCCGAAAGAGTTTTCAGCGTGGAAGGAATCACCGACGAGGAGGTGAAATTCCTCGTGGTAACACGGGTACAAGACCCAAAATTGCTTCCATATGCGAAGTGTTTAATAAAAACCCCATCTCCGCAACCGTACACGGCGTTTAAGGAAATGGCGACTAACGCCTATAGCGAAACGCCACAAATCGCTTGCGACGTTTATTACGGTCGACCGACACCTCTGGGATGCGACCATCCCAGCGCGCCGCCTATTTCCGTGCGCTGGCTGGCACGGACATGTCCGAGACAGCCTTAACGGCTATATTTAGAGAGTCTTTGCCAGAATACGTTCAGGCAATCGTCGCGCCTCTAGCCGAATCTGGTCTCGATGAGCTAGCGCGACACGCCGAGGCAGTAATGGCCACAGATAGATCCCGAACGGATCTCCAATTCCTTCCGGCAACGAACCACGCGCAAAATCCACCTCTGCCCCAACCACGAACCTCCACGGTAACGTGCACTCATGCAACACAGACGAGCAATGAGATAGAACGCTTAGGCAGGCAGGTCCAGCAGTTGCAAGCGCAACTGAATAACCTCAGCGTGGGGAACAATTCATGGCCTGGCCGTGACAGATCACGGCGACGAAGCAGGTCGCGCGAAAACTTTAGACGCGGGCGCGGTAGATCGCGCACCCCAACCAACGAAAACACCTTGGGCAGGTGTTACTTCCACCATCGTTTCGGGGAACAGGCCAGGAAGTGCAGGCAACCCTGCAACTGGTCACATGTGCCGGCAATACAGGCTAGTTCTTTAAACTAGAACTGCCGACCGTAGAAAAAGCGCAAACGGCCGGCAACCCCCAATTAAGTCGCTTGTCAATATACGATTCGAAGTTAAATATGGACTTCATTATTGACACAGGTGCGGATATTTCCGTTCTTCCGCGCTCATACGCACCTGCAAATCGGTTGCCGGGTAAATTGAGATTGTTCGCCGCGAACAATAGTCCAATTAAAACCTACGGACGAAAATTAATAACTTTAAAAATAGGCCTACGTCGATCAATTCGATGGTACTTCGTAGTGGCCGATGTGACCGAACCTCTAATAGGTTCGGACCTGCTGCGACACTATAAACTAGTAGTGGACGTAGCCGGCAACAGACTGATGGACCCGTTAACGTCTCTCTCTCAGCCAGTAAACGCAAAGGCGGGAGAGGCATTGACGTTAACGTGCACTGTCGCAAACGGACCATTCAGCGATCTGTTGCGAGAATTTGCGGATATAACAGTTCCGCTTAGCAATCCCCGACGCGCAAAAGCCGGCGTTTTCCATCACATTGAAACGCGCGGCCCCCCAGTGAGCCAACGCCCGCGCCGATTGGCTCCCGAAAAATTGCGCGAGGCTCGTGCAGAATTCGAGTATATGCTCGACTTAGGAATCTGCCAGCCGTCCGACAGCCCATGGGCGAGTCCACTTCATCTCGTCAAAAAGAGTAACGGCGAGTGGCGTCCATGTGGCGATTATCGAATGCTGAACGCAGTAACGACACCCGACCGATATCCGATAGCAAACCTGCACGACTTTTCTTATAAGCTGCAGGGGTGCGAAGTTTTCTCGACCCTCGACCTCACGAGGGCGTACCACCAAATTCCGGTGGCTCCCGAAGATATACCGAAAACCGCGGTAACCACACCTTTTGGACTATTCGAGTTCAAGGTGATGACATTCGGTCTCCGAAATGCAGCGCAAACGTTCCAGCGCTACATAGACTCAGCTCTCCGCGGACTTGACTTCTGCTATGCGTATATCGATGATATACTCATAGCATCGAAAAACATGAACGAACATCGCTCCCATTTGAAGCAAGTGTTCGAGCGCCTCCGACATTTCGGCCTGGTAATCAATCCAGACAAGTGCCACCTCGGAGAAGCGGAAGTCAAGTACCTTGGCTATTGTATAAATGGCCAAGGCGTTCGCCCATTACAAGACAGGGTGGATGCACTGATGCAGTTTCCCCGCCCCAAGAATGTGCGAGAACTTAGGCGTTATCTGGGCATGTTAAACTTTTATCGCCCAACGCTTCGAAACGCCGCACAGGTCCAGGCTCCTCTTAACGAATACCTATTAGGAGCCAAACGAAACGACAAACGACCGATTCAATGGACCGAGTCAGCTGATCAAGCTTTTCGCTTATCAAAAGAACAGCTGGCGAATGCAACTTTACTTCGACATCCCATCGAAGGAGCCCCATTGTCCATACAGTGTGACGCTTCCGACACTGCAATTGGGGCCGTACTCGAACAAGAGTGCGATGGTAAATGGGAACCGCTGGGCTTCTTCTCAAAAAAATTGAACCCGACCCAGCGACGATACAGTGCCTACGACAGGGAGTTACTAGCGATTTACTCCGCAGTAAAGTACTTCCGGCACATGGTCGAAGGACGCCAGTTGACGATCAAAACTGATCACAAACCACTGGTGTACGCTTTCCGAAAGAAAGCGGAAAGTTCAACTCCACGACAGGAACGGCACCTGGATTTCATCGGGCAATTTAGTACCCGAATCGAATATGTTCCAGGTGCAGACAACGTAATTGCAGACGCTTTTTCGCGTATCGATGCAATTAAACTCCGTGCGCAAATCGATGATGCCGACTTGGCACAAGCGCAAGGAGAGGACCATCAACTCGAGTCCCTATTGAAAGCGGAGACAGCACTAGTTCTGCGTAAACTTCCTTTCAACGACTCAAACGATGAAGTCTGGTGTGATGTATCGACAGGGACAGCTCGCCCCTACATCCCAGAAAAGTTTCGAAGGAATGTGTACGAAACATTCCATAACCCAGCCCACCCAAGCGGACGCGCAACCGCTGCAGCCGTCCGACGTAAATTCGTCTGGCCACATATGGCCAAAGACATAACAAATTGGGCACGCAATTGTTTGCAATGTCGGCGTTGCAAAGTCGATCGACACAACGTGCTACAACCAGCACAGTTTAAGCTCCCCGAGGCACGATTCGCCCATGTACACATCGACATTGTGGGACCGCTTACGCCGTCGAGAGGTTACATGTACCTCCTGACAATGACCGATCGCTTCACTCGGTGGCCAGAAGCAGTGCCACTACGAACAGTGACCGCAGAGAATGTGGCCAAAGCATTCTATTCGACTTGGGTCACACGTTTCGGCGTCCCAGCTACTATCACAGCCGATCGAGGACCACAGTTCGAGGCAGCGATTTTCAGGCAGCTGACCGATCTACTCGGCTGCCAACAAAGCCATACGACAGCTTATCACCCCCAGTCCAATGGGATGATTGAACGATGGCATCGCTCACTGAAAGCCTCACTGATGTGTCACGACGATAATCAATGGCTGGACGTACTACCAACAGTTCTTTTAGGCTTGCGCACAAGCATAAAAGAAGACCTGGAAGCCTCAGCAGCAGATCTGACTTACGGAACCAATCTGCGCCTCCCAGGAGAGTTCTTCGCCGATGGAGAACCACCGCTCGAACAGTTGCCAAATTTGGAAAACCTACGCAAACTCATGCGAAAGGTCAGGGCAACACCTGTCGCCAGACACGGTTCCAAGAGGATATTTGTTCACCCAGAGATGGACAGCTGCACGCACGTCTTCATCAGGGTGGACAAAGTTAGGAAACCTCTAGACCGCCCTACGAAGGGCCATACAAGGTGCTGGATCGAATAAACGACCGTGTTTTCTCCGTTGACATCGACGGCAAGCCGTACACCGTCAGTGTCGAAAGACTGAAACCGTGCCACCTGGAACTACCACCAGATACCGTACTGGGAGAAGTGCATCAACAACCAGCTGTGGCAGCCGAAACCTGCCCCGTATACCACCGACCAAACTCCCACGAAACATCAGGCACGGCAAGAGTCGAGAATCAACCAAACCCTCGCGAAATGGTCGCGCGGGGGGCATCGGACATCCTACACGGACCGATAAGGCGGCAGCGCCCCCGAGATCTGCGCGCACAAGAAGACGCTGCGAAGATTCTCAATGTACGGCAACCTAAAACCCCAACCACTGACAAGCGAAAAAGAACAACGAACGCGATAGCTTTCGCTCCTCTACCACCCAAACACCGCCCATTACGGAAGGGAGCACGCCCATAAAACTCGACTACACCCCCAAGCAACTAACTACTTCATATCGTGACTACGTCACTAGGGGGGGGGGGGGGGGGGGGGGTGATGTAGCGTCCTACGAACGCACAATTCCGCCCAGGTAAGGTTCCAAACCTTCAAGGAACTTACTTACCTTATCCAGTACACGTGCCCACAGACACGTGTCCCCAAAGCTCTTAATCAGGCCTGTAACAAGGGCATAGGAAGCTGAAACAATGTTGAACCCGACATCAAAAAAACAAGGAACTTAACGTTCAAAAACTTTCAGCATCGAGTCAACGCATCCATTCATAGTATGCAAAAACAATTCCAGATTACAGGCCATAAATCTTCCATCCAAAGCATCTGCACGATGTTTACCAGGAATTACATTTTTGGTAGATAAATAACAACGGATGCATACGCTGGCAGCTAAACGCAAGAAAGCATATCGCCTATCCGCGGCCAAAATTGTAAACAACCGTAATTATCGCAACAAGATAATTCGGAAGATTTACAAGTCCAACGCCAACAAAGGAAATACTCCGGTCCCACGATTCCTTTCTAAAAATTTCACACCCATTAGAAGGATCTAATGGAATTCGGTTGTGTTTACAAAGGCAAACAACCACGGGCTGTACGCCCGAACAATCATCTCCGTTGTGCGCGCCAGATGTTTTATGCAAATAGAGGCGGCACACAATCGACAGGCGTCGATCCGAACTTCGATCACCACCACGGATGGTGATGATGATATAAGGATGTATGCGTCGAGGGACTTTCTCCTTTTCAGGCACCTAAATTTCCCATGGGCATTAATAGCATGCCGCTAACAGATACTGTGGAAAATTCTGTTAGCGGATGAAATGAAAGATTTCTTCTGGAGACGTAGATACGACCTGTATCAGTTTTTGGGTTTCGGATGGAGATGGTCAGTAAGATTTCGATCGTCAACGCGACGAGGAGGACACCGAGAATCCAACGAGGAGGCCAGTCCGCGTATTGAATGAAATAAAAGAAAGGAACGTCAAGTGTGTGATCGGGCGTGCGAAATTATGCCTAGTGATTTGTCCGTGTAAACTTTTTTAAACAATAAAAATAAATCCACAGGTTAAGGACAAATATCCTTGTGTTTCATGTGTTCAGTGCCACATTCGTCCCGGTTTCGTTTTGTGTTTTAAAATTTTCTGCGCACAGTGTTCGGCGGATCACTGCCTCAACTTCGACATAGACACCAACATCCACCAAAGTACTTTCTTCGATCCTTTTTAACATTTACATTAGCGACTTATTAGATGCACTTCCGCAGGCTATTGCGTATGCAGACGATCTCATAATTTACAGAACAGCTCCAAAAGTTGAGATCATAAATAGTTTAATACAGCGAGACCTCATCAAAGGGCAGCGATATTGCGACGACTGGAAACTTTAGATCAACTTCCAGAAATGTGAAGCCATCCTGTTTATAACCCCATTATATAAAGCCACGAACGCACAAGGAAAATCTGCCGAAAGCTAGTTATTGTGGGGCCGCATGGAGGTAAACTGGAAGCCAAGAGTGTAGTTAAATACCTTACATCTGGCTAGATCAATGTCTGTATTTCAACCGACATGGAGAGGCTGCTGTGGCCAAAGCTAGGAAAACTGTTGCTATGACAAGGAGGCTATTGCACAGTGGCCAACTTGACAGCAGGGTAAATATGTTATATGCTACATGATGCTAACCAGGCCAATGCTCATATATGGTTGTCCAGTATGGTTTAACATAGGTCCAAATGTGATGGAAATGATTCGGGTGTTCGAAAGGAAGTGTCTCAGAAGTTGTCTCAGATTATATCGAACACCGGAATCGGACTATAAAAAGTATTATTCAATGATTATATAATGAAGCCCACATCAATAGGGTGGATAATTTTATGATCAAATTAATCAGAGGACATATTGTGAGACCAAAACCCAATGACTTAATTTTCGGGGCTTATTATCCAAATACTTTGTACTATGAGAGCGTGTGTCGCAACGGCTTTGTTCGACCAGAGGCGTTCCTTGATTTGGACATGAATGGGCTTACCCAGGATGGATCCGCAATTCTGCTGATGTATCATGTAAGTAGATCATCCGCAGATGGTGCTACGACCGGGACGTCACACGCTCCGAAGCAGATCTCTTGCGCTTCAGTAGGGTTATCTCCCACTGAGACCGGGACGATAATATTAAACAGCACCAGCCTGATTACCAATGTGGGTAGAATCACTGCATCATCAGCCAGCTTACTTTCTAGAATTAGGGTGGTGTAGGGTTATAATTTTATATTAGCTTTTGCTTACCCGGATTGGGGGAGACGGTGTCGCTCTGTTCCGCTGGTCTTTAATGGCAGGATTGGTCCTGGTGTAGAAGTTCGTCCCAACAAATACAATAAGTGTAATCAACGGTGAACAAGACAAAATACAGCAATGAGTTTTGTTTTAAAAGTTTAAATTTATTTTTCTTATATTTTTTGGCCGTGGTTTCGGCCTCCGGATTTCGACTGATCTCGAATACAAAAAAAAAAAAAAAAAAAAAAAAATTAGGTGGCGAGAGGCCGACTTTAGGGAGACAAGGACAAATGTGTCCTTCATCTTGTCTCTGGCTTCTGGTCATCTTGTGATAACCAGAATCAGCCACACCCGTGAGGATGTTGGGCTCGCTCTTAAGTTATCTGAAAAGAAATGGGACGGACATATCTAACGATCGTGTGGACAGGGTTAGTTCAATTGTTCTCTAACTACTTGGATGGGGGGGTGGTGGGAACGAAATCGTACAAGACCGGCAGGTCTTGAGTGCGGTAGTAAACGCAGATCAGGTTTTTGGCGTCTGGTAATCTGCGTTTTGGTCGGTGTGGGTGTGTGTGTGTGTGTTTGTGCTGTCTTGTACTGTGCGTGCGAGTTTGTAGTGTGTCAGCAGTAGACCCTATGGGATGGGTCCAGGAATCCTTTATTATAAAGGAGAATGTTGTTGGGAAGGGCGCTTTCTTCAGTTTTGTACTGGAGAAGAAATTGTGGTGGTCTAATCCGAAAAGAACGAAAGAGGGAAAGGTCTGAATGCTTTCGAGGTACTTATATGCTAATTCTAGCAAGTACTCGTCGATAGGGCTAATGGAGGCGCCTTCGTATAGGTGAGAGTTTGGGTAATGGCGACCGTCAGGCCTTCTAGAGTGGTTGGTGCATCTTCTGAGGAGTTTTCTTTCGAAAACTCGAAGTCTTTCCATTTGGGCCGAAGATATGCAGGACGATATGGGAAAGGCGTATGATATTCCAGATCGGATTACCTGCTTATATCAGACAAGCTTAACTTTGGTGTCAACTTTGTTGCTCCACTTCAAGATGTTGTGCAGTTGCTTAGACCGCCCGATGCCCCTTTGGAGAATGTGGATCACATGTTTGATGAAATTCATTTTTGGGGTATAAGTGACCCCAAGATATTTCATCCTGTCCTGTGGTCTAATCGTAGTGCCTCCTATTTGTATTCGGATATTCTGTGAATATCGAGAAATTAGTTAGGAGTGTTTACTACTCAGAATTATAGCTACTGCTTTAGATGGGTAAAGTCGAATTTTCCATTGACGGTAATACTGATACAGTTCGTCTAGATGACGGTTGAGTCAGTTTGTTGTAGTTTTGGGCTTTTAGATGACGTGTACACCAGGACGTCATCCGCATAGCATATCTGGTTTACTCTACCGTCCACAAGGCGAGGAATATCTGAGATGTGAATATTAAAAAGGAAGGGGCCTAGAATGGAGCCCCGTGGTACGGCTGCGGCTGTGTTGAAGCTTTCCATTCACCCGGACGTGAAAAGTTATGCTTCGAACGAGCTGGTAGATGATACTGAACACCGTTCTACTGAGACGAGTGTTCAACAATTTAAGGACGAGACCTTCGATCCACGTCATGTCAAATGGATTTTCAAGTTCCAGTCTCACCGCGATGATGGGTTCCTTATTATAGAAGCGTACGCAGACGTGGTTTTGAAGTACGTTGAGTGGTGAGTGCTGTGGACTATTCTAAAACCTATTTGGAAGTTAAGTATTAGGTACTTGGTAGTCACAAAGGTGTTTAGGTTCCTGTATATGAACTTTCCATATTTGCTGATGCAAGTGAGGAGCGAAATGGGGGGGGAGCTTGAGGTGTTATATGCTGGTTTCCCAACTTTTCTTATTGGATAAACAATAACTTGCTTCCAAGCTTGGAGAAAGTACCCCATGTTGTAGGTATAGTTGCACAGAATGGAAAGCTTTTTAAAGCAGAAAGCTGTCGCAACGAATGTTGCCGTTACCAAATTTCTTCTTATGGTTTCGCCATTTAAGTACTTTCTGTGGGGTATTTGGTGTGACGAAACCGTGACCATTATCACGTGTGTCATCTAACTATGCAGTGTTAGCTGAGTTGAAGACAGCAGTTGACTCGTTAAGATTCTCTATTGTAATTTGTTGTGGACATCCGAACTAATGATTACATTAGTATCCGGGTCGCCATCCTCGAGAGTGAGCCTGTGATTATTTTCAAAAGTCTCTCCGATGATGTTCAGTTTATTGCTGTCATTATTGATAAAAACACCGTTGTAGATGATTGGGCCAGTGTATCTTGGTTTAATGATTAGTACTGCGTGAAGATCGAAGAGCGTATATGCCTGAGAAAAATCCACTTAGAAAGATATGAGGAAGTCAACGCAGAAAGATACGCGACAATTCGGAAATAGACAATAAGACTTTTCAAACGAAAAAACGCGAATGCGAAAAGACTCGGCTCAAATAAATCCTAGAAAATGCTAGAGCAAAGACCATCAGAGGTATGTATGCTGGCATAAACTCAATTAGAAATGGATATCAAAGGAGACCCAAAGTAATTCGAGACGCAAACGGCTGTCTGATCACAGAAACAAACAATATCGTGACAAGATGGAAGCAGCACTTTGAAAACCTGCTCAATGTGCGCACCCATCAACCACAAATAAACGCACCAGAGGTATATACAGCCGACGCAATAAATCGATTGAAAAACAACCAGCCCCCCCCCCCCCCCCCGGAGTCGACTGCATACCGACAGAGATTGTGAAGCATGGAGGAGAGGCTACCGCTCGAAAGATGCACCAACTCATCAAAACAATATGGGATAATGAAGTCACTCCGGAAGAATGGAAAACCTCAATAGTCGTCCCCATTTTCAAAAAAGGTGACAGATCTGACTGCGAAAAGTACAGAGAATATCATTGCTCCCAAACGCATACAAAATACTAACAAATGTCATACTGGCGAGAATCACACCGTAAGCAGAAGACATATTGGGAGACTACCAATGCGGATTTCGTAGGAACCGGTCAACAAGCGACCAAATGTTCACAATAAGGTAACTACTGGAAAAGAAGTGGGAATACGGAGAGACGGTCCATCAACTATTCGTTGACTTCCAAAAAGCCTACGACTCAGTCGCAAGGCAAAGACTGTACCATACTGTAGTTGGGCTGGGAATCCCAAACAAAAATGCTGCCCTCATTAAAATTTGCATGAACGAAAACAAAGGGAGAGTTAGAATAGAAAACCACCTCTCAGAACCATTTGAAATTCGGGGCGGACTAAAACAGGGAGATGGCCTATCACCGTGTCTTTTTAATCTTATGCTCGAGTAAGTGGCGTCTCTAACAGATACACACACAAACACAAGCAAATAGTGAAGAACACCGAACGTAAGTCGAATAAGATCATGCATCAGAGCCGTATACCATAGCGATACAATAACAATTCTCATCAGTGGAATATACTTGCGTTTAAAAATCGAATTCTAAAATCGGCCAGTAGCCTGATGTGTTACGCTTAGGTTCAATTTTTGGCGATTCTAACTGTCATAGCGTCAGTTCGAATCACACGTTCTTCACTATCATTTTCAAACGCTATAATTATGTCATCAGAGAGGTACAAGACGACAACATGACCCGATCATCCCTGAACGGGGTCACACAAGTGCTTGCACATACGGATAACATCACCGTTCTGGGCTCGAGTATGTTATCAGAAAGGTACAAGACGACAACATTGCCGGATCATCACCAAACGGGGTCACACAAGTGCTTGCATATGTGGATGACATCGTCGTTTTGGGTGACAACCTAGAAACTGTAAGTAAAAACAATAAAATCATCATGCAAGCGGCAGAAGAGGTGGGCCTAGGAATAAATGAAGACAAAACAAAATATATGATTATGGCGAGAGCAGGTGGACTTTAGGGAACACATATAAACGTCAGAGGCAAGATATATGGAAATACTTAAAGAATTTAAATATCTGGGAACGATACTGACGGCCAGTAACGAAATGTTGAAGGAAATTAACAAAAGACTGCATGCCGGTAACCCTACTTGGCACGCAGTCAGTAAACTGCTGAAATCCAAACTGCTATCATGTAATACTCGTATAAATATCCGTGTCTATAGAACCATAATCATGCCCATTACTCTATACGGATGCGAAACATGGGCTCTCACAAAAACGGGAAGAAAACAAATTCCGCGTATTCGAGAATAACGTTTTAAGAGGTATCTTTGGAGATAAATATGACGAGGAGGCTGGACAACGAAGGAAATTCCACAACCACGAATTGGAAGAACTAGACCGCAAACCTACAATAGTGAGAGTAATCAGGTCGCGAAGATTAAGATGGGACGGACATGTGGCGCGAATGTGTAACAATAGAACCGTGCGTAGAATTCTTGATGGTAAACCAAGAGGAAAGAGACCGACAGGACGGCAGCGTCGGAGATGGGAGGACAATGTTAGGTTTGACCTTGAGGAGATCGGATCAGATGGTCAAGCGTGAAAGGAGAGCGCACAGGACAGGGAACGATAGCGGAGTCGAGTCGGTGAGGTCATGAACTTCTGGGTTCCTACAGGCTAATAAATGGTAGTAGTAGTAGTAATAGTATGATAAATTGGATATAAAAAAATATCTGCGAGATGGGTGCCGCATTTGCTCTCAGCTAAGAACTTTTGGAGGGCATGCGGCACAACCCCGATCAGATTTTGGACAGATTAGTAACTGTAGATGAAATATGGATACACCACTACACTCCCGAGACGAAAGAACAATCAAAAAACTGCATTGTTAAAAGCGAACGGGCTTCCAAGAATGCAAAGACGGTAAAATCAGTTGGAAAGTTTATGGCTACTGTGTTGTGGGGTGCACGTGGTATTATCTTCATTATCTATTTGGAAAATGGAAACTCGATAACTGGACAGTATTATGTCAGCTAAATGAGAAAATAAAAGAAAAGCTTCCTCATTTGCTAAAGACATATCGACCTGCCCTCGTACATTTAACAAACCCAAAAAAAAGAAAGAATTGAAGACATTTATGATAAAAAAAAATTATAAAAAATTGAATCGGTCCGCAACAGGAGTGCGGGGACTATGCAAAGCTTGACATTAAAGAAATTGCGTTAGAAGAGGAAGCGTGGAGGGAAAGTACACAAGACAGGGAACAGTGGTGTAGCCGTGTTAGTGAGGTCATGAACTTTCGGGTTCTTACAAATTACTAAATAAAAATAATAATAAGAAAACCCTAAACATTGTATTTTGTTATCCTAAAATTATATAGGGTGGGCCATACATTTTTGGAAAAATTTCAACACTTGATTTCTTAAAAACCGTTAGAGGGAGGGGCACGCGAGTGGCTGGGAATTGTGCGTCGCTTCATGCAATTTTAGTCATGATGGAACGCTTCACGGGACAACAGCGTGTTTTTTGTGTAAAACAATTTTACAAAAACAACGATTCCTACTTTTACGTTACTGTACGTCGCCTATTTAGATTTGAATACGGATTGCGCCGTCTAAGTGTAAGTGGGTGTCAATGTGTTAATTTAATCAAAGCTTGGGTCAAGAAGTTCGACCAAACGGGATCGACAACGCATATTAAACAAACAAGGCGGCCGCGTTCATGATGAAGCAATGAGGACATTCGGGAGGTTGAAATTTCCGTACCTCGCAACATGTGTCAGCGAGTTTTCCAAAGTTTTGCGTAGTCGATTGCAGGAGTGCCAACGACGAGACGGGGCACATCTCGACGATGTCATTTAAAAAAAAAATTTCAATAAACGTTTATTACGTTAAATAAATGATCAGCAAAATAACATTTGTAGTTTTATTTCTATTCATGTTTCAAATGTGCATACATTTATGGCCCACCCTTTATTACTGTACGATAGATATAATAAAATAATAGTGCAATGTGAAATATAATTAAGAAATAGTATTGTAAAAATATATTTTAGCATCAAATCTAGAAATGTAAAAGTCTTTTTGTTTTAATGTTAAAAAAAGAAACAGTTGTATCATCTTATAAACTAAAAATATTATATAAAGCAAAAAACATCTAAATTCTCATATAAATATTTCCGTCTTACCTTTATAATGGATGCCCACTAAATATCCGGACACATTTGCCTTGTAATTTAATCCATTGGGGATGTTGTATGCTCCAGGCGGCAGCAATCAGTAGGGTGACCCTTAAATTAGAAGTTATTTTTAAAGTTATTCTATTTTTGGAGAGGTCTCTTTGAGGAACATTTCAAACATCACATTAAATGGATAGCGGCAATCAGCGACGCATGCCTGGGTATTCATTAACCTTTTTGCCGATGTACCACATGCTGCTTTGATTCCCTGTTCTTATCGTGGTATATCGTGCCTCAGGCATGTTTGAATGCAATTACAATGGCACGTGATGAAACCGGCTGAGATAAATCTTCAACTTTTGATAGAATATCGCCCACATATTTTGCCTCATGGATTTAGTTATGATTTTTATTTGACCTAATGATGCTTACGATGATAGGTGGCAATCTTTTTGTAAAATTAGAAACACGAGCCTTGCGTGCTTAACAATTGTCCACATTTGTGTGAAATCTTTTAGGTAATGATTTATCTTTAACCGAAATCTTTGGTAATAACAATACTTTGGTTAACACCATTCCAGTTAGATTAATAAAAAGGACCATAAACTAAAGACTGCTACACACTAGTATGCGCACTTTATCAAAGAGACTTAGTGGACAATTAATTTAAATGTAATAGATAGAATTGTCAATTGAATGTTTAATTGTTTTACTTCTAATTTTCGGTTGTGAATTCTACACTAATTTGTGGCTTCATTTTTTACTTGATTGATATCCGACACTTTCAGATGATAAGCTGAAGAGCAGTTATCAACTTGGTTGAGCAAATTCAACCTATTGCATTTCACTGTGTATATAATATAAAGCATTCACAAAACTATCTCAAACGTTTTTTTAGTACGAAATCATATCTTTCTAACACTATCTAGCGTAACCCGATCGCGGAAAAATAGTGGATTTATTTTTACTACAACTTATATATCACAACTATTTACTTATGAAGCAGTGCGTTTAAAATTAATATAATATCATATTTCATTTAAATGTTGTTTGATTTGCGTTTTGCAAATCGTCTGAAATGGGGTCAAGAACAATGAGTCGTTCTTTTGCCGTGCAGTGATGCTGTTTCCGTGTGAATAACGTCCGAAACAATTGATACCTGCTGGAATCAACTCTTAAGAAATTTGCTAAAATGAAAAGATTACCTTTAATTCCAAATTGGATGTAGTGCTCTAAAAAGCCCTACCACCTTTTTCCCCCATTCCTAATCTAAAATCCTAGCTATAATACGCTAAAACACATAAACCTATCAAAACCCGAAAAAACCCAAACATGATTCAAAATTCGCAATAAACGAATCAAACATTCGTTTATTGCCTAACATTTGCCCCCACGGCATTATTAAATCCAAAATCTCGAATTAAATTAAAATTCACAATAAACGAATCCAATATTCGTTTATTGTTCTACATTTGCTCCACAGCATCACCCAAATCTAAAATTCAGAGATCGTTATCTCTATCCCAAAAATTCCATTGAGTTAAACAAACAAAAAACTCAAAAGCAGATACATTCACAGATCTGCGCGATAGTTTCACAAGAATTCAAGAAATTGAATTCTTATCTAAAGTCAATACAACATCTCGCTCGAGACCGCCACTTTACTTCGGAACGTTCATGCAGTCAGACATACTGATCGTGTGCTCGTGTACAACCAAGATTGAAAAAAAAAAAAAAAATTGAATTCGTAGACGTTAAGTCGTTGACGATCGATCGCGTTCACATCGAACCTTATGTGATATATTGCGTTTGTTCGTGAGTGTTGCGACAAATTATAATTACAAAAAAAAAAAAGCACGTGTAATTTTCGCTGGATGCCGTAGTCGAAATCTGTCTTCACAGATGCCAGACAACGACCCGAGCGCTACCCTGGAATATCTATTGGAACGGAAGAGAAGAGCCATTGAAACTCTTCAAAACTTATCTAAGAAGACCACAAAAATGGAAAATCCAGGAAAACACATGGACTACGAACAAAAATTCCACGAAGCCGTGGAATACATCCAACAGCTTTCAGCAGAGGTGAAACAACTCCGGGAGGAAATTCACTCCCTAAAGCAACCCACCCAAAACAGCGACGCCTTCTCCCAGCTTAAACCATAAAACATCTCCACCCAAACAACAATCATCAGCCGATAAGGAATCCACCAAACAAGCCAAGCCGGCACCGAGTCCCCTGCCTACCCAGCACAAAAACGAAAGACCACCGCCAATCTACATCAGAAGCCCGACCAGCACCAAAACACTAATTCAAACCCTGCAAAATGCCCTGGATCACCGGAATTTTAGCACCAATGCAAAAGGATCTAGGACTTCAATAACAGTCAGATCATTACTCGATCATGATAGGGCAGTTAAAGAACTGTTGGAGGAGCAATATCAGTTCTTCACCTTCCAGCATCCGAACAGCAAACGAGCTACCTTTATTATAAGGCACATCGATCCCGAATGGACCAACGAAGAAGTGGGCCTGGAAATCGCTAGGATATGTCCACAAATAAAGATCAATAAGCTGGACTACTTCCAAACACCGTACATGAGGACAAACAACGTAAAAAACCTCCGGATCATACAAATCCTACCTAATCAGGACATCAAGCAACTTAAACAAATTAAATATTTGTTTACCCAAAAAATCACAATCGAAGAGCCCCACAAACAAGAAATTCTTCATTGTAAGCGATGCCAAGAATCAGGACACTTGGCGGTCTCATGCCACCAGCAAAGACGTTGTGGCAGATGCGCAGAGGAACACGAGCTCGACGAATGCAAGGTAAATCCACAAGGCCTGGAACCTGAAACAATACACACCGTCAACGCTGATGGATCCATTACCAACAAAAAGATCACAGTTAAATGCTGTAACTGCGGAGGCCCTCATCCGGCAAATTTTTCCCAATGCCCTCAGAAGCTAAAACTTCTGGAAAGACGGAAATTAGCAACAACTATTAAATCAACAACAACGAAGCCAACAGCATTGCAGGAAACGAAGTCAACCCGACCCGGAATATCGTACGCGGATGCAGCAAGAGGAAACCTCAACACTACCACTCCCCCTAACAACAATACTGAAAACTTCAATCTGGACATCATGGGATACATCCAAAGCTTACAAGCCATGCTACCTTCGCTGAAGAAGATGTCAGAAATAGAGAAAAAAGGTCAGATTCTTTCACTAATAACTTCCCATATTCTTTCCAGCTCTCTCTAAACTAACCATTATCTCCCTCAACACAGAATCCATTTACTCTAACATACGTAAGCAACACCTCCGGTTGTTTGTTGAAAAGTTTTCCCCAGATATCCTCTTCCTTTCAGAGACCTGGCTCAAACCAAATTGCCGAGTTTCAATTCCCAATTATACTTTAGTTTCTAACCCCAGAACTAATGGATCTCATGGAGGTACCGGCATCTTAATTCACAAAAAATTTCAATTCAGTGAAATTAGATTCACCTGTGTATCCAGCATTGAATACACAGCAGTAAAACTTTTCTGTGAGAACAATAAAGTGCTCGTCTTAGCATCCATTTATATTCACCCTTCACGACAACCAGATTTCCCAGATACTGACATTTCGCAGATTATCCAACAGCCCGTTCCCGCTCCATTTATAATCGGAGGTGACTGGAATGCTCGTCACACAGCATTCAATGATAATAAATGCAACAAATATGGTCGCCAATTGCTAGCCCTCCTCCAGTCTTATCCATATACTTACATTGACTCCCCATTACAGCCAACTCGTGTCTCTAGCTCAGCCAGGTCATTAATCGACTTCTTCCTCAAGTCCGACGATGTTTATTCAGCGGGTCCACCTACAGTCTCCTTTATATTTCCTTCTGATCATGGTTCCGTTCACACCACGATCCAAATCCCCTCTCTCGATCCACTATACTCGTCAAACCCTGTCCCAAACTTCACTAAAACAAATTGGAGAAAAGTCAATAGGGACATAGCGATAAGTTTCTCTGACTTGTATATCCCTGAAGCATCTAACTTACTCCCTACTGAAATCGATCAAGCATCTTTAAGAATAGAGCATATTCTTAAGGAGGCTCTCAACAACAACACCCCGACAACCATTCCTCATAACTATTTAGGATAGCCTTTGCCCAGCATCCTAACCAAATTATTGCGCCTTAAAAAGCAGCTCCGCCGTAAACTTCATACAAGATACTGCCCCTTTATTAAAAGCCAAATCCAACTCCTATCCACTCTGATAAATGAGCAGTTGAAAAAATTCGCAGATGAAAACTACATCTCCACACTTAAAAATATCAAACCAAATCGGGATCTTTTCAAAAACATCAACCAATTAACTGGTCGTAAATATAAACCCCGAATTGACCATCTCATTAACCCGATCAGCAATAATATTGCCCAGTCCGATTCGGACGTAGCAAATTGCCTCGCAGAACACTTTGCAAAGATCCATGAAAATAATTCTCTCTCAACTCCTGGCTTCGAAAACACAGTAAACGAATACATCTCAAACAGATTATTCCCATCTTTTACTCCTTTCATTGGTGAATTCAACAACACAAACATAGCTTCACACCCCTTAGACACTACGAATTTTCTAACTGCGGACGAATTATCCGAGATCGTAAGATCAGGAAATAACAAAAAGTCAACTGGATTAGATGGAATCCCACGTCTTCTATTTAAAAGGCTACGCCCACCGAATCTACTTCCCATCCTCATTCTTCTTAATCATATAATTAATGCATCGCACTTCCCAGAGAACTGGAAAACTGCGGTACTAATTCCTATTAAGAAGCCCGGTAGTAGTAATAGCTCTTGCAATTATCGTCCAATATCTCTATTAAGTACACTAAGTAAGATACTGGAACGCAAGATCTACCAAAATCTTCTCTCATTTGCCAATGAGAATGCCCTCATCCCTAACTGTCAGTTCGGATTTCGTAAGCGACAATCCACATGTCATGCTCTACTAAAACTCACACACGATGTTACAACTGGTCTCCAAAACCAAAGCCCTACTGTGTGTATATCTCTCGATATTTCTAAGGCGTTTGATTGCGTCTGGATCTCAGGGCTTCTGTACAAACTGCACTCCATATTTAATCTAAACTCTCACACAACAAAGCTCTTAGCCTCATATCTTTCTGCCAGAAAATTCGTTGTGAGAATAAAATCTTCTGTCTCAGTAACCCACACCATAACCGCGGGTGTTCCCCAAGGCTCCATTTTAGGGCCAATTTTATATCTGTTATATACCTCAGATATTCCTCAACCCGTATCTCCTAATGTTGTGATGCTGAATTATGCTGATGATACATTAATTTACTCTAGCAGCAAATTTGTTAAGGCTGCAAGAAACCGCATTAACAACTTCCTCCCTAACCTATCAACATACTTTAATAAGTGGAAAATCCACCTTAATCCAAATAAAACGCAGCTCATAGTGTTCAAGGGCAAAAACGAGCACTGTACAAACAACACTAGACGCTGCCACAACAAAATTAAAATTCAACTGAACAACACTCTGATAAAACCCTCCAAAACCCTAAAATATATGGGAATCACTTTTTCTAATAACTGGTCTTTTTCCTCCCACATTAAAAATTCCCTTCAAAAAGCCACAATTCAGCTTAATCTCTGTACAAGAGTAATGTGGAAACCTAATAGTCTCTCTCACAAAGTCAAACTGCTCATTTACAAACAAATTATCAGCCCCACACTCACGTACGCGTGCCCATTGTGGTACCATATCACTCCCTCCCAAATGGAGAAATTACGAGTATTCGAAAGAAAATGCTTTAGGTATGTCTCTGGGTTACATCGTCGTCCTAACTCCTATAAGTACTATAGTAACGTCGAACTCTACAATACCGCTGGTATCGAGCGCCTCGATAGACGATTCCTCGAACTGTCTATCAAATTTATAGAAAACCTACAAAATAATCCCAATCCCATAATAACCTCGCTCTTAGAGAACCCTCTAGATATCAGAACTAACTACCCCAACTGTCTCCACACCAGAGCTATCTTCGCCTCAGGCAGACTCGTAAATGATTCAAATGAGATCATATACCACAACACCGAAGTTACCCCTAACCAGTTCAAATACTGTAACGTCCAACCATTTTCCAACATCCTACGCTTTTCCAACGAACAACCGGAGAGAAATACTCTACCTCTAACACATAACTGACCTCATTCCACATCCTTTAATTCATAACATATATCCCATTAATTATAAAACTTTGTTTATGGCTTTAGGAAAATCATACTGTAATCAGGCTAAATTAGGTTAAGTTATTTATATAATTAGGATTAAGTTTAGATTAAGTAAAGTTGAAAAAACAACTTCCTGGTTTTCTGACCTTTTCCAGGAAGATAATACCACTAAATTTATAAACACGCATCTATCTTATATCTCATAAAATATTGTTTGGAAAATGTATATATTATTATAATAATTACATGTAAGCAATTGTTACAAAATTAATTTTAAGTCACTGTATTACTTAAATGTACGAATTCTAATTATGGTTAATAAATACAGTTTTGAAAAAAAAAAAAAAAAAAAAAAAAAAAAAAAATTGATCTCCGGGCCGCAGTCAATCGATCTTAGTCCCTGGAGGAAATATCCCAGGAGAAAAACTAACGAAAATAATTGGAAAAATAAAACTCTTCAATTTGTAAAAGAAAACAACACGAATTTTTCATTTAGCGGCCAATTGATAGCTAAGTATCACCTGGCCTGGAAGACCAAGAGAAGACCAAGGAGAAAGGCCCAATTAAGACAGTTACTCTTCCCTCAGGTATACGAGGAAGCACGGTAACGACCCCTTTTGTAGGACGAGTTTCAGGAGCGGTCAAATTTTAAGAGATCGCCTTGTCCTTTTAAGGACCAGGAGACACGCTTCCTGGAACAAAACCCCTACAACGAATACAACATGGATCCTCCAGGTGATTGAAAAAAAGGGGCTCTTCAATTCAATTATAAATATAGTATTTATTTTGTATGATGGGTTCGATTTTTACCGATTACAAAAGACGAACTGGATTCATCAAATAACTAAAAGGAAGAGAAATATAAACGTAAAAATCATTGGCGAATCATCTGACTCCAAGGGATGGTCATCAGGACCAGGGACGGGAGGGTCCTCTTCCAGTGGGAGGATACTTATTTTTGTGATGGGTCTGATGAGTGTGCCCGTAGTGGTCCGCAGGGTCACCACTCCCACGAGACCGTCCCGGCCCGGATGCACCTCAAGTATTCGTGCGAGGTTTCATTTGCAGGGAGGAACCAATTCCGTCCGGATCACACACAATTGGCCGACAGTGATCTTGGTGTTTTTCTGATGCCACTTTGATCGGTGTTGAAGGTTTTGCAAGTACTCGGTGGACCAACGCAACCAAAAGTGTTCGTACATGTTACTGAGCAGTTGCGGCCGGGAAAACCGTCACTTCGAAGTTTTGACTGTGGAGTGGTGGTCGGACATCCAATCAAAAAGTGTCCGGGTGTCAGTGCTGTCAGATCTGTAGGGTCACCCCCCAACGGATGTAGGGGGCGAGCGTTCAAACATGCCTCCACTTGGGCCAACATGGTGGATAGTTCTTCAAAATTTAGGAGAGTTTCTCCGATGACGCGTTTGAGATGATATTTGGTACTTTTTACCGCGGCCTCCCAGATACCCCCGAAATGGGGGGCTGCCGGCGGGTTAAATCTTCATTTGCGAGGATGCGGGCAATCTCAGCAGTGTGTGGTGTTGCCTGAGTAAATAGTGTGCGCAATTCCCGACCAGCCCCGAAGAAGTTGGTTCCGCAATCGCTGGTTACTGTGGCGCAAATTCCTCTTCGAGCCACAAATCGGCGGTAAACTCAAATGAAATCCTCGGCGGAGTATCCAGACGCGGCTTCCAAATGTACCGCACGTGTGGCGAGGATATGAATACGGCGATGTATCCTTTAAATGTGCGTGGGGTCCGGAATCCGGAACCCCGAATGGCTATGGGACCGGCGTAATCAACACCGGTATGTAGAAATGGCCTCCCTGGCCTGACTCGAGTAACCGGTAAATCCGCCATCTGTTGAGACGTCGGTGGGGATGTCGCCAGCATCGGAGGCAACGAAACACCACTTCTTTGACCAGCTGTCGTCCACGTAGGATCCAAAATCGTTGGCGAATGTAATTAAGTGACAACTGCGTACCACCATGGAGGGTTTTTTCATGAGCGTCCCGGGCAATCAACAACGAGAGAACGGAGCCGGACGGGAGGTTGAGGGGGTGCTTCTCATCAGGATGTAATAATGAATGGCGCAGTCTTCCTCCAACCCGGAGCAAACCCTCGGGATCGATGAAAGGATTGAGACGCAATAACAGGCCGACCTTTTCGCCTGAGTTTCGGGTGAGTGACGATATCTCCTTAGGAAAATGGGTTTTCTGTACGTAGGCGATCCACCGTTTAAGGGCCGAGTCAAGCAGCATTGGTGTCAACTCAGCGATGATTCTTGGGTTGGCGTTCGGACGTGGCGTCTTGCTTGAGGGGTTTCCTTGTTGTAGTCGTTGAATAAACTCTATACACCTCGCCGTCACGCGGATGAGCGTGGTGAGCCGTGAGTAGTGCAGTAGCAGGTCATTGTCTTCTCGTGGGCGAATCGTGACGTGGCTGATCACAGGACGGCATTCCAAGTCTACCTCGGGAACTGTTGTTAAGGTACACGGCCTCGGAGTTGATGTAAGAAGGAACTCGGGGCCATTCAACCATATGGATGGTGCGTGCAGGCGGTCCGTCGAGGTTCCACGGGAGGCTAAGTCGACAGGGTTTTGAGCGCCGGGAACATGGTGCCAGTATGCGCCAGGAAGAGTGGTCTGGATTTCTGAGACTCGGTTAGCAAAATAGGTTTTCCATCGGCTCGGTGTACCACGGATCCATGGTATAGCGACAGTGGAGTCTAACCATATGTGGATGTTGGATGTTGGAAGTGATAGGATAAAAAGAACACGTTTCGTCAGGCGCGTCAGTAATAATGCGGCGCACAGCCCCAGACGGGGCAGGGACACCTGCTTTATCGGCGCCACTTTAGTTTTGGACGCAAGGATGGTGCAGGATGGTTTCGACGGGCATCCGAGCGTCCTTAGGTAGATGACCGCGCCATAAGCAGCCTGTGACGCATCCGCGACTCCATGGAGTTCAACAAATAGGTGGTCGTCAGGGCATTGCCCGGTCCATCGCGGAATGCGGAGAGTTTATAGTTGTTGTAAACCGGTGACTAGTTCCCGCCATTGGGATTCCAGAGGTGGGGGGAGCGGATCTTCCCACCCGAGTCCGAGTGGCCACAGGGACTGCATGAAGATTTTGAATTTGACGACGACGGGAGATATCCACCCAAGTGGGCCGTAGAGACGGCCGATGAAAGCAAGCGCATGTCGCTTGGTGTTGGTTTTGTCAATTGCTAAGGCGTGCAGTGAGAAGACGAAGCAATCTTCTTGTGGTCGCCATTTAATTCCAAGGATCGACTGGGCATCCGCAGAGGGCCAAGTTGGGCACGGTCCGATTTCCGAATGTGGTAACTGAAGTAATGAAGGATGGTTGGAGGTCCATTTACTGAGAGGAAAGCAGGCGGTTGCCAACAACGCCGAGAGGTGGCCTTTTAGTATCTGTGCCCCTGCGATGGTATTTGAACCAGCAAATATATCATCCACGTATGTGTCTTCGGTCAAAATCTTTGCCGCCTCTGAGAATCGTTCACCCCCATCCAACGCCAACTGTCGAAGTGTTCGAATGGCTTGATACGGGGATCTTGCGAGTCCATATGTCACGGTGTTGAGGGAATAGGTTTTGATGTCTGCCGAGGGATTAGATTGCCAGAGTATTTGCTGATAGTGTCGGTCTTGCTCATCAATCTTGATCTGGCGATACATCTTTGCAATATCCGCTGAGAAGACGTATCGATGGATGCGCCAGCGCATTAGTACGTTGAAAATCTCGGTTTGGATTTTGGGTCCGACGTGGAGGCAGTCATTGAGTGATACTCTCGTTTTTGTTCTGGCGGAGCCATTGAATACAACACGGATCTTAGACGTTTGTCCGGATGTTTTGAACACCCCATGGTGTGGTATGAGGCATCGCTGTGGAGAGTTGTCTGTAGCTCTGGGTTTCACTTCATTCATGTGACCAAGCGAGATGTATTCTTCCATGAACTCCTTGTAACGTTCTTTAAATTGCGGTTGACGCTGGAATCTGGTTTCCAGACGGCGGGACGCAGTGGTGGCGGCGCTTGTAGAATCTCCCAATTGATTAAGATTGGACTTCAGGGGAAGTCGGAGTGAGTAACGGCCTTGAGGATCACGTCACTGTGTCGAAACAAAGTGAGCCTCGCAAGTTTCTTCGTCCGCTGTCAAGGCGGAGGCTGTGGTCGGGATTTCTTCTTGGGCCCAGAATTTCTCCATGAGATCACGCAGTTCCAGATCAATACTGATTTGATGGCTTTTTATTGGTATGATGGCGTTGGAGCGTTTGCCGATGGAGGGGCGTGGGTCGGGAGGCGACGCGCCAGTGAGTATCCATCCTAAATGAGTGGCCTGGGCAATGATGTCTGACTGGTTGGATTTCCTAAGTCCTGATTTGATGATGGCCGGATACACATCGGCGCCGATGATTACTCCCACCTTTTCCCTGGACGGAATGTCCGGATCCCCAAGATCTAGATTTGCCGCAACGGCGAGATCGCCCCGCAGTAGGCGAGGGGGTGGCACGTAATCCGACAGGTGGGGTAAAATCAGAGCATTGGTCGACCAATCTCTAGCGCCGTCGAGACGAGGCATTATCGTGATTGTCGACTGTGCCTTTGCGGTTTGGCATCGGGCGCCTCCGACTCCGTGAACTGGTATGAACGATGCCCGACGGCGGAGGCGCAAACGCTGAGCGAGAGATTCAGATATAAATGTAGCTTCAGAGCACGGGTCGATCAGGGCCCTAGCTTCCAATCGACGCTGTGTGCCCGACCCAATGACAACGCGCGAGTTATGGTTTGTTGATAACCGTCAGAACCAAGGGGTCGGAACACCAAGAAAAATCACGAATCTAAAACTCCTTTGCATCAATCAATGAGGTTCTCTTTTTGTCCTTTTAATTTAACACGGAGTTTTTCTCATATTTCGTTTCCACTATTTCTTCTTTATTGTCATTAATATAAATTTTCATTCACACAAGTATTCTTATTACATTTACTTATCATAAGGAGTTTTCTCTGACCTATCTATAAATATTCTTTGAGTTAAATACAGACCTCACTTTCTTTATTGAACACTCAACTTTTGGTTCTTATACTTTAACATCAGGGTAAATTCCCTACGAGCATTTAACTAAATTCACTTTCTTCCTTGTCCAATCACCTTCTACTTTTTACTCTTCAATTATTTTAACAAACTTCTTTTATTTATAATTAACTGTATTCACTCTCTTCTTGGTTCAATTAACATTTTTGTTTATACTCTTCAATTATTTTAACATATACGTTTTATTGGTAATTCACCAAATTCACTCTCTTAGTTCAATTAACTTTTTGTCTATCTTCTTCGATATCTTAACATATTTTTTTTATTTACAAATAACTGAATTCACTCTCTTCTGGGTTCAATTAACATTTTAGTTTATAGTCTACAGTTTCTTAACAAATTCTTTTTAGTGGCAATTCACCGAATTCACTCTCTTAGTTCAATTAGCTTTTTTGTTTATGTTCTTCGATATCTTAATAGATTTCTTTTAGAATAATTAACTGACTTTACTTTCTTACTTTAACCGATTCACTGTTGTTTCTTATACTTTAATATCTCCACTAATATCTTTATCAGACTGTCTCCGAGTTCAGGTTTCGCTTTTTTTTTTCACCGTACCACACTATGACTAACCACTGACTTGACCAACACCGGACCATCACCAATCACCGACTTTGAACACAACCCACTGACTACTCGACCAACAACTTCCTCATTACCTCCGTGGTCAACACTTTTCGATTCCCTCGGGGGTTAACACGTTTCGATTACAACCATGCAATTTAATTTCAATTGACCCAATTTCCGATTCTTAACTTCAATTTGCGATCGCTTCATATCGCTGAACCAGTCAATATTCCTTCATTGACTTGAACTCCAGTTCAACCTTTGCGATCGCGAATTGACCCAATTAATTCTATTTTTGCAGTTTGTGCTGGAAAATGCAGTTAATCGCTTTTGCAATTTAGTTGTTCCAGCCTATGCAAACAATTATGGTTTGTTAATTGGTTTGGAGAATGAAATTAATCGTTTTTATTTGATTTGCCAATTACTTTGAAATGTTGACTTAATTGCACTATTGTTCTGTGGTGTCATCTGACTTTAGAATTTGGTGGCGCTTTTTTGTTTGAGTGTGTCAATGATCTCCTGAATGTTATCTTTAGGTATGACATCATCGACACACTTAACACGCGCTGTAGCCAATAAAGTTGGTCGAGGTGGTGGGACGGTAAGAGTGTGCGACGACACTCCATGGTTCTGGGTCTCATTGGTGTTATCGCTGCTTCCCACATTTGACGATGGCCGTGATGTCACTGGTCCGGCATGTAAAAGTGTGTGGTGTCGTCCCTGACACTGTCGGCATCGTTTGGTGGAAGAGCAGTCACGCATCAGATGTCCACCCAGGCAGATGAAACAAAGTTTTCGTTGGGTAACCTGGGCCTTTCGCTGATCGACATTGAGCGCCTTGAATCCTTCACATGAACATACATAATGAAAAGCGTTACAAAATGGACAAATAAACCGGGGGCTCTGGACCGGGTGTGAAGCTGTGTGAACCGAGAGCCGCGGCCTTTGAATGTGGGGTTGCTGGTCGTTCTTATGTCGATGATGGTGCTCGCTATTGCTTCGGGGCAACTCCACGAACTCCAACGCCTCAATCCTTGTTTTTAGGAACGCGTCCAGCTGTTTGTAGGTTGGTGGTTCCGTGGTGTTGCCCTGTGAGGTTTGCCAATCACGGCTAGTTCGGGGGTCCACACGTTGGATGGTCAAGTGGACCAAGATGTCATCCCAGGTATTTACGGGGCGACCAAGAGCATCCAGGCTGTCAATCGCATCGTTGGTGGTATCGCGGAGTGTGCGCAGGCCTGCGGCTGACTCCTTAGCCAGGGCAGATACGTTGAGGAGCGTTGTCAGTGCAGAGTGCACCAAGGCGCAAATATTGTCATAATGATCCACCAGCTTATCCCAAGCTCGGTGGTAATTTTCCTCTGTCACAGGAATGTTTGAATGGTTCTGGCGGCCTCGTCCCGGAGGCTGGACTTCAAATAGTAAAGCCTTTCGACATCAACAAGTTCGGGGTGATCAGCCAGTACCGCTAGGAACAGGTCCTTAAAGGGTCGCCATTCTGAATTGTTCCCTGAAAATGTTGGCATCTGGATCGGGGGAAGTTTTCTGACATGGGGCCGACTGAATGCGTCGATCGCAGCCCTGGACGTGCGCGGATGTTCGGCGCTGAGGGCGTGTCTTGCCTCGACGAACTTGGTGGCCTCATTCAAATACGTCTCCCCTGCCTGGTCAATAAACCCCTCGTCAAAGTATCGATGGGCGATGGTCGTCCTTGGGACTGATGAACTAAGTATGACTTCGTGCCTATTCGTTATAGCTTCCCATCCTGCACGTAAACTACGCTCGCGTATTTCCACAGTGGCTATAGTTAGTGGCCCTGCCCTTTCTAAATTCCGATAGGCGCCCGACATCTTCTTATGCGCGGCGAACTGGGCCTCTATGCGCTGTTCTGTCACGCATTTGACGTGAGACCCGCGATCCTGATCATTGCTCTGATCTTCAGTGGGGCCGGAAGCATCAACTGGACGTTTAAGTTCGGATTCCATTCGCGACAAGCTTCGTTGGCGTTACTCGATGATGCAGGCATTTTTGTCTAATTTGACGCGTTTTCCATTCACTTTCACTACACTTTTCACAACCACAATATACAACCACAATCTTTGAGGTCTTAGCGTCTGGACTTGAATGTCCCGCGACCGTCTTATATGCTGCGAGCTGGTAGCAGTGAATCTGGATACACAGACTGGATCCGGCTCGAAGGACCGAAAATATGTTTGATTTGCGTTTTGCAGATCGTCTGAAATGGCGTCAAGAACAATGAGTCGTTCTTTTGCCGTCTAGTGATGCCGGTTCCGCGTGAATAACGTCCGAAACAATTGATACCTGCTGGAATCAACTCTTAAGAAATTTGCTAAAATGAAAAGATTACCTTTAATTCCAAATTGGATCTTCCAGGTGATTGAAAAAATGGGGCTCTTCAATTCAATTATAAATATAGTATTTATTTTGTATGATGGGTTCGATTTTTACCGATTACAAAAGACGAACTGGATTCATCAACTAACTAAAAGGAAGAGAAATATAAACGTAAAAATGGTTGTCAAATGACAACCAACAGAAAATTCACAAATGTCAGCTGATTGCTGACATTGTTGAAGGTGATGCCACATATCTTGTTCAAGTGGTGCCACCGATTTTTAATTGCGAATTCGCCCGTTGTTTCAAGGGCGAATCCGCATCAAATGTTTTTTTTAGTCGAACGCGCACAGAATAGACTTAGACAACCCTTACATGCCAAAGGATATAGCGACCGGTAAACGAGGAAGAATAGGAGAGATATTATTCGTCTGAAGAACAATTTCTATACAACTGAAATGAGGGAGTTGTATGGGTTTCTGTTGAAAGACCAGCATACATGCTCAAGTGCACATTGAGGGCGAATCCCTGCTCGTAACAATATGCTGTCCCAATGATAATTATCAGTTACCATTATTTATTCGCTCATGGAAATGGATCCTTATGTTAGTTTTTTCCCTGAAATAAATTTCTAAAACATTGGCCATTTACAATCGCATGCCAGAGTCATCCACATACGAGATTCAAACAACCCTCTTCAGGCTGTTCATGTCTATGTTTTTCAAGCCACCTGCAACGGTTCGATCATCGGTCCGCACACCCAATACAAACGTAAGTCCATCATAACGCGATGAATTCCTTGTTTATACCAGAGGAGACTTGTCCATCGTTTTTGTTTAGACTTCTCGCATGCATCGCAACCGATACGATCGATCCGAACCCAACAACAATTCCCATTCTTAAATGGAAAGAGAGGACTCGCACGACGTCCGGCTGCGGGCGTAGTGCTTCAGTTTAACTTCGTCAACGGACAGGATTTAATCTATTTTTAATGCTGTCAATCTGGTACATTGGTGTTGGTGTCTTCATTTGGAGTGATTTGGATAATCCGTAGGTTCCTTAAGTTGTTTTGTCGCATGTACGGAGTCTGAAAATAGTCTAGCCTGTGGAAAATCCTGAAGATCTCTGACGTTAGTTCTTCGTTGGTCCAAGTTGAGTCAATGTGCCTAAAGATGAATATTGCTGGTTTCAGCTGATGGTGTTGGAACGTAAAAAATTGGTGTCGAAGTTCCGTAAGTTTTTTAACTGTTTTCTCGTGATCAACCAGAGTTGTTGTTGCAATGAAGATAGAGCAACCTTTAGTGTTTGTGGTGAAGTTTCGGTATCCTAGCGCATTTTCCACTATTAGGATAATTTCCTTGATGCTGGTCATGTTTTTAATGTAGATTGGTGGCGGTCTAACATTTTTGTGCTGGGCAGGCAGGGGACTCGGTGCTGGCTGGGGTTGTTTGGTGGATTCCTTATGGGTTGGCGGTAGTTGTTTGAGGGGAGATGTTTGATGGTGGGGTTATACACAGTTAGTAAGAAAAAAAAACGATATTTTAAGAATTTTTGTTTTGGAAAGGCATTTTAAAAATGTAATTTGAAATTATGTTTACTTATAATAGGCATTTTACAACTTTGGTCATGCGGTTAGACTCGCCCTCAAAGAGCTCGCCGGAGGGAGAGTAAGCCCTGGGGCCAGAATGCCAGGCGTAGAAGAGAAATGGACATGCCTTGAGAATACTGTCATTAGTACTACCAACTCCATCTTAGGCAGTAGTCGTAGAGATCGGAGCGACTGGTTTGATGCAAATCAGCAACTGAACGTAAGAATGCGCCAATGCAGCAGTCTCATAGGACGCAGGTACGCGAGGAGAAATACAAAGAGCTCAGAAGATCTGAAAAAATACTTCACAGACATAAGAAAAGTGCCTGGGAAAAAAACCTTGTTTGTGAAATAGAGAAAAGTAGAGAGAGAGGTCTGCACCAGGCGGGGAAGTTCTACCAAATAATCCGCAGTATGATGCGGTACACACCACGTTACACTTACTGCAACCATAAAGAGGGTAATCTGATCACCGATCCTGAAGGCATTCTGGAGCGAAGGGAAGTGCACTTCAATGAATTGCTAAATGGTCAGCTCACAGAAGAATTGGAGGCTCCACCAATGTAAAATCAAGACCGAATGTTGGCGCCACCAAGCATTGAGGAAACATTAAAGGCCATAAGACAGCTTAAATCAAATAAAACCCTCGCAGCTGATGGCATACCAGCTGAGCTGATCAAACAAGGAGGGACAGCGTTACATCACCCAATTCATGAGATCTTGGTGCACGTATGGGAGCAAGAGGAGATGGCGGGAGATTGGCGTCGTGGTATAATTTACCCCCCACATAAGAAGGGAGATATCACACTGTGCAGCAACTATAGCGGTATTTTGGCGGATTTTTGCTAGTCACTGCTGGCTGATGTTGGAGTGTTCCGCCGAAAACTACTCCCAAAACAACGAAACACACAACGGAGCGAAAACAATGTCATATGAAACTGTGGCGATTCCGCCAGATCCCACGGCTCGCCTTCCTGAAAAAAAACCCCCATAACCATAACCCGGGTCTGCACCAGCTTTCGCTAATGCAATTCGCATTAGCATCTTAGATGCTTCACGCATCAAACAGACCCAATTATTATAACCCTAAAATCCCTATAAAGAAAACTTACCTTCATGCATCCCTTCGCATACAATTTTTCATAAGATTTCTTTGTTTGCTTATTTGGTATTCTGAACCAATTCGGTACCAGACAAATTCCATAAATATCGCGCCGTCTATTTTCCTAGCCGCGCCATATACCTTTTCATATACATTGCCTGGCAACCTTTTTGTTTGTCTTAGCAACAAACAACCCAAGCAGCTGCATATAATTAGCGCAATAGACGCTGAAACTAAATTCTCCAGCATTTCCTAATGCAAATATGAACCCGGTTTCTATTGCAGCCAGAGATGCCATAAACATCCAATTTGCTTTTAGCACCTTTTTCTCCTAACGTCGAAAATAGCGACGAGGCATCGTATAAACATGACCCTCATTAAAGAGCGAACCATTTGGTCGCTTTTTCTTTTGTCTTTGCCGCCTGCCTGTTTCGCTGTTCCACTGCACATGTGAATAGCATTGATCTCAACGATCCCACCTATACCACCATGAGAGACTTTACGTTTCCCTGGTGGTAGTTAAAAAACGATATCCTTATTGGAGAGGATATCGTTTGAGTCGTAATTCAATCTCCGTGGCGGTCGGGTCGCTCGCCATTCACCGTACCTCCTCCGGGTACGGTGCGAAACCAGTTAATTCGAGTCGAGTGTTTTCTTTTGAAGAAGTTAGTGTGGTGTAGTACTTTGTGGTTTTTAAAAGATGCTGGGCAATTAGATAACAAAACAAGTAGTTATTCAGATTGAATCAAATGAGGCCATTCGATAAAATACATCCAATAAAAATAAAGTTCATTAACTGTTTGATTTTCAAAATTTAAAGTGAACAACTGTTTTGGTGTTTCCTTTTGTGTCGGCGGAACGACGGATTTCCTTCGGTGGAATAATTAGTGACAATTGGATGGAGGAGGAAGTGAACCGTGTGCCCATGTCAGGTACAATACTTCCTCCCCACATTGGTGACTCCGAGTTGGAACAATCGCGCCTTCGGGAAAATAAACAGTCGGCGAAAACAGTGCGCGTTTTTGTGAAGCACGAACTTGCGTTTCTTGGTGTTTTTCGTTCCAGTGACAACAGTGAGCAATTGTGGCGGCAATTGCCGGAAAATAATCAATGGGCAAAACATCGCCCCAACGCCAGCCTTCCTTCCAGCACCAGCAGCCAACACGCACCAAAACAACAACCACCTCAACAACAATAGCCAGGAGTTGGTAAGATAAGTATCCTTCCTTCTTTTTTTTGTATTCACCAGCCTTATAAGTGTCGGAACTAAGCCAATCAGATGCCTTCGAATTAATACGCAATTAACAAAAGACAATTAAAAGGATACCCACTACCCAACACCGCTTTGCCAACGACGTCCCAGCGATGCAGCGTAGCCACCTGTATCACCGAACAGCAGCACAGGACACATGCTCAACATCACCAACGTAAACAAGACACGCCACTAACGACACACAGACTAAACGCGTGTATAATACCCCTTGGTGACATTTTGACCAGTATGGAATTTTATGCCAACAGCTTCCTCGAAGAAGGCTACAACGTTAACATTACCGGATGGCTGGAAACAAAACCTAAAGGCGCATTACCAGCAACTGGAGCAAAATTTTACTTTGTCCGTCTTACCAAATGACTGGAACGGAAATTTGGAGCAACAAATGTAGACGACAATGAACCGGAAAGCATCGCTCCAACGTCCCAGCGACACCACCTGACTCAACACTTTATCCAACAACATCGCATCACAGGTTTGCCTTTTTTTTTGTTCATTAGTTTCATTTTTATTGTAAGCTCCTTCTGAGCGAAATCAAAATTTAAAAATTTCAATAATACTTTTAAGAATTAAATAGTGGGTTATATCCAATACAAGGAAACATAGATATAATTATTAAGCTTGTTTTTTTTATGCAGAAATTAATTAGTGATTTGAAGTGCAAATTTTCACATACAGTTCTCGTTGGTTAAAACCTCTTTAATTTATTTATAAAAGATATCGGCATTCGTATAGATGGATATATGTCCGGAAATATATTCGTTTGTATGAGTGCGTTTCTTTTATTTTCTTTTGAAATGTACAAACCAACATGAACAATTGGAAATATCCAACAGCACGTATTCCACATAGATCTTCCTTATAATAAATATGCAAAGGAACTTCTATTATTATTATCATTTTTTTGTTCTTCTACTAAACATATACATCACTTATATAAAGATACATACATACAATCAATTCTTAGACAACTTAACCAAGTTAAAAGAAATCATAAACAATTGAGGGGAAGTATATATTAAAATACCACCTTGTTTAGTTTTAATATAAAAATGGAATCTTACATATGTACCCACATATACATAATTATTCATCTAAATGAGTAACATAAGACCAAGAGTTATGTACTGATTAATTTTTGATTTCCCCTGAGAGTACCTTATATCCTAATTACGCGGCATTATGTTCTTCTCCGTCCTTAACATAATTTTTACTTTGTATTAGCATTAACAATGAAATAAAACAAAAAAACAATGTACCCCTACCACGAAAAAATTATAATAATAATAATAATAATTATTATTGTAAACCCCTTCGGGGTACAGCGCAATATACATGTACAGTTTTGTTGATTGTTTTGGGTCTCCAGCAAACATGTTTCCTTTTAATAAATTACGAATTGTAACGACAACAATCTATAGTACACACTCTTAATACAAAAAAAAAACAAAACAAAACAATCACGGAACATATAAATTAAAAAAAAAGAAGAAAAGAACCGATATATTATGTCTTTGGTAGTTTATAATGTAAAACAAATTCGCATGGTTTGAAATTGGCTTAACATCTTAATAATTCCTTATGAGTGTGTACCAATCAGAATAAAGTAAAAACAAACAAGCAATTAAAACCAACCATGCGTCATCCATTTCATAATGTATTAAGTATCGTGTATGGTTATTTACAATTCAAAAACGGGATTTATTGCGTCAGATCCTGGAATCATGTTAAAATTAAAAAGGAAAACTACCTAAATTAAAGTCGAAATGACCAACTTCCAAAGTACAGAAAATCAAAATATAATAATTATTGTAAGCCCCTTCAGGGTTTTTATTAAGTGCAACCTTTTCCAACACTACTCGACTCCACACGACTCCTTTTCAACCTCTTCTGACTACATTTAATTTCTTTTTCGACTACACGTCGCTCACATTCAACTCTCTCGACTCCATTCATTTCTCCACAACCGACTCCTCTCTTAACAGCTCGTCTCTTACATCGGGACACAATGCCCCTTAAACACTGGACCCCACCCAACCTCACTTGACCCCACATCGGCTCAATTTATTCCTTCAAACCGGCTCCTCATCACACTTTTGCTACTCCGCGTAGCACATAATCAATAGGACGCCTGGTTTTGTCCCGCTCGTAATACTTCAACCCCTTTCTGGCCCTCCTTAAATATTGGCATACAATGCCCTCTATTTCAACATCTTCTTTTTCGGTCCTTTCCTAAATATTGGCGCACACTCTCGCCATTGCTCAACACCCATTTTTTGCAAACCGGCCCCTTAGCTAACAACAGCTACTACGCGTAGCATATAATCAATAGGACGCCCGGTTTTGTCTCGCGTGAAACACCTCACCCTTTTCTGTCTCTTTTCTGAAGGTTGGCGCTCACGCTCGCCAACCACAGCCTTCACGCAACCCCATGCATCCCTTCTCGACTCTGCTTGACCCCTAACACCTTTTTCTGTCTCCGTTCATATATTGGCGCCCATCTACGCCAAAAACAGTTATCACGCGAAACTGCTCATCAATGCTCGACCTTCTACCCGATTGCAGCAAGCCAGCTTCCCTCGTTACCACAGCTACTACGCGTAGCATCTATCAGGGCACCTGGTTTTGCCCCTTTATTTAAATTTCAGGACATTCGTCCTTAGATCTCCTACGTCTCCCAAATGTCTCAGCAACACCGGTCCTCAAATCAAACCGATACCACCGGACTGAGACATTATACCTGATCCCCCAATCTTTAGCCACCATGGCTCCCCTTTAGCGGCAACTAAAGGCTATACACGCCCCTCTACGCCGCCTCAAATACCGAGGTGCATAATACTTCGGAGCGCACTTCTAATAACCCTAGGGCGCCCTGGGGTAGGACACAATCAACCACCCACCAGGAGCCCCCTAACCAAAATCCCCTATTTTTCTTTTTTTCTAAACAAGAGCGACGGCCGGCACCTCACAGCAAGTTTCCATTCGGTCGAGGTCGCAGCTACCGCTACATTGGCACCAATGTACCGGTCCTCCCTCGATAGGTAAAACGTGCAATTGAGGGCCCGCCCTCCTTTACCAGTCCCAGCGGCAAACAAATTGCCATACAAACGTATGGACAAAAGACACCCGCTCTGGACTTGGTCACTTTCCATTCCGCACACGGCAACCCGTCACTGCGGATGGGAATTACCCTGGGATAAGTTCCCCTCCATCTCGTACACGCCATTTCGTCACTGCGGATGTGAGCGGATTTCCGGTGGGTTCCGACCTATTCGGACGATAAGCCTGTTGGTCCACGAGACCCATAACAGGCCTATGGACCACGCCGCACACCCTTGCCCTTGATGGCATCAATCGGTAACATCTGTGTCCACCTTATTATCGACAAAGGCCCATACTATACCTGGAACTAGTCACCATGACAGTTCCCCCAATTTAATTACAGCGCCTACCGAAGTGCGCAGGGCCACCTTGTTCGTCAAGTGTTCAGCCCTCCGCCTATCATAGCACCATGCATTCGAGCACCCCTACAGCCCTACCTATTTTTCGTGACTACGTCACTGGGAGGGGAGTACTGTGGCGATTCCGCCAGATCCCACGGCTCGCCTTCCTGAAAAAAACCCCCATAACCATAACCCGGGTCTGCACCAGCTTTCGCTAATGCAATTCGCATTAGCATCTTAGATGCTTCACGCATCAAACAGACCCAATTATTATAACCCTAAAATCCCTATAAAGAAAACTTACCTTCATGCATCCCTTCGCATACAATTTTTCATAAGATTTCTTTGTTTGCTTATTTGGTATTCTGAACCAATTCGGTACCAGACAAATTCCATAAATATCGCGCCGTCTATTTTCCTAGCCGCGCCATATACCTTTTCATATACATTGCCTGGCAACCTTTTTGTTTGTCTTAGCAACAAACAACCCAAGCAGCTGCATATAATTAGCGCAATAGACGCTGAAACTAAATTCTCCAGCATTTCCTAATGCAAATATGAACCCGGTTTCTATTGCAGCCAGAGATGCCATAAACATCCAATTTGCTTTTAGCACCTTTTTCTCCTAACGTCGAAAATAGCGACGAGGCATCGTATAAACATGACCCTCATTAAAGAGCGAACCATTTGGTCGCTTTTTCTTTTGTCTTTGCCGCCTGCCTGTTTCGCTGTTCCACTGCACATGTGAATAGCATTGATCTCAACGATCCCACCTATACCACCATGAGAGACTTTACGTTTCCCTGGTGGTAGTTAAAAAACGATATCCTTATTGGAGAGGATATCGTTTGAGTCGTAATTCAATCTCCGTGGCGGTCGGGTCGCTCGCCATTCACCGTACCTCCTCCGGGTACGGTGCGAAACCAGTTAATTCGAGTCGAGTGTTTTCTTTTGAAGAAGTTAGTGTGGTGTAGTACTTTGTGGTTTTTAAAAGATGCTGGGCAATTAGATAACAAAACAAGTAGTTATTCAGATTGAATCAAATGAGGCCATTCGATAAAATACATCCAATAAAAATAAAGTTCATTAACTGTTTGATTTTCAAAATTTAAAGTGAACAACTGTTTTGGTGTTTCCTTTTGTGTCGGCGGAACGACGGATTTCCTTCGGTGGAATAATTAGTGACAATTGGATGGAGGAGGAAGTGAACCGTGTGCCCATGTCAGGTACAATACTTCCTCCCCACAAAACCACGAGAAGAATTGTTTTATTTTGAATTTTTATTTTGGTTCTTTCTTTTATATAATTCAAGGGTTTACTCCCTTGACGCCCGTGGCAATTTCTTAAGAGCTATTTCCCTGTCAACCCCTCACAGAATTCACAATTTGATTGTCCTTAATTACTTAGGATACAGTTTTGAGATCCACACACGAACCTGTAATTTTGTTTGTACTTTCCGTATCACTTAATTGACTAAGACAGTTTACTATTTAGCACTATATTTGTATTGTTCAATTATACTCGTAGACAGTGAATTCGTGACGTTCACTACTTCGTTTATGTTGGCTAGCGCTATTAGTATGGTACAGTATTTATATCCGTGTGAAACTAGACTAACGACTATACTCGCGAAAATCAGAACAATCGTAATGCGCGGCGCTGACCGACCTCCTTCAAGGGTTGCTCTCTGTTCGACTGACTATTTTCTACTAAATTCTGATTCCCCATCGGCAAGGGAAATCTTCCCAGCGCATCTCTGCACTGAATTTCCCATCCTGTCTGCTAACTGAATTTCCCAAAAGTATCTGTTAGCTGCATTACCCATAGTCTCTGTAAAAAGGAGAAATCTTCCTTATGATCATTATCATCATCACCATTAGTTGCTGGTGGTCGGTATCTTGTCCCTTCGTCTGTTGATCGGATGCCACCGCTTATTCTCCGATCATTCTTTGTTTTATTTGTACTACACATCTGGCATGCAGACAAAGGATCGCATGCACTTCGGATGGGTACACGAACTATGGGATGTAAGGCTTTGTTTGCCTTTCTACTCATAAACATCTATCAAGGATAGTGTTAAGAGTTTATGGTTGCTCGACTGCTAATCAGCGGCGCAACGAATCGTTTTGTTTGCGCAAGTGTGCCTTCATTAGGGTCGTGCAAGGAATTTATGTGCTAATCGCATTTAGCTACCAAAGTATGCATCCGTTGTTCGGTTTATTTACCGAGAATGGTATTTCGTGGGAAACATCGCGTTGATGCTTAGGATGGATGATCGATTTACATGCAACGCTTTCCTGCATTAGCGCATTGCTTAGATGCGATGCTTTGCTCTCGTTTTGAAATTGTTCTTGCATACGCTGTATGGATGCGTTGAACTCTGTATTGGAAGCTTTTGAACGTTAAGTTCCTTGCTTTCTGATATCAGGTTCAATGTCGTTGCAATGTCATATAACCTTTATTACAGGAGTGGTAATGAATATTGGGACACGTGTCTGTGGGCACGTATGCTGAAAAAGGTGTGTAAAATTCCTTGGCGGAAAGGATACCTCAACCTGTAGGAAGTTGTATGATTCGTAGAACCGCTACAGTATAACATAGCTGATTACCGCATATAAGATACTCTCCTCTATCCTACAAGATCGGATAGCTCCATACGCTAAAGTCATCATTAGTCATTATCAGTTTGGCTTCATTCCAGGCAAATCAGCGATGGATCAGATATTAACCCTTAGGCAGGCTATGGAAAAATGTCTGGAATTTAAGATTCCATTATATCATCTATTTAGATACTTTAAGGCTGTAGTGCTCCACAAAGCCCTACCACCCTTTTCCCCCATTCCTACATCCAAATCCCACCGCTGCCACCAAAAATGTTCTGTTTTTGTAGGGGTTTGGTTTCCGGAAGCGTGTCTCCTAGTCCTTATAAGGAGAAGGTGATCTCTTAAAATAGACCGCTCCTGAAAACTCGCCCTACAAAGGGGTTGTCACCGTGCTTCCTCTGATTCCAGAGGGAAGAGCAACGTCCTTGATTTCGGCCTCCGTCCTTGGTTTTACTTGGTCTTCCGTGGGGGGCGCAGTTAAACATAATTAATAATCCCGATAGGACATACATTTGAAGTAGGACCTCAGAATAACATCATATCTAGTCCCTGGAGGAAGTACCCCAGGCGAATATCTAAGTTGTAAATAGAAGAATAGAGGAATCCTGAAAAATAAAAACCACTTGGAAATAAAATACATGAATCAACTTGTTTCATTTAAACTTGACTGATTTAGCGAAGTATCACCTGCCCCCTCTGGAATCAGAGGAAGCACGGTGACGACCCCTTTGTAGGACGAGTTTTCAGGAGCGGTCTATTTTAAGAGATCATCTTCTCCTTATAAGGATTAGGAGACGCGCTTCCTGAAACCAAACCCCTACAAGAACAGAACAAGGCCGCCTACGAAAGCATAGCTAGGGTAGAACTATTTAACTCCCTGAGAGAGTTCCGCATTCGAAACAAATTGATACGACTTTGTAGGTCGACCATGACCAGCGTAACTAGTCAAGTAAAATTAGCGAGATTGCTGTGCAAACCAATAAACATCTTAAATGGACTCAAACAAGGCGACTGTCTGGCCTGCTTTCTCTTCAACTTGGCGTTGGAGAAAGCAATCCGTGAATCTGGCGTTACAACTAGAGGGACTATTATCACCAAGTCCAGCCAGATACTTGCCTACGCAGATGATATCGACATCAACGGTAGAACCGAATCGGCTGTAGAGGCCTCCTTCACCCAGATCGAGCAGGTGGCACAAAAACTGGGACTGTACATTAATAAGAAGAAAACTAAGTACATGGTGGCAACTTTTGCGAAGAGAAGACCTAACGTTGGTCAAACTATCAGGGTAGTGGAGGACGAATTTGAAGTAGTGCAATCTTTTAACTACCTTAGTCAATAGTATCAGCCGATAACAATATTGAAGAAGAAATACGCAGACGGCTCATCAAATCCAAGAAAGCCTACTATGGCCTATGAAGGCTCTTTAAATCCCGAAATTTATCCAGAACATCCAAGCTACTACTGTACAAGACCATGGTCTTACCAGTACTCATGTATGCATCCGAGACCTGGGTGCTCAATAAAAGGCACTCTGCGTTCGAGAGGTAGGTGTTAAGGAGAATTGTTGGCCCCATATGTGAGGGACGACTATTCCGGAGACTTTACAACGATGAGTTGTATGCGATCTACCTTGAAGCTAGTGTTGTAAGAAAAATCAAGCTCGGTAGACTCCGGTGGGCGGACACCTAGCTCGAATGAGCGAAGAGGAGCCTGCTCGGACGGTCCTTTGTGGCAGGATGTATGGAAGGAGACAACGCGGCAGACCTTGTTTGGAGATTTGTTAAATAAGGCCAAGACCGGATCCCGATTGTAGTGCCGATGATGATGATACGAGTAATAGGTATTTTATACAATATTGCTATTTTTTTTATGTAAAAATTATGATTTTTAAGGTCACAATAGACCATCTGCGGAACATACTTAAAAAAAATCGTTTTGTCGTGTACAGGATATCTTGTGACTAGATTGTGTGAAATCAAAACTTATAATATTATCTAGTAATTAATGGAAGGAATAAACAAAATATTAATTTTTATAAAATGGCAGCTCCTTAAAAAAAACTTCAATTTTTAATGAACATTTGGACCTTAAATTCTTTATAAAATGAAAAATATTTACTAGAATCGTAAACCCTTCGAGTAATTATTAAAAACTTTATGTAAAAAGATGATGTTAAAATCTGAGATCGATCAGTTCAACCGTTCAACAAATATCGTGTACACCGATTTTAAAAACATGGTTTTGAGATAAATGGATTTAAAGTTTCAAAATCATTTTACATATGCAAACTATTTCTTTTTAATTTACACAGAGTCATCTATTGCAGGACCATATAAATATGCCAAAAATCAGAGAGAAATAAAACAGAATTATGAAACAAGAATTGAGCAATACAAGCAGGTAATAGGAGGAGAGCTCCACGTCGCCGAAAGGCAAATTATACAAATATTAAGTAATGTTTAGCTTAGAGCGCCTGCGAAGGACCAGTAAGTTATTATATAAGATATTTAAGCTAGAATTTAAGCATTTTTTGTCTAGCCTTTAATTTAGAAACTAAGAATATAGAAAGAAAATAAAAAAATGTTTAGAAAATGAAAAAATGAAAATGAGGAGAGCTCCACGTAGGCAGATGTTTAGCCCTACTCTATACAATTTCACTCCCGCACAGGCGTCTATACAAATATGAATATAACGCTGACAGTATTTGTCGGATCGACTTAAAATTTTGTGTATAGCATCTTTAATATATGTACATTCAAAACATGAAATAAAAAATTGATTTTTATAAAATTCTAAGTGCGTATAACTCCTTAAGCAGGGTTGTTGAGTGGGCGTTATTTCCACACTGCCATCGTCACTGTTTTTGGTGGGTTGATGTAAGGAGAGAATTTCCTCCTGGAGTTGCTTCATCTGCTTTGTAAGTTGTTTTATGTATTCCATGGCTTCATGGAATTTTTTTTCGTAGTCAATGTGTTTTCCTTGACTTTCCATGTTTGCGATCTTCTTCGCTGAGTTTTGTAGAGTTTCGATGGCTCTTCTTTTCCGTTCTAATATGTAGTCCCGGGTAGTGCCCGGATTGTTGTCTGGCATCTGCAAAGACAATTTTCGACTACGACAAGTGGCGAAAATTACAGCTGTTTGCATAATTTTTTTTTCGTTGTATATTTTTTTGTAATCAGAACTTGTCACAATATTCACGAATAAACGCAATATATCACACAAAAATTACATAAAGTCGGAAAGTTTGATGTGAACTGCGATAGATCGACGACGACTTAACGCCGACGAATTCAATTTTATTTTGACGAATGACGACGAATATGGCTGAATGAATGAACGAACGGCGAATGAATGGCAACGATTTAAAACAAAAAAAAATTGTGGCGAGAAGGCCGAATTTAGCGAGACAGGACATATGTGTCCTTCATTTTGTCTCTGACTTCTGGTCATCTTGCGATAACCAGAATCACCCACATTCGTGAGGATGTTGGGCTCGGTCTCGCGGCATCTGAAAAGAGAAGAAAAAAGGGGGGGTATCCAAGGATAGTGTGGACAGTGTTAGTCCAAGTGTTCTCTAACTACTTTTATAGAGGGATGGTGGGAAAGAAATCATACAAGACCGGTGGGTCTTGGGTGCGGTAGTAAACGCAGATCACGTCTTTGGCGTCTGATAATCTGCTCTTTGGTCGGTGTGTATGTTTGTGTTTGTGCCGTCTTGTACTGTGCGTTCGTGTGTTTGGTTTGTTAATAGTAGACCCTATGGGATGGGTCCAGGAATCCTCTATTATAGAGGGGAATGCTGTTGGGAAGGGTGCTTTCTTCAGTTTTGTACTGAAGAAGAAATTGTGGGGGTTTGATCCGAAGAGATCGAGAGAGAGAAGGGTCAAGAACGCAAGAGTCCCGTACAAGTAGGTTCTCGCTGTTCTGAATGTTTTCGAGGTACTTATATGCTAATTGAAGCAAGTACTCGTCGATAGGGGTAATGGAGGCGCCTTCGTATAGGTGAGAGTTGGGGTAATGACGACCGTCAGGCCTTCTAGAATGATTGGTGCATCTTCTGAGGAGTTTCCTTTCGAAAACCCGAAGTCTTTCCATTTGAGCCGAAGATATGCAGGACCATATGGGAAAGGCGTACGATATTCCAGATCGGATTAGCTGCTTATAGCAGAGAAGCTTAACTTTGGTGTCAATTTTGTTCCTCCACTTCAAGATGTTGTGCAGTTGCTTAGACCGACCGAGGCCCCCTTGGAGAATGTGGGTCACATGTTTGATGAAATTCATTTTTGGGGTATAAGTGACCCCGAGATATTTCATCTTGTCCTGTGGTCTAATCGTAGTATCTCCCATTTTTATTCGAATATTCTGTGAATATCGAGAAGTAGGTTGGGAGTGTTTACTACTCAGAATTATGGCTACTGCTTTAGATAGATTAAGTCGGATTTTCCATCGACTGCAATACTGATACAGTTCGTCCAAGTGACGGTTGAGTCGATTTGTTGCGAGGTTAGGGCCTTTGGTTGACGTGTACACCAGGACGTCGTCCGCATAGCATATTTGGTTTACTCTCCCGTCCACAGGGCGGGGAATATCGGAGGTGTAAATATTGAATAAGATGGGGCCTAGAATGGAACCCTGTGATACGCCTGCAGCGGTGTGAAAAGTTCGGGAAAGCTTTCCATTCATTCTAACTTGGAAGGTTCTGTTTCGAACGAACTGGTAGATGATGCTACATAGCGTTCTACTGAGGCCAGTATTCAGTAGTTTAAAAGCGAGACCTTCGATCCAAGTCGTATCAAAAGCTTTTTCAATGTCTAGGCTTACCGCAACGGTGGGTTCCTTATTAAAGAGCCTCGGCAACGATTTACAAATATATCTTGCCTTTTATACTGTTTGCACATGGCCTGCTGCTGGACGTGCTGCTATTGTGTCGGTCGCATCTTCGCAGGAATCGAGCAATTAGGTCTCGAGCAATTAGTGTCTCTTGGGAATCGACACAATGTTGCCTTGGTGCAGCGTCTACCTGAGTATCCGCCACATACTTTTTTTTCTTTTTTATTACCCAGTGTCTGGCGGTAATTGATTTCAAGTTTTCTTTTTCTCGACGCGACGTCTTGGACGTTGCGGTATGTATCGCGTCGCTAACAGACTTCGAGCAGGCGCCCGGACTTTCAATGCAGACCTGATGGGGAGAGATTTCGTATGTACATTGATACCGGGATATTTTCCAATTGAAGAATGCAAACTAATTTACTTTAACAATTAACCTCTGATGTATTAATCATTTTTGAGAATTGTGTTTTAGTTGAAATGTGGGGTGTTAGGCCTGATCATGTGTTCTTTAATTATGGAAATCCCCAGCCGTTTAAGACTAGTGTTCATTGATACCTCCTTTCCTTATCCACTCCTTCTTCTTTTACTTGCTCTGATATTTGACATTTTAGGGTACCTCAAAATATATTTTGTGTGAGTAATTCGTTTAAAAAATCTCTCTAACCTATCTTTTTCCATCCAAGTCGTTGTCTTTTTGGTCATAGCTTTATTAAAAACCCCTTTTTAATCCATGGCGATTTTGCACCCACTCCTCGAATCGATAAAATCATAGGAGCTACTAAATTAATTTCCAATCCTCTCTCAGCTTCCTTTGGATGACCGGCCATCTCCTTAAAGCTTAGTGCTCACATGTGTCGCACAGCATAAACTCTTGTAAACCGAATCAGCCAATGTAGTTGCAATGAACTACAAATCTGCATATTTACTCATCTGTTCCTAAGAAAGCATTTCCCCATTTAATATCCAAAGTGCAAGCAATTTCAAAATATGTATGCCGAGATTTTCATTTCCTGCCCAGCGAGGATTAACCCAGAGAAACAAAAGGCGCAGCTAGCAGGACCTAGCATTAGAATATGGCAGCTCGAAAGTAAGCCATTAGCTGACAACTTCATAAGTGTTGTAACTTGTTTGTACTAAATTGATTTGATTTAATTAATCCAGCAGCTCGTTTGCATGACTTCCTCTGAGGGGATTGTAGCCGAAGACGTAATGTAGAGCTTCACGTCAATCGTCGGTCAGAAGGCACTTAGAAATATGGAATTGTTTCATGTTCCTCGGACTATTTTCGGCTAATATATAAATATGTATGCTTAGTCTATGAAGTATGACGGCGTCCTTGTCTATCCTAAATCCGATGGTTTCTGAAACAGTTTTCGTCCTCTGCATATTTTGTGAAGGTACACTTTTATGTACTCATAGCCTGAGGGACTCCCCACAATACTAGCTCTTGAAAAGGGTAGAGGTGACCAATTATGTATACTAGGTAGATAAATAGTAGTGTGAGCCGTACCCAAATTTCAGGACCTGTTGCTGACTACAACGTTTCACTCTGTAAAGGAACTACTCTAGGGCCGCAGTCAATTTGGCTGAAATTCTTATCTGTGGATACCACCTCTCGCCTCAGGAAAGGCTCCCCCGGAATTTGATGCAGTAGTCGACATAACGAACTGTGAAGGTATTATAGTTAGTCCAGTCAAGTGAATTTCTGTTATTCAAAACTCGCAAAAGGATACCCTTCTTTAGTCATGTAGAATAATGTTTTTGCAACTATTCCACGGAGCTTTTCAGTCATCCGATATTTTTCTTCCTATGTTAAGAGGACACAGTCTGAGAGGGAAGGTAAATTCTTGTGAAATTTGCATAAAAATAAATTACTTCATAACTTTCATTGAGCAACATCAGAATGCTCTTTAGCTCCTGTCCCGATAGCTTCTACAGCTCCGTCATCATCCTTCTTCGTTGTTTGGATAAAGTTATCGCAAAGTGCTAATCAATACCTGGGGATACAGCCTCATGCAGCCCACTGCTATCAGCGCCATTTAAGGAGATCACCCTCTATGACACCAAACTCGGGAATGGACTGTGTGGACATTGCTTTTAATTGTGTGGTTGTCCTAATAAAATAACGAACGCGCCTCGAAAATCATTTTCAACTGTTTACACTGGGCCGAGGTGGGCACTAAATGCAGACCACAAAATCGCACGGATTGAAAATTGGCGTTAACTTGTCCATCGGGACAACGATGTTGATTGCCTTTGAATCAATGGATGAACACGTCAACAGCAGGAAATTCGGATGCGCGGACAACAATAAACAAGGATAAGTGCCCAAATTCGAGTGACGTTATGAAGTGGATTTTTGGATGCATGAACGAAGTGCTTCATGTAAAGTGTGTCGAAAACACATTTAAATTAATTAATTTTAATCCTGTGACTGTGTATTGTTGTTTTTTGGTGGGGGTGGATTCGTATTCATGTTGATGGAGGCATTAGTTGCACATTATGTGGTTGACTAAATACCGTTATTCAATCAGGAGTTTGGTGAAAAAGTGCAAATAACCGGAGGGTATACATTTTGGGCTTGGCGCAAGGCTAATAACCTTGTCCGTAAAAATAAATTATTATGGAAAATTTAACAAGTCTCGAGATTTGCTAAATAAGGTCAAGACCGGTTCCCGGTTGTAGTGCCGATGATGATGATGATGATACATTTTGGGGAGATGAATTGAATGGGTTATGTCTTAGGTAGAAACGTAAGTTGAATTTAGTAAAGAATAGTCACATAAACAGGATACACATTATGTAGCGTGTTGTTTTGAATAAAAAGTCTCTAAAACATTCATCTGGTACTATATTTGGAGTTAGTAATTACAATACAAAAAAAAAAAACACTTGCTTTCTTTGTGGTACTTCCACGATCTTCCGCAAGGGACGGTTTATTTATTTTAACGTGGAGGACATTAGTTGCCCCATGGAATATATTTTAAAACTACTGTACAATATTATGATATCTTACCCGCTAACTTAAATTACCCTACTTAGATAAAAATATACAAAGGAGAGATATACACAAAAAAAGAAAGAATGGAGTAAAAAACCAAATGAAATGAAAACGTGAAACTTGATCCGAGCACCGGATGCGGGCTGGCGAACGAACCCTCGGATCGCGTGGAGTATGTTAGTGGTCCAGCGTTGTCACATGTGCATTGAAACGATCCGTGTGATTCGTAGGGTCTGCCGAACCGATGTATTCGGGTCACGTTTCACGGTGCCACAGTGTGGTACGAAAAATATATTGCATTTGTTACAATTAATTTTTCACAATAAAATAATATTATATATATAAATTAATATTGGGTGTACTTGTGGGGCGGAAGTATGTACCAGCATGGGTACTTGGTTCACTTCCTCCTCCATCATAAATTGTGCCCGCGCCAAGGTTCGTCCGTTGTTCCGAAAAGACAAGAGGAAAAGCCAAACACCAACACAGGACGAGTAAAAGTAGAAAACACATTCTTTGTTTAGTTTTATTTTTTTATTTTAAAGAGGAAAAAAAAAAAACACAATTATTGTGATAACTAGTTTGAATCCGTGGATTATTGTTCCGTTTCTTTTACTTATTGGATACTAACATTTTACGGTGGCACTGTTTGAAATATAAGAACTAATTCGACACTAACTGTAAGGACTTGGGGTGCAACACGAACACGACTGGGAAATATAGCGGGAGTGACGCGTGACCATGGTGGTTAGTGGATGGAAACGACTCAGCGAGGATAGAACTCTCCCATGAGTTCCATCCTAGGTTAGGGTTAAGAATAAAAGAAGAGAGAGAAGAACTTTTCTCTTAAGAGTGCGGCCGCCAAGGAAATGCTCTCTATCAGTGCAGTGGTGTGTGTGCACGATCGAACAGATCGATGTTATTTACACGGGTTCGAAGGCAGTCGAACAACGAAACCGGCAGGCGGCAGAGACAAAGGAGATTCATGATCTATGTCTATGCTGTGCAACGTCGCTATGATAGACGTTAGGAAAAAAAATGTGCTAATGGGATGCGATACTTTATACAACGGCAATTGTATATCGTATCTTGGGTCGGTGGCAGAAACGACTCCCTTGCATGCCTTTGTATGTGTCGGGTAATTCGCTTCGTGTCGACAAACAAATTGAAGATTGTCTGTCAATAGGGAAATGCTGGAAATACGATTATAGTTTGCCGTATCGTCAGATGCCTGCCACAGGACAGCGTTCCTTTGTTTGCACTTAGTGCATAGCTAAGGCATTAGTCTCAACATGGATGGTGCTAATTAAATGTATCTGCGTTGGACCATTTATCGCTGGCTAAAGGGGTCGCCAGCCGATGTGTGTGTAAATAGGTTTTGTACACATATTGAGGCTGGGATAATAGACGGCGCAATACTTATGGTCCCTGTTATGACGGTTACATTGTATGCAAACCGTATCATTTTGTTTACAGGAATTTGTCTGGTACCGAAGGTGCCGAATAGATTTGAAATTCCAGATAAGTAAAGCAAGGAATCTTACGGAAAATTGTATGCGAAGAGATGCATGAAAAGGTAAGTTTTCTTTACAGGGACTTTAAGATTATAGATTTGATCTATATAATGCGTGAAGCGTTTTCAGGTACTAATGCGATTGCATTAGTGAAGTTAGGAAATTGGCTGAATGTTATGGTGGTTTTACGGTAAGTAGACAGTGGGGTTTGGCGGAACCGTCACATACTCACGTGGTGATTTGGTGATGTGTCTGCCCTTAGAACGTCCTGCGTGCGCCAACGGTTCACTTTTGCAGAAATCCGAAACCCCACGCTATCTTGCCGGGTTGATCTTGTGCTTGAGACTTCCTTTTAATTGTTAATTCCGCTTTTATTGCTTGTCTTTCTAATTTATGTCTTCTTGTGGTTTTAAATCGACTATTTTATTTTCTGGTCCTTTTGGATGCGCCAAAACACAATGCCGTCTGTTCCTATAACTATTATCTTTGCTATTGAAGCTCTACCCAGGAAAAACCAAATATATAACCACAAGATTTGGAAAAAATAAATACGTTAGATCTATATATGTAGATGTATATATTTTTCTAGTTCTTTGTCACACTGCACATTCACAATTTACATTTGAATAACACGAAGATAACGCGCGAGTTAACGTATGAATCACCCAACCACGATGCATCCTCATGTTCACCTTGAAATAAGAAATTCATCTAACAACAACTAGCGTCTGCATTTTTACAATCTTCCAGGAATGTGTTTCCTATTCATTCCTTAAAATATTTAACATTAAAATTGTGTCTAGACATCATTTACCTAGATCCAAAAAAACCCAAAATAAAATGCTAAGAAGCAAAACATATGTATCTATTACGTTGGGTCATTAAAAACACATTAGGAGATTCCTAGGCTAAGATAGAATTTAAGTATAAATAGCATAGAAAAACTGCTGAGAGTGTTCTCAGGGCTTCTGTACAAACTGCACTCCATATTTAATCTAAACTCTCACACAACAAAGCTCTTAGCCTCTTATCTTTCTGACAGAAAATTCGTTGTGAGAATAAATTCTTCCGTCTCAGAAACCCACAACATAACCGCGGGTGTTCCCCAAGGCTCCATTTTAGGGCCAATTTTATATCTGTTATATACCGCGGATATTCCTCAACCCGTATCTCCTAATGTTGTGATGCTGAATTATGCTGATGATACATTAATTTACTCTAGCAGCAAATTTGTTAAGGCTGCAAGAAATCGCATTAACAACTTTCTCCCTAACCTATCATCATACTTCAATAAGTGGAAAATTCACCTTAACCCAAATAAAACGCAGCTCATAGTGTTCAAGGGCAAAAACGAGCACTGTACAAACAACACTAGACGTTGCCACAACAAAATTAAGATTCAACTGAACAATACTCTGATAAAACCCTCCAAAACCCTAAAATATCTGGGAATCACTTTTTCTAATAACTGGTCTTTTTCCTCCCACATTAAAAATTCCCTTCAAAAAGCCACAATTCAGCTTAATCTCTGTAGAAGAGTAATGTGGAAACCTAATAGTCTCTCTCACAAAGTCAAACTGCTCATTTACAAACAAATTATCAGGCCCACACTCACGTACGCGTGCCCATTGTGGTACCATATCACTCCCTCCCAAATGGAGAAATTACGAGTATTCGAAAGAAAATGCTTTAGGTATGTCTCTGGGTTACATCGTCGTCCTAACTCCTATAAGTACTATAGTAACGTCGAACTCTACAATACCGCTGGTATTGAGCGCCTCGATAGACGATTCCTCGAACTGTCTATCAAATTTATCGACAACCTACAAAATAATCCCAATCCCATAATAACCTCGCTCTTAGAGACCCCTCTAGATATCAGAACTAACTATCCCAACTGTCTCCACACCAGAGCTATCTTCGTCTCAGGCAGACTGGTAAATGATTCAAACGAGATCATATACCACAACACCGAAGTTACCCCTAACCAGTTCAAATACTGTAACGTCCAACCATTCTCCAACATCCTACGCTTTTCCAACGAACAACCGGAGAGAAATACTCTACCTCTAACCCATAACTGACCTCATTCCACATCCTTTAATTCATAAATCCCATTAATTATAAAACTTTGTTTTGTTTATAGCTCATTTTATAATAATCAGACTAAGTTAGGTTAAGTTATATTTATATTTATATTTAGGGTTAAGTTTAGATTAAGTAAAGTAAAAATAAGAAATCCCTGGTTTTCTGACCTTTTCCAGGAAGACGAAACCCTACTAAATGTATAAACACACATATAGCCTATAACTCTTAAAACATTGTTTGGAAAATGTATTATAATAATAATTACATGTAAGCAATTGTCACGAATTTAATTTTAAGTCACTGTATTACTTAAATGTACAAATTTTAATTATGGTTAATAAATACAGTTTAAAAAAAAAAAAAAATGCTGAGAGTGTTCATAGTGACCTGTAATTTTACGAATAAAATAAAGAGGCATAGCCTCCGAAAAAAATATATTTTTTCTTCATACAAAATATAACAACAATAACTCGCGACAAGTTGTTAATTACATGAAAACATTTTTCCTTGGTCGATTCGAACCGATCTCAATTAATTGAACGAACTACTTTCAACGAATCTGTTTTTTTCTCGTATTTTTCCTCACCAGCCGTCGGGTTGGTATTCAGTCTATTCATCCGCTCATCTTCTTTGTTTAAAATTGTCCTTTGCCTTCTTTTCTTCGCTGTTATACCTGTTATCGTTTTTGTCCACCGTAATCGATCTCTCCTCTTTTCTCTACCGTAATTTTCGTCTTATTACGAATCAAGATCAGTACCGTTGCACGGTTCTCTTGATCTGCCCTCAGTATTTCTTATGTCACAACAAAAGGTAATAGATGTTGAGTTCAATGGTTGTGAGACAAGCTAACTCGTACAGTATAGAGTGTGGAGAGTTATTCCATAAGCTATTATAATGAACATTCATCACCTACTAGTTGCAACCTGCAACATTCTCTCCAGCCGAGAACGGAGTTCTCAATATTCCCTTCTGGAATGGGTTTTGTTGTGTGAGGCCGGAGAGCGGGAGTTATGTGTTGATCAGGCCCTAAGCATCGAACTGCTAAATAAAGGCTCGAGTCGGTGATTGCTCCCTGAGTTGCTGATATGTAGCGTGTTAGTGTTAAATGTTGTGGGGTGTGATCTGGAAATGCCAGGATCTGGCAGCAACGCCATGGAAGCGGTAATTTTGCATCGCCTGGGAGTATGGGCCAAGTAAAGAAACATAGTTGTGCAGCTATAAGTTGTGGCGGCGGCGAAGATGAGGGAGTAAATTACTACAACTGATTTGAGGTTTGTAACTCGCGGTTACATCTCGTTCTATTTTCGATGCTACGGCTATTCAACAAAGTACCCTGACGTTGTTTTTGATAAAGTTGTTATAACGCGTCTCGCCGTGCTTCCTCCATAATGAGTAAAGGCGAGTAGGTGAAGAATCACGTTAGAGAAAAGTCAATGCTTAAAGACAATATTTTTCTCTACGTGTGTAATACTTGGTTTAACTGCTGCCTTAGTTTAATTATTTATTTTAGTTGCGACCTTATTTTAGTTATTCACAATTTAACTTTTTACTTAACTTTGAATTATTTTAATTTTTTTTATTTTTTGCAACCACTCCTTTTATACCCAAATTATTGGGGGAGAATTACTGACGATGCACTCTATTCTTCTTCACTTGGCATGACCCCGAATGCAAGTCATTTACCCTGGCGCAGTTCCGCTCAGTCGGCTTTGACCCATATTGAGTGCAATTGCCTGGTGCGAGTCATTTACGTTGTTGAATTGCTATCGCCACTTAATTAATATTCCTTGATAGGATACTTCACTTAATTGGTCCACTTAAAGTGCAATGGCCTTGGTTCAAGCAATTCGTTTCGTCACTTCGAAGTATCGGTGGCAATTCGTCATTATCCTTGTACTTTTCCGTTGCATTTTCGCAGGCATTGTGTTTATGCAGGCGTTGCATTTATGCAGGGTCCCGCTATAATCAGGGAATCTCCCATGCCATGTGTTTGATTTTGGATATGAATGACGATATACGATACGGTGCAATAAATGTATTCGTAATTCGATAGCGTGTAGCTTGAGTGGGAAATGACGGCCCGTCATGGGTAGGCAATTAAAGACAAGATGGTTAAGAGCGCATCTCGTGCGATACAATTGAATTAATATTACGTTAGTTGAAATATGCTAAATGGGGTTATATAGTGGGATACTAAATAGTTGACGTATTTAGTTGTTCACTGTAGATCGTGTTGGGGAACAACACTGTGAGAAAGAATGTTGAAGTAGTAGCGGTCGGTGCCCCTGTGCCTTTTGTCCATCTATTCGACGACGACGGTTGCGGAATGAGATGGGGTCGGTGTGACGTATATATCGCCCTGGTACTTGTTGTACAAACACTACATGCGCTGATGCATGTAGGCATACTCGTCAGTGAATTACTTATTGACAGCATCGGGTTTAAATGTCGATAATCATTCATCTAGAGCGACATTCGCGATGTTGGTTTAAGCCGGCCGGCATTAGATTTGGTACGATAATGTGTGAAGTGCAAGTTCAGTTTCTCAAGCCACATGTATATCACCCGAGGGCGTAACGCATAACCAAATAGACCACTTCCTCATCGACAAAAAACACCACTCGAACATCCTTGACGTAAGATCATATAGAGGAGTAGATTGCGACTCCGACCATCTCCTAGTGATGGGCAAAATTAGGAGTTGGCTCGCAGCAAACCCACATGGGCAGTCACGGGAGATGAGCAAAAAGTTCGACATTGATAAAGTTAAAGACCTGCACAATTTAAGTGCAAACCTTGGTTTGACGATGGGTGCAGGGCAAAGATCGAAGAACGCAAACCCATCAGAGTGATCCACTTCCACAGATATGATGAAGTCAACGCAGAAAAAAGATACGCAACAATTCGAAAAGAGACTATAAAAGTTTTCAAACGAAAAAAAAAAACGCGAATGGGAGAAAACTGGGATCGAAATAATTCTAGATAATGCCAGAGCAAAGAACATCATAGGTATGTATGCCGGCATAAACTCAATTAGAAATGGCTACCGAGGGGGAGCCAAAATAATTCGAGACACAAACAACTGTCTGGTCACAGAAACAAACAATATAGTAATAGGATGGAAGCAGTACTTTGAAAACCTGCTCAATGTGCGCACCCATCAACCTCAAATAAACGCACCAGTCGTATATACGGGAGGGATGGGTGCGAACATACAGGGCAAAGGCACTGATTGCTTTCAACCCGGCGAAGGCCAGGACGATCCTTGTCCCTGTTCAATCCAAGTTGACATGCAGTCTCCACGTGATACCCCTGGATAGCTACTTTGACACCCGCCAAGTAGTGAACCAATGCATGCAGCGACATCCTGAGAAAGGTTGGCGCAAGGCTAATAAATAGGCCCGTAAAAACGAATTATTATGGGAAATTTAACAAGCCTCGGATATGGACTGGATACACGACGACAACCACGCAAACGGAAACGGCTAAATGATTTAAGAATTTTTAGATGGAACGTACGCTCACTATACAGAGCTCGAGCTGCACAGCAGCTAGCCGATGCCCTGACCGAATATAAAGCTGATATAACAGCATTGCAAGAAATAAGATGGACGGCGAGTGGTGTTAGTCAAAGAAAAGAGTATGACATTTATTACAGCTGTCACGCAAAACACCATGTGCTCGGGGTAGGCTTTCTAGTCAGCCAAAAACTGAAGCCTGCCATCATCGGCTTTAATGCAATAATTGAAAGGCTATGCACTCTTCGCGTGCGAGGCAAGTTTAAGAACATAAGCCTCATAAACGTTCACGGACCTACAGAGGAGTCCCCTGACGACGAAAAAGAAGAATACTACGAGAACGTCGGACGGGCTCTCAATGCCTGCCCAAGATACGATGTGAAAATCGTTCTTGGTAATTTAAATGCGAAAATAGGCCGGGAGCCGGTTTTCAGGCACTACGCAGGTTCCCATAGTTTGCATGAGAACACTAATAACAATGGACTACGAGTCATCGAACTGGCAGCATCGAAAAACTTGGTCGTTGCGAGTACCAGGTTTCAGCGTAAAGATATCGACAAAGCCGTCTGGGTATCACCTGATGGAGCCACTCGCAACCAAATTGACCACGTGTTGATAGATCGCCGGCACTCCTCGAGCCTGATGACGGTATGAACGTATGTCGACTCGGTTCACTATCTTGTTGGTACAGTTTTCCGAGCGCGGATTGCCTTACGGAGATGTATTGCATTCGCGGATCAGGTTCGAATCAACACGGCTGCCTTACGCAATGAGAATACCAGTAACACCTTTGGTCACGCGCTAAGACTCGCCCTCGAAGTGCTCGATGGAGGGAGAGTAAGTCCTGGGGCCAGAATGCTGGGCGTAGAAAGGAAATGGACACGCCTTAAAAATACTGTCATTAGTACTGCCAACTCCATCTTAGGCAGTAGTCGTAGAGATCGGAACGGCTGGTTTGATGATGAGTGCAAACTGGCGACTGAACGTAAGAATGGTGCATACCGAGCAATGCAGCAGTCTCATAGGACGCGGGTGCGCGAGGAGAAATATAAAGAGCTCAGAAGATCGGAAAAAAGACTTCACAGACAAAAGAAAAGTGCCTGGGAAAAAAACCTTGTCTGTGAAATAGAGAAAAGTAGAGGGTGAGGACCAAACTGGATGACTTCGGCTCGAAATCGGGACCGGTGGAGAGATTTGTTAAAAAAGGCCAAGACCGGATCCCGGTTGTACTGCCCATGATGATGGTGATAATGACGTACATACAGCTAGGCCTCAGATCCCAGAGCCCTCTTTCAATGAAGTTGTAGATGCAATAAATCGATTGGAAAACAACAAGGCTCCCGGAGTCGACTGCGTACCGAACTACAAACTTCGTCACTAGAACACAGGCAGAGGGTATGGTGCCTTGTCTGTTGCTGTTCAAATAGATAACCATGCGCAAGTAGAGTTTGACGTTTTTATGTCTGTAAGGTAATCAGTCACAACGTGCCTTTCTCTTCTAACTAAAGGCTAAGTTTACATAGACATATAAACACAAGGAATCGTTCTTCAGTCGAACTATATTAGGTTGGGACACTCTAACAGTACAGGTCATATTATAAAAAATGCAAATTTCGAGAAAAATGTAATATTATCGGCTAAATAGACACAACTTACCTATTGAAGACAGGGTGTCGTAAAAAATGTAATTTTTTAAACTTCCACCGGAAACCGTTAAGTTAGAGTTAAATCATTTCCTAGGCAAACTGTGGAATTCACCTTCTGTTCAATGATGTCAGCAAATACATTATATTACAATGAAGCAACGGAGTCATCAAGAACACACATACGACAAATTTGGGGAATATATTCTATTCAGCATAGGGTGTTCAGAGCACCTCACCAAACCATCATTCTTTCATGGAGGCTCTAATTACCTGGGAGACCTTGTGGCTGTCTTGTTAGTTTTTTGTTTTGTTCAAGTACACAACGAATTGTACGAATATTGTCTGGGGTGACGAATGATTTTCGAATAATTCATTAGTTTCGGTAATTGGCAGAATCTTAGATAAGATAAACAAAAATATCATTGTTGAAGAGAAGAGGAATGACGATGGTTATATTTTTGGGAGTTTACCAAACCTATGACACCAGGGTTGTTGATAAGTGTACTATCAATGACAACACACTATTATTCAATTAATTTCTATCATATCTTATTCACATTGGCAATCATTTTAGATATTAAGTATCCTGCAAAATAAATTGCATAGGAACCTGGTGTCATCCTTTTCATGCAGTGGTGGTGTGCCAATTAATTAAGGGCCTATAAAAACATCATGGAGATGTTAAATAATACAAGTCCAAATTTGTGCGCATAACAAAGTAAATTGGACTGAGTCCATGTATAATTTTAGTTGAAGTCAGGAATAAATAAGGAAGGCGGTACCTTTGATACATTTCAGGAATGTCGACGGAAATAAAATCGTTTATGGCTGATAATCAAAAAGCTAATGACACCATATTGCATTATTAATGAATAGTGTTACTTTATTATATTGTAAATAAAATACTTGGTCGTAAAAAACTATATAGCAATAAATTCAAGATATTGTTTAAGGAGTAGTGGTGTTTATTTGGGCGATTATAAATGGAAAAGTAACGGTAATTGTTTTAATTACGTGGACTTTATAAATCAGGCTTTGAAAGATAGCATCTTCTTGGTAAACAAGTTCATAATGTATATCGGCATTTGCAGCTCTTTTGAATATTCCGTTTATATTTTACGAGCGAAAAGGTTATATGTGTTTTCATATAGTCAGCAAGTTTCTAGTTTTCGACATCGTCCCATTATGTCCTAGAATAATATCAAAAATATTCTTTTTGGGTGGATGTAATATGAAGGGGGTCCCAGAATTCTTGGAGGAAGTAATTTTGGTAGAAAACATACATTTTACAAATTGTATAGTCTTTTTTGGTTCATAAATTACACAGTGTAAAGTTATTTACGGAATAGTGCATTCGATAAATGCCCTTCGAGGAATTGCTAGCACACACGGTTTCTCTTGGGGATAGTTTTGATGATCATTTTGCATAAATAAAATGGATGATTTCATTGATACATAACTTATTTTGTTATATCAATTTTTGTGAGGGCAGAATCCTCATTTATATATTATAGGGGACATTCCGGTTTGTTCGGTTCAAAAAATCAAATTTTTTTGCTTAATCGATAGTTTTATCCTTCAAAAATAATATGTTAAAATGTGGAAACGAACTCTTAGGCGGTTCCAAAGTTATAGGTCATTAAAGGGTCGGGTCTCCCGCGGATACAAATTCATATCATAGGTGGCAACTACCGTGTATTTAGAAAGATGCAGACTATCCATTTATGGGCATTAATATGCTTCGCTGTTGGCTTGGGCCAACTGCCACTTCTTTGAATATGTCGCAATCTTGTGCGACTGAACTTGTTTGGTGACTATGGAAGATGTTCCTATCGGTGACGTCGCGGGGTAGGTATTTTCGGTGTTTCTTTGCTTCTTTTTCATGAGGGGGAAAAAGTATTTAGTGTAAACCTGATCTCAGAGCGTGCAGTGCTCGCGTTTAGGCGTCCGTTTCATACGTTTTTCAACGGTAAATTTTTCTAACAAAATGTTTAAAAACGTTAATGGTTCGCGTAAGTCAGGGGTGCGTCCAGGGAGTCGATATAAAAAACGAAAAGGATTTATGGGAACTGTGAACTGGAAACTGAGTATGCGACTACATCGGCACAAAAATTGCCTACATCGCCCGACTTCGCTCCAACGGTCACAGTGACGGCAGCATACGTGATGTTACATCTTTTTTTTTCAGTTTTTTCCGAACTTTCAAACATTATAAAGTGTAAAAACTGTGACGGTTCGATAAACTTTTCAAAAAAATCTGAGAAAGGCCTAGGATTCAAACTGATCGTCGAATGCAACTGTGGTGAGAGGGTCATCGAGTCCTGTCCACGAATCGCCAACAAAGCTTACGAATTTAATCGTAGAATAGTATTCGTAATGCGCATCTTGGGTGTCGGGTTAAATGGATTATATTGTTTCACTTCACTAATGGATATTGGCGAATTTACGAAAAACATCTACTACGCTGCTCTCGATAATGTACACACCGCTTGTATCGGCGTTTTTTCTTCCGTGATAAAAAAGGCTAGCAAAGAAAAAAAAGAAAAAACTGATGAAAGTGAAGATAAAAAATTTACTGCTTCTGGAGATGGTTGTTGGAGCAAAAGGGGTCATACTGCTAATTATGGCGTTATGGCATTGATCGGTGGGATGAGCACGAACCAGTTTGCACATTGGATCACAATGGAAGTTCGGGTAAAATGGAGCCTGACGGAATGTTAGAGATGTTCGAGCGCGCTTTTGATCTGCACGGCCGCATTTACGAAAGGTACGCTGGAGACGGGGATTTAAAAAAGCAAAGTTGTACACCAAATACCACAAAATATCAACCGATGAAAATCCGCAACATCAAAACTGTCCAGAGGGCCCGGAGTCATGGTGCAAATGGAAACGCGCGGAAGCTTGCGAATGAGCTGTCAAAGTTACACCACGACAAACCTCCCTTGGATCCTAAAGTACGAACAGCTATATACCCAGTTTACGTAAAACCGACAGAACCCGATTTGTTAAAAAAATGCGAGGGAGGTTTCACGCAAAATAACAACGAAAGTTTCAATGCTATTTCCGGTTCCGGAGTGACTCGACAAAATTTACAAACGTAGTCGAAAGATGAATAGAATGTTTAAAAAAAAATTGTTGTTATATCTTTAATACTTTCTCTTTAAAAAAATCATGAAAATAACCTAGTTTTTGACCCGACAAACTGGAATGTCCCCTTAATGACCTATAACTTTGGAACCGCCTAAGATTTCGTTTCCAAATTTTAGCATATTATTTGTGAATGACATATTCAAGAAGAGGGCGAATAAAAGTAATGTGGAGCGATCTGGGCACGCAAGAGTTAGAAAATTTCTTAGACCAACATTTTACAAAACCGAATGCTGAAACGACCTTGAGGATCACGTCGTCAATGTGCGGGAGGAAGTTTAGCTGACGCTCCCATGAAAATGATTGACATTTGTCGACATTAAGCTCCAAGCAATTCTTCTTGTACCATAACAAAAAGTCAAGGTCTATCTGGAGAATGAAAGAATCAAGCGGAGAACAAATCGTTTTGAAGAAATTTGTATTTTTTAGCTTTAGTGAGGGCAGAACCTTCATTTATTTGGCTTAATTCAAGCAGTATAAATAAGCTTACAAACTAACTTAAAATCTAGAGTATTAAGAAAAAAAAACTAAACAGAAAGAAAAAGAAGACTGGGGGAATGGTGCGGTAGGAGGCTGGAGAAGGGTGAGTGTGTGTTAGTGTGGCATTTGTGAGTTAGTGTGAATGAGCGGTATAGGTGCGGGCTGGTGGGGCGACGGGATTAGAGAGCAGGGAGGGTGAAGTTGAAGTTGTGGAAAGGGATGAAAAAGTGTAAGGGGGGCGTATGCTTGTGGAGGAAAATTAATTTGAAAACGATAGAGGAGAGGTAGGATTGTTGGGTAGGTGGTTGGGGGGGGGGGGGGGGGGGGCGGTATACGGAGACGGCGTTTGAGAACAGGAGCGGAGAGGTTGAAGTCAAAGGAGGTGGGGGAATTTACCGTTCGTAGTATGCGCGAGATGGGTTCGTTAGAGCCACAATAGGTGTGATGGGCGGACAACTAGAAGAGACGAGGGTTACGCAAGTCACAGGGGTTTGTATAAAATGTTATGGAGGAGGGCAGGCTTGGGCAATCGATTGAGCCTGAGAGAAGGCGACGGATGAAGAGAATGTCGGCATTCTATGCTTTTCAAGTGTGTTAAAATTGATTAAAAGAAGCTGACTTGCGTATGGCGGTAGAATCAGAAGATTATCCCAATTAAGTCCGCGGACGGAAAAGCGCTAGAAACGACGTTGAACGCTTCTAATTCTGCGAATGTGAGACAAATGATACGGGGACCAGACCTGACTGGCATATTCGAGAAGAAGACGGACAAAGGTTATGTAGAGGGAGCGGTTGACGTGGGGATTTAGGAACTCTTTCGACCAGCGTTTCACAAAGCCAAGGGCCGCGTTGGCCTTGCGGATTATGTCGTCAATATGTGTGGTAAATTTGAGCTCCCTGTCACATAGGATGCTTAGGTCATGAATCGGTTTAACCGATTTCATCGCTTGATTAAGTAAGAGATAGGAGCACGACGGCAAGTAGGGGGGGGGGGGGGGGGGGTTGCTTTGAGAGTGTGTGTTCTGTGGAAGTTGGCTGTTTTCGGGTCGAATAGTTGTGCGGGGCTAGAGATAGGGGCACGATGTGATTTCGGAGGAGCAGTTTGGTTGATATTTGGGCAAGGCGTTATTACGGGAGAGTGCTGAGGAGGGTTCTGAATAAGGAGTGTGAACCTGATGAAATATAGGGAGGAGAATCGGTTGCACCTCAGATATGGAGATATTCACTTTGCTAATACGGGTTCAAAGTCCAAGGAGGATAGTTTGAAAAGTGTCAGTTTGTGCGAGATTTTATTGAAGGCTTTACTAAAATCGGTAGTAGGAACGTCGACTACGTTGTCGTTCTCGAGGACTGGGGGGGGGGGGGGGGGGGGGGGGGGGGTATATTCAACTAAGTTGATGGTGGTAGATATACCAAAAAGAAAGCCGTGTTATTTGGGGGAAGTTAGGGATTTTCAGTGGAAGCATAACCTTTGGTACATAATTCTATCAAAAACTTTGGGGATGCGGGAAAGTTTGGCAATGGGGCGGTAGTTTGAGACATCGCCTTTGGGTCCCTTTTTATGCACGGGGATGACGGGCGAGGTTTTCCAAATTGCTGATGAGGAATTAATAGGGTTTGCCGTTAAAATAAGGTAAGTTGTCTGCCAATATGGTTTGTGGTATTACTAAATTGATATAGACTTGAATCAGTTAGTTGGTCGATGAAGACGTATTGGCAAAAAAAAACTTAGACTTCAAAACCACCCAAAGAAAAAAGTCCAATGACATTAAAAATAAGATCCGGGCGGCTAATCTTGATCGGCAAAAAAAAGAAATTACACACCTGAGAAATTATTCATTCAATAACCGCGTTGTTCCCGCCTGCAGCTATCTGTTTTACTGTGAACTGTAACAGCACATTTTTTTTCCGTAGCCATAGTTTATTCCACAAAATGGGGCAAAATTCGACTAACAGCACGATGTACTCGAAGATAATATGACGTCTATCCTGAATTGTTGTAAAAACTTGATTATAGGAAGAAAAAACTTTAAAAGGTTATATCTATGGAGGTTACCAAACAACGACACTTTTCGAAGAATTTTTTTTCTGTTACCTATTTATTAAGCAATTATTTGAAGGGCTTATTCTACACATAATTAGGTATAAAAAATATTTTTTATTTTTATTTTAAGTACATAATGGCGGTGTGGCCGCTTGTTAAGTTCAAACTTTTTTATTCGACAGGTCAAACGGTGTGCAGCATAACGACCCTCCACTAGCACCTAGAAAAAAACCTTTTTTTTTTATCATCTTTGGAGTTTTTCTAAGGTGGCATACATGATTATTACACAATATTATTTTTTCGCAACATGCCGCTAGTATGACAAAAATTGAATTTCCGATAAAAAATCGACTTTAAATTGTTTATTGAAAATTTAATTGTTAATATATCATTAATGCCATATGTAATTTCGTCGCCCTAGATAGCTTATCTTACAGTTATAATTTCAAGTCAATGTTATAAAAATTGTGCGAGTTATATTGTACACCAAATTGAAAAACACTGTTTTGAGAAAAACGCGTTTTAAGTTTCAGTCAGCTGTAGTCTAACGGTCATTTCATCGTCTCTTGCTATCTCTCTCTTTAAACAAAACGTTTTATAACGCCATCTATACGTATTTTATGAAAGTATGACTAGCTTGTATTGAATAAAAATTGTCGACCGGATTATGATTATGATACTCCAAAAACGTTGCTTTTTCGAACGTTTCGGAACCTTTAAAGTTAATGCGGAAATCAGCTTTAAAAACAATTTTCCCACATTAAATTCCTCTTTAATATAATTTTTGGGATTTCTCGATAGATATAACTCCTTAAACGTATTATATAATATGTATTGTTAATGGTAAACCGGATCTCACCACTCCGTTTCGTTCAATGCAATATTACGAGACAGCCTGATTGTCTATCTTTTAATCTACAGATCGTGAATAAAAATAAAAATAAATGCCTATATAAATATAAAGGAATAAATCTAGTCATTCTCTTGCTGCCCAACCATCTACCTCTCTATTGACCTAACCCTTCTTCTTCTTGATTTGATTAAACTTAGGGATGCATAAAAACTTTTACAATCTATTTATTTGCAATTATTTCAAATCAGTGTAGTTGATGTACATAACTCCGTATTTAAACTAAATATTATTTCTGTATGTACGGTAATAACTTCTTGCATTGCCTTCAAGCATCAGAGATTCAACGAATAGTTCGAATTACATGTTTATGACCTGCAATTTCACTTGATTACTCATTTCACAATAAATGGACCAAATCTTACAGGTAACAGATACTCGTAAACGGGTATATACTTTGCTGCTTGAGTTTAACTTCACCGGTATTAGGTGATATAATATCGAATATTTACCAGCAACAGTGGTAACCACCAGTTGAGTCCTGGTATATTTGTTCGAACCATTTTCTTTTAGTAGGAAAGTGGATAAGAAATTCACCACGTCCCTTGCGTGCGCATTCATCCTTTGTATACATTCTCTGAGTACGGCACCGAAAAGCTTTTCATTACATTTCCCCTTTTTGTCTGAATGCTTGCAAGAAAGCCGTTAGGAAGGTATTACAAGTAAAATCAAACATTTTGTTCACCATTCGGTAACCGAAAATCATATAAATCCACGACCTAGTCTGGAGCTTAGCTCACTATTGGCTCTGATTTAGCCGCACCAAGTGGAAGTTCTAAAAGTGAATTCTTAATATATCAGTCTAATAGCTACAATTAAATTGTGTACATAATTTAATTTTTCAAATTTGTTAACGTCAAAAACTTAAAAAACATTATTCGTCGTGCGTTTTCGAGAAGTGATCTCTGAAAACTTTCATCTCAATTTTGTGAAGTGAATTTGTAAAATTTTAGTGATAATTTTTGTCGGATTTGTTAATACTACATTGCAAAGGGTAAGTCAAAATTATGGTTTTCAATAAACTCTATCCTTTTTGAACGTTGGTCGTGAAATTTGTCAAGTTGTACGTGAATATATAAATTGAAAAATAATGTTAAGCGTTTATTGAATATAAAAAAATTAAAGCAGATTAATTTAACAATAATTTTATACAGTTATGAAACATTTCAGAAAATTTAGGAAAATACATTCGGTTGACATAAGAAAACATTTAAAACGTTTTTGTTCCACATAAATTAAAATATGTTAATTCACTCTGCATCTAAAAGAAATGATGGCGGATATACATTTGTTTGTGATATAACAACCTCAAACTCAAAGAAAGTGTTAGGGAAAATTCACAAATTAGGTTTCCCACATTAACAAAAAAAAAAAAAAAAAATTATATTAATAATAATAACAATAATAATAATAATAATAATAATAATAACAATAATAATAATAATAATAATAATAATAATAATAATAATAATAACAATAATAATAATAATAATAATAATAATAATAATAATAATAATAATAATAATAACAATAATAATAATAATAATAATAATAATATTAATAATAACAATAATAATGATAAACTAAACTAATTAAACATTACCAATAATTAGGGTAAATTATAATAAAAAAACAGGGAGTAAATAAAAAAGTAATAGTAATTAATAATAAGCAAATCATTACATTAAAAGTGAAATATGTGTCTGTATGTAAAATATATAAAGAGTGTTACGTAATTTTTATTAAAAGGCTGCGGAAAAAAAATCAATTGAAATTACTTTAGATATGTATATTCTTCCATATTACACTTATTGCTGAAATGGTGTGGAAAATCTACTTTTCTTCACTTCTGTGCTGTTTCCTCTAAATAAAAAGGAAAACAAATTTTCTAAAACCATTTGCTTTCTGAAACAAGCAGTAAAACAGCCAATGTTTTAACGATCTTCCACACAAAATCTTATTTCTTTTTAAAACATGATTAAAAACAATATTGCATGAAATAGAATCACAACACAACAAATAAATTAATAAATCAACAAAGTCAAAACAAAAAAAAAAAACAGCTTGTAATCGGGTTAATTTACGAAACCTTAATAAGATTTCTCTAAATACAATTTTCGTAGTCTTACATAAACCACGTAACACTTTTAGAAGGAGGTTCAACTAATGTCTACAAAGAGTGGGCAGGAGGGCTACAAAATCGAACAAAGTGTTACGTGGTTTATGAACGACCCCTTGTCTATTTTTTCCATTTTTGTTACCATTGTGCAACTTTTTTTTTTAGAACGAAAGGAAGCACTACACATTTTTCTAATGAATCTGTATACAATTTGATTTTTGATTAAAAATAAAAGCTACAAATCTCCTAATATGAAATATATTTTAACAACGATATCTCTAAATTTATATAATTCTTTTGAATTAAAAACAATAATTAACAAGTCTTTAAGCAACTTACGCTATAGGCATCTAATATCTAATTTTTGTTTGATATAAAATAATTTATGACGTTCGTGTACATCTGGACAATTGTCAAATTATTGTTAAAACAAAAAGGATTGTATAATATTTTTCTTTAACTTCTGTAAAATTTGTCCGTTTGTTGAAATGAAAGTAATTTGGTATATTATTGTCAAAGGTGGCACAGAAAAATCAAAACTTTAAACGAGTAAAAATAGGGGTGTTATATATAAGATAGATTTTTTCGGTGTACTTTACCTAACAATATGAAAAAATGATCCATTTTTTCACAGTGTTTTACTCAGAGCGTCTGACCAAACAAACTTTACTGAATACATTTTCTCTTAATTTATATAAATTCTTTATTTTCATTAAACGTAAAATGTTTCTGTGGCGGTTCCGCCAAACCCCAGGGTTCACTCACCTAAAAAGCCCATAACTTCTATCCAATCACATAATTTCGCTAATGCAATCGCATTAGCACCTTAAATGCTTTACGCATCTAGGATTATCTAAGGTATAATCTAAAAAGCTTCAGTAAAAGAATTCTTACCTTTTCTTGCATCTCTTCGCATACAATTCCTGTAAGAGTTCTTTCTTCATCATCATCATCGGCAGTACAAGCGAGAGCCGGTCTTAGCCTTATTTAGCAAGTCCTGAGGCTTGTTAAATTTTCCATAATGATTTGTTTTTTCCGGGCAAGGTCATTAAGTCTTGCGCCAGAGCCTCACCGACGGGGAATCGAACCCCGGTCCCCCGCGGGATAGACGAGTGTACTAACCACTATACTATCGAGGCGCCCTTTCTTACCTTATCATAAATTCCCTGTAATAAAATTCATCGGTTCGCATATCATGCGGCCGCATGTCAGGGAATCGCGGCGTTGAGTTGGCTAATACCGGCCTCAATATGTGTACATAAAAACTATCTATGCACACACCGGCTGTCGACCCTCTTAGCCAGCGATAAATAGTCCAACACCAGCTGCATGTAATTAGCACCATTCACGTTGAGACTATTTCCCTAACTCGCACCACGAGTAATCAAAAGACCGCCGTCCTTCATCAGGCATTCTGGCGATACGCAAACAATTCAATGATTCTGGTATCCCAAATGCACCTACCATCTAATGAGTTGCAACTTGTTTACTCAGTTGAACTCTCAGGTCATAAATTCCTTTTATCCTACATAGTTCTGGATTCGTTTCCCAGTAACCTGCTCACATAAACACATATCTCGATCCCTTTTTCCCTTTTTTTTTAGATTCGTTCCCATGGCTTTGATCCATAAAAGAACCAATGTACACACATACACTGTATGAGATCTGTTTGGTTACCCCAAAGAGAGACCTTACGTCTGTCTTTGAATCGGAAAATCCACCCCTTAATTAAGAGCGCCAGTTTTACTGGCCGAATTTCCTTTGCCAACGAACGAATATCGTTGAGTCCTTTTACGTCCACCGACCGAGCAAGTCGTGGTCGTTGTTGCTCCCGCTCTCCGTCGCCCGGTGGATAGCGGAGTCGTGTCGAGGAAAGTGTTTCACCAGTTAATGCATTTATAAAAGTTATAAAAAATCAATTCAATATCAATTTAAAATATTTGGATACATCCAAACCAAATGACAGTGTTATAACCAATAAAATAATTTTTTGTGTTTCCCTCTCGGTGCGTCTATATTCCTCTCGGTCACATTTTGCTGTTTTTCTTTCGGTCTACGGCAGACACTTAGAACTGGTGGAGACGAGGCAGAACTCTCGCCCATGCTGGAGTCGCGATCGCGATCCGCCCCCTTCAATATCTTTATACAAAATATTTGTTGGAATAAAAGTGAGAACCAACAAATTTTGCCACCAGAAGTTCACCAGCAAGTCCAAACTTTATTTAAAACAAATATTAAACAAATTGCCGATAAACAGAAACTGTATAACTTCCATTTAGAAAACTGTATTTTATAATATTATTTGTTCTGGAGCAAGCATCTCCTCCCTTCGTGTTCATTTCTCCGCTCAATTTTTGCTAGCATTGTCTTCATGGCTTCAATTTCGCCCATCAGTTTCTTCACTTTTTCGTCGTTATTCGCTGTCGTTTCTTCTTTGACATTGCCCACTTCCTTGCTGCTCTCACCTGGTTTGTTTTCGCTTAGTACTTCGTGGACTACCAACTTGCGCAGGATCTGAGACTCCTCCCCCTCTTAAACCATGTTTCTTCGACTCGTCCTACGCTTTCTTCATTCTGCTGGCTTTGCTTCTGGGCTGGATCTGGCCTAAATCTGGGCTATATGCCACTTTTTAAGTTGTAAAGGGTTAGTGTTCTTTATTTACCGTATTAATCTTAACAAAAGGGTCTTATACTTATATTAATAAACTTGAGGCTCCCCACCGGAAAAAGAGAAACCGAGCGCCTGCCATTAGGCTCCTCGATAGTATAGTGGTTAGTATACCCGCCTGTCACGCGGGAGACCGGGGTTCGATTCCCCGTCGGGGGGTCTCTGGTGCAAGACTAATGACCTTGCCCGGAAAAAACAAATCATTATGGAAAATTTAACAAGCCTCAGGACTTGCTAAATAAGGCCAAGACTGGTTCCCGGTTGTAGTGCCGATGATGATGATGATGATGATGAGCGCCTCCCATGTGCTCTTTTTACTCTGCATACTCAACGAATGGTGAAGTTAGCGTTCGTTCAGTGCCCGAGAACACAAGCAGACGTCAGCCGCACCAGAGTCTGTTTACAGAACAGTGTTGTCCTTCACCATTTATATTTACGGCTATTGCTGGGAAAGGTGTATTGCATCTCGTCCCTCCTGAGGTAAGGCTCGTCCTCGAGTCTTTCTGGAATTCTTGGGTCGGGTACGTCGATGTCCAGATCTTCTGATTCCGTTTCGTCTGTTTCGCCCTCGGAATGGCTGTCGGCACCCAAAGGGTCGGACCGCCTCTTCATCCTGCCTGAACTTCCTATGGACTCGGATTTCTTTTGGGTCCGTTGCGTTCTTGGGCCATCTCTCAAAATATATTGGTCATTTCCCAACACTTTCGCCATGACGTACGATCCCCAATGAATTGGAGCAAGCTTCTGGGACTCACCGGTTGCTGCAGGCTTCCGTTCTACCATTACCAAATCACCTACCTTATATGTGGTTAGTCTTGTGTGGGCCTCATCGAATCGTTCTTTCTGCTTTTGTTGATCTACCATGATGTTGCGCAGGGCAGCATCTCGTTTCTGTTTCATTTTGCCCTGATCATGACAGCCTTCCTTCGCCACTCCTTACTTGCCATTTTCGTCTCAGGAGTATAATGATCTACACACGTCTAATCTCATGTCACGATACACTTCAAAAAATGCCCCCCTTCTTGTCGAAATCAACCCAGAAGTCTGTGGCGGTTCCGCCAAACCCCACTGTCTACTCACCCAAAGAACCCCTGTAACTACAACCCAAGTTTTATAGTTTTTCGCTAATGCAATCGCATTACGATCTGTAAATGCTTCACGCATCAAGTATCTAATGTATTTAGCTAAAAGCTACTGGAACAGCATTCTTACCTTCATTCATTAATTCGAATTCAAAATTACCTATAAGAATTCTGTTCCAAACATCATAAATCCCAAGCCCAATTCGGCACCTTCGGTTGCCAAGCAAACCCCAATCTTATCATACGCATTTTCCCTAGACGAATTCCTAAAAACGAAACAATTTGGTTTACATATAGTGTAACCATCATAACAGGGATAATAAACATCGCATCGCCTATTCCCAGCCTCATCATGTGTACAATAAATCCCTTTACGTACACATTGGCTGGCGACCTTTTCTCTCTACTATAAACAATCCCACGCAGCTGCACACAATTGACGCAAGCAACGCTGAAACCAAAACCTATAGCATAGGCAAATGCAAACAGGAATTGTATACTTACCCTTGGCAGCGATGCCATAAACACCAATTCCCTGTGAATATGCTAAAACCAATTAGCACCATGTCCACCAGCATTGCGGTCTATCAATACAGCTGCAAGGCATTTCATAGACAATGATCTATACGATCCCTTTGTCCTACAATATTTCTGGATCTGCTTCTCATGACCACGCGGCACGAGTAAACAGAATATTAACCAATGAGATACGGCTTGTTTATTTAGCCGAACTCACATCTCTTTGATGCACAATATTCCCTTTCTTTGTTTTCAGATTCGTTCTCATGGCCTTGTCCCACGAAAGAACCAATGTTCACACATACATGTGTACCGCTTCGATCTTCTTTATAAGATCTGGTTACCTACCTCCAAAGAGAGACTTTACGTTTCTCTTGGGATAGAAAATGCATCCCTAAATTAAGAGATCCAGTACCACTGGCCGAATTTCCTTTGCCAGCGAATTGATATCGCTGAGTCCTTTTCCATCTACCGGCCAAGCCAGTCGTCTCACTCTCGCTCCCCGGTGCGCACAGGGACGCGAATACACCTCTAGTCGAGTAAGCGCCCTAAAAGTAAAAAGTCATACAAGTAGTGCATACCAGCCTTATATTATTTTTCCTTGTGCATACGGTTCATCTTCAGAGTAATCGGGACCTGTATCTGTAACCCAATTAAATGGTGTAAAATTTGTTGTGAATAATAGTTATAAAATGGATTTTCGGGAATTCAGAAAACTTAATAAACATCTCAAGCATTGTTAACCAACTCAACTTTGGGAGAATACATGTGAATAAAAAAAACCTGATTAATTAATAAAGCAAGTTTTCAGTAAATAAACAGTACTGGGTGTATTTATTCCTTTCGTTTGTGGACAATACGTGTTGGAACCTATTAGTGGATGATGGAGGAAGAAAGTGAATCAGCGTCGTACTTCATGAAAACGCTAACGTTAAACCGGTAGAGTTCCTTATTGACAAAATCAATCGAAACTTCTTCGTCAATTGTTCTTTTTCTAACAATGTTCTCGTTTCCCGTCTTGCGTTATCCTAAATCACTACATATGTACTTTGTCTATGAAAATTATATCGAGGTCATTACTATATAAAATAACCGGAAGCTCGTGCAATATTAGTCTTAAGATTCAAATAAGGGTTTTTTATTGTAGTTTTCCCTTAATTTATTATTTGTTATTCATTAAAATTGTGCTATTGTCGTTATATAGATTTAAGATTATAGTTGTAAAGGAATTGCTATCCTAAATCTCTTAAGTACTAGTTGTAAAATATACCATAAATGTAATTATCTATTAAATAAAAAAATTGAATTGAATTGAATACATCTTCCCCACAAGTTTTCCACTGATCTTCGACCTGACCTGTTTTTGATTTACGGTCAATAACCTCAGCACCTATCGAGCAGTAATTTTGTTGAAGCTAAGATCATCAGTGATAATGGATTGAACACTTCCAGAGCTGATACCCACTTCTGATGAGATTTCTCCAACAGTTAACCGGCGATCACTTTCTATAAACTCTCAAACGGCACGGATGTTGTCATCTGTATGATTTGTCCTTGGGCGTCGATCATGACTTTCGTTTTCGATACGTTCTCGCCCACTTTTAAATTCTTTGCGCCACGTATACACACGATTCTGAGACAGTGCATAATGTTTTCAATCGAGAAATAATTTCAGAGGGCTTAACGCCTCCATTTCTTAAAAATTTTATAATAATCCGTTGCGCAACAGACGTATGTACCTCTTACTCGCTCATGGCTGTATTGACTATAAACTCGAGCGCGACCGCTAGCCACATCTACTCTTCATAAACCATATAACAGCCACGCACACGATTATTTAGCTCGCAACTTGTTGCCAATCAAAACAGTAAAATTAGCGTTTATATTTTCTTTACCCTTGTACCTACTAATTTTATCAAAGCATTCTATTGCTGTTAACTTTTTATCTACACCTTCATTCGCGTATTTACACTTCAGTAAAATACGTGAATTTACAGCAGACTGGTCAAGCATTCGGTGGAAAACTCGCATAGGCCAGCGATTACTCTTTGAGTGTACTGTATAAGAATGGTAGAATCAATCAAAACAAACTGTGCCACCTTTAGTTGCGTTATAATGCGCAACTATTTCTGGCTTACTATCATTCAATGAAACTGTCCGTTTACCGGACGTAATAACTAGGACAATTTTATTTTTCTTTGGCGTATATGATACCAACGTCATACTATCTGTGTGACAACATTTTGCATCGTGAGAATTTCTCGAGGATACTTTCATCTCTGCAGGAATTTAGTGCTTATTTTTTCTGATGGTACCAGTAATTTTTAACTAATACGTTACAAAAGAGGCACAGATGTGAACCAGTTATCGCAGGTGACAGTGCGTTTACTGCCATGAATCGGAATTGTCGTCTTTCCGAAATAATATTCTGATATTTTTTTCGGCTGGCAGCAGGTCGGACAATGGTATTTTGCCCAAGTAAGGAATAGCGAATATCAAATATGACGTTGAAGGATAATTCAAAGAACAAAATTTCAAGGCGTACTTATCTGGTTTGGATTTGATGTACATACGAACCTTGCTACACCCGCGAAAACCTAGTAATATTTCATCACCTGTGCAATCATGAGTTGTCTGATAACACTGTGTACTATTTGAAATAAAAATTTCCCATATTTCACGAATAGAAGCGAACCTATCATCTGTATCTCTCGTGCTTTTGTCATCAAAACGAAAACACGTTCTCAAAAACATGAATTGCGCCCTTGTACATCGATACAAATTTAAAACATTCTGATTACTCCACAAGTCATGTGCATCCGCAGTTGCCGACTTCTAAGTGCCACTATAATACATATGTCCTATAAAAGCTCCCAATTCCTCTTCATCTGTGCGGTGGTGGAATGTCTGAAGATTATGATTCCGCTTATTCAATGATACACAATGGTCTTTTATTTCAGTGATAGTATGCTCAACGATAATTTTAATAATATCACGCGAAAAAAGCGCCTTCCAAAATTGTTCGATAGTTTGTAAATTAATTACTGAGCTAGGAGGTTTTGGAATAAACACCGGATTAACGTCGCTTAATCGATCTGTAGAAAAAGTAAATAAATATAATGTAGTCAAAGGTAAGATTACGAGTTGAGTTACAACGTAACATGTATGTATGTAACGATGCGTTTTCCCAATCGTTTCCCATTTCTTCATCTGCGTCTCTGTTATCTGCGACATGTTGTGTATCAGAATACATGAATTGGCCTGAAACATAGTCTTCTCTATCTGAACCTACGCTGTCGATAGGTTCATCATTTTCTTCCTCTGCTATGAGACACTGGCGATGGATCGAGGTGGAAAATTGTAACCAATCTATGTATATATACTATATATATATGGTAATAATCTATATATATAAATATATATATATAAATATATATATATAAATATATATATATAAATATATATATATATATATACATATATATATATATATATATATGTAAGCAATCTATATATATACACTATATATATATAAGTAATCTCCCTCTCTCTCTCCCTCTCTCTATATATATATATATATATGGGGCAAATTGAAAAGTCCCCGGCCTGACACATAGATGGCGGCACTAGAATTAAATCCATATGATTTTTAGTTAGCCCCAACCTTCAAAAGAATATAAATATAAAGTATTAATTTGACAGATGTCGGATTATTAGTTTGTCAATTATAGTATTTTGATTGAAGCAACTTCTGTTATTGTGAAAAAAATGGATAAAAAGGAATTTTGCGTGTTGATAAAATATTGCTTTTTGAAGGGAAAAAATACAGTTGAAGCAAAAACTTGGCTTGATGACGAGTTTCCAGACGCCGCCCCAGGAAAATCAACCATCAAGGATTGGTATGCTAAGTTTAGACGTGGTGAAATGAGCACCGAAGACGGTGAACGCAGTGGACGCCCAAAAGAGGTTGTTACCGAAGAAAACATTAGTAAAATCCACAAAATGATTTTGAATGACCGTATATAGAAATTGAATGAAATAGCAGGTACTCTAAAGATATCAACTGAACGTGTACATACATATCATTCACGAATATTTGGGTATGAGAAAGCTCTGTGCAAAGTGGGTGCCGCGCGAGCTCACTTTTGACCAAAAACAACGACGAGTTGATGATTCGGAGCAGTGTTTGGAGATGATCAAGCGTAATAAACCCGAGTTTTTGCGTCGATATGTCACAATGGATGAAACATGGCTCCATCATTTCAGTCCGAAGTCCAATCGACAGTCATCCGAGTGGACTGCACACGATGAACCCGCCCCAAAGCGTGGAAAAACGCAACAGTCGGCTGGCAAGGTTATGGCGTCTGTATTTTGGGATGCGCGCGGAATAATTTTCATTGACTATTTTGAAAAAGGAAGGACCATCAACAGCGACTATTACACAGCGTTATTGGACCGTTTGAAGGACGAAATCGCCGAAAAACGACCGCATTTGAAGAAAAAGAAAGTGCTGCTTCACCAAGACAATGCACCGTATCACAAGTCAGTGAAAACGATGGCAAAAATCCATGAATTGGGCTTCGAATCGCTTCCGCATCCACCGTATTCACCAGATCTGGCCCCCAGCGACTATTTCCTGTTCTCAGATCTCAAAAGAATGCTCGCTGGGAGGAAATTTTCGTCGAATGAAGAGGTGATCGCCGAAACTGAGGCCTATTTTGAAGCAAAGGACAAATCGTACTACAAAAAAGGTATCGAAAAGTTGGAGGGTCGCTATAATCAGTGTATCACCCTCGAAGGGAATTATGTTGAATAAAAAAAACGAATTTTGCCAAAATATGTGTTTTACTATGGAAGGCCGGGGACTTTTCAATTGACCTGTTATATACTCGTATATATATATATATATATATATATATATAAATATACTATATATATATACTATATACATATATATATATACTATATGTACATACTATATATACTATATATATATATATATATATATATATATATACATATATATATATACTAGCTGACCCGCCGAACTCCGTAACGCCTAGTAGTCAATGAACGCCGTGTTTACTTTTAACTAAACTTAATTTAGGATTTTATTAATGTCATCAAATAAATACAAAAAAATTATTAAGTTCAAAACTTTATTAGAATAATATATAAAGAAAAGAAAATTTCAGTAAGAGTACAAAAACCAAGTATTTCAATGGCGTGTCAGCTTTATAAAAGTTGTGTATTTTGCTGCATGGGTTGCACTCCGGTTGATTTTCTTCTGTTTTAGCGCAAGAACAAATAAAGCGCATGATTGTCGACACGTAAACATGCCACGTACAATTGACCGTGAGAAAAACATGCATTTTCTAGATTCAGACCACAAACACTTCAGTCTTGAAATGAGTCATGTTCATTTTCTAGTGGCGCCACCTACTGACAACGTTCGGGACTTTTCAGTCTATGTATTATGGCGGTGGTGCGGCAAAATATGCAGAACTAACACTAGTAGCAAAACAAAAATCTATGCAAGAGGATAGCGGGCGTTGGGCAATAGTCCAAAAAGGGGGAAAAACCTCTGTTCAGACTAGGACGGATAGCAAATGGTTAAAGAACTTTGTTTTTTTTTACACTAACGCGCGCAGAAAAGGTGATTTTGAAGTACCCTTAAATGTCAGAGCACAGTGGGAGCGGATGGAGAGGAAGTGGATAAGGAAGGGAGGTGTCGATGTATATTGGTCTTGAATGTCTGGACATCACAACGGCCAGGAAACACATGATCAGGGAGAACATTCCACATTCGTGTGGTTCGGCTAAATGAATGACTCTCTATGTTTATTTGTGCGCCTAAAGTCCACTTTCAACGTGAACTGATGCGCATTCGCAGATTGACGGGTATCGCGGGAAAATGTCGAAGGGGCGGAACACATTCAGCAAGTTCAGTTCAGCAACGACCGTGGTAATACCTATAGAAAAGAGATAGGCATGATACGTTACGCCTGTGTTCTAACGATGGAATTGATTGACTTACGGCTGGCTCCCCAATAAGTTTCACTGGTCGTTTTTGCATCCTCTGGAGCACGTGTAGTGCAGTTTTGGATGCGCCTGACCAAATATGGGAGTTGAACTCCATTTTTGGACGAATATACCCCTTGTAAATAGTGGCCAGGTTGGATGGAGTGAAGTATCTTTTGCATCTCTTAAGGAATCCCATACATTTGGCTGCATTTTTCGCAGCTTCAAATTTGTGGTCATTCCAGTTAAGAGTCGAATTTATTCGAGTGCCGAGGATTGATAATTCTTTGGCTTCGTCGATGCAAGTGCCGTTCATAGACAGTATATTTACTTTGCGGCTCACCTTTGACGACAGGATGCAGCACTGAGTTGTTAGGGCATTGAATTCCACTCGGTTAGATAATCCCCATTGATATGTCTTGTTGAGGTCTGAATTCAATGTATCAAGCATAAGTTGCTGGTTGGTACAGTTATTTGATTGCATCTCGGGGAGCCCACTCGGCGCTATAGGTTCGCCTCTCCCGAGAGAAGTGTGCATCGGAGTGCACACGCCCCGGAGTCGTGAATTTAAATCCCCGAGAGTTTAGTAACAGTGTGTTTGGTCAATGTAGAGCCGGGTCCTTTTTCTAAACGAAATCCGGCATATTTCCCGACACCATGCGCGAGTAATAGGTAAAGTGGAATAAAAAATATCGTTTACATAAAATTAAAATATATAAATAATATGAACAATGTGAAAGTGCACTTCCCATTGACTAAACATTAAAAAATAAAAAAATGAACTTATATAAAACAGTATACTGAGTGTTTTTTATTATTTTTATTTTCACTTATGTGACTTGTGTTGTGTCCGCTCCGCATTTTAGAGTTCGATTTTTCCTGTGCTGCAGCTTCCAAGGTGTGTTTATCCTTTTTTTTGGAATATCGGCCAATCTTCGCATAGTGATGATGGAGGAAGAAGGGAATCAGCGCCATACTCCGACGCAACATATTTCTTCCCCACACTACTTTCGCCTTCGTAAGAAAATGGGAAAGCAGGAATATCACATCTTGTTTTTTGATGGGAAGAACTTCTGAAAACTCATTGCAATGGTTATAGAAACGTTGTCCCATATCTGCTCCTCCGAGAACAACAGTTTATCGGTAGCTTAGTGAATTTAAAATGGGTCACACAGGCATCGAGACCGCACCTTACTCTGGACGACCAAAAGAGGCTACGAATGCGGAAATCGTAAAGCAAGTGCATCGAATTATACTATTGAGTGATCGTAAAGCGAAGTTGCGCGAGTTAGCTTAGGCCGTCGGCATGCCAAAAGAACAGGCGGGATACATTTTGCACGATCTTTTGGAGACGAAAAAGCTATCTGCGCGATCGCTGACCATCAACAAAAAAACAGCAGCGCGTTGATGACTGAATGGCCGGTTAGACGTTGTTGCAGCATAATCGAGTGGATTTTTTTCGACATTTTATGACGATGAATGAAACGTGGATCCATTATCACACGCCTGAGTCCAATACCCAATCTGCAGAATGGCTGGAAAGCCACAGAAGCCGACTAAGGCGGGCAATAGACCAACACTCGGCCGGAAAGATTATGGCCTCCGTTTTTTTTTGGGAAGCGCATGGCATATTCCTCATCGATTAGCTGCAGATGGGAAGAATGGTCACAGAGAAGTATTATGCTGCGTTATTGGACAAAGTGAACAAAGAAATAAAGGAAAAACGGCCCCATATGTCGAAGAGAAAACTTCTGTATTATAACGAAAACGTATCGCCATACTTGTCCTTGAAAGCGATGGCCAAATTAGAGCTATTGCGATTTGAATTGGTTGCTCACCCCCCCCCCCCCCCCCCACGCCTCACTTTTCTCAAGACTTGGCCCTCAACGGCTATTACTTGTTCCCAAACCTCAAGCGGTGACCGCAGGGTAAGAGATTTAGATCGAATGAGAAAATCATCGCGCAAAACGAGGCATTTTTCGAATGTTTGGACTTCTGGTACTACAGAAAGAGCATCGAAATGTTGGAAAATCGCTATATCAAGTGTGTCGAGCTCGAAGGCAACTATGTTGAATAAATACAACTTTGCCCAAAAAACACTTGTTTTCTCTAAAAATCCCGGGACATTTCGGCCTATGTAGTATTCCGGTGGCTCTTTAGTTTGGACTACGCTGTCCTGGATCGCATAAACGTCCTTCATCTCCTTGCAGCTGCGTGCTCCCTCATGGAGGCTCTTGATGTCACAGACGATCCTGCTCATTTTCTTGGTAATTGTTTTTTTTTTTCGGGGGTCATCATCTGGTCAGTGGCCACCCCCGCAATCTTTTACCCTTTACCTATACCGCCCTTATCGATCTCTGTTAGAATGAATTGGGTTGTGACTCACGGCAGTCTAACAAAGCCATTCGGATGTACAATTTTTGTTCTCTGATATTAATAGAATAATTGTCAGTCGTCCTGCGATCGGCTACTCTAACTTGGGATAGTTTCTAACATCCTATCATACATTCCGTATCGTGAATAGGAAATTTAGGTCTCACAAGATCTCTTGTGTTGGAATAAGAAAAACAATACCCTAAAACTAAGTCAACTAATAATCGTAAGTCAAAATTGACAAGAAACGAAATGCTGCTTGTTTCATAAACAATTTGGATAAAATGGGTAATTCTACATTTTCAGTCTACATCCATTAGAGCAACATGCAATTCACTGTACCCTATTTTAGAATACTTCCTCCAGTATTTGTGAACATTCAAGTTACTCGCTCCTTTTTCACAACGTTAACATTTAATTATATCCTACTGATTTTCCACATTGTACGTGCAATTTGGTTTATCGGGGATAACATCTTTAGAAATGTCTTAAAAACATAGCTATGCAAGTGCATCCTTTACAAATCCACAAGGATTACCACGGAACTTATTCAATATATAGTTTGGTGCAGTTTCATGCGTTTCCATTTAACCCATATAGTGGTATTTTGCGGGAGTTGTGGTAGCGCTATCTATGCTAGTTTCCTTATGCTAGTTTCCCCACAGGTAATCCTTTGTAGAACCAACTGAATAGGGTGCTAAAAATCTCTTCTTGATGCGGTAGATACCAAACTTCAGCGCTCACATGCGAAATCTCTTTTGCTGGCTTCTTAGCTCTCCTGTCACGTAAAGATTTAACTTCAAATTGGTTGAAAACGATGACATGAAAACCGAGTTGTTAATTTAGGACATCGAAATGTGCAGGTTTCACATTAATATCTTTCCATTCCATTGGGTCGTCCTTTTGCTGTTACAATCACTCATAGATGTGTTTCGGTATCTACGTTGATTTGGATTTTATTACTGATTCCGCAGAATTTTGGGGCGTCCATCAGGATTTCCACCCAGAAATGAATCCTCGCACTTATAGGCAGGCTCACATCGAAACAAATGGTCTCGGGGTATACTAAATAAAATACGAATCGACCCAATCAAATTTTTAAATGTAGCAGTATCGTTGTTAACTTACATGATTTTATAAAATCGGATTTGAAGATATAGTGGAGTGAGTTGGAGTTTTCAAAGGACACACGTGTCATAAATTTGACCCAAAAAAGGTTGCTCTCTTGTGGTGCCGGGCAGCTGTTAACCCTTCAAATATGTTACTCGTATGAGTCAAAATATGGACTTCGACTGTCATTATCCATTTGGAGAATTCTGATTTAAAGAGGTCTGATGTCTACGACTTGTTTTATGGCCAGCAACGTTTTTGACAGCGTCTAGGAATATTTGTTGTGTGGTTAAATGCAGTAAAATAGTGAAGGTTGTTCCATTAAGAGCATACCTCGAAAATCACAGCTTTGCAATTTAATTTGAGACTGGAAGAGGTATTATATATAATACCTCATATCATGGGTTGATCGTAGAGTAAAGGAAAGCAAGCGAAAAAATAGGTAAAATGGCGGCGGAGGAAACGTTGGCAACGGATTGATGAAATAAAGAGAGAGAGGATGAGGGAGAGAGTGGGATTGAGAGAGTGGGGATGAGCGAGTGGAAATGAGAGAGTGGGAATGAGCGAGTGGGAATAAGAGAGTGCGAATGAGCGAGTGGGAACGGTAGAAGATGAGGGGAAAAAGTAGAGGGAATATATTTGTTTGGTGAAAAATAAATCCGGGGAGGTGGGAGCGAACATACAGGGCAAAGTCACTGATTGCTTTCAACCCGGCGAAGGCCAGCACGATCCTTGTCCCTGTTCAATCCAAGTTGACATGCAGTTTCCACGTGACACCCCTGGACAGCTAATTTGGCACACGCCAAATAGTGAGCCGAGCTAATGCATGCAGCGACATCCAAAAAAGGTTGGCGCAAGGTCAATAACCATGCTCGTAAAAACGCATTATTGTGGCAAATTTAACAAGCCTCGGATATGGACCGGACACACGAGGACGACCACGGAAACGAAAATGGCTAAACAATTTAAGAATTTTCTCATAGAACGCCCGCTCACTATACAGAGCTCGAGCTGCACAGCAGGTAGCCGATGCCATGTCCGAATATAAGGCTGACAGGTTATTCAAAGAACCGAGTATGACATTTATTACAGCTGTCATGCAAAACACCATGTGCTCTGGGTAGGCTTCCTAGTCAGGCAAAAAATGAAGCCTGCCAGCATCGGATTTAATGCAATAAATGAAAGGCTATGCACCCTTCGCGTGCGAGGAAAATTTAAGAACATTAACCTCAATAACGTCCACAGACCTACAGTGGAGTCCCCTGACGACGAAAAAGAAGAATACTATGAGAACGTTGAACGCGCCCCCAATGCCTGCCCAAGATACGATGTGAAAATCGTTCTTGGTGGTTTGAATGCCAAAACGGGAGCCGGTTTTCAGGAACTACGCCGGTTCCCATAGTTTGCATGAGAACACTAATGAAAATGGACTACGAGTCATCGAACTGGCAGCATCGAAAAACTTGGTCGTTGTAAGTACCAGGTTTCCGCGTAAAGATATCCACAAAGCCATCTGGGTATCACCTGATGGAGCCACTCCCAACCAAATTGACCACGTGTTGATAGATCGCCGCCACTCCTCGAGCCTGATGACGGTACGAACGTACCGAGGTGCCAACACCGACTCGGATCACTATCTTGTTGGTAGAGTTTTCCGAGCGCGGATTACCTTACGGAGACCTATTGCATCCTCGGATCAGGTTCGAATCAACACGGCTGCCTTACGCAATGAGAATACCAGTAACACATTTGGTCATGCGCTAAGACTCGCTCTCGAAGAGCTCGACGGAGGGAGAGTAAGTGCTGGGACCGGAATGACGGGCGTAGAAGGGAAATGTACACGCCTTAAGATTATTGTCATTAGTAATCCCAACTCCATCTTAGGCAGTAGTCATAGAGATCGTAACGACTGGTTTGATGATGAGTGCAAACTAGCGACTGAACGTAAGAATATTGCATACCGCGCAATGCAGCAGTCTTATAGGACGCGGGGGCGCGAGAAGAAATACAAAGATCTCAGAAGATCTGAAAGAAGACTTCACAGACAAAAGAAAAGTGCCTGAAAAAAAACCTTTCTGTGAAATAGAAAAAAGTAGAGATGGCGGTCCGCAACAGGCGCGGAAGTTCTACCAAATAATCCGCAGTATGACGCGGTACACACCACGCTGCACTTACTGTAGTGATAAAGGGGGTAATCTGATCACCGATCCTGAAGGCATTCTGGAGCGATGGGAAGTGCACTTCAATGAATTGCTAAATGGTCAGCTCACAGAACAATTGGAGGCTCCACTAATGAAAAATCAAGACCAAATCCTGCCCTCACCAAGCATTGAGGAAACTTTAAAGGCCTCAAGACAGCTCAAATCAAATAAAACCCCCGGAGCTAATGGCATACTGAGGTGATCGAACAAGTAGGGGTAGCGCTACATCACGCAATTCATGAAATCGTGGTGCACGTATGGGAGCAAGAGGAGATGCCGGGAGATTGGCGACGTGGTATAATTTGTCCCACACATATTATATTGCTGAGTACCGCGTACAAGATACTCTCCAATATCCTACAAGATCGGATAGCCCCATACGCTAAAGCCATCATTGGTCAATATCATTGTTGCTTCATCCCAGGCAAATCAGCGATTGATCAGATATTCACCCTTAGGCAGGTGAATTTTTTTTTTTTTTTTTTTTTTTTATTAGACTTCTCTCGGGAGAGGCGAACCTATAGCGTCGAGTGGGCGCCCCGAGATGCCATCAAATAACTGTTGCAGTTCTTTTTGAACAGTTGCAGGTTGTAACGCTCCGGGAACACTCGCGTGGGAAGGGAGTTCCACAGTTTCCCCGCTCTGTAACGGAACGAGTTCTGATACAGGGATGTTCGCGCTGTCGGGAGATGAACCACAAACGGGTGCGATCCGTCGGATTGTCTTGTGGAGCGCATATAGACCGAATTGCGTGGAACAATGCCAAGAATCTCCGAAGAACAGCACCCGTGATAATATCTGTAGAACAGACAGAGGTCGGCCACGCGCCTTCGATGTGATAGCGACTGTAGTCCCGACGTCAGCGCCGAGTCCCCGATCAGGCGGATCGCTCGTCTTTGTACGCTCTCAAGCAGGTCGAGGGTATGTTTAGGAGCCGAGCTCCAAACATGAGAGCAATATTCGAGCGCGGGTCTAATTTGAGATTTATATAGGAGAAGAAGTTGGGCCGGAGTAAAATATTTCTTGGCTCTAAAAAGATAACTCAGTTTTCCTGAGGCTGATCTGGCGATACCCGATACGTGTTTATGCCATGATACATTCCCACAGACCGTGACGCCGAGCAATCTCACACTTTCCCCAGCCTCGAGGGCCCGGCCATTCATCATCAACTGTGGAACCGATGATCCGGTTTTCTTTGTGAATGTTGTATACTGGGTCTTCGTTGCGTTGAAGTCGACAAGATTGGCCTTTCCCCACTGCAGGACTTTATCTAGATCCTGGTTCAGAGAGTCAATCTGTCTACATCTCAGCTGGTGCGACGTTGATGCACCAATCGGCCGATCACTCGAAAAGGAGGAAACAAGCGTACTATCATCCGCAAAACTGAACACTTTGTTATCCGTTGTCTGCAACAAATCATTTATGTGAAGCAAGAACAAGGTTGGAGCCAAAATAGAACCCTGGGGCACCCCCGAATTAACAGGATACAGATCCGAACACTCGCCGTCCACAACAACCCGGATCGATCGATTCTCGAGGAAGCTCCTCGTCCAGTCGCAAAGCTGTTGGGAAAGTCCATATGAACGAAGTTTGCTCAGCAATGCCCCGTGCCAGACGCGGTCAAAAGCCTTGGAGATATCTAATGCGACCGCGCTTGACTCACCATGCCGTTCAATCGCAGATGTCCATATATCGGTTATAAGTGTCAAAAGGTCTCCTGTGGACCGCCTGCCACGGAATCCGTATTGACGATCATTCAGAAGACCGTTGCACTCCAAATACTTAACCAACTCTGTATTGATGACTTTTTCCATTACCTTAGATAAAATAGACAGTAATGTTATCGGACGGTAATTTTGTGCGAGACACTTTTTTCCCGTCTTTGGGATTGGCTGAACTCGAGCGATTTTCCAGCAGGCAGGAAAGGTCCTCCGTGCATAAGATAAGCGGAAGAGTCTGCCAAGAACCGGCGATAGTTCTGGAGCACAGTTCTTAAGGACTATTGCTGGTATTCCGTCCGGGCCGGTTGCCTTCCTACAATCCAGTTCACGTAGAATACGCTGAATAGTGCGCGGACGAAATCTCACATCCCGCATGGAAGACTGTACCGGCGAGATCACGGGTGGCTGCAAAAGGCCGGGATCGAGATTTGAATTCGCGGAAAATAAATTCGCGAACACATTAGCTTTATCCTTTGGATTCGTGACTAACGTCCCGCTGTCTGTCACCAACGGAGGGAAAGAGGAGGAAGCAAAGTTACTGCTGACAGCCTTTGCCATTGACCAGAAGGAGCGCGAACCAGTTGGGCACCGAAGGAGCTTATTGATCACCCTGTCGTTGTGAGCCTTCTTCGCGGTATCAATCGCCTGGTTGCACACGTTTCTGATTCTAACAAAATTCGTTCTGTTAACATCGGTGGGATTGGGGCGCCATTGCTTAAAAGCTCTATTTTTTGCCGCTGTAATCAGCTCGCATTTTTTGTCAAACCAAGGTTTATCAGACGAACTTCGTTTGATGGAATGTGGAATATACATCTCCATCCCCAGAAGAATAATCTCTGACACCGACTCCGCGCAAGCGTTAACATCAGAGTTTCCGAAGCACATCTCGGACCATGGAAAGGATGCGAAGAAATCTCGCATATCGTCCCAGTTAGCGGCCCCATACTTCCATACATGGCGAAGCTGCCTAGGCCGGTTGTTCGCTTGGTATGCAAGTGCTTGCGCGACAGATACCAAGCAGTGATCTGAGTTTCCCAGTGGCGCAGAAACCTCTAGGGTATAAATACTCGGTTCGGATGTCAAAAACAGATCCAGGGTGTTCGCATAATCGCCTCGGGCATCCGGTATTCGCGTTGGCTCCCCCACGAGTTGAGTCAAGTTGTGGCTTACAGCAAACATCTCCGCCAGCCTCCCAGCCTCGTCGGTTCTGTTAGAATGTAACAACCAGTCGGAATTGTGCACATTAAAATCGCCAAGGACAATAATTTCAGAAGCTGGGTGGTTGATCTGTATCCAGTCGACGGTATATGAAAGATGTTCGAAAAATGTCGCCGGTCGATCGTCATTCGGGGAGCGGTAAAGACAACAAAGAAATTTAACGGAATTCCTCAGTACGACCCTCAACCATATGATGTCCATATTATTGGGTTCCAACGCCTCCATCCTCTGGCAAGCCAGGTCGGACCGTGCGAAGACGCAGACACCGCCCTTAAAACGGAATCTCGAATGTAAGTCGTATCCTGAGCAACGAAGATATGTCGAATCAGTTGACGAATCGACTTGGGTCTCAGTTAGGGCAAGGATATCAGGTTTCGTTGTTTGCAAATATTGGTGGACGGCGTTTACATTAGTATTGGTGAAACCGATGCCCCCGATGTTACAAAATGCCGTCACCAGTCGAGCGTGGGCCGAGCCTCGAGAGCTAGCCCGGTTATGCGATGACGAACCTCTCAAAGTTCCATTATTTATCATGATATCTGCATGATGTTCCCCCTGACATAGTCCCCCCCGGAGATCCGAATGGGAGACTAGTTTACCTCCGGAATTCTTTATATCAGAAGACACCATCATGACTTATACCCGTGTCAGTCCGGGCCATCAGCCACACATTCGAAACACCGTCGAAGATTTCTCTCGGCGATATCGCGGAATGTACAGCATGACGGGGTGGTATCTCACCTTGGGACCGACTACTACCTAACCAACCTTTTCTCGAACCGGTCCATCAGCCAAGCCCCGAAAGATGGCCAGGGATTTCTCCCGACCATTTCACGGAGCCTAAAGCTTGATGGGGTGGTATTTCACCGGGCGCACAGGGCGTTGGGACCCCGGCTACCACTCGGCCTTTAGTCGCCTCTTACGACAAGCTGGCCTAGCTGTGAGTATATTCTAACGCCCTACTCACAGGGCAGAATGAAAAATGTCTGGAATTTATAGACTTTAAGGCCGCCTACGACAGCATAGCTAGGGTAAGACTGGATAATGCAATGAGAGAGTTCGGCATTCCAAACAAATTGATACGACTTTGTAGGTTGACCATGACCAACGTAAATAGTCAAGTAAAAATAGTGGGATTGCTGTCCAAACCAATAAACATCTTTAATGGACTCCGACATGAGCACGGCCTGGCCTGCCTCCTCTTCAACCTGGCGTTGGAGAAAGCAATCCGTGACTCTGGCGTCACAACTAGAAGGGCTATTATCACCAAGTCCAGCCAGATACTTGCCTACGCAGATGACATCGACATCATCGGTAGATCCGATTCGGCTGTACAGGACTCCTTCACCCAGATCGAACAGGCGGCACAAAAACTGTGACAGCACATTAATGAGGGGAAAACTAAGTATACTGTGGCAACTTCTGCGAAGAGAAGACCTAACCTTGGTCAAACTATCAGGGTAGTGGAGCACGAATTGGAAGTAGTGCCATCCTTAAACCACCTTGGGTCAATAGTATCAGCCGATAAGAATATGGAAGAAGAAATACGCGAACGGCTGATTAAATCCAACAAAGCCTACTATGGTCTATCAAGGCTCTTTAAATCTCGAAATTTATCGAGAACATCCAAGCTACTACTGTACAAGACCATGGTCTTACCAGTTCTCGTGGCAGGATCCGAGACCTGGATGCTCAATAAAAGGCACTCTGAACTCTTAGCCACATTCGAGAGGAAGGTGTTAAGGAGAATTGTTGGCCCCATATGTGAGGGAAGACGATTCCGGAGACGGTACAACCATGAGTTGTATGCGATCTACCTTAAAGCCAATGTTGTAAGAAAAATCAAGCTCGGTAGATTCCGGTAGGCGTGACACCTAACTAGAATGATCGAAGAGGAGCCTGCCCGGAAAGTCCTTTGTGGTAGGATGTATGGGAGGAGACAGCGCGGCAGACCTTATCTGCGATGGAGGAATGGCGTAGACCAGGACGCCCAGAGCCTGGGAGTGCCAAATTGTATGACATCGGGTAGAAATCGGGATCGGTGGAGAGATTTGTTAAATAAGGCCAAGACCGGATCCCGGTTGTAGTGTCGATGATGATGATGAAAAAATAAATCCGTTATCTTTACGCTTATTTAAATGCCTTATTTAACATGTTTCATATTGTCCGATTGGAGTCAATACTGTACCGCTTTGTAATTTGTTGGTAATTTAAAGGTAATTTGTTGCTATCATTTCTGTGGCCGAATCCGCGTATGCGTTTCGACAACGGAAATGATGCGAAGAAATCCCGCAAATCGTCCCAGTTGGCAGCCCCATACCTCCATACATACCGAAGCTGCTTATATCGGTTATCCGCTTGGAATGCAAGTGGTTGCACGACCGATATCAAGGAGTGATCTGCGTTTCCCAGAGGCGCAGCAACTTCCACGATGTAAGTGTTTGGTTCAGATGTCAAAAACAGATCCAGGGTGTTCGCATAATCACCTCGGTCATCCGGAACTCGCGTAGGTTTCTCCACAACTTGAGTCACATTGCGCCTAACCGCGAATATCCACGCCAGTCTCCAAGCCTGGCCGGTTCTGTTAGAATGTATCAACCAGCCGGATATGTGTACAGTAAAATCGCCAAGAACGACAATTTCGGAAGCAGGGTAGTTTACCTGTATCCAGTCGACGGTACGCGAAAGATGTTCGCAAAATGTCGCCGGTCGATCGTCATTCTGGGAGCGGTAAAGACAACAAAGAAATTTAACCGAATTCCTCAGCACGACCCTCAGCCACATGATGTCCATGTTATTGGGATCCAACGACTTCATTCCCTGCAAGCTAGATCGGACCGCGCTTAGATGCAGAATCCCCCCTTAAAACGGAATCTAGAATGTAAGTCGTATCCCGACCAACGAAGATGTGTCGAATCAGTTGACGAATCGGTCTGGGCCTCCGTTAAGACAAGGATTTCAGGTTTATCTGTTTGCAAATATTAGTGGGCGGGCTTACATTCGTATTGGTGAAACTGATGCCCCCTTTTTTTTATTTTTTAATTCGTTTTATATTCTGTTTCTAATTTATATGCTAGAGAGTGGGAATGGGCGACTGGGAATGAGAGAGTGGGAATGAGCGAGTGGGAATGAGCGAGTGGGAATGAGCGAGTGGGAATGAGAGAGCGTCAATGAGAAGCCTGGCGGAGTGGCTTAATTATCTTATATTATATCTTACTGGTCCTACGCAGGCGCTGTAAGCTAAACATAATAAGACTACTGTGCAATAATTTGCCTTTCGATGGCAGGACTTTATTTGTAGCTTTAGTTGATTATGTGTCTAACAAAGAAAAATTCGAAAAACTTCGGTCCAAATTTTTATTTCAGTTTTTATTTAAAATTTAAGTTAATTCTATTTTTTTTTTGAAATTAGTTAAAAGAACTTAGCTTAAATCTTATACTACCCTCATTCTACAAAACCTAAGTCTGTGTCAGCTGTCTGATAATGCAGGGATTCTACCGACATTGGTAATCAGGTCTTTAATTGCCATTCAAACACCAGAACTGTTGGCGCTGTTTAATATTATCCTCCCGGTCTCTTTGGGAGATAGCCCTACTGAAGCGCAAGAGCTTTTCTTCGGTGCGCGAGACTTCCCGGTCGTAGCACAATCGCTCGTCTGCGGATGATCTACTTACATGATAGATCAGCGGAATTCCGGATTCATCCCATATAAGCCCTTTCATGTACAAATCAAGGAACGCCTCTGGTGGAACAAAACCGTTGCGGCGCACGCTCTCAAAGTACAGAGTATTGGGCTAATAAGCCCCAAAAATTATGTCATTGAACGAGCTTATTGCTTTCGCAATATGTCCTCTGATTAATTTGATCATAAAATTATCCACCCTATTGATATAGGTTTCATTATATAAAGCCTCATTGTATAATACTTTTTATAGTCCGATTCTGGTGTCCGATATAATCTGAGACAACTTCTAAGACACTTCCTTTCGAACACCCGAATCCTTTCCATCAAATTTGGACCTATGTTAAACCATACTAGACAACCATATATCAGCATTGGCCTGATTAGCGTCATGTAGCACTTTTACCCTGCTGTCAAGTTGGCTACTGTGAAATACCCTTCTTGTCATAGCAAACGTTTTCTTAACCTTGGCCAAGGCAGCCTCTACATGTCTGTTAAAATACAGATATTGATCTAGACAGATGTCAAGGTATTTCACTACATTCTTGGTTTCAAGTTTTTCTCCATGTGGTCCAACAACTAACTTTCGCCAGTTTTTTCTTGTGTGTTTCGTGGCTTTAAATAATGAGGTTCTAAATAGGATGGCTTCACATTTCTGGAAGTTGATCCTAAGTTTCCAGTCGCCGCAATAGCACTGCTCTTTATTGAAGTCTTGCTGTGGTAAACTACTTATGATCTCAACTTTCGGAGCTGTTCTGTAAATTATGAGATCGTCTGCGTACGCAATAGCCTGCGGAAGTGTGTGGGGTTTTTCAGGGCCCGAAAAACCACGCATCGCTTTGGCCCCATATCCCACTACCAATATCTGCAAACAACTTACCCGCATGAGAGCATTCCCCACCTGAAAACATGAACCCACGGCAAGGATTACCACCTTGCCGTGGCAACAAAAACGTTCATCCAAACATGGCTGAGAAGCATTTTTCCCAAAACATATTCGTGTCCCCTGATCGGCACCCATGACCATTCCCAACCATTAGGAAAACTCCCACAGTCCCCTTATCAACATTCACGTCAATCATGCTCTCAAAAATGTTCCTGTGTTTGCTTTTCCCAAGCAATCACCAATCACCCGATCACGTCAGGCAAATCGATGCATATACAGCTGCAACCAATTATCTCGAATCGGCTGCATAAACAATCCTAATGCATTTGCATTTGCCTGTACCAATTAAGCCGCATCTTAGCGCTTGCCCATTTAGATCCCATTCCGGTATATACAATATACCCTCTATCGTAAGATAGATATGTTTCCGATCTATGTTTAACCAGCTGCAGGTTTTTCTTTCTTTCCTTTCTTCAACGTGCATTCATGTCTATTGGGATTGTTTGTCTTCGGCGGGAGTTTCTGTTATCGGTCGCCAACCGTCCGCGGGCCTAGGAAGCATCATGCCAATCAACTAAACGTTGATTTATGGTTTCTCAGATGTGCTAGCGGATCGCCGCCGACGAGCGTTACACAAATTAATTGTGTACACAGCTGCCGACCCATCCAATGCCGGCGAACTCAAACAATCCGCGTCCCCGCCGTAGATCATGGGAAATAGCGTTTCTGTTGACATTAGATCGCTGAGACCTTTTCCTTCAGCTAATGATCATTATGATGGGAGGCGATAACAACGCCTGCATCCATCTATGTTCGTTCGTTGCTGATCTTATGTAACGCATACACATACATGGAAAATCCACCCCATGTTAGCTAACCCAAGCACGATTGACCGCCTCGAGTTGATCGTGTAGCTCCTCCCCTTTTGAGGCTATTCGTGACCGGTTCCTTCGTATGTAGACGAATGGAAGATTAGTCAGATTTCATCCTCTGTCAAGTGCGGACACCCAAAATATTTCTTCAGGGAGAGGAGTGGAGTCGAGATTCATTCACTGTCGTGTATCCTTGCACAAGAAATCGTCCTGAAACGTTATTTTCAAAAGTATTCATTCGTTGTTAAACGCAACCGGATTCGCGAAATTCGGCTTTGTCAATTAAACCTAAATTAAGTGCTATTAGAAACGTAGTTAAGTGAAATCGAATACAAAAACTATTGTAATAAAAAAAACGATAATTGTAAGCGAGGTAGCAGTTTAAACTTAAGGATCTGGATCAATGAAGTGTGTCTAGCATGTGCCATTAAATAACTGTGTATTCATTTCACTGGGTTGTGCCCTCTCCATGTCCTACTCATTTGCGCGAAGTGAACAATAAAATTGAAATTGATAAAAATAAAATCATTAGTGTTTTTTTTTTCCTTTTTGTTACATCGGTGTTTGGGATTTTTGTGAACAATTATTTTCGCCATCGTTTCCTGTGCGATTAGTGCGTCGTCCTCTACATCAGTGGTGTTGTGCTAAACCTGCGTCCGTGCAGACGCCCGCGGCATAAATACCCACAAGTGCATCTAATAAGTCGTTAATGTAAATGTTAAAAATAATTGGAGAAAGTACCGCTTCCTGTTGCAAGCCATTCTTGATATTATACGTTTTATTAGAGGTCGCATTACCATTTTTGACCACGAAGCTCCTGTCCTATAACATATCGTACAGTATATATAGTAAAGGCTTATATGCCTTGTCTGACCAGTTTGCAATATAACCCTTCGGTCCGGACGGTATCGATCAGACAGGCAGATGTGCCTTAGCACCGATGCCCCTGATGTATCAATCGAACGTCCACAGAGTTTCGAGAACGACCACGATTACGCGATGACGAATTTCTTATTTCAGTTATTTATCAGAATATTTGCATGAACTCCCCCTCCCCGGAAAATGGAATGGGAAACTAGTTTACTTCCGGAATTTTTTTATCTCAGAGGGTACTGTGGCATTTCTGCCAAACCCCACTGTCTACTTACCGTAAAACCCCCATAGCATTCAGCAAAAATCCTGACTTCGCTAATGCAACAGCATTAGCACCTGAAAATGCTTCACGCATCATATAGATCAAATCTATGATCTTAAAAAGTCCCTGTAAAGAAAACTTACCTTTTCATGCATCTCTTCGCATACAATTTTCCGTAAGATTCCTTACTTTACTTATCTGGAATTTCAAATCTATTCGGCACCTTCGGTACCAGACAAATTCCTCTAAACAAAATGATTCGGTTTGCATACAATGTAACCGTCATGACAGGGACCATAAATAATGCGCCGACTATTTTCCCAGCCGCGCCATGTGTACAACAATGTTCCCTACATACACATTGACTGGCAACTTACACCCTAGGGACCGAAGCAAATACGCATTCCGCGTCTCTTGCATCAATTAAATCCTACAGCATATACAAACGCAAATAGGAACTCAATACCTACCCTTACTAGCGATGCCATTAACACATTTCCTATTGTGTAAATAGAAAAACCATTAACACTTCTTCCTAATGGCGATACATTTACTTACGCATCCGCACCACAGCATAGTCACAGATCATAAATCCTCTTTTGCCGCATTTCTTCGCTGTATCGTCGTCTATTTATTTAGACGCGATACACTCCATAGACGACGATCTTTTCGATCCCTTTTGTCTCTACCGCCGTCTGCTTCGTTTACCCATTGCCCTCGAGCACGTGTAAACTACACAGATCTGAACGATCGCACACACACCACCAAGAGAGACTTTACGTTTCTCTGGTGGTAGGTAAAAACGATATCCTTATTGGAGAGGATATCGGCGAGTCGAATTTCATCGTTGATCACGCTGGTCACACGCGTCACTGCGGATACGCGCATATATATTTCGAGTTGTGTTCGTGTTCGAATGAGTTCTTATATTTCAAACAGTGCCACCGTAAAATATTAGTACGCAATAAGTAAATGAATCGGAACAATAATCCGTGGATTCCAACTAGTTATCACCATAATAGCTTTTTTTTTTCTTTTAAAAATAAAAAATAAAACTAAACAAAGAAATAGCGTGTTTCAATTCATTACTCCTGAGTGCGGCGTTTTTCTCTTGGCGAACATTTTGCTGCGCTGTTCAGCGTATTATCTATTTTTACGTGCCCTGTGTTGGTGTTTGGTGTTTCCTTTACTTCGGCGGAATCATGTAGTGCGCGTAGGAACAATTAGTGACAGTCGGATGAGGATAGAAGTGAACGGAGTGCCCGTGCTCGGCACAATACTCCTACACCCCACAGTACTGTAGCGGTTCTACGAACCACAAAACTCCCTACAGGTGAGTTATCCTTTCCGCCAAGGAATTCTCCTCACCTTTCGCAGCGCACATGTCAACAGACACGTGGCCCAATGGTCATTACCATACCAGTAACAAAGGTTATATCAAATTGCAACAACGTCGAACCCGATATAAAAAACCAAGGAACTTAACGTTCAAAAGCTTCCAATATCGAGTTCAACGCATCCATACATGGTATTCTACCCCAATTCAAAAAGGCACCTAAAGCATCGCATCTAAGCAATGCGTCAAATGCAGCAAGCATCGCATACAGGTCACCAATCACCCATCCTAAGCATCAACGCAATGTTTCCCGAACAACGGATGCATACTCTGGTAGCTAAATGCAATTAGCACCTAAATTCCTTGCATGACCCTAATGAAGGCACACTTGCGCAAACAAAACGATTCGTTGCGCCGCTGATTAGCAGCCGAGCAACCATAAACTCTTAACACTATCCCAGATAGATGTTCATGAGTGAAAGGTAAACGAAAGTGTTACATTCCATGGTTCCTATCCCATCCGAATTGCATTGGACCCTTTTCCTCATGCCAGATGTGTTGGATAAACAAACCAGCGAGTGATCGGAGAATAAGCGGCGGCATCCGATCAACGGACAAAGGAGGACAGGATTTCGATCACCACCACAATGGTGATGATGATGATTATTATGATAATGAAAAAAACCTTCCTTTACAGATACAATGGAAAATTTCGCTTCACGTATAGGATAGGAAATTCTGTTTCACAGATACGTTGGTGGAAATTCCCTTACAGATGCGAGCGGCATATTTTAGTTGTTGAGATTAGACAGCTATATCGAGGAGTCTGGAGGAAAGAGTTGTACCGGAAGGTTTATAGCAAAAAGTTTTATTGAACGGTCGATCGTAAGGAGTCTATTTCGAGATAGGACAATTAGAGAAACACGAGAAGGAAGTCGGCCCGCGGTTTCACCAAAAATTAAATTGTATCGTGTGTTGAAAGAACTATCCGCTATATGTAAAATTCGTTTAAGTGTTTCCAGAATTAAATTGTATAATGCGTGTTAAAGAATCACCTGTTACATGTAAACTCATTTTTAAGTGGCTTTAGGCAAAGAGCGCAACACTAAAAGGAAAAATTATCACCATCGTGACCATTGTCTGATGCTCGGTGCCTTGGTTCTTACCCTTTTTAGCGTACGATCGAAGCACGTTCATCACTGCTTTGCAAAACGCTCTAAAACTCCAGGCCTTCAAGATCAATGCCCATCAACACCTTCCTCATTTATTGTCTCCTTTCTTCCGCTCGTCCTGTATTTTGACATTTAACGGAATCTCAAAGTCCTTTTTGGACGCGTTTTATGTAGAAAATCATATTATTCATTTCTTACAAAATTTGCAGACTATTTTATAATCCACTACTCTTAACTGCCATTGTGGGTGGTCGTATCATAGAGCAGATGTGTGCTTTGCAGGACTTAGTCCTAGGACATTACTTCAAGAACTTACACCAATAGTCGTTTCAGTGCAATGTTGTCGAGGCGATATAAAAACAATCTTCGCCACTCGGTTGGAAAGTCAAGAAATATGATTAATGTTATCTTAACTAGCTTGCCCTACTTCCACTGAATGTGTGTTGGATGTCATAATGAGGAGGTTGTTGTATATCTGCGTCTTGTCTGCAACAGTTTAAAATATGTCCTTAGTCCTATTAAGTCTGTTGCTTGAATTGTGAATTCAATGTAATCCTCTTCGTTAAGTCATTTCAATCAAATATTTCCTAGGGGTGAGGAAACAGGACATCTTAGCCATGAATAGCGACCTGCTGATTTGCAGAAAGAACTTTTACATATCTAGTTGGAATATAATAAATCTACTTTTTTCAATATAAATTTTTATGTGCGGTTGGTACATTAAATAATAATCGCTGCGGGAGATTGAGGTTTAGTTTTGAACTTCGTTAAGAGAAATCCGAATGAGCTACAATGTCTGGTATTATTCGGTATTACAATTATATTCGTTGACGGTATTTCATATTTATACTTCCTGTTTACAATTACCGTATTTATCAGTTAACCGTTCTAGGACAGGACATTTTATTGAAGTTGTATATTACCTACTCGTATAACAATCTCATCATCATATACTCGTACTTTAATTTAAAGTGTTACTTACTGTGTTGTGGCGTATTCGGCAGTGCACTGTATTATTCGTGATGTGAAGGAGGGAGTGGACCAATGTTAAACTCGTGTATTGAGTTGGGTTAAATTCTTTATTTATTTTATTGAATATAGAAACAATGATTCAATAATACACGGGACATCCACTCGCAATAAAAAATAATTCAATTTCACACACTTCAATTTTGATTTGATTTTGTTACTCAAGGTTTCCGTTGTGAAATATAGATTTTGTGTTGATGTTCCTGATGCCGTTCATGATGGATGATTCCTTGAATCCTCTTCTTTTTTTTTATGTCGTGAATCTTTCAGCTTTCTCCTTTGTTATATGTGTCCTGTTGAACGTCCAGTTCCTTCCTTGGTGCACCGTAATCAATGATATTCCATATCCTTACTGTAAATTGGTTTTAATTTTAAAGCTGTGAATAAGTAATAAGTAATTAGTTTAGTTGTTTCCTTATACAAATTGGTGGATCAAGTACCTTCAAATTCGTCAAGATCTCTTTTTAATTAGCAGATTTTACGTATATTGCCTGTGCCTGCTTAAATTGTAATCTTCCCAACTCCCCAACTGCCGCCGCTTATATTTACGTTTGTGCCCCTGTGTCCCCGTTCGCACGTTCGTCAAAGGAACAAAGAGATCCTCAGTCCGTCAGCTGGAAGTTGTGTTTTGCTCCGTCACCAACATTCCGCCCACCTTAAATTGTCGGTCCAACTGTCCCATCTTGAGCAACCGGAAGTACGACCAACTTCGTGACGGGTCAGTTGCCACTCGAACCTTGCAATCTGTGCCAGGATGTAGCTCGACAACCTTTACCATTGGCCAATAAGTTGTAGATAGTTGCTCGTCCTTCAGAAGCACCACGACCAGATTTCTTAGGCTTTGTTCCGGATGATACCATTTGTGGCGAGCCTGCAACCTATGGAGGTATTCGATCTTTCACCGGGACCAAAATGATCGATACAATGCCTGGAAGTACTCCCATCTGCACCGCCAGGCGATCGTTGTATTTCCCAGATCGACTTCCGGAACGATCATAGCCGGTCCTGAAACTAGGAAATGACTGGGGGTTAACACTTCGGGGTCACCAGGCTCCGTTGGCAGGACAACCAGCGGTCAGTAATTCACACAAACCTCGATCTGGGCTAATACGGCAGTAAATTACGTGGAGGATAGTTCTAAGTTTGTAACACTAGCTGAGCACAACGAATTGTTCTACACGAAAGTGTTACATACCTAAATGTCCCACAGCTCCAGTTGATAAGATATCGCTTCCTGAAAATATCTTATATCTGATGAGGCTACGAAACTCTGAAAGAAGAAAATGGCTTCGTTGTAGAATCGATTGCTTTCTATACAATGTTAAACTCTTAAATAGTACCATTAAAAATGAAATCACAAGTGTTGGAATAACCATCTCACAAGTGTTGGAATACCATCTCTCCTCTTTTGACAAAGCAAGCAAACCGTTCTGGAAAATTTCAAAAATTATGAAAAAGAGGAGGTCTAGTATTCCACCGTTGAAAGTTCGCGACAAGTTATTTCTTTCTTCGGTGGAGAAATCGAACCTTCTTGCAAACACGTTTAGTAAGAACCACATCTATGCATCCAAGCGACGTGAATACTGAGGCTGAAGTTGCTGACACTATTTTAGATTTTAATCTTCCATAACTCAATTGGGCTTTATCTGACGATCATTCACACTTCACTCCCATCCCACCTCGGCCAAGGAATGTCTTTTCATCGATCGACTAGATGATTCTTGTCTCTGTCAGATCAGCAACGTTCGAAACCTCTTGGGTAGGCAGCTTGAACTCATCTTTACAACAGACCCTATCAATACATCTGTCTCATCTGCCCCTTCCTCCTTACATCTATAGACAACCACCACCCCCTTTTCTTGCGACCTTCTTCCGAGTCCACTAGCCACCATCCGTCGCCCCTACCAATCATTTCGCCGCCTATCCGTTGAAGATGCTATCACCCACTTATATAGCGAAATCCTTTAGTCCATTTCTCTGTTCGTTCCCTACTCTAGACAAAGAACATCAAATCACAAGCTTCGCTCCCTGCGTAATAAGAGGAATAAGTTATGGGTATATTATGTCGGAATTGAACTATACCTGACTATTCCAACTTTCTTGGCTGTTGCCTCCAATTCACTCCAATTTTCAACACCCCTTATCGCAACTATCTTACCAAAACTCAGACCAATCTCAAAAATGACCCCAAAATATTCTTCCAGTTCGTCAATCATAAACGTAGAACCAACGGAAACCCCATATCGCTTACCTTAAACTCTCATACCTTAAAGGATAGTGTGGACAGGGTTAGTTCAAATGTTCTCTAACTACTTGGATGTAGGGATCCTGGGAAAGAAATCATACAAGATCGGTAGGTCTTGAGTGCGGTACTAAATGAAAACCACGTCTTCGGCGTTTGATAATCTGCGCTTTGGTCGGTGTGTGTGTATGTTTGTGCCGTCTTGTACCGTGCGTGCGTGTGTGTGTTGTGTTAGCAGTAGACCCCATGGGATGGGTCCAGGAATCCTCTTTTATAGCGCGGAATGTTGTTGGGAAGGGTGCTTTCCTCAGTTTTGTACTGGAGAAGAAATTGTGGTGGCCTGATCTGAAGATATCGAGAGAGAAGGGTCAAGAACGCAAGCCCCCCGTACAAGTAGGTTCTCGCTGTTCTGAATGCTTTCGAGGTACTTGCGTGCTAATTGTATCAAGTACTCGTCGGTAGGGGTAATGGAGGCACCTTCGTATAGGTGAGAGTTCGGGTAATGGCGTCAGGCCTTCTAGAGTGGTTGATGCATCTTCTGAGGAGGTTTCTTTCGAAAACTTGAAGTCTTTCCATTTGAACCGAAAATATGGAGAGCCATACGGGAAAGGCGTACGATATTCCAGATCGGATTAGCTGCTTACCTTCGGATTAGCTGCTTATCCGAGACTACTCTCAAATCAAAAAAAAAAAAAAAAAAAAAAATGGGTGGCGAGAGGGCCGACTGTGGCGAGACACGGACAGATGTGTCTTTCATCTTGTCTCTGGCTTCTGGTCATCTTGCAATAACCAGAATCACCCACATCCGTGAGGATGTTGGGCTCGGTCTCGAGATATCTGAAAAGAAAAAAAGGTTGGGGGGGGGGGGGGGGGGGGGTATCTAAGGATAGTGTGGACAGGGTTAGTTCGGATGTTATGGATGGATGGATGGTGGGAAAGAAATCGTACAAGACCGGTGGGTCTTCAATGCGGTAGTAAACGCAGATCACGTCTTTGACGTCTGGTAATCTGCGCTTTGGTCGGTGTTCGTGTGTGTGCTTGTGCTGTCTTGTACTGTGCGTGCGTGTTTGTAGTGTGTCAGCAGTAGACCCTATGGGATGGGTACAGGAATCCTCTATTATAGAGGAGAATGTTGTTGGGAAGGGCGCTTTCTTCAGTTTTGTACTGAAGAAGAAATTGTGGTGGTCTGATCCGATGAGATTGAGAGAGAGAAGGGTCAAGAACGCAAGATTCCCGTACATGCGGGTTCTCGCTGTTCTGAATGCTTTCGAGGTACTTATATGCTAATTCTAGCAAGTACTCGTCGATAGGGATAATGGAGGCGCCTTCGTATAGGTGAGAGTTCGGGTAGTGGCGGACGCCAGGCCTTCTAGAGTGGTTGGTGCATCTTCTGACGAGTTTTCTTTCGAACACTCACAGTCTTTCCATTTGGGCCGAAGATATGCAGGACCATATGGGAAAGGCGTACGATATTCCAGATCGGATTAGCTGCTTATAGCAGAGAAGCGTAACTTTGGTGTCAACTTTGTTGCTCCACTTCAAGATGTTGTGCAGTTGCTTAGACCGACCAAGGCGCCTTTAAAGAATGTGGGTCACATGTTTGATGAAATTCATTTTTGGGGTATAGATGACCCCAAGATATTTCATCCTATCCTGTGGTCTAATCGTAGTACCTCCTATTTGTATTCGGATATTCTGTGAATATCGAGAAGTAGGTTGGGAGTGTTTACTACTCAGAATTATAGCTACTGCTTTAGATGGGTTAAGTCGAATTATCCATCGACTGTAGTACTGATACAGTTCGTCCAGATGATGGTTGAGTCGGTTTGTTGCGGGTTTTGGGATTTTAGATGACGTATACACTAGGACGTCATCCGCATAGCACATCTGGTTTACTCTCCCATCCACAAGGCGAGGAATATCTGAGGTGTAAATATTAAATAAGATGGGACCTAGAATGGAGCCCTGTGGGGCGCCTGCAATGGCGTTGAAGGTTCGGGAAAGCTTTCCATTCACTCGAACTTGGAAGGTTCTGTTTAGAACGAACTGGTAGATGATACTACACAGGGTTCTACTGATGCCAGTATTTAGTAATTTGAAAGCGAGGCCTTCGATCCAGGTTGGATCAAAAGCCTTTTCAGTGTCCAGGCTCACCGCAATGGTGGGTTCCTTATTAAAGAGGTGCACGCAAACGTGGTTTTGAAATATGTTGAGAGCCATGGTGGTACTGTGCGCTCTTCTAAATCCAAATTGGAAATCAGGTATTAGGTTCCTGGCACTGAACTTATTTAGCGTCTCGTATATGAACTGTGCATATATTTTGCTGATGCAGGTGAGGAGCGAAATAGGACGAAAGCTTGAGGGGTGATTTGTTGGTTTCTCGGCTTTGGCTATTGGGCAGACAACAGCATGCTTCCAGGCTTGGGGAAAGGACCCCATGTTGTAGGGATGGTTGAACAGGATGGAGAGCTTTATCAAGAATAAGGCAGAAAGCCTTCGCAACGAGTGGTATGATATGTTGTCGATACCCGGTGACTTCTTGGGGTTACGAGATTTAACTAGATTTTGTAGGGTATTTGGCGTGACGAAACCGTGACCATTATCACGTGTGTCATCGAAGTATGCACTGCTAGATGGGTTAAGGACAATAATTGGCAAGTTAAGGTTGTCTAGTTTATTTTGGACCTCTGAATTAATGAATGCAATAGTATCCGGGTCCCCTGGAGAGTGATCCTGTGATTATTTTCAAAGGTCTCTCCGATAATATTTGCTTTATTGGTGTCATTATTAACAACAACACCGTTGTATATGATTGGACCAGTGATACGAGAAGTGCCACATATCTTTTTAACATTTCTATAAAATGGTTATTCCAAAAACGATGAAAGGAAAATGGGCTCTCCTTTGTCACAAAAATCATATTTTGCTCCCTAGTCGACTGTTATTTTTTGTGAATGTCGAGAATCACTGACTAATTCAAAGGTTTGTTCCAAACCATAATAGGGACGTCACTTCAATTAATTATTTACTTCTGATGGACTCGTAAAGACTCTAAGATATGTTATTAAGTTGGTTGTGTCTTTTTTATTCAGTTCTAAGAATATATCATTTTACCTAAATCTGATAAGAGGACAAAACTCGTTATGTTTTTAATGTTAAGACAAAATATATTTCACAAATAAAGTTACAATGACTTTACTAATCAAGCTACAATATATTTTAATCAATATCCCCTATCCTTTTTATTATTATGATTATGGTACAGTCTGGATCACTTAGTACTGTTAATCTAATACTTGCAACTGTTAGATTATGAATAACATCCATCCGCACCTCCATCTAAGGATTAAGTATTTTAACAAAGGAATATGTGTTCAGCGAGATTCTGCTTCATTGCCATAAGGATATTAAATGGAGATTTCAGATCATGCAGAAGAAATATTTATTATATCTTTCTATCCCAATGTACAATTTCACCCATCCTACATTTCAAAACTTCAATTTAAAAACAGTTGTAAACATTTTGCTACAGTTGTTCTAAAAACAACGAATCGTTTACTGGAATTTAAATAAATAAATATTCTGTTTATTATCTGACCCTAATATGGTCATAAGGTTCACCACGAATTGAGTCCTCTCCTCCCCAAGGGTAGCCTTTCACATCGTTTCATGATATACACCAACACGTTAAATATCAGCATTTAACTTCTTGTGGTGATGTTGTACCTTACCTTTCTGCTGAGTTTTTGCCTCGAAGCCAATAAGCTAAGGTAAGAAAATATTGATTTAAAGCTTATTGGGGCGTACGGAATTTTTAAGCATTGGGTCTGATTTACCTGCTCTCATATTAACATCTTTAATTGTAGATAACATATTTTCTATACACCGAAGGTTACCATGTAAATAATGACAACATAAGACCAACATCAAACAAAATGTAATTCTTGGGGGATCTGTTGAAGTGTGGCAAAATTATTCGACTTTACAGGTTCATATTGAAAAGGGAAATAATCTACAAATACGGAGGATACATAACATAAGTGGGAGAATCAAATCGCCCAATCAGCCTTCCAGCGATTTCAAAATGAATTTCTTAGTAATCAGTTCTTGACGTAAGAAGTGATTAAGGGCTTAAAAGACTGATTGAGTCCCTTATGTGTATAGTGAGCGTGTACTTGACAGATTTTTGTTTATTACGTCGAAAAGATCATTTTTGGTTGAACAAATTTAAGCCGTAGTAAGAAGAGCTTCGAACCCGACTAGACCAAACAAGCAACAAAGCAGATTTACTGAAGAGACTGTTGAGGTCTGAAGGACTCACGGAAGAAGCACAGACGGCTGCTGATGGCGGTAAGGAGCAAAGGGTGCAACAATCACTGCATGGACTTCGGAAAACAGTCCAACGTTTAGAGGAGATGGTAAGGCGAAGGATAATGAAATCAGCGATCGAGTAGACCAGGCGCGACGAAACCTTGAAAGAAACATCCCCACTTGAGCAACAAGACTGAAGACAAGTACTATCCAATTAATGCGTATTCCATGAGATACGTGACAGACATAATCCCGGAGTTTAACGCCATCAAGTGGCGGGATTATCATGCTAAGACTGGAAACAGGACACATCTACAATTTGGACGAAAAATTAGTATTGATGGTGGCAACCACGAAATTATTCGGGGCAGCGAAGCTCTGGAGTCGCAGTGAACGCCGTTGACCCTGGATGAGTTTTTTGCCGAATTGTGTAAAACATTCCCTATCACAGAAGACGATGCAGACATACACGAGTGATTGCGAAACCGCAGACAGCGACAGAGCGAAGAAGCAGAAGAATACGTGTTCGAAATGGAGGCCATTGCGTCTCGCGGACACATTCCAGAGGCATCGATAATCAAGTACATTGTCCAGGGGCTGATCGACACAGAGTGCAAGGATGTGCTTAAATCAGCTCAAACGGAGTCGGTGCAGGACCTAGTTAAGAAAATACGTCGGACTACCGGATTGAGGAGGTGAAACGAACATCGACCGGGAAGCCAAAACATGCCGAGGTTAATTTATACTGGAGGGAATACAGGAAAACCTGTCCCAGGAGCAATAAAGTTCTATCAGTGTCAGGAAGTGGGACACTAAGACCGGGAGGTCAACCAAACGGACCGAGTACGAGCAATAGATCACACCAATTGCTAATCTGCGAACAAAAAATTAAGTACGAAAAAGAAGTGAAAGTGAATGGGGGCATTTATTGATCTGAGTAGTAACTGCGTATACATGTGCAATTTAACGGCAATTCGGCAACAGTGGTAAAGAACAATTCACCAAGGACAGCAGGCAGTTAACTGGTTTCGGAGGAGGTGGATGCCAAGTCATTAGAAAGGCGTATATAGAAAACGAAGTGGACAGGCTGAACAGCTGGTGCGAGTTGCATCATAGCCAACCCATCCGCTAATTATTGGACGCACCGTGTTGGTAAAGATTGAAAAGTCGTACCAGAAACTCGTAACTAGTGACAACGTAGCGTAAAGTGGAGACCAGGCACTTGCTACCCAAGTGCGTGCGTGAAAGAGGTCGGAGATGGTAATCTCATTAGCGGAATTAAACGTTGAAGAGTCGGATCAGGTGTATAGGCTGAAAGTAGAGAAGTTAATGAATGAGTACAGGGAGTGTTTCGCGAAGGATGCCAGCGAATTAGGGGAATATAAGGGAAAAGATTTCAGCATCGAACTGCAAACCGAAAACCCATTTGCATTCAACCATATCGGGTGGCGTTTGCGAAAAAGAGTATTATCAAGGATAAAGAAAATGAGTTTTCGGGGTTTCTAGCAGATACACACACAAAATACAAGCAAATAGTGAAGAACACCGAAAGAAAATCGAATAAGAAAATGTACCAGCCGTATACTAAGCAATAACATAGCAATTCCACATCAGTTGAGTGTACTCGAGTTTAGAAATCGAATTCGTACACGCGGCAGCGGACTGATGTGTTGAGCATTGGTTCAAATTTTAGTGATTCTAACCGTCATAGCTTCAGTTCGAATCGCACGTTCTTCACTATCGTCGGAATCGCTATAATTGGTGACCACGACGTGATCTGTACACACGGCACACACTCTCCCATAGTAACCAGCACTTTACTACTACAATCACAACTTCCGCATAGAGCAACGGAACACTCACCTGCTCCGACGTCCTCTCGCTCCGCCGTTCGCACACGAAGTTGATCGTAACAAAGTTACTGAGGAAGGAGGATTAAAAAAATGGAATGAAAGACGAAAAGCAAGAAAAACTGTTAAATCCACCAAAAAAAGTATATATATATATATATATATATATATATATATATATATATATATATATATATATATATATATATATATATATATATACGACGGTGGACTGAAAAGTTTCTGACCTAACAAAGATACAAGACATTTTTTCTTAAAATTTATTTTTATTTTTCTACATAGTCTCCTTATAGCTCTACACACTCCCCCCAGCCAAGCTCCCATCACTCTAAATCGGCGTTTTTCTCTGCAAAATAACTGTTCACGAAGGCGATTGCCTCATCAAATGACGAAGATCTCTGCCCTCCGAGCGCAATTTTTAGATTAGGGAATAAAAAGAAGTCGCTTGGGGCTAGATCTGGCGAGTAAGGCGGATTGCCAAGCAGTTCAAACCGTAATTCGTGAATTTTCGCCATGGCAACCGCTGAGGGGTGTGACGGCACGCTGGTGAAACAGGATTTTCTTTCTTTGCAAATGTGGCCGTTTTTCAGAAATTTCTGCCTACAGTTGGTCAAGTAATGCTGCGTAGTATGCTCCTGTAATGGTTTTTGCTTTTTGAAGATAATCGGTCAAGACAACTCCATGACTATCCCCAAAAAACACTCGTCATCACTTTCCCAGCCGAAAAACAGTTTTTGCCTTTTTTGGAGCCGATTCCCCCTTTGGAGTCCACTGTTTTGAATGTATTTTTGTTTCAGGCGTATAATGGTGTATCCAAGTTTCATCGACAGTAATTAATCAGCGCCAAAACTTGGATTTATTGCGCCTAAACTGCACCAACAGTTCGGACAGCTTTCTCATGCCTAAATCTCGATTTAATATGTGACAAACACGTTCTTTGGACATTTTCACAGCCTCTGCTATCTTTCTCACTTTAATTCAATTAAGAGTCGAATTAATTCGAGTGCCGACGGTTGATAGTTCCTTGGCTTCGTCGATGCAAGTGCCGTTCATAGACAGTATATATAAACTTTGTGGCTCGCCTTTGACGACAAGAGGCAGCACTGAGTGTTTAAGGCATTGAATTCTACTCGGTTAGATAATCCCCATTGATATATCTTGTTAAGGTCTGAATTCAATGTATCAAGCATAAGTTGTTGGTTGGTAGTGACGTTCGAAGAGTTTGGACGGGAGTGTTCATATTGTAGCGAGCTTAGGGTTCGCTGGATTAATTATTTTGAATAAATAAGGGCCGTTAAATTGATTTTGAATTAATATAACACTTTATTAGTCCGTTAATCACAACCGTTACTTTTACCGTACACAACGATTTCTTGACTTGTCGCTTCCGTACATATCGCGTATTTTCCTTCTTACTTATCGCTTGCTTCACTTTCTACTTCTTACTCTCTACTTGTCTCCATGAGCTGTGTGCGACGTATTTATACCGTTTCCCCACATTCTGATTCGGTATTTCGTTTCCGTCCGTTCCATAATCTAGAATAGTCTCCAGTTTTCCAGTACTTTATATAATATTCTAGTACTTTGTTTTGGACTTTCCCGAATATTCCAGTACTGACTGTGATATGCGTCACAATATGAATATGAGAAACTTAACGTGCTATCGTCAGAAAACGAGTGAATTGGCTTGTGGGTAATTGACAAGAGATCATTTGTAAAGATCAGGAAGAGAGTGGGTGAGAGTACCGAACCCTGGGGAACACCTGCATTAATTTGATGGGAGACAGATTTGACAACATCAAGAACCACTTGAATTGAACGGCCAGAAAGATAGTCTCTTATCCATTGTATCAGGGAATTGTCCACCCCATTTGAATGCAATTTTGACAAAAGGGCTGGATGCCAAACTCTGTCGAAGGCTTTTGAAATATCCAATGCGACTACCTTGCTTTCACAGAAGTAATGGATAGAATGGCTCCACTTTTCGGTAAGGTACGCCATCAAACATCCTGTGGCCCTGTTGGTAAGAAAGCCATATTGGCGGTCATTTGATTCCAGATATTTCGAAAGTTGACGGTTGATAAGTGATTCACTTACCTTGGAGAGAATAGAAGTTAGTGCTATGGGCCGAGAAGAAGAAAGGGATGATTTGTCACCCTTTTTGAGAATTGGCTGAATGTTCGCTGACTTCCATCTATTTGGGAAACGCCCAGTACAATAAGACAAATGGAAGCGTTTCCGCAGTGGTTTGGTGAGTGAAGAGGAACATCTCTTCAAGAGGATCGGGGGAATGCCATCCGGACCAGCGGATTTGTGTGCGTTTAGCTCCTTGAGTGGATGGGTAACAGTGCCCGTTCGCAAATGAATCTGGATCATAGTGTGCGGCTTATGCTCAAGTTGAGGCGGAACTGATATGGTATCAGGCAGCGTTAAGTTGGCTGCAAAATGTGCAGCAAGTAGATTTGCTTTCTCTATTGCAGCGGTGACTGGTCTGTCATCGACTATGAGCGAAGGAATCAATGAAGAGACCGAGTTTTGAATGCTTTTCACGAGCACCCAGAAGTTTCTACTACCTGTGGGACAGTCTAGTATTTTCTGTCTTACTCTCTGGTCATGCAGGAACTTTGCGCGTTGAATATGCGCATTGAAGTCATTTCTAGCTCTTTTAAATCTTTTTCGGTTTTCCTCAGTACTGTTTGATTTATACAACCGCAAGTTCAACTATTTAGCCTTAATGGCTTCTCTGCACCCGGAATCGAACTACATATATCTCTTGGGTTCGATACTCTTTACCCAGTGTGGAATAAAAATTCACGTGGCAAGTAGAATCGTGTCTGTTAATGTGTCCGCTATGGAGTCAACATAGTTGTTGAGGAAAATAACGACCAATTTAATCTCCCAAAAAGTCGTTCAGACCTTACCGTTGGCTTTCCCATAGAACCATACTGTTCTTTTGGAAGTTTTCTCGTAAGCGTTGCTCTTGGTTAGAAGAAATTTAGCTGACACGACACGGTGCTCTGAAATACCCAAGGGCAAAGAAACATCATTGTGTATTTGTTTGGGTGGGTGGTGAGAAAGGGGTCCAGTGTATTGGCGAAATGACCATATATGTCTGGCCCCCATGTTGGCTCATTGACAAGTTGAGTTAAATTATTTGACTCAGCAAAGAGCTGGCCATATTGACCTTCAGGTGTTGTGTGTCCGGAGTGACGAAGCCACTGAGAGTTATGCACATTAAAATCACCCACAATAACGATTTCAGTGTGTGGATATAGGGTCAAGATCCTATCGATAGAATCAGACAGAGCATCAAATTCGTTAAAGGATGCATTTCTTTCTAAGTTTGGGCTTCTGTAAAGAAAGCAGTAATGTATGATATGTTTACGAACGTGTAGTTTTAGCCAAGAGAAATTAAATTCTGGGTTGGAAAATTCCCCTTATTGTAGCAGAAGCTGATAAGCAATATCATTTCGTATGTACTCGTATGTGGCTATACCACGATGTGGAAAGAACAGTGGCACTAAGTTATATCCAGGTAGATTAAAATCCGAAATATCTGTATTAGTAATTACCTGGGTTTCGCTAAGTGCAAGGATAGTTGGATTCTGGTTAGAAACATGGGCAGACACAGAAGAGAAATTGCATCTCAAGCCGCGAATGTTGCATAAATCAACGCGAAATTCCCGCTCCATTTAAATGGCCCGACACAGAAAACCAATACCGCACCAGACACAAACAACTCTCGAAAGATTATAAATCGATCGAGAGTATCGAACACCGACGGACGCAAACAGAGGTGCCAAAAAAGGAAAACAGACAAAAGGGATGGAATCAACAGAGGGTTTTCCCACACTGCACATCATAATAATCATCATCATCGGCCTACAACCGGGATCCGGTCTTGGCCTCATTTAGAAAGTCTCTCCACCGGTATCCGGTCCTTATCCGAGACTTGTTAAATTATCCATAAGAATTTGTTTTTCCGGGCAAGGTTATTCGCCTTGCGTCAACCTTTCTCAGGATTTCGCTGGATGCATTGGTTCACTAGTTGGTGGGTGCCAAAGTAGCTATCCAGAGGTGTCACATGGAGACTGCATGTCAACTTGGATTGAACAGGGTCAAGGATCGCCCTGGCCTTCCCCGGGTTGAAAGCAGAGACTCTACCCTGTATGTTCGCTTCCATTCCACTGCACATCACTTCCGTGTATATGCTCGCACTTTTCACAGCACTAGGACGCGTGTGTGAAGATCCGTTTGTACAAACGATAGTGCAATTGGGTATTTTTTTTTATTATCACAATTTTTTTTTTTTTTTTTTTTTTTTTTTTTTTTTTTTTTTTTTAATTACACTTCACTCGGGAGAGGCGAACCTATAGCACCGAGTGGGCGCCCCTAGATGCCACCAAATAACCGTGCAGTTCGTTTTGAACAGTAACGCTCCGGGAACACGGCCGCGGGAAGGGAGTTTCACAGTTTCCCCGCTCTGTAACGGAACGAGTTCTGATGCAGGGATGTTCGCGCCGTCGGGAGATGAACCGCAAATTGGTGTGACCCATCAGATTGTCTTGTGGACCGCATATAAACCGAATTGCGTGAAACAATACCACGAATCTCAAAAAAAATACCCGTGATAGTATCTGTAAAACAGACAGAGGTCGGCTACACGCCTTCGATGTGATAGCGGTTGTAGCCCTGACGTCAGCGCCGAGTCCCCGATCAGGCGGATAGCTCGTCTCTGCATGCTCTCAAGTAAGTCGACGGGATTTATATAGGAGAAGAAGTTGGGCCGAAGTATAATATCACTTGTCTCTAAAAAGATAACTCAGTTTTCATGAGACGGATCCGGAGATTTTCAACGTGTTTATCCCACCATGCATAACTGACCACAGTTACGGTCTCAAGGCCGACCAATTTCATGATTTCCCCAGATTCGAGGGTCTTGCCATTCATCATCAGCTATGGAACCGATGATCCGCTTTTCTTCGTGAATGTTGTATACTGTGTCTTCGTTGCATTGAAGTTGACGAGATTGGCTCTTCCCCACTGCAGGACTTTATCCAGATCCCGATTGAGAGAGTTAATCTGCCTACATCTCAGCTGGTGCGACGTTGATGCACCAATCACTCGAAAAAGAGGGAACAGGTGTACTATCATCGGCAAAACTGAATACTTTGTTATCCGTTGTCTTCAACAAAACAGTTATGTGAAGCAAAAACAAGGTTGGAACTGAGGCACTCTCAAATTAACAGGATACAGATCCGAACACTCGCCGTCCGCAACAACCCGGATCGATCGATTTTCGGGGGAGTTCTTCGTCCAGTCACAAAGCTGCTGGGAAAGTCCATATTAACGAAGTTTGCTCAGCAATGCCCCGTGCCAGACGTGGTCAAAAGCCTTGGAGATATCCAATGCGACCGCCCTGGACTCACCATGCCGCTCAATCCCAGATATCCATATATCGGTTATAAGTGTTAAAAGGTCTCCCGTGGACCGCCTGCCACGAAATCCGGATTGACTATCATTCAGAAGTCCGTTGCATTCCAAATAGTTAATTAACTCAGTATTGATAACTGTTTCCATCACCTTAGATAAAATAGACAGTAATGCTATAGGTCGGTAATTTTATGGTAGACCCTTTTTTCCCCTCTTTGGGATTGGCTGAACTCGAACAATTTTCCAGCAGGTAAGAAAGGTCCTCCTTTGATAAGATAAGCGCAAGATTCGGCCAAGAACCGGCGATAGTTCTGGAGTATAGTTCTTAAGGACTATTGCTGGTATTCCGTCCGGGCCGGTTACCTTCATACAGTTCAGTTCACGTAGAATGCGTTGAATAGTACGCGACCGAAACTTCACATCCCGCATCAAAGACCGTACCGGTGCGACCACAGGTGGCTCCAAAAGACCGGGATCTAGGTTTGAATTCGCGGAAAATAAATTCGCGAACACCTTACCTTTATCTTTTGAATTTGTGACTAAAGTCCCACTGTCCGTCACTAACGGAGGGAAAGAGGAGGAAGCGAAGTTACTGCTGACAGCCCTTGCCACTGACCAGAAGTAGCGCAAACCAGTCGGGCACTGAAGGAGTTTATTGGTTACTCTGTCGTCGTGAGCTTCCTTCGCGGTATCAATAGCCCGGTTGAACGCGTTTCTGATTTCAACAAAATTCGTTCTGTTAACCTGGGTGAAATTAGAGCGCCATTGATTAAAAGGTCTATTTTTAGCTCTGTAATCTGCTCGCATTTTTTATCAAACCAAGCCATATCAGATGAACTTCGTTTGATGGAATGCGGAATGTAGATCTCCATCCCGAGAAGAATAATCTGTGTAACCGACCCCGCGCAAGCATTAACATCGGCGTCTTCAAAGCACACCTACGACCATGGAAAGGTTGCGAAGTAATCTCGCAAACCGTCGCAGTTAGCAGCCCCATACTTCCATACATAACAAAGCTGCCTAGGCCGGTTTTTCGCTTGAAATGCAAGTGCTTGCGCGACAGATACCAAGCAGTAATCTGAGTTTCCCAGTGGGGCGGAAACCTCTACGGTATAAATACTCGGTTCGGATGTCAAAAACAGATCCAGGGTGTTCGCACAATGGCCTCGGACATCCGGCACTCGTATTGGTTCCTCCACGAGTTGAGTCAAGTTGTGGCTAACAGCAAACATATCCGCCAGTCTTCCAGCCTCGTCGGTTCTGTTAGAATGTACCAACCAGCCGGAAATGTGCACATTAAATCGCCAAGGACAACAATTTCGGAAGCTGGATGGTTGATCTGTTTCCAGTCGACGGCATGTGAAAGATGTTCGAAAAATGCCGCCGGTCGATCCTCATTCGGGGAGCGGTAAAGACAACAAAGAAATTTAACAGAATTCCTCAGTACGACCCCCAACCATGTGATGTCCATGTTATTGGGTTCTAACGCCTCCATTCTCTGGCAAGCTAGATCGGACCGCGCAAAGACGCAGACTACACCCTAAAAACGGAATCTCGAATGCAAGTCGTATCATGAGCAACGAAGATGTGTCGAATCAGTAAACGAAACGACCTGGGTCTCAGTTAGGACAAGGGCATCAGGTTTTGCTGTTTGCAAATATTGGTGGACGGCGTTTACATTCGTATTGGTGAAACCGGTGCCTCTGATGTTACAATATGCCGTCACCAGTCGAACGTCGACAGAGCCTCGAGAGCGAGCACGATTATGAGAAGACGTATTTCTTAAAATTCGGTTAATTATCATAATATCTGTTTGATGTTCCCCCTGACATAGTCTCTCCCGGAGATACGAATGGGAAACTAGTTTACCGCCGGGATTCTTTGTATCAGAAGGTACCATCATGACTTATCTCCGTGTCAGCCCGGGCCATCAGCCACACATCCGACACATCGTCGAAGATTTCTCTGGACGATTTCGCGAAATGTACAGCGTGACGGGGTGGTATCTCACCTTGGGACCGACTACCATCTAAACCAACCTTTTCTCGAACCGGTCCATCAGCCAAGCCCAGAAAGATGGCCAGGGATTTTTCCCGACCATTTCACGGAGACTATAGCTTGATGGGGTGGTATTTCACCGGGCAACAGGGCGTTGCGACCCCACCCACCTCTCAGTCTTTAGTGGCGTCTTACGACAAGTCGGCCTAGCTCTGAGTATATTCTAACGCCCTACTCACAGGGTATCTTGTGTATATTTAAGATTTCCAAAACGGATTGCACAATTAATCCAATGGTACGGATCAGGAAGCAGAAGCGTACGTGATGTCTCGTTGGCGATCTTCAATCGTCTTTACTTCTGTTTAACTTTAAAATAGTTATACTTTAAAATAAAAAAAGGTTTGCGTTTATATCAAATATCTTGTATGTTATTTAATTTTTAAGACGTATTGCAGTCTATTATTATTCGTATGCGGACTATCATTTACATATGTTGCCTTCAAATACTTAACTTATCGACAACTACTACTTTTCCATTTCTGCTAACTGACAATGAGATATCTCGAAAAGATAACTCTAATTGCAGGCAGATTGTTGAAGGCAATTTAAAATGCTATTACGGTTTTCATTTCATCTTCAGCTCGCACACAGAATGCACTTGCAGCAAATGAAAAGTAGTCGCCAGCTCCCTTGTGAGCGTTTTCACCATATTCAACTGCTAATCTAGAAAATATACTGAAAAGAATACTTTCCAAATAGATTCCCATTTTCTCAAACTATTATAGTTAAGGGCAATGAAATTCTCCTTTTGTACAAATAAAAGATGCACACAATGCTCTGCCAGACCAACTGCGAGCTGGACATAAAAAACCAGGCAGAGAAATGTATATACATTTTGTTAACTGAACTTCTTGTGGTTTGCGGAAGAATCTCTGCTTATAAAATGCTAGAAGAGGAAGACTAGTTCCTTTTTAGCGATCTCAAGATTAGGAGATGTTGTTTTTCAGTTAGAACTTTTCTATTGTTAAAAGTTTTCAGTTTATCAGTTTTGGTGATTTTCGAAAACATTTCTTTCGTCCGTTTTTAGTATGAATGCAACGCTAGTCACCCACTAAAGTTCCCTTCTTGTGCTCGGTGAAATATGTTGACTAAACTGCGAGAAGAACTCCCTGGTAAAGAATGGGTAAAACTTTTAGTAAAATTCGTCATATTCGACATTGAAGTGGAAAAATCGTCGACAGAAAGTAAATAGTGGCGCAAAAGGAACTTCGCTATTTGAATCTACTATGACCCTTTTATTCTGTAGAGAGCCTTGATTGCATTACAATACAAAGTGCAAATCAGAAATGTTATTCATCTATTGGTAAAAATCATCTCATTACTTGTTGAATTAGTGAAGAAGTTCTGCAGCCTTAAAGTCTCTAAATCGATGATATAATGGAGTCTTAAATTCGAGACATTTTTCCATCGCCTGCCTAAGGGTGAATATCTGATTTATCGCTGATTTGCCTGGGATGAAGGCATACTCATATTGACCAATAATGTCTTTAACGTATGGGACTATCCGATCTTGTAGGATAGTGGAGAGTATCTTATAGGCGGTACTTAGCAATGTTATACCCCCATAGTTGCTGTACAGTGTGATATCTCCCTTCTTATGTGGGGGGTAAATTATACCACGACGCCAATCTCCCGGTATCTCCTCTTGCTCCCATACGTGCATGACGATTTCATGAATTGCGTGATGTAACGCTATCCCTACTTGTTTGATCAGTTCAGCTGGTATACCATCAACTCCGGGAGCTTTATTTGATTTGAGCTGTCTTAAGGCCTTTAAAGTTTCCTCAATGCTTGGTGACGGCAGCATTTGGTCTTGATTATTCATTGGTGGAGCCTCCAATTCTTCTGTGAGCTGACCATTTAGCAATTCATTGAAGTACACTTCCCATCGCCCCAGAATGCCTTCGGGATCGGTGATCAGATTACCCTCTTTATCCTTGCAGTAAGTGCAGCGTGGTGTGTACCGCGTCATACTACGGATTATTTGATAGAACTTCAGCGCCTGGTGCGGAGCTCGCTCTCTACTTTTCTCTATTTTACAGACAAGGGTTTTTTCCCAGGCACTTTTCTTATGTCTGTGGGGGTTGATATATGTACCAGACATGGGCACTTACCGTTGTTTCACTAAAAATTGTCCACAAATAAAACGCACTTCAAGCAAGCGGAAAAATAAAAATGCACGCAAGTTACTTAGTTGATTGGTGTCCTTTATTTTTATCTTTAATAGGGCATCGGCACATGCGCTTAATACTGGTAGTTCACAATCGCTTAATCCTTTGCGATGACGCCGGCACTTCTTCAGGATCGTTGAAAGATTCTATGCAAACTTCACTTAAAAAGAACAACGGATTTCATGACTTGTTGACCGAAAGGAAAAACGGCACTCCGACTCGAGTATTTTAACGGTGGAAAACGAAACTGGCTACTTAGTAGCGGGCTGGTAAGAATGGGAACTCTAAGCGGGTGCGACTGTCCGCTGCGGTAATAAGAATCTGACTCGACGATGCAATCCATATCCGTCAGCTTCAACGGTGGTGGATTACATCGCTGTGGGAGGATTCTATATGTGTCCGTATAGGACAAGTACGATGCCCTCCAGCCTGAATATCGGCAACGACGAAAATGCACCTGAATAAACATGGGCTGCTGTAATGAATTGCAGGCATTATGAGATATGCGATAGCGAAGATCGCCGAAGGAAGAAATAGGCTTCTGTGTTCTAAATAAACAGAAACGATATTTCAGGTTCAAACGATGCGATACACATTATTTGTGATTTAGGCGATGCTATATGGGAATATCGGCTGTTTACATAATCGCCCCAGACTTATGCCATTGCAGGCAATAGACTTTTCGCGGCGATAAGCAAACCTATGGTTTGCTCGCCTATGGCCTAGGCAATGGTGACTTTTGTTTGTTTTACAGGTCGTGTAGTGGTCCTTCTCTCAGGCAGCTTGTCTGGTCCTGAAAAGGACGAGGGATCTCTTTAAGAAAGCTCCTGAGGGGACCCGTTGCGGTGCCGCCGTGCTTCCTCAAACCTTGAGGGAAGAGCAGCTACCGATCGAATATGGTCCTGGGAATCGGCCAGGATCAATTAAAAATACTTTTAATTTTATTAAATTTTAATTTTATTTGTAAATTCATTTTCTGGCGTCCTTACACCTAGAACGCCAATTGAGACTGATGTTCGAATCTGAAATTCATCACCCTTATAAAGAGAAACAAATCGAAATTTGTATCTCGAAAATACACAATTTCCTACAAAAATCCCGATTTTGGAATCCTGAGTGAGATGCTCAGTGTTTATTTAAGATAAGGATTCAGTTTCCTGAATTCCTATGAAACTATTGTGCAGATGTGGATATGTAAATGAATTCGGGTTTTTGTTTGTTCACTTTGATGGATTTTACCAAATTGAGATAACGTTCTCTGGTTTTTGAATTTAGATGATGCCGTGGGGCAAATGCAAGACGATAAACGAATATATGATTCGTTTATTGTGAATTTTGATTTTAATTTAGTTTTTTAGATTAAATTATGCCGTGGGGGCAAATGTTAAGCGATAAACGGATGTTTGATTCGTTTATTGCCAATTTTGGGTCTAGTTTGGATTTTTTCGGATTTTGATTGAATTTCAGGTTTTAGTGTGTTACTGCTAGGATTTGGATGTAGGTGTGGGGGAAGGAGATGGTAGGGCTTTTCAGAGCACTACAGTCGGATCATCGTTAGGCATGATCTAGGGTATGATTGTTTAACGTCAATCATATTCGTTCCCAAATCCCATCATCGGTAGATAACCCTTAAGGGAAATTGGTCGCAACTGTAGCGAACCTTGGGATTGGGGCAATATTCACTCATGAACCGTAGCAAGAATACCGGCTACAGCTGTGTCAACAATTACGCTGGCCAGCGAGTATTTATCGTTTATAATTGCTGACAAGCCGAGCCGATTGTCTGGCACGGTTCATGCAATATGAATGAAATAACTTGTTTGATGTGCATGTCTGGGGTTTTACTTTCAGGTGAAAGTTATTTGAAAGAAAGCTTACACTGCTCGAATGCAGGTAAGTATAGTGGTTTATGGAGTGAGGGAAAAGTAGGTTGTTTTAAAGAAATGGATGGTTCTTTAGGCGGGCTTTAAAGAACCACCACAAGCCATTTTTCATATCTTCTGAGCTCGTTGTATTTCTCCTCGCCTACTCCCGTCCTATGAGACTGCTTCATTGGCCGGTATGCAGCATTCTTACGTTCAGTCGCTAGTTTGCACTCATCATCAAACCAGTCGCTCCGATCTCTACGACTACTGCCTACGATGTAGTTGGCAGTACTAATGATAGTGTGGGCAGTAAGAAAGTACTGCACCAAGATACGGGCACACGGTTCACTTCTTCCACCCACAAATGTTCCACTGCGAGAAATGATCACCAGGTATATCCAAGGAAAAAAATTAATGAAAACACTCAGATGTTGTTCCGCTGTACTTTTAGTTTCTTTATTGTTAGTTGATTTACATTTATTTAATAATATACACTTTGGTTATGTCTTCATTTATCATACAATGATTCCACATGCACAAATAAATTAATAAAATTTAACTGTTTTCTTGAAGATAATTAAACCGACTTTTCGTGGCAAATATAATACTTTACGCGTAAGACGAAATTAAAACGACGTTCAATTCTTGAACGGACCCATTTTCGACCTCACAGAATGTGCGACGTAGCGTGATTATGCTACTGTGGTTGGATAGTGACTTCTGGTTAAACCGACACGAAATAAAATTTTCCCAGAGCGGCGGCGTGACCGACCGTGATTGTGACTGTGTAACGACTGATCCCAATTAGGGATGAAATTTTAATTTGGCATTCGCCCGGCTATTAGCCAGTCATCTTTGCGCTCTTCTCAGCAATCCTTTCATTTGCATGTCTCAGCGAGGTGAATAATACTTGCACATCGTTCGACAGTCACTGGGCATGCGAAGGATGAAAAGAACAAAGGAGAGAGCGAAATAACTTCGGGTTGGCTTAGCTTGTGTGCTTGTATCAATGCAGCCTCTGAGGATGACCTACTGCCCTAGTGCGATGGCTGTGGTGATCTCAGAGTGCATTGAACTGTAGGGACACAGAATTGTGGAGCAATGTAGCTGGTGCTATTCACCTACGAAAAGAGATCATTGATCCCCACCGAATGGAGTGTCTGGAGAAAGTGAATAGGACGCTACATCGGCTAGGGAAATATAACCGTGGGGAAAACGCTAAGGAATGCGGTAATTACCCAAGCCATTGGATGATGATGCAACAGCGTCGTTTGATTCGACTTGTTGTTGCTAACCACATGGATTGGAATTTCCGGTGGAAATCTCCTGGTTAGAGGAGTGGAGTTGCCGTATGGCAGAAAGGTAGCTGAATTTAATTATGCATTACTTGCATAGAATAATGAGTTCAGCTATGCGTCCGTTTTTGCAACATGCTTTTCAGGTGAATAGGTAAGTAGGAGAAATTGGGGTTGGTTTGACACGCTGTTGGCGGTTGAAATTAGGCGGAAATAGTGGGTTGGTTCTCCATAGAGAACCCCCACAATAGTATTCTTAAGGCGTGTTCATTTGCTTTCTACGCCCGGAATTCTGACCCCAGCACTTACTCTCCATCCGTCGAGCTCTTCGAGGGCGAGTCTTAATGCATGACCAAAGGCAGCCGTGTTGATTCGAGCCTGATCCGCGGATGCAATGCGTCTCCGTAAGGTAATCCGCGCTCTGAAAACTGTACCAACAAGATAGTGATCCGAGTCGACGTTGGCAACTTGGTACGTTCGTACCATCATCAGGCTCGAGGAGTGACTGCGATCTATCAACACGTAGTCAATTTGGTTGGGAGTGGTTCCATCAGGTGATACCCAGATAGCTTTGTGGATATCTTTATGCGGAAACCTGGTATTTGCAACGACCAAGTTTTTGATGCTGTCAGTTCGATGACTCGTAGTCCATTGTCATTAATGTTCTCATGCAAACTATGGGAACCTGCGTAGTGTCTGAAAACCGACTCCCGACCCATTTTGGCATTCAAATCACCAAGAACGATTTTCACATCGTCTCTTGGGCAGGCATTGAGGGCCCGTTCGACGTTCTCGTAGTATTCTTCTTTTTCGTCGTCAGGTGACTCCTCTGTAGGTCCGTGAACGTTTATGAGGCTTATGTTCTTAAACTTGCCTCGTGCGCGAAGAGTGCATAGCCTTTCGTTTATTGCATTAAAGCCGATAATGGCAGGCTTCAGTTTTTGGCTGACCAGAAAGCCTACCCCGAAGACATGGTGTTTTGCATGACAGCTGTAATAAATGTTATACTCGTTTCTTTGAATGACACCACTCCCCGTCCATCTTATTTCTTGTAATGTTGTTATGTCAGGCTTATATTCGGACAGGGCATCAACTAACTGCTGTGCTGTTCGGGCCCTGTTCAGTGAGCGTGTGGGGCTTTTCAGGGCCCGAAGAGCCATGCATCGCTCGATCCCCACTATTCCAGGCGAACGACTTACCTCTCGGTCGAACTTCAGCAAGGTTGCGTAACCTTGCTACGGCATTTACCCCCAGCCAATCGCTGGAATTAATACGGTTACCCAATCGGATAACTGTTTTGAATATCCGTTAGGCAGCTTACCTATTCTGTGGGGGGTTTTCCTTCCAAACCCCTTTTTCTCCAACACCACCCCTGAAAAACATTAAGTCCACGGCAAAGCTTATCACCTTGCCGTGGCATCGAAAACTCACCCTCGGGCAGGCATTAATTCCTAAAAAAACATTAAGTCCGCGGCAAAGCTTATCACCTCGCCGTGGCATCGAAAATTCACCCTCGACCAGGCATTGATTCCAAAAAAAAAACATAAGTCCACGGCAAAGATTATCACATTGCCGTGGCATTGGAAATCCTATCCTTAGGCATACATTCTACCCAGGGCATCTCGTTTCCTTAGCCTTATGCTATGGAAACAACATCAACAAAGAGTTCCTTGTTGACTCGTTTTATTTGTTTGCCCATGGCACTCCTTGCATGCGGCTATTAGGTCCCATTGGTTTGCCACCGCCGACAAGGTTTCGGCTGAGGCAAACCAAACATTTCCCTAATTACCAGCAATCGCTGGTTTCGTATTATCGGTCTCCACCGATCAGGGACCGCAAACAAGCAACGAATTGGATGCAGCCAGCAAGTGTTTACTTTCAACATCTGGCAATGGCTGCACCCTATATTCGTTGCAATACCCTAAACATCGCATTGGCACCACAGAATGCTATGCATACAAAAATCCCTAATAACGGCCGCCACCCGTCGGCGCACCAAAGGGAATTCACATCGTCAACCGAAATGTTGATTTATGGCCTCCCATAGGATGACGAGATCTTCGGTTCGGGTCTTTCGCACCCCAGATGTTATTGTTTGCATTCGTGTAAGATGCTGCAGCGATGTTGGCATCCGTCCAGGGTCGCCGGACGATCGTATGCGAGGCGTACACACATACGCATCATGTATGCCTATTTCCCCTCGGTCCAATCACGATTAACTACCTCGAGTTAATCGTGTAGCTCCTCCTCTTTTTCAGTTTCCTTGAGGTTTCCCTTTTCTTTGGTGAGCACCAATTAGTCAGTCAGCCTTTTTCCTCGGAGTCAACTTGTGTGTGGCGAGTCTTGACATTTTATTCCCGTCGGCAGTTTATTTATTAGTTTTCTATTGTTTCTAATCATGCTGTATCGCTTAAGTTGTTTTTAATGGGAACATTCAATTAAAACCGTTTTCAGTGGCCTTTCGTCATTTAGTGCGTTTATTATATTTTGCTTTTATGTTAACAAATTCACAAGACCGTCGGGATTTTGGTGTTGTTGATGGTGCCTAAAGGAAGCGGGATATTATTTTGGATTAAACACTCACCTTAAAACAAAACAAACTGATATAGCCACAGTTTAAATAAATATTGTTCCAGTCAGCGTGACAGCTATTGTCGTTATTAATAAAATAGACAGTCCTTGTTAAACCTACGACTAGACATTGCTAAACGTACAAGAGACATTGTTAAACCTACAATTAAGAAGAGCTTGTAATTGGAAGTGCATCATTAATATCGAATCATTGTAAACTAAAAGTGCCTTTATATCGTAAAGTAAAGAAAGAACTGATCGTGTGTTTTTATTTCCTTCTGTTCGCTCCGTTTGGGAAGTGTTTTATCTGGAGAACTTTGTTCCCTTTTCGCGGCGTGTTGTACGTGGTGTTGGTATTGAATCCGCGTCCTTGTTGACGCAAGTATCTAACACCCCATAAGCGGACGTCCATGAAAAAATTCTTAAATCGTTTAGCCATTTGCGTTTGCGTGGTCGTCGTCGTGTATCCGGTCCATATTCGAGGCTTGTTAAATTTGCCATAATAATGCGTTTTTACGGGCATGGTTATTAGCCTTGCGCCAACCTTTTTCAGGATGTCGCTGCAAGCATTGGTTCACTACTTGGCGGGTGCCACAGTAGCTATCTAGGGGTGTCACGTGGAGACTGCATGTCAACTTGGATTGAACAGGGATAAGGATCGTCCTGGCCTTCGTCGGGTTGAAGGCAATCAGTAACTTTGCCCTGTATGTTCGCTCCCATCCGCCCTTCAATACTATTGCTAAATGCCATAAATGTATGTATCTAAAGTATTTAACGTCGGTTTCTTCAATTTCTAGAATGAACCGGTTATTCTGTCTCCTTATAAAGGCAGCTTGGAACTCATTAAATTAAATACCAGTGATGAGTGTAGGGGTGTAGCGTACATTAACTTCTTTTAGGTTCTGCTAATTACGGATGTTTTTTTTCGATATTAAATGTCGTAACTAAGATAGCTGCGTCTAGACTATCTACTGGCCCATTGTACCTGGTCTTGGTTTTAACCAATCTCCGGCATAATTTGCAAGAATAACTCGAGGTTTAGCTGCTTCAATTTTAACCCAACAATTCATAGTCTTAAAATCGACTTCCTTCCCTTCCAACCCGTATTTTAGTCTTTAAGTTTAAGATCTGAAGCTTGAGTTTTATGCAACCGTAGCTTTTACTGAGCCTAATAGCGTAGCGGTTTTTTATTTCCCCAAAATCTTAATTTTCTTCTACGCCTCTCCTTCTATTTGTCTCTCTGTCTTGATACAAATATACCCATGACATATAAAAAGCATATCTTTTTGAACCTAAAATGTACCTTTCAAACCCACTGTGTTAAATACCCACATGCAATAAATACCATTTATCTATTTAGATTGCTGTTAAAGTTCGTAGTTTAATGTTTTGAACGAACACTCTGAAGGATAATCTTGTATTGAGATGATGATAATGAAATGCCTCGTTTTATAACTTTTAGTTATGGAATATAAATATTAAACACTGTTTTCATATACTATTATTTGAAATATCTAATTAGACACTAAATAGCACAGCAAAACTCTTGAATACGTTTAACAGTTCACTTCAAACGGATTGTGATAAGGCGCCTGAGTCTACCATTATTCTAAGTACACCTTACCTGCATGTCAAAGAAACCATTTCAACTAATTCCTGATTGTGGTATTGCATTTGAAAATTTGCACAATGGAATTATATTATCTCGATTAAATGCTGTTTAGATGAAATCAGATCCTGCTCAACCAGCACGTTATTCCCTAAGCCCCGAAACACTCGTACACATGATTGCTTCGTTCACGTCAGAAACACAGGCACGAATTATTTTTTATGTGTTCACAAGAAATGGGATAACAGAGCAGTCAAAACAAGAGGCGTTTAAGGGCGAATCGGATTTCAAAGCCTGAAGAATCCCGAGGGTTCTGACCTTGCAATGCCGTCATGTAATGTTGAAAAATGGCAAGACGACAGCAACCAAATTTCTGTGATGGGAGCATATGGCGGAGTAGAATGTCGGGTAAAGGTTATCTCAACAGCGAGAGTAATTACTCTGGGGAGTTTTGATATAAGTGTGGCTTTAATAATTGGTAGAATGCCTATAGAATCATAACCTCATCCACGGAAAGGATATCTCTTGCTTTGTCGTTGAGTTGAGATTTTTATGGCTTAATTGGCGTGAGGGGAGAAAACCCATTGGACGACCGAAAATGAGTCCTTCGTTATGAATTCTTTAAAAGATGTTAAAATAATCGCATCATATCAAATGTTGAGATTATTTTTTTTTAATTTCGAAATGTGGAAAACATTTTTCTTGTTTTACAAAACAAAATGCCAGCGTTAAAAGGTACTCCCTCAGGCATCTTTTGCGTGACATCGAAAACTTTGTGAAAAAAGTGAACATATTTTTCCTATTTATCTGAAACAGAAAACGAACATATTTTTTTGATTAGAGCAACATTTTTATGGGAAGGGTAGTCGCTTAAAATTATGAAAAAAGGATAACAATGAAGTTGATTTTCATTGTTATCCTTTTTTCTTAATTTTTTTTTATTCAAATAATCTAATTCGCAACAATTTTTAAAATTTTAACTATTTACGCAATATCCTCAAAACATTAGGTATATCGTTCGAATAATGTTATACCACCTTGATCAAAAATGTCTCGGAATTTATTCAGAAAATGCAAAATCCAAGTTTACTCATGAAAGTTGATCTCGTCTCCCTCAAAGTATATTACTTTTCACTGACTGTAACTTGAGATTGAGTTTAGTCCGTTATTCGAAACATTTTTTTTGTAGAGTGTGTTCCGAATGGTCATCAGAGCCAGAGTTCGATTTCCTCTTTATCTTCTCTCTGTTGCTGAAATGTTTCTGTGGGGGGTTTCTCTATTCTACATGAGAAACAACCCACAATTCCAACCAACATTTCCACCTAATTTCGACCGCTTTCAGCGCGTCATATTTACCAATTTCCTTTATATGTATTCCCCTGTAAAACATTTCAAACGGACATATAGCTAAACTCTTTATCCTTTGCAGATAATGCATAATTGAGTTTAGCTACATTCTTGTCACATGGCAACTCCATTCTTGCTAACCATGAGTTTCCCATCGGAAATCTCATAATGTCGGTTAGCAACAACAAGTCTAAAAGAACGACGCTGTTGCATCATAGCAAAATAGCTGGGGTTATTTCAGCGCCTTAGAGTCTGGTTCTCACGCGAATTATTTCCCAAACATCAGCGGCGTCCTATCGACTTTCCCTCAGATCACCCATTCGCTTGGGATCAATGATCTCTCTTTGCAGGGGAGTAACATCAGCTAGGTTTCCCTCTCATTCGTATTTCTTTCCACGGTTCAATGTGCTCCGACTACACCATAGCCGTACCACTGGGTCAGTAGGTCATGTCAGTAGCTGCATCTGATACCAACACACACAACCAAAGCTACCCCGAGATCACAGCATATCATGTTTTCTGTTCTCTCATTCTTCATGTCCGTCAATTAACCTATTAACAAAAGTTACTCACACTTTGACGGGCGTGAGGTTGAGAGAGCAGAGGCGTGGTCTCTTTTGGTTGCCTGTGTGTGGAATGAAATATGAATTTTCATCCCTAATTCACACCAGTCGCTATTCAATTTTCATTGCTTGCAGTCACGCTGCCGGAGAAGTTAGGATTTTCAACCACCGAGGTGTTCATACACACAACAAGAGTCGCGCGTTATTTTAACTTTTAACATAGTCGGTGTAATAAAAAAAGGGAATTTCAACCCACGTAGAGTGCGCATTTCGAGGACGACAACTGATGGGAAATACATATCTGCCTAGGATATTCAAAGGAAATACCAGTGTTATCAAAATCAAAAGAATAAACTAAATATTAATTAAATTATATAAATAAAAAAAGTGTTTTTTTGTTGTTCTTTTCCTGTCTTCCTGCGGAGCAATTCTTGTGTAAAGAATAACTGTGTCGGAGATCATTTTCGTGCAGCAACATCGTTGGGGAGTTATTGGAATACTTGCCATACGTTGGCATCCAAACTTTAACCCCCACATATCCTGCGGAGGAAATTTTAGCCTCAATTGAACTGAAAGAAGTTAGTGGGACCTAAATTCGATGAATTATATACCTGTTGGTATTCGTTCTTGGTCAAAAAGTCCCAGATAATGACGGCATTGTGCGACGGTGCGTTATTGTGACGCAACAAATCTACAAGTTGTTTGTTCACAAATTTGGTCTTCTTGATGAACTACTTCACGCAATCGTCGTATATTGCCCGATTAAAATTCCTTGTTCCCTGTCTGACCTTGTGGCAAGACTTCGTATTGCATTACACTATTACAATCTATTCAAAACGTAAGCATCGACTTCTCTGCTTATTGAAAACGGTGTGGTTTCTGCTATTTGGGCGTGTTATGATATTCCTGGTTCACCACCGTGCTTCCGGGGCTCCCGGGAAGTTTGGGCTACCGTTTTGTTTGCAGACTAAAAACTCCTTTTGCTTTTGTTTGTTTGTGTATTTGTTGTTTAACATTAGATAGACAACAGAAACTTTTTGATTGAAGAATACTAGTTGCAACTCGTTCTTTCTTTCAATTTTCCTCGTTGTAACCTTAAACCTTGTACTATTGGTTTTATAGTCGTCTTGCCTCTTCAGTAGCACAACACAAAAGAAAATATTGACTGCACTCCTGCACCGCTTAAGGGCCGATGTTGATTTTGAATAAAACACAAATTATTTAGGGAATTATTGTCATTTCTTTTTATTATGATAACATTGGCATGGTTCAATTATGTATGGAACAAAATATCGGCCAAATGGCCGCCGCAACCTCGGCGGCACACCTCCATCCGATGGTCCACGATGACACTGAGGCATAATTGAGGTTCTACGCCGTTAATGTGCCGAATTATCTCATCCTTTAGCTCTTGAATTGTTGCTGGCTTATCGACGTACGCCTTTACTTTCAAAAAACCCCAAAGAAAGAAGTCCAACGGTGTGAAATCACATGATCTTGGCGGCCAATTGACATCACCACCACGTGAGATAACACGGCCATTGAATTTGTCGCACAAAAGAGCCATTGTTTCGTTAGCTGTGTGGCAAGTGGCACCGTCCTGTTGAAACCACATATCGTCCGCATCCATATCTTCCAATTCGGGCCTGACCGGCCTCATTTTGGAAAAAATACGGCCCTATGAGGCCGCCAGCCCGTAAACCGCACCAAACAGTCACTGTTGTGGGTGCATTGGTTTTTCGACAATCACTCTTGGATTATCATTCGCCCAAATGCGGCAATTCTGCTTATTGACGAAACCACTGCGGTGAAAATGTGCCTCATCACTGAAGATGATTTTCTTCGAAAATTGATCATCCGCTGTTGCCATTTCTTGCCACCATTCTGACCATTGACGACGCTTGAAATGGTCAAGCGGCTTTAGTTCTGCACCTTGTAAGCGTGTAAATGCAAGTCTTTATGCATAATGTTCATCAACGACGAGCGTGAGAGGTGCAATTGTTGGGCACGACGACGAGGTCAGGTGGACGGGTCTTCAGCCACACTATCGCGAACAGCAGCAACATTTTCTGCAGTACGAGCTGTACGAGCATGCACAGATGTTTTCACATCTCCTACAGACCCGGTTTGCTCAAATTTTTGCACGATTTTTCCGATTGTACGCACATTTGGACGATTAAATTGACCGAAAAAATCACGAAGTGCACGATATGCATTTTGATTTGAACGCCCATTTTCATAATAAGCCTGAATAACTTTAACGCGTTGCTCGATTGTGTATATTTCCATGGTTCAAATTGAGTTAGTCTTTGAGAAATGTCAAATGAAATGCAGAAAAAAACTTGACGTTTAGGTGTGATTCACATTCAACATCGGCCCTTAAATTTTAACCACCCTTTATATGCCATGTCTGTCCAGTTTGAATTATAACCCTTCGATCCGGACAGTATCAAAGGCTTTTCCAAGTCGATCAGACAGGCACCTGTGCAGTGGTTCCTACATTTAGTCCATTGTATGCCAGTTTAGCTGCGGCATGTGTCGTTTCATGACCCGCCCTAAAGCCAAACTGGTTATTTGGAATAATTTTGATGTCGTCTACCCATTTTAGTAGAGCTTTGTTAATAGTCTTTTCAAATACTTTACTGATGCTTGGGAGTAGGCTTATCGAACGCATGTTCATTGGGTTTGTAGAGTTCTTGCCCTTTTTTGGGATGTGCTGAATGATAGCCGTTTTCCAACGTGCGGGATAATATGCATTATGGTTTGTGTTTGTATTGACTGTGTATATATCTATTGCCATTGGGGCAGGTTCTTGAATACGATGTTAGGTACTCCATCTATTCCCACTGACTTTTTGCTTCTTAATGAGTCGAAGATACTCTGGATTCCTTCCCTTGTGATTAAAAGGCTATTAGCCCCACCATTGGCATTAATGTCAATTGACAGATTATCGTCACTGAATTCCGTAAAACCCGGATTCTCCGATTGCCAATGTGAAATTTCATTCCGGAGGTGCAGGTGATTCAGTCGAATTCTGTCCTCCAGGTCATGATTTCGGTGAATGCTTTCATTCACCTTGTACATTTCCTGAAAGACAGCTCCCACAGCGTTCGCCTTCTTCAAAAGATCTTCCATCACGAAGAGCTCACTATTGAAGATAGCGTTCTCTGTATCTATGCCAATGTTGGTTAGCAGCTGCTTGTTTACCTCAGTACGTGGAATTTGGAGACACTGAATCTCGTTTTGATTATTTCTCCTGAATATTTTATTTATTTGTGGGAACATATTCGGGTTATTAGTTTTTATAGCTCGAATTCTGTTGTTCCAATACAAATTTGTTGCTAATCTATAATTAGCTTTAAGTAATTGTTGGAGGGTTTTTAATTGAGATTTCAGTGATATTATCTCCTGGTCTTGTCTGTCTGTAAACTGTCTGCGTAATTGTTTTAATTTCGATAGCAGTCTGCTCTTTTTCTTGTGGAGTGCGTTTATTGTTGCGTTTCTGTACATGTTAATGTGATCTGTAACTGTTGTTTTGGGAATTGTTTTGTCCATTGTTCGTTTTACGGTTTCGTCCATTTGTTGAATGTATTTGTCGATTTCGTCATTTGTCAGGTTTCTGTTTACTGGCAGATTCAAGTCATTCGAACAAAGTTCTCTTGTTAATGATCTGGTGAGCCGCGGCCATCGCATTGCCCTGTAGTTATAGGGTTGCGGGATCACGAATTCTTCCAGATCTGCGAGCTCGTTCGGAAGCTCTATTACTGCCGTGAATGCACAGTGGTCGCTGTCGTATTCAATTGTCCGTAAACAGTTTGTGTTTCGTCTGTTGGTGTTAAGTAATCTCAGTCGTGAGTCGATTAGCAAGATATCTAAGAACGATCTACCTCTGGGGAACGATGGATATTTCGTAGCTAGCAGGTCAGTTCTATATTCAATATGATACTGATCTAACCAACCAGCCAGCTGATTTCCTCTGGCATTAGATATATAATTTCCCCAATTTCTATGCTTGGCGTTCATATCTCCCCCTAGGATAAAGTAGTTTTTGCCCAGGTGCAATTGTAAGCATCGAAAGAGTGTCTCGAGCTCCGCTATAAATAGGTTTTGTTGGTGCTCCTCAGGTGCATAGACCGCAATCGCATACAAACCCCTTCCTTGCTGAAGGGGTATGCGGACGATACAGGCGTCCAGCACCCGGAACCTGCGCACTTCTCCACTATATATTACTTTATGATTAATCCCTTTTCTAATAAAGATTGCGACAAGAAGGGTAGCTTGCGATTTTCCCTTCTTGCCTTGGTTCTGGTGAACGGTTTTACCGCGGTAAACTCGAGATCTTCGTGCTTCAGGTCTTGGAGCATTTCGAGCAGAGCCTCCGGTTCCAGTTCAGGGTCGACACCCTTTAATAGAACCGTTACGCTCTTCGTTTGTTTCGGCGTGAACGAGTAAAATTCCGCGGTGGCTCTTTTTAAGACCTGTTTAATTTTGTCGTGGTCTGCCGCCGTATATGTTTGAACGGCGTGCCTGTTACCTGTCAGTCTTTTAACTGCAAAATTGTTACCTATGGCTAGCTTACAAAGACTTACCAATTCTTTACAGTCAACATCTATGGTGTTGATTGGTGGCGTCTTTATTTTTCCGCTGATATTGTTGTTTTGCTGCTGCTGTGTTGCCTGCTGGTTCGTTGATCGCTTTTGTGTTGGTAGTTGCTGTTGATGCTGCTGATATTGAAGTTGATGTTGCTGTTGATGGTGAAATTGTTGCTGTTGGCCGACTTTTGGCTTTAGCTTTTGTAGTTGTTGCTGGTTTTGTTCTTGTTCGAGCGCCGCTATTTTTTTCTTTCGGCGTTTCTCTTGTAATCGGGCTCTTGCCATCGCCAGTTTCGCCTCCAATTCACTTATCTCTTCCTCTGCATCCTCAGACTCTGAGGATGCAAGAGAAGCGAATGAATTATTTGCCCCATATATCTTAAAGTTGGAGGGGAAGGGGAGCTCACTGTCGTTCGCCAATTGTTGATCTGCTTTATCCATTGTCAATTTCGCGATTTTGCTTCGCATCACAATGGAGTTTTTCGGGGCGCCTTTTCGTTTGTGCGTTGTCGTGTTTTTATCGTCCTCCGTGTTCATTCTGGTTCTTTCCAGTTTGTTTTCATTAAAAAAAAAACAAAGGCGCCTTTTTGAACCACGGCAACTTGATTTCTCCCGCAAGCTGAGTTGAAACCGCCTACCGTCAGCTAAGAGTCAGTAAGCTTGCACTCGCGCCAAACGACGATTTAAAAATTGCTTTCTTAACAAGCAATATATTATTTGTTTTAATTTTCGCGTTTGCAACCGAAGTGTTATCTTTTTATTGTTTTTGTTTTTATTGTCTCGAACACTTTTTGGGCCCCACTCAACTGTTTTTATATGCACTTCTTTTTGATTATTAATGCACTGAGAGATACTGATTTGTCACTTTTAGCTTTCGTTTTTGTTGTTTTATTGATTTATTGTACTTTATGTTTATTGTAATTTGTGTTTATATTAATCTGTAAAACTCAGTACAGACATTCACTGAGAACATAATTGTGCACGAAACTGTTTCTTGAGATATTAAAATAACTTTTATTTAATGTGTTCTATTTGTTAACACTGGGTTGTCCGTTTGGCGGCATTTCTAAACTTGGCAAGGGGTACTTGATTCATTTATGATATCGGAATACACGACAAGGGTAGCTTATTCACTAGCAAGTCAGTTCTATATTCAATATGGTACTGATCTAACCAGCCAGCCAACTGATTTCCTCTGGCATTAGATATACAATTTCCCCAATTTCTATGCTTGGCGTTCATATCTCCCCCTAGGATAAAGTAATTTTTTTCCAGGAGCAAATGTAAGCATCGAAAGAGTGTCTCGAGCTGCGCTATAAATAGGTTATATAATTCCTTCGTTTTTTTTTTCGTTTTTTAAACATTTTTTTATTTTCTTTCTATATTCTTAGTTTATAAATTAAAGGCTAGACAAAAAATGCTTAAATTCTAGCTTAAATATCTTATATAATAACTTACTGGTCCTTCGCAGACGCTCTAAGCTAAACATTACTTAATATTTGTATAATTTGCCTTTCGGCGACAGAACTTTGTGGCATAACTTATAATTATTTGAAAGACAAAGAAAAATTTGAAAAACTTTGTAAATTTTTTTTTTTTTCTTAAAATTTAACTTACTTAACTTACCTAAACTTATCTACTTTTTTTTTTTTTTTTTTTTTTTTTTTTAATGTAAAATCACTTAGCCTAACTTAACTTAAATCTTATACTACCCTAATTCTAGAAAAGCTAAGTCTATGTAAGCTAGCTGATGATAGTGTGATTCTATACCGACTTTGGTATCCAGGTCTTTATATGCCATTCAACCACCAGAACTGTTGACGCTGTCTAATACTATCGTCCCGGTCTCTGTGGGAGATAGCCCTACTGAAGCGCAGGAGCTCTTCTTGGGTGCGCGTTACTTCCCGGTCGTAGCACAATCGCCCGTCTACGGATGATCTACTTACATGATAGATCAGCGGAATTCCGGATCTATCCTGTATAAGCCCTTTTATGTCCAAATCAAGGAACGCCTCTGGTGGAACAAAACCGTTGCGACGCACGCTCTCATAGTACAGGGTATTTGGATAATAAGCCCCGAAAATTAGGTCATTGGACGAGCATATTGCTCTCGCAATATGTCCTCTGATTAATTTAATCATAAAATTATCCACCCTATTTATGCAGGCTTCATTATATAAAGTCTCATTTGAGTAGTACTTTTTGTATTCCGATTCCGGTGTTCGATATAATCTGAGACAGGTTCTCAGACACTTCCTTTCGAACACCCGAATCTTTTCCATCAAATTTGGACCTATGTTAAACCATACTGGACAGCCATATATGAGCATTGGCCTGATTAGCGTCATGTAGCATATGACTTTTACCCTGCTGTCAAGTTGGCTACTGTGAAATAGCCTCCTTGTCATAGCAAAAGTTTTACTCGCTTTGAGCAAAGCAGCCTCTACATGTCTGTTGAAATACAGATATTGGTCTAGCCAGATGCCCAGGTATTTAACTAAACTCTTGGTTTCCAGTTTATCTCCATGCGGTCCCACGATAACTAGCTTTCGCCAGTTTTTCCTTGTGTCGTACGTGGCTTTATATAATGGAGTTCTAAATAGGATGGCTTCACATTTCTGGAAGTTGATCTTAAGTTTCCAGTCATCGCAATAGCGCTGCACTTTGTTGAAGTCTCGCTGTATTAACCTATTTATGATCGCAACTTTCGGAGCTGTTCTGTAAATTATGAGATCGTCTGCGTACGCAATAGCCTGCGGAAGTGCATCTAATAAGTCGCTAATGTAAATGTTAAAAAGAATCGGAGAGAGTACCGCGCCCTGTTGCAAGCCATTCTTGATATTATACGTTTTATTAGAGGTCACATTACCACTTTTGACCACGAACCTCCTGTCCTTTAACATATCGTAAAGTACATATAATAAAGGCTTATGTATGCCATGTCTGACCAGTTTGTAATACAACCCTTCGATCCAGACGGTATCAAAGGCTTTTTCCAAGTCGATCAGACAGGCACCTGTGCATTGGTTCCTACATTTATTCCATTGTATGTCGGAGACCAGTTTAGCTGCGGCATGTGTGGTTTCATGACCCGCCCTAAAGCCAAACTGGTTGTTTGGAATAATGCTATTGTCGTCTACCCATTTTAGCAGAGCTTTGTTAATGATTTTTTCAAATATTTTACTGATGCTTGGGAGTAAACTTATCGAACGCATGTTCATTGGGTTTGTACAGTCTTTGCCCTTTTTTGGGATGGGCTGAATGATAGCCGTTTTCCAACGCGCGGGATAATATGCATTATTCAACGCGTTGTTAAACAGGACCGTGTATATATCTATTGCCTTTGGGGGCAGGTTCTTGAGTACGATGTTAGGTACTCCATCTATTCCCACTGACTTTTTGCTTCTTAATGAGTCGAAGATACTCTGGATTCCTTCCCTTGTGATTAAAAGGCTATTAGCCCCACCATTGGCATTAATGTCAATTGACAGATTATCGTCACTGAATTCCGTAAAACCAGGATTCTCCGATTGCCAATGTGAAATTTCATTCCGGAGGTGCAGGTGATTCAGTCGAATTCTGTCCTCCAGGTCATTGTTTCGGCGAATGCTTTCATTCACCTTGTACATTTCCTGAAAGACAGCTCCCACAGCGTTCGCCTTCTCCAAAGGATCTTCGATCACGAAGAGCTCACTATTGAGGATAGCGTTCTCTGTATCTATGCCAATGTTGGTTAGCAGCTGCTTGTTTACCTCGGTACGTGGAATTTGGAGACACTGAATCTCGTTTTGATTATTTCTCCTGAATATTTTATTTATTTGTGGGAACATATTCGGGTTATTAGTTTTTATAGCTCGAATTCTGTTGTTCCAATACAAATTTGTTGCTAATCTATAATTAGCTTTAAGTAATTGTTGGAGGTTTTTTAATTGAGATTTCAGTGATATTATCTCCTGGTCTTGTCTGTCTGTAAACTGTCTGTGTAATTGTTTTAATTTCGATAGCAGTCTGCTCTTTTTCTTGTGGAGTGCGTTTATTGTTGCGTTTCTGTACATGTTAATGTGATCTGTAACTGTTGTTTTGGGAATTGTTTTGTCCATTGTTTGTTTTACGGCTTCGTCCATTTGTTGAATGTATTTGTCGATTTCGTCGTTAGTCAGGTTTCTGTTTACTGGCAGATTAAAGTCATTCGAACGAAGTTCTCTTGTTAATGATCTGTTGAACCGCGGCCATCGCATTGCCCCGTAGTTATAGGGTTGCGGGATCACGAATTCCTCCAGATCTGCGAGCTCGTTCGGAAGCTCTATTACTGCCGTGAATGCACAGTGGTCACTGTCGTATTCAATTGTCCGTAAACAGTTTGTGTTTCGTCTGTTGGTGTTAAGTAATCTCAGTCGTGAGTCGATTAGCAAGATATCTAAGAACGATCTACCTCTGGGGAACGATGGATATTTCGTAGCTAGCAGGTCAGTTCTATATTCAATATGATACTGATCTAACCAACCAGCCAACTGATTTCCTCTGGCATTAGATATATAATTTCCCCAATTTCTATGCTTGGCGTTCATATCTCCCCCTAGAATAAAGTAATTTTTGTCCAGGTGCAATTGTAAGCATCGAAAGAGTGCCTCGAGCTCAGCTATAAATAGGTTTTGTTGGCGCTCCTCAGGTGCGTAGACCGCAATCGCATACAAACCCCTTCCTTGCTGAAGGGGTATGTGGACGATACAGGCTTCCAGCACCCGGAACCTGCGCACATCTCCACTATATATTACTTTATGATTGATCCCTTTTCTAATAAAGATTGCGACACCCCCCCCCTTGAGAGGAGTTAGGTCGATCTCTTCGTATAATATCGTAGCTTTTATGTCCTATCTTATGTCTCTGGTTTAACTTTGTTTCCCCCGCCAGAAGTACATCAGGTTGTTCCTCTTGCAACAGGTTAAAAAGATTGGCTCTTCTCTCAGTTCTTATTAGTGAATTTACATTCACGACAAGAGCTTTTATTGATGTTGTGGTTAGAGGGTTTATATCGACTTGTTATTTAGACTGGGCAAATGCGAGTAGATCTCGTTTATTTGGCTTTGTAGCTGTGTCATCTGTCTCTGCAGATTGAGCAGGATTGCGAACACGTCCGCTTGCGGTGTTGTTTCAGTCTGTGTGGGAGTATTTGTGGCTACCTGTGATGTAGCCTGATTTGGTGTTCTCCCACCCGAAGCAACTTGTGCGTACGACCGCTGCGATGTTACGGGCATTGTTGTAGTACGAGCTGGCTCTGTGTTTTTTTGCCGAGTCACACTTCTCGCCATTATTTCTCGGAATTTAGGACATCCTCGATAATTAGCAGGGTGTCCCTCATTCCGACACACTGCGCACTTTAGAAGGGCTTTGTCTTCTACGCTTTCTTTTCCCAGAGGGCATTCTTCTGCCTTATGGTCTTTTCCACATTTTACGCAACGGCGCTGCATTTCACAGTTAGCCGCCGAGTGACCAAACCTTTGGCAACGTAGACATTGCAGGATGTCTCTGCCTTTTTTTAATTTGTCCCATGTGACCATTTGATGATCCAAGACTGAAATTTTTCTTAGACCACCAATCCTACTGTTGGGTGTTAATTGCACCAAAAAGAAGGGTAGCTTGCGGTTTTCCCTTCTTGCCTTGGGTGTGGTGAATGGTTTTACCGCGGTAAACTCGAGATCTTCGTGCTTCAGGTTTTGAAGCATTTCGAGCAGAGCCTCCGGTTCCATTTCAGGGTCGACACCCTTTAATAGAACCGTTACGCTCTTCGTTTGTTTCGGCGTGAACGAGTAAAATTCCGCGGTGGCTCTTTTTAAGACCTCTTTAATTTTGTCGTGGTCTGCCACCGTATATGTTTGAATGGCGTGCCTGTTACCCGTCAGTCTTTTAACTGCAAAATTGTTACCTATGGCTAGCTTACAAAGACTTACCAATTCCTTACAGTCAACATCTATGGTGTTGATTGGTGGCATCTTTATTTTTCCGCTGTTATTGTTGCTTTGCTGCTGCTGTGTTGCTTGCTGGTTCGTTGATCGCTTTTGTGTTAATTGTTGCTGTTGCTGTTGCTGTTGATGGTGCTGATGTTGAAGTTGATGTTGCTGTTGATGGTGAGATTGTTGCTGTTGGCCGACTTTTGGCTTTAGCTTTTGTAGTTGTTGCTGGTTTTGTTCTTGTTCGAGCGCCGCTATTTTTTTCTTTCGGCGTCTCTCTTGTAATCGGGCTCTTGCCATCGCCAGTTTCGCCTCCAATTCACTTATCTCTTCCTCTTCATCCTCAGACTCTGAGGATGCAAGAGAAGCGAATGAATTATTTGCGCCATATATGTTAAAATTGGAGGGGAAGGGGAGCTCACTGTCGTCCGCCAATTGTTGATCTCCTTTATCCATCGTCAATTTCGCGGTTTTGCTTCGCGTCAAAATGGAGTTTTTCGGGGCGCCTTTTCGTTTGTGCGTTGTCGTGTTCTTATCGTCCTCCGTATTCATTCTGGTTCCTTCCAGTTTGTTTTCATTAAGAAAAAACAAAGGCGACCTTTTGAACCACGGCGACTTGATTTCTCCTGCAAGCTGAGTTGAACTCGCCTACCGCCTGCTAAGAGTCAGTAAGCTTGCACTCGCGCCAAACGATGATTTAAAAATTGCTTTCTTAACAAGCAATATATTGTTTGTTTTAATTTTCGCGTTTGCGACCGCAGTGTTATCTTTTTATTGTTTTTGTTTTTATTGTCGCGAACACTTTTGCACCTCACTCAACTGTTTTTATATGCACTTATTTTGATTTTATTTAATGCATTTATACCGGTACACCTGGTAAATACCGATTGCTTAACGAGCAATCTATTTTAATTTTTGTTTTTTGCGCTTGCGACCGAGGTGATATATTATGTTTCTTATCGTTGATTATTATTTTATTTTTCGCACTTCACTGCAATATGCACATTTGCTTTTAGGTTTTATTTTAATTTATGTGTTTTTAATTCACTTAGTATTTACAATTAAGTTTTTACGTTTATTATTTGTTTTGTTTGGTTTCTGAATTTCATTGTTTTGACTATCTTCACTGTTTTAATTTTGGTCACCACATGTCTATTGAATTTAAACTTTTGGCGTGAACTCGAGTATATTTATTGTTTGTCGCGCTTGTTACATTAATATTTAGTTTACTGGTGTGTCCTTGTTGTCTTTTGTTTGTGAATTCTTAGGAATTGTATTTGTTGTCAAAAATTGCTTTTGACATACTTTTACTTTTTAAATATGTAGTCACTTCACTTTTTAACTGGCGCACTGTTAAACTGGTGTTCTCTGTAGGTTATATAATTCCTTGCTGAAGGGGTATGCGGACGATACAGGCTTCCAGCACCCGGAACCTGGGCACTTCCCCACTATATATAACTTTATGATGGATTCCTTTTCTAATAAAGATTGCAGGATGTCTCTGTCTTTTTTTAATTTGTCCCATGTGACACTTTGATGATCCAAGACTGTAATTTTTGTTAGACCACCAATTCCGCTGCTGGGCGTTAGTTGAACTAAAAAGGAGGGTACCTTGCGGTTTTCGCTTCTTGCCTTGGTTGTGGTGAACGGTTTTACGGAGATAAACTCGAGATCGTCGTGCTTCAACTTTTGAAGCATCTCGAGCAGAGCCTCCGGTTCCACGCCAGGGTCGAGACCCTTTAATAGAACCGTTACGCTCTTCGTTTGTTTCGGCGTGAACGAGTAAAATTCAGCGGTGGCTCTTTTTAAGGCCTCTTTATTTTTGTCGTTGTGTGCCACCGTATAGGTTTGAATTGCATGCCTGTTACCTGCCAGTCTTTTAACTACAAATTTGTTTCCTATAGCTAGCTTACAGAGGCTTACCAATTCCTTACACTCAATATCTATGGTGTTGATTGGTGGCATCTTTATTTTTGTGTTGTTGTTGTTGATTTGCCGCTGCTGTGCGTCTTGCTGTTTCGGTGGGCAATTTTGTGTTGGTAGTTGCTGTTGATGTTGATGCTGTTGCTGTTAGCCGACTATTGGCTTCGGCTTATGTTGTTGTTGGGTGTTTTTTCCTGTTCGAGCGCCGATATTTTTTTCTTTCGGCGTCTCTCTTCGAGACGGGCTCTTGCCATCGCAAGTTTCGCCTCCAATTCACTTATTTCCTCTTCTTCATCCTCAGTTTCTGAGGATGCAAAAGAAGCGAATGAATTCTTTGCCCCATACACATTTAAGTTGGAGGTGGAGGGGAGCTCATTGTCCTCCTCCATTTGCTGTTCTCTTTTTTTCATTCGCGGTTTTACTTCGCGTCACAACGGAATTTTTCGGAGCACCTCTTCTTTTGTGTGTTTCCGCGTTTTTTTCTGCTGGTACTTGCCAGTTTGTTTTCATTAAAAAAACAATGGCGGCCTGCTATATGAACCACGACGCAAACCCACGACGCTGACTCGAACTCGCTTATCGTAGACTAAGAGTCAGTTAGCCCACGCTCGCGTTAAATGCTGATTTAAAAACTAATTGATTAACGTGCAATATATTGTTAGTTCTTTTTCTCACTCTTGGGACCGAGGTGATATATTTTGCTTTTGTTAGTTGCGAATTATATTATGTATATTGTAAAGTTAAAATCGTCTGTTATTATATAAGTTTAAAACGGAGGAAGTTAAAGTCGCCAATACAGACTAATTTTGTTTTTATTTTTGTTTAATTTTCTCACATTACACTAAAAAACGACGTTTCGATCATTGTATTTGATCGTCATCAAAATTAGTCTGTATTGGCGACTTTAACTTCCTCCGTTTTAAGCGAATTATATTATTTTCCGCGCTTCACTTCACTGTTTATTCGTTTATTATGTTTTGTTTTGTTTGTTAGATTTTAAGATTTTTTTTTTGTTTTAACTGTCTTGTCTCTGTCTGTTTTTTATTATTTTTTATTTTTTATTTTGGTCGATTCACTCCGCGCCGCGCTTCACAACAATTATTTAATTCTTTTAATTAGTATACCGTTCGTTTTTAAAGTGCAATAACTGTTAACTTTTTTATTTATTTAATTTTATATATTAAACTCCACGAGTTACAACATTGTAAACTGTGGGCAGATTCGATTTGGAAAATGAACAATACACCATAACGTGGAAATTATGCGCAATTGATTTTTATATTCAGTTAAATTCTTTTTCTCACAGTGCGAAACACATTGTCCGCGTAAAAAAAAGTGATTTTACGCATATGACCACTGAAGAATGTTTGTTTTTGTTTTAAGATATTATATCATAATCGTAGCGTTGACAGCGCATACACTGCAATACGCGGTCGGACTTCTTTATTCTCTCCCAACTTATTGTTTGGTGATTGATGTATTTAATATATCTAAGTCCATCAATTTTACTTGTGGGGCTTAGCGACACAATGAAGAAAGGCCGCTTACGGTAGCGATTTCTAGAATTTCCTGTAGAAAATGGTTTCACACCTGTAAATTTCAGTCTATCGTTTTCGAAGCTTTTTAGTACTTCGACCACCTCTTCGGGAGTAAAGGTGTAGTGCTCTAAAAAGCCCTACCACCCTTTTCCTCCATTCATACATCCTAATCTCAGCAATATTACAGTAAAAGCTAAAATCTAATCAAAACCCTAAAAAACCTAAACTAGATCCAAAATTCGCAAGAAACGAATCAAACATCCGTTTATCGCTTAACATTTGGCCCCACGGCATAATTTAATGTAAAAACCAAATTAAAATCTAAATTCACAATAAACGAATCAAATATTCGTTTTTCGTTTTGCATTTGCCGCACGGCATCATCTACATTCAAAAACCAGAGATACGTTATCTCAATCTGGTAAAATCCATCAAATTGAACAAACAAAAACCCGAATTCTTTTACATATCCACATCTGCACAATAGTTTCATAAGAATTCAGGAAACTGAAGCCTTATCTTAAATAAACACTGAGCATCTCACTCAGGATACCAAAATCGGGATTTTGGTATGAAATTCTGCATTTTTGAGATACAAATTTCGATTTGTTTCCCTTTATAAAGGAACAGTAAAATGATATCTAGAGGGCAGTATTACGGGGATAGCAGAGCAGTTGTATCCTGATATTGAGGCTGTATTAAGTCATTCACAATTTAAATTCAAATTCTCATTGTATATGCATCTGTATCTGGATATTTCTAGCGCCTTGGAGGCATCACCCTCAGGAAAAGTTATTCAATAAAATTATATTTACCCAAGCATTTTTCTCATTATTTTGGACTTGTGCGTCGTCACAAAACGTTGGCTGCTTTGAATCAGAAACGATTTCCGTCCATAGAAAAGGAACCGGTGAGTAGAGTGGTGGCAAGCCCACTAATTTTACCCTTACAGTGTCCAATCAATTACGGGCACCACCAGAAGGCACCTGATTCTACGGCGCAGGGACGCAATTTCAAAGCAACGTCCCAAGAACGATCGGTAGCTGCTCTTCCCTCAAGGTTTGAGGAAGCACGGCGGCGACCGCAACGGGTCCCCTCAGGAGCTGTCTTAAAGAGATCCCTCATCCTATTCAGGACAAGGAGACACGCTACCTGGGAGTGAGGCCAGTAGTAACAACAACTACTACAAAGGAAGGATCAACTCATTTGAGGAGCATGTAGACAGTTTTCTCCGATTTAGGGCTGTACGTGTAGTACTCGCTTTTCCATTTCCCCAATACAGATTTAATTTTGCTATAGCCTTCTAAATCATCGCATGTTCAACTCATCTTAAAATTATTTATCCGTTTTGTTTTAAAAGTTTTGCATATCAACTCACCCAACTTTATGAGATCCTTTGTCTCCATGTAAGTGATGTAGATAGGAGGTACTTTCTCCTTTTTTTTTGACTGCCACCTGTTGAGATGGTTCCTGCCTTTGATTTCGTTCCTGCTGTTGATGTTGATGTGATTCCTACTGTTGAGTTTCCTTAGCTTGGCGTGTTTTCTTTGTCTCCGTGGGTTGCTGTTGTCTAAGTTCTTGCTGTTGTTGTTGTACCATTTTCGTTTTCCGCTCATTCTGGCTCAAATTGTTTTTTAGTTTAACAACTTCCACCATGTGTTATCCAGTTGTTGTTTTTTAAGAATAATCTCATGGATGAGTCTGTTGAGGTCCTCGACCTAATTTCCGGTGTGGCGGTGCCGCCAAACCCTACGGTACACTTACGTAAAAGCCCCCATGACCTCATCCCAAGTCGCATAAGTTTTGCTAATGCAATCGCATTAAGCACCTGAAAATGCTTCACGCATTAATTAGATCAAATCTATAAACTTAAAGCCCCTGCAAAGAAACTTATCTTTTCATGCATCTCTTCGCATACAATTCCTGTAAGATTTCTTTCTTACCTTATCAGGAATTTTAAACTAATTCGGCATCTTCGGTGTCAAGCAAATCTCCCTAGACGAATTCCTGTAAACAAAAGGATTTGAATTACATATAATGTAACCTTCACCAGGGGTCATAAATATTGTGCTGTCTATTTTTCAGCTTCGCCATCTGTATAATAAATCTCTTAACGTACACATTGGCCGGCGACCTTTTTCTCCCAGCATAATATACCAGCAGCTGCATTCAATTAGCGCAATCGACGATGAAGTATATTTCCCTAACTCACACCATGAGTAAACAAAAGACCGCTGTCCTTCATCAGGCATTCTGGCGATACGCAAATAATTCAATACCTACCCTTACTCGCGAGGCCATAAACATCATTTCCCAGTAACCTAGCTAAAACCAATTAGCACATTTCCACATCGTATCGTCGTCTCTTTGTTTAGCCGCAACGCACATGTTCAAACAAAGATCCCTTTAGCATCCAACGATTTCGGTTTTATTTGATTTACCAAAATCGTATCCTATGAATGCACGTTATGCCCTTTCTTTGTTCTAGGTTCATTCTCATCCATGAAAAAACCATGCAAACACACCATTGCACTGAAAGAGTGCATTTCCCACAGCTGCCGCACCCTTAAGAGAAAAGTTTTTCTCTCTCTTCCCTTGTTTTTTAGCCCTATCCTAGGATGGAATTCATGTCAGAGTTCCATCCTCGTAGAGTCCTATTACAACCAGCCCCTGAGTACTGGGCACCATGGGCGTTGTCTTCGTCGTCGCTGTTGACACTCAACGTGTCTGTATCCTTATTTTTATTGGCTTTATGGGGTTTAGCCTTTAGATTTAGGTCTGCATTTTGCCTTCTTCGAAGCACTATTTGGGCATCCATTTGATTTATGTCCATATTATGGACCACGTGTTCCCACTTTTTTTTATTGCGCTAGTGACAGATAGGAAATCACGTTCAAGAGTTTATTTATTATACTGTGCACCTACACAAACAGGAACACCTCGTATGACGCGTATCGGAACTAATTGTTTTTTAATTATTTAAGATGTGCAACACGGTTTAATTTAAAAATAATAATTTAACAATAATGTAATAATGATTTACCTACACTTCACTTTTTAGGCCGTTCCGTTGAACAGTTCATCAACTATCATCTGTCGATTGTCGACACATCTGTGGGGGTTGATAGTTTGATGCCAACGTATGGCACGGGTTCACTACACTCCCACCGCTGTGATGTAGTTGACAGACCGTCAACGATCCACGGGAATGATAAAACTCGGAGTGGATGGTGTGGTGGTTGATCCTCGAAACTGACCGGGCACGGCATAGGAACAAAATAAACGCTCAGGTTTGTTTTTTGGTTGACGTTAGATATTTATTGTTGGTTAGAGTTAACAAAAGTATCGAAGTTAACATTATCATAAAACCGAGAGTTTACAGATCCAACACAGTATCACGAAATCGCTGGCGGTTTTCGGATGTCGTAGAACTAAAATGAACCGCATGACGAAACTTGTTCTGTTCTATTATTCACATTTATCCTTACTTTGTCGCTATGGACTTCCGTTTCCATTGGTGCTGTATGTCTTACAATGCGATCTATTTTATCACTTATTCTATTAAACTCAATGTCAACTGAACTTAACACTCAATGCGCTTTTATCTGTTGTTGTCTTTTTTCTTTTTACAATTCGTATAAACAGTAATTACATGGTTTAGCTATTAGCGGATATTTAAGAATGCTTAGTATTAGGAGAATACTTATGAACACACTTCCAACCTTATGGATTCGCGCAATATACTTCGTTTCTGTTACAATTGTTTTGTTCAATATGTTTTATTCTTATTACACTTGGGCGACCTTGCACTTAGCCGATGTTTGAGAATTCTATTTATTTAGGAAATACTTAAGGAAATCGCATTCATGGCACCGACTCGTTTTGTTGACCTTATCCATCGACTTCTTCTCACGCCAACCGTTCTACATCGACTCTGGACTCTGACTAACTGACGACCTCGGCTTGACCCCGGCAGCGGTTGAAATTCGACTCTCGTCGCGTAGGCTATTAAAACTCGACTGACTAAAAAGGGGCAAAAATCCATTCCTGGTGTCGTGGCAGTGGAGTCATCGCTAAGTAAAAACTCACTGCCACTTACTAGGAATGTGAAGAAGGGTTGCTATGCGTACATAGAGAATTGTTTCAGGGAATTTTCCGCCGTACGGGCTGAATTAGAATCGTCTGTTGCTGTGTATACGGAGAAATCGGTTTCGGGGGGATGACCAAGTATGGGCATGAGTTGTCGGCTAGACGAAGGAGCATGGGTCTTGGTCGTTGCGATGGTTGTTTCGTAGAAATGCAACGCATCTTGCTGGTGACTTACCAGTAAGGAGAATTGGTATTATTTCAATGATTCAGGTAGGATGGGAGCCGAAATGGTTTTCGGGGAAACTGGTGCTGCTTGGTCGCAAGCGAAATATATAGTTTAAGTAGGAAATTAACCGAAGTAGTTTTTTGGGAAAATGCGTGCGGTTTGATATAGATGAGGGAGATGATTGGAAATGTATTCTGTTGTGGGATTCGGGGTATATTCTGTTGTGTGTTTTACAAATGCATTCTATTAGGAATTGGGAAATATATGCTATTGCTGATTGGGAGATGAATTCTTTGCAAGTTGGGGATGTATGCTATTGCAGATTTGGGAATGGTTGCCGTTACAGATTGGGAAGTGTGTTCTTTGCATGCTTGCTAATGTGTGCTATTGCAGATTTGGGTTATGGTGGCGCGAGTTAAAGAAAACAACTTGGTGTTTTTTTTTAACTTATTTTATTTAAATTACTAATTAATGACGCTGAGTTCGCTCCCTCACGGCTGGGAAATCAATCGTGCCAGTTCCTCTTCGGTGGCGGTATTTATGCCTCGAATTGCGATAAGGTTGAGTGTGTAGTTCGGTATATTTGTTGATGTGTCCGTCATGGGCATTCGTTGATTGTTTGTCTTGAGATAGATTGGATTGAGTTGCTATACTGGGCCATGTGTTGATTATTTGCCTTACGATTAGAGATGTCTTGGCGGCATCGATTGGTTTTATTATCGTCGGTATCCTTTGACTATGTTTTGATAATGCGAGTTCGGGTGAGTATGGTATTTGTACAATATTTATGCAGTATTTGGTTTGCAATATGGAAAAGATTAAATTGGATTGTATGTATATTGGTATCATAATGTAACTGTACAAAGGTTGGTAGAGATTAGTAATAAAGATATTTGGGGTTTAAAATACAAGGGTTATTATGTACAGAGATTTGTTTGGGGTTTGAACTACAGTAATGCATAGGTATATCTAATACATTATGTGGGAGGTGTTAACTCTCCCCCCCTTAAGTTAAAACGTCCTCGTTTTTTTATACTTTCGGTTTTTTGGACTAGTCGTGTCATTTCTTATTTAGTTAGTACATGACATTTTTCTAAGTTTCTTTTCTTTTTATATATTAATATTATTTTTATAATATAAAGTGTTAATGTGATGATTACATTAATTGCCAATACGCAGCAGAATGTTCTTATAGGGTGGTCTTCTAAGGGTGTGAAGAATGTAGATATTTCTTGTAAGTTTGTGAATTTATTAGTTGTATCTGAGGACAATAATTCAATTATTATGTTCAATTCTTCATTATGTCTTAGTGCTACAGCTTTTTTGATTACATTTTTTCGAAACTTATAAGGTTAGGACTTTTAATGGTTTTGCCGTCTACGACATGACTTTTATCTATAAAAATATATCCGTTTTCTATTTCTTTAATCTCTACATTGTTTTCTTTTATAAAGTTAGAAGCGGCTGGTTCATTGGTTATTAATGGTAATGTACAGTTATCTTTGTAATTTCGAATAAGTTTACAGATATATGTCCCTACAAAGTTTTTACAATTGGTAATATGTGTATATTTAGATGCTATCAGACATTATAGGTTTACCATATATAGTTGATAATGCATGTATTATATATGAAAAAGTTGACATTTTTTATTTAATACAGGGTACTTATATGTTATTAAAGTCGTATCAATATAGTAGCAAATAAATATACTGGAATATTCCATTACATGAATTTAGAGGTTTGCTGGGTCCGTTTTCACTAAAACATATTTCCTATTTTTTTAGATCATTGATCTTGATTGGCTGGATTAGGCCTGTCATTGTTATAACCAGGAGAATGGTTAGATTTTTCATCCTGGGAAAGTTTGATTCTCGATCGTATATTATCTTTGTGGATTTTTTTGTTGCGTGTTGTGATTATAATGTCGCCTTTGTCTTCCTTTACCGTGTGTTCGCTGAATCGATCGGTATTTTTATTTCTGCGTGAAGACCTAACAAAGATTTTATCCCCGGGTAGGTATTTGATGTTTACGCGTTTTGTATTAACATGATCCAAGAGGTTTTGTTGATTGTTTTTTAATTTTGCCTCTATATCAGGATAGTCTCGTCTGTTAAAAAATACGTCTTCAGGTTTGTATCCAGTCGACGAGTGGATTGTTCGGTTGTATTGAGTGACTGCATCAAATAGGAAGTCCTTGCATTCACCTCCTTCTTGTTTAGCGAGGGCTCTGACGATTTCGATGAGTGTGGAATGTGCTCTTTCTACTTGGCTGTTGCTGGTAGAGTGGTCGACAGGTGTAGTAGTGTGGTTAACGTGATGCCGGTTGAACACAGCTTTTGCCTGTTGACTAATAAAAATAGACTCGTTATCTGTCATAACACTTTGTTGGCCCGGATAAACAAATATTTGTGATAGGAGTTCGTTTAATGTAATGTGGGTATTAATTTTATTAGATATATAACGTAAGTGCAGATACTTTGAGTACCTATCTATAGTACTAATGTATATTTCATTGTTCATGTGGAATACATCCATTTGTAGATATTGGGAGCATTTGCTTGGTATAGGTGTTCGTCCTATGGGTTGATGGTTGGGTTTCCGATCGTACTTGGTGACATGGCATATTTTACAGTTTATTGCATATTTTTTGCAGTCCTTTGACAGAGTTGGCCAATAGCTGGTTTCCCAAATTTCTTTTGAGTTATTTCTGTGGTTACGATGAGCTCGAATGTGCACATCTTCCAAAATCTGTAATTGTTTTTCTCTATCTGTTATGTCTTCTAATAGCTTGTCGGTTAAGGCAATCTTGTATCTCCCGAATACCTTTTTAATTTTATCGCAGTATTTCATCATTATTTCTGCTTCCATTTTTAAAGCGTTCAATTTATTTGGATTTAAAGTTTTCTTCATGAAGTCTATAAGTTTTTCTTCGTTAGTGAAGTGTATTATGTGTCGAAAATTATTGAATATGTTGGTCGATTCAAGATTATTTTTGTTGGATTCTTTCAATATTAGTTGGTTTCTATAGGCGTTTAATGGTCTTTTTAGTATCTTGAAATTCTCTGTAGGTATGTTGTCATCCGTTGTTGCGTTTATCTGTTGTCTGGATAATGCATCGGCCACAATATTTTGGCTGCCTGGTTTGTAAACTAGTTTTGCTCCGTACTCTTCAATGATGCTCTTCCATCTCTTGAGTTTCGTATTAGGATTTTTTTCGGAAATAGCAAAAGTTAGGGATTGATGATCTGTGTATATAGTTAAGTCTGTGATACCATACAGAAGGTTGCGTAGTTTCTGGAGGGCCCAGATAATTGCTAATAGCTCCTTTTCGTTGGTGGAGTAGTTAATTTCTGCGGAGTTTAGTGTTCTAGAAATGAAAGTTAGAGGGTGTCTTCCCTGGCTTAATACTGCTCCTATTGCAAAGTTGCTGGCGTCGGTAGTTAATTCGAAAGGCTTCCCATAGTCGGGCTGGAACAGCACGATTTTTTCTTGAAGTTTAATTTTTATATTATTGAAAGATTCTTTAGCTGGCTCGTCGAATTTAATCTTTATATTTTTGCTTTTGTTTTTCGATACTTGTCCTTCTCCTTGAAGAAACAAAGTCATTGGCTTTGTAATTTTGGCGTAATCCTTAATAAATTTCCTATAATATCCTGCTAATCCTAGAAATGATCTTAATTCCTTCAAGTTTGATGGTTCGGGATAATTTTTTATAGTATTGATCTTCTCAGGGTCTACAGTTATAACTCCTTGTGAGATTATATGCCCTAGGTAGTTGATCGATTTCTTAAAGAAATGCGACTTCTCCGATGAAATCTTCATGTTTGCTTTCTGTAGAGCTGCAATTATTATTTTCAAATGTTCCATATGTTCGTCCTCGTTACCAGAATATATTAGGACGTCGTCAATGTAGACATAAGCGAATTTTCCAATATAGGGTCGTAGAATATCGTCTATTGTCCTCTGAAAAATGCTAGGTGCGTTTTTGAGTCCGAAGGGCATGCGAACAAATTCGTATTTAGCTCCGTTTATGGAGAAGGTAGTTTTCGCCCGATCAGATTCCTTTATTTTTATTTGGTGAAATCCAGATTCCAGATCGAGTGTTGAAAATACTTTAGCCTTGCCTAGGTTTTGTATAGTAAGGTTTATGTCAGGGATAGGGTATCGGTCTGTTACTGTCTCATTATTGAGTTTTTGATAGTCGATCACCAATCTTCTTTTAGGCCTGTTCTGATCATCTGTACCTTTTTTTGGTACGATCCACACTGGTGAGTTATAGGGGCTGTAACTTTTTTGAATAATCCCCTCATTCAGCAATCTGTTTATTTCTTCGTTTACGAAGTTATTGTCTGTGACTGGGTATGGGTATTGTTTAGAATAGACTGGGTTTTCGTTTCTAGTCTTTATTGTGGCTTCTATATTGGTTACAAATGGTAGAGTTGGATTCATTTTTTCATTAATATTCATGATTTCTTCTATTACTTCTTTAAATCTTTTGTTTTCCATGGTAAAGTTTATTTTTAGCTCAGGTTTTTCTTCTGGTTTCTTTTCCGTTTTGAATTTGTACTTCATTTCATAGGTTTCGAGACTGATCTCGGCTTTTAGTTGCTTAAGGCCTTGCTCGCCTAGGATCATGTCGAAGTCTTTCAAGTCGTTAGTCTCGTAGAAGGTTATGTTATGGCCAAATAGACCGATTTGTTTTTTTGTTTCTATTAGGGATGTTCCATGTAGGGTATTTACTTTAATAGGTGCAATGGGTATAGATCTGCCATATGGGTATAGTGTTGAAACGTAGTTCATTGTTGCTCCAGTGTCGATCAAAACGTTGACCTTGACTGTTGGTCTCCCTATATCCTTAGATTCTAAGACTAAACACGGGAGGCCGTGTACTTTCCTAAAAAAGTACTTTCAGAGATTAGATTTTCTGGAGTAATTGAAGCAGGGATGGGGATAGTGTTCTCCGCTATCTGATTGAGTCTTTGCGGGTTAGTCTGTCGGGTATTAGGGGTAGGGTTTTGGTATTGATTTTGGTTCCAATGATTGTTAAATGGTTGCCCTGGTCTTTGCTGAGTATTATCATGGTTTCTTGGGGGATAGTGGTTATATCTTTGGGGTTTATTAAAACTGGATCTTTGTTGATATTGGTTATGTCTTTGTTCCACAGGTATATAGTGATTTCTTCTATATGGTAGTGAATAATCTCTATCTTGCTGGCTAAGTTTAAAGGTTTCGTTATCGTGTAGAATAGTACTGGCTATAGCGTACGCTGTTTCTATATCTTTGGGCCTACTATTGTATAGGGTACTCCGAGTAAAATCGCATTTTAAGCCTTGGATGAAAGTTCTAACCCCGTCTTGTATAGCATGTCTACATAGTGGAGCGGCATCTTCGCCCTCTTCTAGTTCTATTTTGTTGAGCACTAGGTTCAAGGATTTATTAACTTTATTAAAATAATCTCGCAGAGAAAGTTTTCCTTGTATTAATTTACGGAGTTTTCCCTGTAACGCGTATAAAGGTCTTTGGTCGGCATACACGTCGTCCAATCGTTTGATTATAGCGTAGAAATTAAAAGCTGTGCAGTTCGTTACTAAAAGATTGGCAGCTTCTCTTCGAATTTTAGACCTTAATAGTGTTAGACATGTATAGTATTTGCATGTATTTTGGAATTCTTTTATATCTTCCATAGCCTTCCAAGCCATACTACGCCACGCTCTATATTCTTCGTGGTTACCATCGAATGTAGGTAAACTTTTAAATATTTCTATGTCTATCTGTTCTGCGTTTTGTATCGGGGATTTGATTGATTCTTGTTGTTCCTTGGCTATATCTTCGCTACAATCCTGTATGTTCTGTGATTGTAATTTGGTTATCATTACGTTTAGTCTTTGATTCTCGCTATTAATTTTTTTGTTCTCAGTTCTTAATGTCTCAAAATTAGTTGCTAGGTGAGCAATCTGGGCTTGTAACTCAGGTAAAGTAGCCATAGTTGGGTTTTCTTTAGATGAACTAAGGTAGGTTTTTCCACTTCTCAAACTCATAGACAACTCCTAGTTCTTATTATTGTTTTTCTGCCTAACAATTTTTTTATATAAGGGTTTCTGTATGTATATAGACACTAGTAATTAAGTTGTACTTACGGTTTCCTAATGGAGAAAGTGTCATATGGAGCTTTAATGTTTGCCTATGTGGTTGCTTCGCTTCCAAGTGGTGATCTCTGGATGGTTCTCCCTGCTGTACGAATGCGATTTTAAAGTTGGGTCGTCTTCAGGGATTGAGTAGAGGTTGATTTTCTTTGAATTCTCGGTGCTTTCGCTTGAATAATTTTTATGTGATGTATCTATTGCACTAGTTTGAATTGGATTATGGCTTTTCACATTCAGCCTACACCCTCATATGGTGGGGAATTACAAGTTTGGAATAATGATGAAAGGTTAATGGTCCGTTCAAACAAGCAGTATACTTGTATGAATGGCAGGATCGCCAGTTAAAGAAAACAACTTGGTGTTTTTTTTTAACTTATTTTATTTAAATTACTAATTAATGACGCTGAGTTCGCTCCCTCACGGCTGGGAAATCAATCGTGCCGGTTCCTCTTCGGTGGCGGTATTTATGCCTCGAATTGCGATAAGGTTGAGTGTGTAGTTCGGTATATTTGTTGATGTGTCCGTCATGGGCATTCGTTGATTGTTTGTCTTGAGATAGATTGGATTGAGTTGCTATACTGGGCCATGTGTTGATTATTTGCCTTACGATTAGAGATGTCTTGGCGGCATCGATTGGTTTTATTATCGTCGGTATCCTTTGACTATGTTTTGATAATGCGAGTTCGGGTGAGTATGGTATTTGTACAATATTTATGCAGTATTTGGTTTGCAATATGGAAAAGATTAAATTGGATTGTATGTATATTGGTATCATAATGTAACTGTACAAAGGTTGGTAGAGATTAGTAATAAAGATATTTGGGGTTTAAAATACAAGGGTTATTATGTACAGAGATTTGCTTGGGGTTTGAACTACAGTAATGCATAGGTATATCTAATACATTATGTGGGAGGTGTTAACTCGCGCTGTTAGCGGTCAAGTTTAGGTAGGAATTGTGGGTTGGTTCTCCGTGTGATATAGAGAACCCCCACACCATAGAGAACCCCCACACGTCTACACCGTTGGAACTCAGAAAATGGCACAGATGTTCACTCGAGAACTTCTTATTTCCGACTGACCAAAAATCTGACATTTCATGTGGTACAAGGCAATATGTCGTATATCGGGATCTGTAATTTATGAAAACCTTGGGCGGCTATTAAATACCATGTTGTTTATTGAGATTGTTAAAGATAGGAGCCGAATGTCCAATTCCGTGAAATTATGTGGTCAAACAATTTTTTTTATATTTCCAGACAAGTTTACAGAAAATCTTTGACACTCATGTATAAATTGTCTAGAAAATAACGATTGTTTTTTACATCTATAATTTGTATCCAAAGAAATTCAAACATTCGTAATTAATGACACGAGATTTCTCCCTACCTAGGGGAAGATTGTGTAATATATCACAACCGCATACGAACTCCTACGTTCAATTAATACAAGCACATTTCCAATATTTTCTATGCATTAAAGCATCTTCTATTTATCAACTATACAATTCTGACATTCATCGTCGACCATGTGAATGCGGGATATTTTTGTGTGAACTAAGTCCATGCAACAACTTTTCTCTATCTCATCACAGTTTCTTGTTCAGTCCTTATGCGTGATACCTGCTACTGTAGACTCCATGGCACAGACGAACAATCCATCTCTTTAGTATTATGTATTCATATCATCACTAGCCTGACACGTGCTTTCATATCAGTGGCGTGGCGTACCAAAGAGAGCTTCGACACTTTTGAGATATTATTATCGTATGATTTAATTGAGAAGTATACTGAAACTCAAAAGTGCATTGCATTGCTTCATTAACTGGCATCTTAGCTCATGTATCTTGACATCTCTTTTATTAAAATATTTAAATTATACATTTGTTGGTGAACTGGCGGAGGAAGAAAGCGTTAATTAGCTCATTATGTCCCTCCAAAATTAACACCGCATTTAATATTCATGATGAACCATTTCACTAGCACTGACGTAATTAATGCTGTCGGAATGTAGGTGGTTAGACTAATGAATGGATCTACTAGATAATAAGTCCAAAAAGTTCCGCTTCAGCAGTTTCTAACTGCGTGATTTAAATTTCCTATGACCGATCGAGCGATAAGTACTTTCATCTAGGATCTAATTGTAGCCTTCAAACAGTCTAGAATCGTTTTGACAAATCTTCGCACCGAATTTCACGCTTCAGCTTTGATTGAGTGTTAGATAAAGCGGACGCTTTTAATTAGGCATTTTCAAAAACTTAAAGTAAATGAACAGTAAAAGGCAAGCGTTGCCTTGGAAAATGACGCTGGATTGGAATGAGTTGGAACTAAGGAATGACCTCGGTCTTGAGACTTTGGGTATTTGATTGAGATAAAAGAGGAGTTCAACCGCTTTGAATTCTGAGTTTGCTTCTAAATTTCAATTGCAAGACATTTTTCTGTGAATTTCAAATACGTGTGAAAAGTCGAGGTAAAAATTGTTTATGAATATCTTCTTCGTTGGTATTCTCGCCATCCTCCGGACATTTTGGTTGCTGGGGTGGGTGAGTGAGTTTTGACGGAATGTTTATTAGAACAATATAACTTGAGAATACTGTTTCTCTTATGGGAGGTTAATTAGGCTGCAAAACTTTTTACTCGGTATACTAGACAACACGAATTTTTCGTATATCCTTTTGAAAACTTGCATGTCGTGCATAATAAGTTGTCGGCAAATTCCGAAGGCAAGTGCTCCGACTTTTCATTTTTTTGATGAACTTATTAGGAGCGTGGTAAATTGTGCAAATTATTTATGTGAGAACGTTTTAAGTCTGCATATATAAAGGAACCACTGCCAGAAGCTCTGAAATAGGACTTAATATAGACGGGAGTATAAATTGGAAATATCATGCTCTTGGGACCTCATATTTAAGCGAAAAAACCTTAGAGTTTTACACTCTATTAGTATTCGCACCAAATAGTGTTTTGGCATAGATAGAAATTTATAAATTGAATTGGTGTCGGTGTTCCTTCTCCAAAATTTATAATTCATTAAACTTACTATTGGATTCATATTTATTTGTTAGAGTCAGTAATCGAAAACACTCGGGGTGATGTGCTCGTACAATGTATTCCCATTTTTGGATAATGAACTTTGGGCAAAACTTCCTGAAAGGAATTTCAAGCTCTGATGCTTACCACAATTTCATAGAGGATTGATAGCTTTAATAGCTGGCTGCTTCATTAATACAAAGACATTTGTTGCGGAATAGCACCACAATACGCAGAATGAGATTAGATGGTTGTCGAAAACACTATATCTTTTTTGATATTGTTTGCTAAATGTAGTTTTCATATCATAAGATACGCGTGTTATCTACAGTATATAAGCGTCACGCAATCGAAACGACGGTGAGATTCATTGAAGATAGTGATTAGTAATTACAATTTTGATTTAACCGTGATACTTATTGCCCTGTCCTCCTCATACTCATCGCAAACTCTGTTTTGTCATTCATCCTAACGTTTACATGATAACAGAAAAAACAAGGATGGTGATACCTTATCATTGTAATACACTATCATGCAGTTGCACACTTTTTGTAAATAAACACATTACTTTTATTTACACTAATTTATACATATGCCTATAATAAAGGTATTGTATTAATGCAAAACACTTTTTCTTTTTACAATTAGTTTTATTATAATTATATAGAAATCATTAATCCTAGTGGAAATTATTAATCATCTGGACTGATCTCGACGCATGCCGGATATTACCGACATTTACCATACAAGCAACATGGGTGGTTGATATGTTTACATTCGGTCAAAAAAGTATCAGGAATTGTTCATTTCGATTGCCCAATTTAGTCGGAAGTACGAACTTTTTTTTCCACCTTAGTACACCTGTCTTTAATAGTGATGATAAGTTTGAGTGAAATCTGTAGACCAGGGTCTTTAAAACAGCTACCTAGGTCAGTATACCATTACTATTTGTTGGCCTGTAGGAACCCGGATGTTCATGACATCGCCGACTCGACTCCGCCATCGTTCCCTGTCCTGTGCACTCTCCCTCCGCGCTTGACCAGCCGATCCGATCTCCTCAAGGTTAAACCTAACATTGTCCTCCCATCGTCGCGCCGTAATCGTATATTTTGTTTTGTCTCCATTTATTTCTAGGACCACCTCTTCTGCCGCTTGCATGATGATTTCACAGTTTTTACTTACAGTTTCTAGATTATCGCCCAGAATGGCGATGTCATCCGCACATGTGAGCACTTGTGTGACCGCGTTCAGTGATGATCCGGTAATGTTGTCGTCTTGTACCTTTCTGATGACATACAAGGTTAAAGGGCATGGTGAGAGGCCATGCCCCTGTTTTAGTCCGTCGCGATTCGAATGGTTCTAATAGGTTGTTTTCTATTCTAACTCGCCCTTTGTTTCCGTTCATGCAGATTTGAATAAGGGCGGCATATTCTTTCGGGATTCCCAGTTCAACTAAAATATGGTAGAGTTTTTGCCTCGCCACTGAATCGTAGGCTTTCTTGAAGTCAACGAACAGTTGGTGAACCGTCTCTCAGTATTCCCACTTCGTTTCCAGTAGTTGCCGTAGTGTGAACATTTGGTCGCTTGTTGACCGATTTCTACGAAACCCGCACTCCTAGTCACCCAGCATTTCTTCTGCGTACGGTGTGATTCTCGCCAGTATGACACTTGTTAGTATTTTGTGTGTGGTTGGGAGCAATGATATTCCTCTGTAGTTTTCGCAGTCAGATCTGTCGCCATTTTGAAAATGGGGACGACTGTTGAGGTTTTTCATTCTTCCAGACTGATTTCCTTATATCATATTGTTTTGATCAGTTGTTGTATCTTTCGAGCGGTCACCTCTCCTCCATGCTTCAAAAGCTCTGACGGCACCGAGTCGATTCCGGGAACCTTGTGGTTTTTCAATCGATTTATTGCGTTTACAACTTCGTTGAAAGAGGGCTCTGGGATCTGATGCTCGACTGTATGTACGTCTGGTGCGTTTATTTGTGGTTGATGGGTGCGCACATTGAGCAGGTTTTCAAAGTACTGCTTCCACCTTGTCACGATATTGTTTGTTTCTGTCACCAGACAGCTGTTTCTGTCTCGAATTATTTTGGCTCTCCCTCGGTAGCCATTTCTAATTGAGTTTATTCCGGAATACATACCTCTGCTGTTCTTTGCTCTGGAATTTTCTAGGATTTATTTGGACCGAGTCTTCTCCCATTCGCGTTTTTTGCGTTTGAAAAATCTCATTGTCTCTTTCCGAATTGTCGCGTATCTTTCTGCGTTGACTTCATCATATATTTCTAACTGAATGACTCCGAGGCGTTTTCGCTCTTTGATCTTCGCCCTGCACTCATCGTCAAATCGAAGTTTGGAGGTAATTGTTTTCTTAGATTCTAATACCTTTTGGGCTGTTTGTTTGATTGCGTCTCTGAACGACGCCCATTTATTGTCCAGATTATTGATTTCCTCTTCCTCACTACTGTCATTCTCTAGGATGTTAAATCTATTCGTAAGTTCGTCTTGATATTTAATCCTTTTATGCAGGTTTCTTAGTTTATCAATGTCGAACTTTTTGCTTGTCACCCGTGACTGCGGATGTGGGTTTGCTGCGAGCCCACTCCTAATTTTGCCCATCACTATAAGATGAATAGAATACAAGCAAATAGTGAAGAACACCGAAAGGAAATTTGAGTAAGCATAGCATCAGAGCCGTATACCATAGCGACAACATAACAATTTCACATCAGTTGAGTGTACTTGAGTTTAGAAATTGAATTCGTACACGCGGCAATAGCCTGATGCGTTGAGCTACCATTAGTGATTCTAGCCGTGATAGTGTCGGTTTGAATCACACGCTCTTCACTATCGTCGCAAACGCTATAGTGACTTTTGTCTATGAGGAAGTGCCTATTTAGTTACGTGTTACGTTGTCGTGTGATATTCATGAGGCTTTATGAATTTGCTTGTGCTTGAACATCGCACTTTTCACGACCAGATCTTTTGACGCTGCGAACGTGATGATTCGAATTTTATCATTTGAAACGTCGTGTAGGATCTCTTTACCTATAGTTGGTTGGAAAATATTTTCCTTTCCTATTTTCGCATCGAGGTCGCCGAGGAGAACTTTAACATCGGATGATGAGATCCCATCAGATACTTCCTCTAGGGTCTCGTAGGACGTGTCCTTCATTTCTTCGTCGGTAGATTCTGATGGGGCGTGCACGTTTATACGTACATAATTGCACCATCATCTTCATCATCAGCACTACAGAGAGCCGGTCTTGGCCCTATATAGCAAGTCTCGAGGATTGTTAAATTTTCCATAATAATTTATTTTTACGGGCAAGGTTATTGACCTTGCGCGGATAATTGTACCACGGGGCCTGTAGTTTTAGCACCGACAACCGGTCATTAATATCTTTTACATGGGGGTAACCTTCTTGCTTACGATGAGGCCGGTTCCGAGGTTATGTGGGTCGGTACCTCCACTTGCCAGTCTAAACCCGTTGGTTTCGATTACTTGTTGTGGGAATCGGACTTCCTGAAGCGCGACGACGTCCATCTTATAATGTTTCACGTTTTGTACGACCTTCTGTATAGCGCCTGGTTTATATAACGTACGAACATTCCACGTGCCGACGCGTATATCCCGCTCTTTCCGTTTTTCCCTACGTCTTCGTTTTTGCCGAGTCGGTGTTTTCTTGATGATTTTTTCCCTTATGGTAGTAGCTAGGCTCATCACACCTACGCCTACCGCGTTTTTCGTGAGTTTGTTTTTTGTATATTGATTATTCATTTTTGTTCCCACGAGTCTTGGGGTTTCAAATAGTCCGCTATATCAGAGCTACTATTTGATGTGGTAAGGTCTGCTTACTGCTCCGATTCGACCCGGTGTCAGAGGGGCGCCGCTATAATACAGCCGGTATACCCCTGGCTGCAAACCATCGAATGGGCACGGTGATGCTTAACATCTTGTATTAGGGGTGGTAGATCTTTGTGTGTTACTCCTTGCTAGCCTGTCTGACATGGGTGGCCCTACTGGAAGTGTATTCTTCCCGTCAGCATAGCCTGAGTGATTCATTGTAGTCTAAGCCCCGCATCACCTCAAGGTTTCTACCGGGGGTGCCAATTGTTACAATTAGTGAAAACATCTCTCCGTACTAAGGTTCATGTCTTCTGGAATGATTCTTACTGCGACGATTCTCCTGCACATATTATCGCCCAAAATTGAATGAACGAATTTATGGGATATATTAAGTTTGTGTGATATCTCACTCGATTTGGAATGACGGTTTTCGAGGACAATTTCCTTCATTTTCCGGCTTTGTCTTCGGCCAAACTTATCGACGGGTATGACGTTGACGACTTCTCGAATATCTTTGAAGGCTTTCTACCACTCGATTGCACGGGTTTTTGTTAGTGTTGAATGATCATAAACCTTCCGCAACTTTTTTAATGCAACAGCACACGCAATTTCGTTCGCACACGAGATTTGAAACAAATTCTTTGTTCAATATTTTCACTCATTGTACACACAGCTGCTATCGTATAACTTAACCAGCTGTTGTAAACAGACAAACTAAAATTTCGCATCGTAATTAAGGACAGTTGTACCAACCTAGGAAAAAACATTTCATTCTTTCGAGGAGCGCGAATAGTTTAACTAGTTAAGTGTCATGGGTAAAATGTTGTTACAATTTGATACTTAAATTGTAAATTTGGTGAAAACTAAAAAATATTCGAAAATTTTTTTATGTTCAGGGGTCAAGACGTTTCATTTCGTCATCATCATCATCGGCACTACAACCGGGAACGGGTCTTGGCCTTATTTAACAAATCTCCCCACCGGTCCCGATTTCGAGCCGATGTCATCCAGTTTGGCACTCCCAGGCTCTGGGCGTCCTGGTCTAAGCCATCCCTCCATCGCATACAACGTCTGCCGCGCTGTCTTCTTCCATACATCCTGCCACAAAGGACTTGTGGCGGTTCTACGAACCACACAAATCGTACCTATAACATGATCCATTCCATACCCAACATCGAATTCAATGGTTAAACCCAATCGAACCAAATGCCCAAATTCTCTAATATTGAATTCAATTCATTTATTCAATTCAAATCCATTTACTTAATTTCAACCAATTCAATGCAATTCCCTAAAATCAATCAGCTTAATGCATATCTTTTCATGTATGCTATAATCAATTAGCACCTCTAAATTCCCTGCAAGATCCAAAACCCAAAAGTGCACGTGTGCAAACAAAGGCATAGCTATTCGACCCGCCGACACACCAATTTTCACGGATCTTGTGTGCGCGAAAACTCTTGTTGTCATAAGCCAGATGGGTAACGCAAACAAAACCCCATGAAAGGATCAAGTAATTAGTCTGATTATTCGAACTAAGATACAGATAAGAGAGGATGAGAATTAGAAAACGAAGATTAGTCGAAATCGAGAGTCCAATAGCGAACTCCACGAGGAGGTCGGTCCGCGCTATACAACTCACTAAATTGTCGAACCCTGAGCGCATATCCGCAGGTGTAGTTCCGCGATTAACCGAATCCTCGAAGATACGAATACATACGCTTGTGTAGTTACACGACTAATTGAATGATTGCACGATTCCGATACAGTGGTAAAGGACTAAGAATAGCAGAACTGTATCCTAGTTTGTGTATCTAGACGTTAAGTGATTTGTACTGTAATAAAAAATGAAAGTAAAATAATTGTGCAACTAAAAAAACGAAACACTCAAACAATTAAATTAAAACCACAGGTTAAGAACAACGATCCCAGTGTTTTATAGGTGTCGTTTTCGACCCGTGTGTCGTTTTGCTTTTATGGACCGTGTTCGGCGGAACACCTACGACTAAAAGATAAAATCCGGTAAAAACTTTCCGGGCAGGCTTCTCTTCGCCCATTCGAGCTAGGTGTCGCGCCCAGCGGAGTCTTCCGAGCTTGATTTTTCTTACAACGTTAGCTTCAAGGTAGACCACGTACAACTCATGGTTGTAGCGTCTCCGGAATCCTCCTTCCTCTCATACAGGGCCAACAATTCTCCTTCTACCTCCCTCTCGAACGCGGGTAAGAGTTCAGAGTGCCTTTTATGGACCACCCACGTCTCGGATCCACACACGAGTAATGGTAAGACCATGGTCTTGTACAGTAGTAGCTTGGATGTTCTGGATCGATTTCGGGATTTAAAGAGCCTTGATAAACCATAGTAGGCTATGTTGGATTTGATCAGCCGTACGCGGATTTCTTCTTCCATATTGTTATCGGCTGACACTATTGACCCAAGGTAGTTAAAGGATTGCACTACTTCAAATTCGTGCTCCACTACCCTGATAGTTTGACCAAGGTTAGGTCTTCTCTTCGCAGAAGTTGCCACAGTATACTTAGGTTTCACCTCATTAATGTGCAGTCCCAGTTTTTGTGCCGCCTCCTCGATCTGGGCGAAGGATTCCTGTACAGCCGAATCGGATCTACCGATGATGTCGATGTCATCTGCGTAGGCAAGTATCTGGCTGGACTTAGTGATAATAGTCCCTCTAGTTGTGACGCCAGAGTCACGGATTGCTTTCTCCAACGCCAGGTTGAAGAGGAATCAAGTCAGACCGTCCCCTTGTCGGATTCCTCTAAAGATGTTTATTAGTTTGGACAGCAATCCCGCTATTTTTACTTGACTAGTTACGTTGGTGATGGTCAACCTATAAAGTCGTATCAATTTGTTTGGAATGCTGAACTCTCTCATGGCATTACATAGTTCTACTCTGGCTATGCTGTCGTAGGCGGCCTTAAAATCTATAAACAGATGATATAATGGAATCTTAAATTCGAGACATTTTTCCATCACCTGCCTAAGGGTGAATATCTGATCAATCGCTGATTTGCCCGAGATGAAGGCATACTCATATTGACCAATAATGGCTTTAGCGTATGGGACTATCCGATCTTGTAGGATAGTGGAGAGTATCTTACAGTCGGTACTCAGCAATGTTATACCCCTATAGTTGCTGCACAATGTGATATCTTCTTTCTTTTGTATGGGGCAAATTATTCCACGACGCCAATCTTCCGGCATCTCCTCTTACTCCCATACGTGCACCACGATCTGATGAATTGCGTGATGTAGCGCTGTCCCTCCTTGTTTGATCAGCTCAGCTGGTATGCCATCAGCTCCTGGGGCTTTATTTGATTTGAGCTGTCTTGGGGCTTTTAATGTTTCCTAAATGCTTGGTGGCCCCAACAATTGGTCTTGATCTTGCATTGGTGGAGCCTCCAATTCTTCTGTGAGCTGACCATTTAGCAATTCATTGAAGTGCACTTCCCATCACTCCAGAATGCATTCAGGATCAGTGATCAGATTACCCTCTTTATCCTTGCAGTAAGTGCAGCGTGGTGTGTACAGAGCCATACTGCGGATTATTTGATAGAACTTCCGCGCCTGGTACGGACCTCGCTCTCTACTTTTCCTTATTTCACAGACAACGTTTTCTCCCAGGCACTTTTCTGATGTCTGTGGTCTTTTTTCAGATCATCTGAGCTCTTTGTATTTCTCCTCGCTTACCCGCGTCTCATGAGACTGCTGCATTGCTCGGTATGCAGCATTCTTACGTTCAGTCGCTAGTTTGCACTCATCATCAAACCAGTCGCTCCGATCTCTATGACAACTGCCTAAGATGGAGTTGGCAGTACTAATGACAGTTTTCTTAAGGTGTGCCCATTTCTCTTCTTCGAAGGCGAGTCTTAGCGCATGACCAAAGGTATTACTGGTATTCTCATTGCGTAAGGCAGCCGTGTTGATTCGAACCTGATCCGCGGATGCAATATGTCTCCGTAAGGCAATCCGCGCTCGGAAAACTGTACCAACAAGATAGTGATCCTTGTCGACGTTGGCAACTCGGTAGTCATCAGGCTCGAGGAGTGGCGGCGATCTATCAACACGTGGTCAATTTGGTTGGGAGTGGCTCCATCAGGTGATACCCAGATGGCTTTGTGGATATCTTTGCGAGGAAACCTGGTACTTTCAACGACCAAGTTTTGCGATGGTGCCAGTTCGATGGCTCGTAGTCCATTGTCATTAGTGTTCTCATGTAAACTGTGGAAACCTGTGTAGTGCCTGAAAACCGGCTCCCGACCTATTTTCGCATTCAAATCACCAAGAGCGATTTTCACATCGTATCTTGGGCAGGCATTCAGGGCCCGTTCGACGTTCTCATAGTATTCTTCTTTTTCGTCGTCAGGGGACTCCTCTGTAGGTCCGTGAACGCTTATGAGGTTTGTGTTCTTAAACTTGCCTCGCACGCGAAGAGTGCATTCTCTTTCGTTTATCGCATTAAAGCCGATAATGGCAGGCTTCAGTTTTTGGCTGACTAGAAAGCCTACCCAGATCACATGGTGTTTTGCATGACAGCTGTAATAAATGTCATACTCGTTTCTTTGAATAACACCACTCCCCGTCCATCTTATTTCTTGTAATGTTGTTATGTCAGGCTTATATTCGGACAGGGCATCGGCTAATTGCTGTGCAGTTCAAGCGGACGTCCATGAAAAAATTCTTAAATCGTTTAGCCATTTTCGTTTGCGTGGTTGTCGTCGTGTATCCGGTCCATATCCGAGGCTTTTTAAATTTGCCATAATAATTTGTTTTTACGGGCATGGTTATTAGCCTTGCGCCAACCTTTCTCAGGATGTCGCTGCAAGCATTGCTTCACTACTTGGCGGGTGCCAAAGTAGCTACCCAGGAGTGTCACGTGGAGACTGCATGTCAACTTGGATTGAACAGGGACAAGGATCGTCCTGGCCATCGCCGGTTGAAAGCAATCAGTGACTTTGCCCTGTATGTTCGCTCCCATCCCCCCCATTGGACATGATACAAGTAGCAAAATTCAAGCGCCTAAATTATTAAGATCCATCGAAAAGCAGATAAGTTGGGTGCCTTAAGAGTTGAAGCCGAGAGACGTCGCAAGGCGACATGTCTGCAATGTTGCTTGAGTGCCATAAAAAAGAGCCTTGTTTGCATTGAATTGTTACTGACTACGAAATATGGATACATTAGGGCATCTTGAAGAGGAGAGAATCGTATGTGAAGCCTGCCCAACCAGGTATAATAAGGGCAAATCCGAATATTCACGGCGCCAAGGTAACGCTATATTCTTTTGGTGGGACCACTACGGTGTCATATATTATTAACTTCTAAAATCCGGTGAAATTATAACAGGAAAGCTATTGTCTGTATAGATTCGAATGAAGAGGGCATTGAACATAAAATGTCCAGAATATTTGGGCAGACATGAGTCCATAATGTGGAATGGAAATGACGGAGATGAGTTCGAGATCAACTTATAGCTCACAGTCACACGGAAGTTTTTTTTAGTCTTATAATTCACAGTCAGTCAGAGCATGGCAATCTTGATAGGCAACTAGACGTGGAAATAAAGACAGTTTGTGATTAATTGTCATCTCAAAGTAATAGTTAATTCTAAGATGAATAAATAAAGTGACTATTTTTATACCATATAGTTAATAAACTGAATTTTTTTCCAGGAAAGCAATGCTTGGGATCATGTTGTTAGATCGATTAAAATCGATTTGACTATTTTTATACCATATAGTTAATAAACTGAATTTTTTCCAGGAAAGCAATGCTTGGGATCATGTTGTTAGATCGATTAAAATCTATTTGGAAAATAGTGGATTGAGAGTTTTATCCACTGTATCGATCTGACTACCAGTTGTTTCTATTAATGCAGATTGCCCTTGCTGGAATACGCTTCACTCAATTGGAAGTATCACAGATTGGCTTAATCTGTTCTTGGTCTCAAAAAATGAGGACTTTTTTTTTAGCAAGGAACGCATAAACTCTTGGGAAATGTCATAGCGTGTGATGGATAATACCTTGAATAATGAATATTGAATGAATACGAAAGATTTAAGTTATACACCCAATATCTGTAAATTTATTTGTTTTGAAAAATATCACGATCATAGATGTCATTAAAGAGGATCGCTAAAATCCCAATTGTTTTAAGACATATAGCAAGAAAAGTAAATAAATAAGTAAATCAACCTTGTATACTCCAAAAATGAATATCTGTATTGACAAATCGTTGTTAAAATGTTCAGGATCAAATTTTTTACCATATGTGAGACCGAATCGGGCTACATATGGAATTTGTGTACATACAGGAAAAGAAACCGCTTATGATCCCAGTTATTAGAAATATGATGAACGTTTAGGATATATGTAATCGGTAAAGAAACTCGATAGGTGGGTACACCATGAACTGAACGAGTGCCAAAAACGACGGTGCCTGGAAATCTGCGCATCGCTTAGATTAAGAAACCAAACTGAACAGTTTTTGCACCAGATAGTCACCTGTGACGAAAAGTGGATTCTGTATGATATCCGTAAATGAAGAGGGATCATAATCGGTTTCTTATCCTGTATGTACACAAATTCCATATGTAGCCCGATTGGGTCTCACTTATGATAAAAAATTTGATCTTGATCACATTAACAAGGATTTGTCAATACAGATATTCATTTGTGGAGTATACAATGGTTTATTTACTTATTTATTTACTATTTTTGCTATATGTATTAAACCAGTTTTGATTTTAGCGATCCTCTTTAATGACATCATATTATTGTGATATTTTTCAAAACAAAGAAATTTGCGAATATTGGGTGTATAGCTTAAATCGATAAACGCTATCAAATATTGTGAGGAAATCGACATATTGCATACCAAATTGTCTGAAAAGCAACTTGCGTTGGCCAATAGGCACGGTCCGACCCTTTTGCACGAAAATGCTAGACCTCATACCTCACAAGTAACGATGCAAAAACTGTTGGAGTTGGGATTTGAAATTCTTCCGCACTCTCCTGACATTGCCTCACTGGACTACCATCTTATCCGCAATCAGGATTCATTTTGCCGGCAGAAGGTCCTCCGGAACCGAGCAAAGGTCATAAAAGCCTTTGAAGATTTCATTGCTTCAAAAAGTTAGCACTTCTACGAAAAAGGAATATTTGACCTTGTATCACGTTGGAAGAATGTCATAGATGCCAACGTATCCTATTTTGATTGAATAAAAATTTACGGAAAAGTAATATTGGCTTTTAAATTTTTCTATAAAATCGGACATTTCATGTGGTACAGCCCAATAAATATTAGTAAGACAATTATTTATTTTATAAAACACATCTTTTTTCACAATATTCTAACAACGTTACTTACTCTATGTTTGACAACTATACTCATCATCGCTTGTTTCTTGAGACAGGCACAAATCCTCATTCTGTACAGGGGTGGCCATATTATATTCTTGGTGCACTGCCGTGCTTCCGGGGCCTCCGGGAAGGCTGGGCTACCGTTTTATTTTAAATTGAAAGGTCCTTTTCCCCGCTTGCTCAACGCTTCATTCCTTGTCCAGCGACGTTCTACTTGTTAGGAAATAATTGAAATACACATTACGGGAAAACACCCAATCAAGAGTAACGACGAGGTTTAACTTTGCTTTTTATTATGAACTAAAATAAACCTTATGTACAATGATTCAAGAATAAGCGTTTACACAGTTAGATTTTCAATAAGTTGCCACTTTGACTAAATATTAACTTGGTGTTTTTTGTTACGCACTAACGAAAATCAATTCATCAAAAGTGATTTGCTATTTCTCACAAAACTGCCACAATAAACTAACTTCTACTTTAACCGTTAACAATAAACCAAATCCGATGTCGGAATAGCACCATAGCACACAATTCCTCCTCACTACACTGGTAACTAAACCGACTTCTATACCACTGCCTGCTATCCGTATCTTTTTTTATTTCTTATATTTCGAACTCCGTACACATCGTCCCTTATCATAGATTCTTTTTGAGGTTTGTTTTTGTTATCCATATGGCTAATGCAACAAAGAGTTTGCTTGCACTTCAGATGGGGACAAAGTTTATGGGAATTGGATGAGGAATTGTATGGGAATCTGAGTCTATTTGCATATCATAAAACATCTGGTTACAATGCATATGGAGATATGTTTAGATTGCCTAAATTTTGTATGTGCATTATACACGAACATTTGGCTCGTTTATCCCGTATTTATTTTACACTTTGGATTTTGGGACTTGATAATTGAACATGCAATGTATGTGAAGATATGCGTTGTGATGTTTGAAATTTAAGGAATTGAATTCAATGTTCAATAATTGAACGTTTGGTTCAATTTGTCTGACATTGAATTCAACGTTGATTTGGGGATATGGATACTTTGGGTGGGAATTTGATTAGTAGGTAATATGTATATGGGAGGGAAATGGTAGGGCCTCTTGGAGCAATACACCCCCCCCCCGCGCCCTCCTTCAAGAAAGAAAATTAATTTGTAAGAGATTAGTTTTGTAGGAATGACGCGATAAAGGGTAAAGGGCGATGGTATCCTGATTTTGTTACAAATTTATGACTAGTGTCCCGCTGCGCGTCACTAACGGAGGAAAAGCGTAGGAAGCGAAGTTACTGCTGACGGCCCTTACCATTGACCAGAAGGGACGTGAAACACTTGTGCACCCAGGGGGTTTATTGCTCACTCTATCGTTGTAAGCCTTCTTGCCAGTATTAATCGCCTGGTTGGATGCGTTTCCGTTTCTAACAAAATTCGTTCTGTTAACCTTGGTGGGATTGGAGAGCCATTGTTTAAAGGCTGTATTTTTGCCACTGTAATCTGCATTTTTTATTCAGCTGATGCTTCTCAGGTGAATTTTGTTTGATGGAATGCGGAATGTAGATCTCCATCTCGAGAAGAATAATCTCTGTGACCGACTCCGCGCAACCGTTAACATCGGAGTCTCCAAAGCACACCTCCGAACATGGAAAAGATGCGAAGAAATCTCGCAAATTGTCCCAGTTCGCAGCTCCATACTTCCATACTTTGCGAAGTTACTTAGGTCAGTTATTTGCTTGAAATGCAAGCGACTGCGCGGCTGATACCAAGCAGTGATCTGAGTTTCCCTGTCGTATAGCAACCTTCGCGGTATAAATGCTCGGCTCCGATATCAGAAACAGATACAGGGTGTTGGTATAATCACCTCATGGTATCCAGTACTCGCGTAGGTTCCTCCACGAGTCGAATCAAATTACGGGTAACAGCGAACACCTCAGTCAGCCTCGAGCCTGGTCGGTTCTGTTAGAATGTACATTATTATATTGTTTACAATTTCAGTTGACCTGTATTCAGTGGACGGAACGTAAAGATTTTCGAAAAGTGTCGCCGGTCGATCATTATTCGGGGAGCTGTAAAGGCATCGAAGAAATTTAACAGAATTCCCCAGCACACCTCCCACCATATGATGTCCAAGTTATTGGCCTTCCTCCTTTATGAAGCCAGATCGGAGCGTGTGAAGACGCAGACTCCACCTTTAAAACGGAATCTGGCATGCAAGTCGTATCCTGAGCAACGAAGATATGTCGAATCAGTTGCCGAATCGACTTGGGTCTCAGTTAGGGCAAGGATGTCAGGTTTCCCTGTTTGCAAATATTGGTGGACAGCGTTTACATTCGCATTAGTGAAACCAATGCCCCTGATGTTACAAAATGTCGTTATCAGTCGAACGTCGACAGAGTTTCGAGAACGAAGACGATTACGTGAACATTTATTTTTTAAAGTTCAGTTACTTATCAAAATATTTGCATGATGTTCCCCCTAACATAGTCGCCCCGGAGATCCGAATGGGAAACTAGTTTACCTCCGGAATTCTTTATCTTAGAAGGTACTATCATGACTTATCTCCTTGTCTGTCTGGGCCATCAGCTATAAATACGAAACATAGGCGAATATTTCTCCCGACGGTATCGCGGAATGTACAGCGTGATGTGGTGGGATCTCACCTTGGGGCCGACTACCACCTAAATCAACCTTTCCTTGAACGGGTCCATCAGCCAGGCTCCAAAAGATGGCCAGGGATTTCTCCCTACCATTTTACGGAGCCTATCGCTTGATCGAGTGGTATTTTACCGGGCGACGAGGAATTGGGGCCCCACCTACCACTCGGCCCTTAGTCGCCTCTTACGATAAGCCAGCCTAGGTGTGAGTATGTTCTAACGCCCTACTCACAGGACATGAGCACACAATTACGAAGTGATTGAACTTTTCACACGACATAAACCTTTTACGCTCAGCTGGACATTTTCCTAATGCGTGAAACTGATTGCATCTAAAGCATGTTATATTCGGTTTTCTACTGGTTTGGTAACCCGTGTAGTTCTGCTAATCTAGTCTCCTTTTCTAGACTCTGAAATTAGAAGTAGAATTAATAGCATTGCCATTTAACATTTCATCATTTCGATCACTCGCATTCATTCTCCATCCGGCTTGCCTGCATTCCGGACTGTTCTGCTAAACGACAGACCTTCTTTGCTATTACCAAAGTCAAACTATCCTGTTTTAATAACTGTAGTCATGCGTAGTGATCTGCTACACCAATGACTATGCGATCTCTGATCATCTCTTCTTTTTGGGTATCAAATTCACAGTTTTCTGCTAGCTTGGCAATATCTCCTATGAACTGCTCGAACGGTTCTCCTTCATGTTGGTGAAGTGAAAAAAGTATCGATCATACACTATATTGCTTCGTCGTACGGAATATGGCTGAGAGGCTCCGATGACATCTTTGCTCCATTTCTTATTGTCCTCTGTGAGTCCCAATGTCCCGAAAATTTCAATCGCCCGTTCAGCCGCACGTGATAAACATCTAGCCCCTTGAATTGTCTGACTCTCGCAGCTTGTTTTAGTGGCAACCATGTAGACGCCTTGCATTAACATTACCGTCCATTAAAAATGGACCTAGCTTTTGGCAACACATTTCACTCATTGCCCCCGCCAATTTTTTTTTTTTAATTTATTCCTTTATTAATTATTTTCTTTCTTTTAATATTATTCTATTTCATCATCATCATCATCATCTGCACTACAACCCGGATCCGGTCTTGGCCTCTTTAGCAAGTCTCTCCATCGGTATCCGGTCCTTATCCGAGACTTGTTAAATTGTCTATAATAACTTGTTTTTCCGGGCAAGGCAATGAGCCTTGCGCCAACCTTTCTCATGATGTGGCTGCATGCGTTGATTCACTATTTGGCGGGTGCCAAATTAGCTATCCAGGGGTGTCACGTGGAGACTGCATGTCAACTTGGATTGAACAGGGACAAGGATCGTCCTGGCCTTCGCCAGGTTGAAAGCAGAGACTTTGCCCTGCATGGTCGCTCCCACGCCCCCTATTATTCTATTTATTTCCTATTTAATTCTTTATTAATATTTTTATTGCACTTCACAAACGGCATGCGCCTTGCTGTTTAATAAATAAGACAGGTGCCCTTTGCACATTATATTGAACACATATCTTTTATTTCATGTCCATGCACTTCGGCTATGCAAATACAACTACTGTCACTTACGTTGATACTTGAGTAGAGGAGGAGTTCAGCAAGTTTGTCACGGTGTTGCCAGCATCTATACATCCCGGTGTGTTTCAGTTTTTTCGATTGTTCCATCAGCCAAGCTCCAAAAAAATGAACAGGAATTTCTTCTGATCGTTTCACGATGGCATGTAGTTTTGGTTAAATTCGCATTATGTAACTTAACTTTTCGAGATTTGTAGGTCGTGCGGTTTTCATTAAGAAACCTTTTCAACGTTATTTAATTTAACTCGCTTCCCTTAGAGTATTTTGAGTTCAAAATTCTATCCTCATTATTAGAGTAAAATCTTTCAGCATTTGTGTGGTATTTATAATATAGTATTGTGTCCCCCCTTTTTAACATTCGTAAGGTCGCCCAATATTAATAACGTAAAACTTTATTAATAAACTACTCGTATTGCTCTTAATTGCCAAATATGGTATGGACTACTTTTTCCTCTAGTTTTCATTGCAACGAAAATAAATCGACCGACTACCTTTGTGTACTACTTATTCGCCAAGATGCCAGTTAACTTCTAGAAGGATTGACAAACCACTGGTGTCCAAGGCAACCTTCGACTGCAATGTTTTGCATCCGCGGAAAACTCACTCCCATATCTCTCGTAGCCGAATGGTGCGTACACATACTCGTATTCGCGCCCGCGTCGCTGTTTGGATGGCCGTCAGTCCGATAACGATTACACGGTACCAAATATATACTTTGCATTCTTATCGTCTAGGTTTTCGCAGAAAGGATCCCCAGGCCGTGGCTCAAAATGTATGTGAGGTTTGTTTTTGCTCTTGTCAATTTCGGTCGAATGGAAACGAGAAGGTGTGCTGATTCTAAGTATTCCCATCATTCCCTTAATCACGTGCCTCTCATTAGTTGGTAACAAATAAGCATATGTACGAAAGGTTTACACATCTCCAATATTTTCCTTTCAAGTACACACCTTTCACAAACCTATATCCTTCTGATGACATCGACACAGTCACAACAGAAAAGTGATTAAAGAGCCTAAAAAGGATACAAATAAAACGCCTAAGTGCCACTACATAGTTATTTGCAACAAGAACCTCTACGCACATTATCATAAATATAAATGCAGAAAGAAGTACCAAGGGAAAAGTCGGTAGGTAAAGTAGAGGCCCTGCGGACCTTTAACAAAAATATGGCTAATTTTGAACTTTCCTGACTTTATGCGTGAGCAACGTCCAATTTCAATTCAGGCGAAGGAAAATATTAAGAAAGGCCCCAAAAGTCGACGAAAACCCCAACAACTTTTGGGTCGTTAATGAACCCGTTACAAGTGTTAACAACTGATTGCAGGTTTATCAAGCAGAAGAATTCCTTATGTAGAATTGGGCTAAACAACATTTCAGCTGAAATTGCTTGTGAAAGCAATGTAATAAATTGTTAAGTTAAAGATTCAGTGGTACGAAATAAGGATAATATAAAAACAATTATTGTGGCCTTGGCCATTAATCTAGCCGGTTAATTAAGTAGCAAGCAGGTCAAGAAGATTGAGACAAAACTAGAGCCACGTTTTTGTAGTAACCACCTAGTACCCAAGTATTTAAAACATTCTTTAACCGTTATTAAAATGTTTGTTTATTACGCTTAAAATTAATTATTTAATGGCAAAGAAAGTAGATAAGAACGTCTTCTACTTAAAGAAGAAAATTTGAAGGTTGCGGAATACCAGATGGCAAATTAACTCCATTGCGTATAGAATCCCTTGAAATATCTTTGGAACTGAGTTAACTTCTGCACCCAAAAATGCGCACTTTAGACAATTGGATGCAAATGAGTCAAATGCTTTAAGCTTTAAAGGTAATGACTTCCTACGAAGGGATAGACTTCATAGCAATAACAGGATTTGTGAAATTAATTTGACCTTGTTGGCAGATTTAAGTTTAATTGGGGCTTTATTTTAGTGGTCCCACAAAAAGGATAAAACCTTGATGCCAATTAAAAGCAGGGCACAGTTAAAGTGGCTAAAATTTCGAGTTGTTGAATGAGGGATTAAATGTGGGGTTATATTTGGTGAAGATTTATTCTTATTGTGTCCTTTTCCTTGATGGCAATATTCATATTTTAAAAGGAATTAATAACTGCGTCATAAATTACTAACGCAATGTAGCCTTCGATTTATTCTGTACTAATATCAGAAGTACCTCATATGCTTTTCCTCTAAAACACTTAATATTGCTTCCAATTTTACTCCCCAGGTTAACCCATTACCAGATCCAATAATTTCAAAAAAAGGACCATACATCCCCTTATTGTAGCCGTGGGTAAAGTACTTGTTTAACGAGCTTACGCTACTGTGGCGGTTTAGCAATGTCCTGACAATTTATTCTTGTAAAACGCCACGGGGGCAGACCCAAAATTAATCGGCCTGACAAAGAAAATAAAAAATATTTGGCAGAAACTTTATTTATTTCTCAACATAGTCTCCTTTTAGGTCGATACACTTTTCCCAGCGATGTTCAATGACTTCAATACCTTATTTATAGTAAGAAACGTCGAGCTTCTCAAAGTAGCCATCTACTGCAAACATCATCTCCTTGCCGGTGGCAAATCTTTTACTACCGAGCCATTTATTCAAGTTTGGAAAGGGAAAATAGTCCGAGGGTGCTTAATCTGGCGAATAGGGTGCATGAGAAAGTAATTCGTGTCTCAAATCATTGCTTTTGACCACTGCAATAACGGATGTGTGAACAGGCAGGTCGTGATGGAACGACACTTTGTTTTTCTCCAAATGCAGCCATTTTTCATTAATTTCACCACACAAACGCTGCAATAAGTTCGCATAATACTCGCCGTTGATGGTATAACACCAAAGGATTACGCACCTCGCTGTAAGCGCTAGGCTACGTATCCTGGCATCGACATTAATTGTTAATTTGGCACCGGCAGTATCCTGTCGTCTGTGCCAAAGGTAATACAAAAAGGTATCACTTTTCCATCGCTTATAGTCGAGGACAGACCAGTCAATGAAGCCATACTCATATTGACCAATGATGGCTTAGGGTATGGGACTATCCGATCTTGTAGGATAGTGGAGAGTATCTTATAGGCGGTACTTAGCAATGGTATACCCCTATAGTTACTGCACAGTGTGATATTTCCCTTGTTGGAGTTATAAATGACTCGGGCTCGTTGATCCTCAATAAATAACAGTCTAGACTTAGCAGTGAATTGAAATGTTAATTTAATTTGTAAAATGAAAATTTGTCGATTGACACGGAATACACATGATAAAATTGGATCAAAAATTCAAGGCACGTTTTTCTATATCTTTTACTTGCTCTTGCGTTTGAATCAGACAGTTGATTGATTGATGGGATCAGTGCCAACTTCAAGTCCAAGAACTGTGTGAAGTTCGCATAGGCTGACGGTTGTGTTGAGTAAGACCAGCTATCAATTTGATCAATTCTGAACATCCCTTCTTATGTATGGGCCATATTATTCCACGACGCCAATCCTCCGGCATCTTCTCTTGCTCCCATACTTGCACCACTATCTCATGAATTGCGTGATGTAACGCAATTTTTTCTCAGGTACTTTTTTTGGCTGTGAAGCCTTTTTTTCAGATCTTCTGAGCTCTTTGTATTTCTCCTCGCCTACCCACGTCCTATGAGACTGCTGCATTGCCCGGTATGCAGCTTTCTTATTATCAGTCGCTAGTTTGCACTCATTATCAAACAAGTCGCTCTGATCTCTACGACTACTGCCTAAGATGGAGTTGGCAGTACTAATGGCAGTATTTTTAAGGTGTGTCCATTTCTTTTCTACGCCCAGCATTTTGGCCCCAGGACTTACTCTCCCTCCGTCGATCTCTCCGAGGGCTAGTTCTAGCGCAGACCAAAGTTGTTACTGGTATTCTCATTGCATAGGCAGCCGTGTTGATTCAAACCTGATCCGCGTATGCAAAACGTCTCCGTAAGGCAATCCGCGTTCGGAAAACTGTACCAAAAGCAAGATAGTGATCCGAGTCGACGTTGGCACCTCGGTACGTTCGCACCATCATCAGGCTCGAAGAGCGGCGGCGATCTATCAACACGTAGTCAATTTGGTTGCGAGTGGCTCCATCAGGTGATACCCAGGTGGCTTTGTGGATAGCTTTACGCGGAAATTTGGTACTTGCAACGACCAAGTTCTTTGATGCTGCCAATTTGATGACCATTGTCATTAGTGTTACCATGCAAAGTATGGGAACCTGCGTAGTGCCTGAAAACCGGCTCCCGACCTATTTTCGCATTCAAATCACCAAAAACGATTTTCGCATCGTATCTTGGGCAGGCATTGAGGGCCCGTTCGACGCTTTCGTTGAATTCTTCTTTTTCGTCGTCAGGAGACTCCTCTGTAGGTCCGTGAACGTTTATGAGCTTTATGTTCTTAAACTTGCCTCGCACGCGAAGAGTGCATAGCCTTTCGTTTATTGCATTAAAGCCGATAATGGAAAGCTTCCATTTTTGCCTGACTTGAAAGCCTAGCCCGAGCACATGGTGCTTCGCATGACAACTATAATAAATGTCATACTCGTTTGTTTGAATAACAGCACTTATTCCACCCATCTTATTTCTTGTAATGCTGTTGTGTTAGCCTTATCTTTGGCCAAGACAGCGGCTACCTGCTGTGCAGCTCGAGCTCTGTATAATGAGCCGACGTTCCATGAGACAATTCTCAAATTGTTTAGCTATTTTCGTTTCCGTGGTCGTCGTAGTGTATCCGGCCCATATCCGAGGTATGTTAAATTTTTACGTGCAAAACGATTAGCCTAGCGCCAAACCTTCTCATCCATGCATTGGTTCACTACTTAGCGGGTGCCAAAGCATCTATCAAGGGGTGTCATGTGGGGACTGCATGTCAACTTGGAGTGAACAGGGACAAGGATCGCATAGCATTTGCGACGACAGTGAAGAACGTGTGATTTAAACTGACGCTATGACAGTTAGAATCACTAAAAATTGAACCAATGCTCAACACATCAGTTCACTGCCGCGCGTACGAATTCGATTTCTAAGCTCAAGTATGCTCAACTGATGTGGAATTGTTATGTTATCGCTATGGTATACGGCTCTGATGCTTTGCTTATTCGAATTTCTTTCCGTGTTCACTATTGGGTTGTATATTGTGCGTGTATCTGTTAAAAACGCCACAATCGTTCTGGTCTTCTCCGGGTTGAAAGCAATCAGTAACTTTGCCCGATATGTTCACTTCCACCCCCCCCCCCCCCCCCCCCCCCTCACCCAGTGCAATTACGTATTTAATAATATCTATCGCCTCCATGAGGCTGACTCTAATGGGAGACACATTTGCAGCGTTTCTAACAGATAGATACACAATACACAAGAAAATAGTGAAGAACACCGAACGAAAATCGAATAAGAAAATGCACCAGAGCCGTATACCATAGCGATAACATAACAAATCCACATCAGTCGAATGTACTTGAGTTTAAAAATTGAATTCCTACACACGGTGGTGGCCTGATGGGTTGCGCTTTGGTTCAATTTTTGCTGATTCTAACTGTCATAGCGTCAGTTCGAATCATACGTTCTTCACTATCATCCCAAACGCTATACCTTCTCTGTCCTGTTTGTTGGTGGTCATATCTGATGTCGTTGTGCATCTGTTTACTGCTGCTGTTGTTTCTGTTGCTGCGGTTGTTTCTGCCATTGTTCCTTTGCTGTAGAGTTTCTTGTATTTGCATTTGCAGTTCATTGTTTTTTCTCCAGAGCTCGGCAATCCATTTGTCTCGCTCAATGTTCTTTTCTTGCGCCGGCAGCTCTTTAAATTTGTAGCCTGCTCCAGCATAATGAAATAATTAATTCTTCCTCATTCTCACCGCTTGACTTGAAGGTTCGGTTCTGGATTGGTCCTTCTTCATAGCGCCGTTTTTAATCCAGCCTGACCATAGTCCATAGCAACTTTGTTTATATAAATGTTTTATTCACAAGTTTTTACGTATTTGTTTCCGTATACTATGCGCATACACACGTTGAATGCTTGCGGTGATTATGGTAGAATTTTTGGTCCTAGAAATATTGGAATGTCACATAAGTATGGGGAAGATTTTAATGCAAAGGAAGTGTCTCAGAACTTATCCCAGATTATATCGAACACCGGAATCGGACTATAAAAAGTATTATTCAAATGAGACTTTATATAATGAAGCCTACATAAATAGGGTGGATAATTTTATGATCAAATTAATCAGAGGACATATTACGAAAGCAATAAACTCGTCCAATGACCCAATTCTTGGGGCTTATTATCCAAATACTTTGTTCTATGAGAGGGTGCGTCGCAACGGGTTTGTTCCACCGATGCGTTCCTTGATTTGGACATGAATGGCCTTATACACGATGGATCCGGAATTCCGCTGATTCATCATATAAGTAGAATTTCCGTAGACGGGCGATTGTGCTACGACCGGGAAGCCAACGCGCATCGAAGAAGAGCTCTTGTACTTCAGTATGGCTATTTCCCACAGAGACCAATATGATTATAGTTGTATTAAACAGCACCAATAGTTCTTAACAAATAAAGACCTGAATAACAATTTCGATAGAATAACTGCATCATCAGCCAGCTTACACAGACTTAGCTTTTCTAGAATTAGGGTAGTACAAGATTTAAGTGAAGTTGTTTTATGTAAAAACAAAAATAAAAAAATTTGACACAAAGTTTTTCTAATTTTTCTTTTTCATAAATATTCATAACTAAAGCCACAAACAAAGTTCTGTCGCCGAAAGGCAAACTACACGATAGTCACGTAGGACCAGTAAGTTATAATATAAGATAATTAAGCTAGAATTTAAGCATTTTTTGTCTAGCCTATAATTTAGAATCTAAGAATATAAAACGAAAATAAAAATTGTTGCAAAAATGAATTATGAAGATTTTAATGCTGCAGTTTGTGTCTCGAAGTAGCAAATTTCCCTAAAGTGCAGGGCCAAACAGAGGTCAATACGCACGAAAGCAAGAAATAGGAAACAAGCAAACACAAAAGTCAAAAGAACCAAAAAATTCAGCTTCACTAAAAGGTGTCAAATGCGAATGATTATATAATGAACATCCACTTCTTTCTTTTTTTTCTATGGCTCTCCCTCATATGGGCTAGGATGTACCCAGAGTTTTGCCGCTTAGTTAACTGCTGCTCCCTGGATCTGAAATAAACTAACGAGCCAGATGCTGTTTTATTGATATTGAAAGATTACCTTTTCCGGAGTATCTAACTCAAAGGACGTCAATTTTGAATCCATATGATTTTGAATTTTTTATGTATTTTTTTTATATTGCCATCTAAGTAGTTTGTTGTTTTATAGGGAAAGATAATCACTAGCATTTTCTTTCTCATTTGTCTCATAGTCTTCTTCAGTTTTATAGAAATTATAGAAATTTATCGCTTGATAACTATTTCCCCCGATTATAATTTTCTCCTGTTTAAGACAATTGCGTAGTGTTCATGCCCTCTCTCTTTTTTCTCCCACAATAAAAAAAAAAAGAAATAAATGAATAACATGACGGTAAGGGTTACCACAATAGATCAATATGCAAACGATTCTTTCAACTATATTTTAGCAAAGAATTTAAATTACTGATCAAATAAGGGAAGCTTCTCCGCAAGTTGCTTTCCATTCACATCCCGGCTTATTTACTTTTCAAGTTCCCTTCGTTATCAGTACAATATCTATATTGAAAAGAGTGGTAAAATTCCCATTGTCCTAGCAATTCATAAATGCCACGCTCCTAAAATATGTGTATTCAGTAGAAAACGTAGCAGAAATGCAAACAAAAATGTCCACCGGAAAAATTCATTGTGTAATTACGAACCCTAGGAATAAGCCAAGCAGATGGAGTGTGATGATACAAGCGGCGATATTGCTTCGTATCTTGGAAAGTTCGTGTATTGAAAAAACTCAGCAGAGGTTAAATTTACTTAACTTTCAAAGGACTTCCCCTAGTTAACGATGTCCACACAAGACGCTGACCAAATTCGGTCCCACTTGCAGCAACATGACAGGAATTTATCCGACATCAATGAACCATCCTTTAATAAATATATATACTCTATGGATCGTTGAAATATTACCACATTTTTTTGACCATTTTCAGAAATGATAATTATACGGTTATACATAGAGAGTGTCTCAAAAGATTTCTTTTTTCAAGACGATCATAAAATAATAACAGGTTAAATAAATTAAGATTTACATTTTATTGATGAATGATCCTTGGGAATTTATTTCATAAATATGGTTGTCTAAATGTGTTCCGTTATTTCGGTGGCACTCTTTTAAATGCAAAAGGAAATTTTCGTCCCACATCTATTCTTATCACAACCATTTCTGTTCGGATGTTTTGTTTCAATTGTTCCTGAGCGTGAGGTTTGTCATCGTGACTTTTGAACTTGTAATTCCAAATAAAAAAAAATCCATTCGCCACAAGTCGGGGCTATTGTACGTAGTGTAATGCATGTCACCTCGTTGTGGTATACATTTTGCAGGGAATGTGCTACAAACAACTGGAAATGGTACATGGGTTGTCTGAAAAGTTTCCGACATAACAAAGATACAAGACAATTTTTCTTAAAATTTGGTTTTATTTTTCTACATAGTCCCCTTGTAAATCTACACACTTTTCCCATTGATGCTCCCATCTCCCTAGCCCGACCAAATAGTACTCGGCGTTTGTCTCTGCAAGATAACTGTTCACGAAGGTGATTGCCACCTCATTTGACGAAAATCTCTGTCCTCCGACCGTAATTTTTAGATTAGGGAACAAAAAGAAGTCGCTTGGGAGTAGACCTGGTGAGTAAGGCGCATACACGTGCTGCTCAGCGGAGATAATTAATAAAAGAAAATATAGTTTCCAAATAAAGAAAGAAAAAGATCTTTTCTATTTTGTAATATTTTCTCCTAGAACGGCACAAAATAACTCGTGCGAGGCCAAGTTAAGAACATAAGCCTCATAAATGTTCACGGACCTACAGAGGAGTCCCTTGACGACGAAAAGGAAGAATACTACGAGAACGTCGAACGGACCCTCAATGCCTCCCTAAGATACGATGTGAAAATCGTTCTTGGTGATTTGAATGCAAAAATAGGTCGGGAGTCGGTTTTCAGGCACTACGCAGGTTCCCATAGTTTGCATGAGAACACTAATGGCACTGGACTACGAGTCATCGAACTGGCACCATCGCAAAACTTGGTCGTTAAAAAATGGACACGCCATAAGAATACTGTCATTAGTACTGCCAACTCCATCTTAGGCAGTAGTCGTAGAGATCGGAGCGACTGGTTTGATGATGAGTGCAAACTGGCGACTGAACGTAAGAATGCTGCATATCAGGTAATGCAGCAGTCTCATAGGACTCGGGTCCGCGAGAAGATATACAAAGAGCCCAGAAGATCTGAAAAAAGACTCTACAGACGAAAGAAAAGTGGCTGGGAAAAAAACGTTGTCTGTGAAATAGAGAAAAGTAGAGAGCGAGGTCCGCACCAGACGGCGAAGTTCTATCAAATAATCCGCAGTAGACGCGGTACACACCACGTTGCATCTACTCCAAGGATAAAGAGGGTAATCTGATCACCGATCCTGAATGCATTCTGGAGCGATGGGAAGTGCACTTCAATGAATTGCTAAATGGTCACAGAAGAATTGGAGGCTCCACCAATGAAAAATCAATACCTAATGCTGCCGTCACCATGCATTGAGGAAACATTAAAAGCCATAAGAAAGCTCAAATCAAATGAAGCCCCCGAAACTGATGGCATACCAGCTGAGTTGATCAAACAAGGAGGGACAGCGTTACATCACGCAATTCATGAGATCGTGGTGCACGTATGGGACCAAGAGGAGATGTCGGAAGATTGGCATCGTGGAATAATATGCCCCATACATAAGAAAGAAGATATCACAGTGTGCAGCAACTATAGGGGTATAACATTGCTGAGTACCGACTATAAGATACTCTCCACTATCCTACAAGATCGGATAACCCCATACGCTAAACCCATCATTGGTCAATATCAGTGTGGCTTCATCCCAGGCAAATCAGCGATTGATCAGATATTCACCCTTAGGCAGGCGATGGAAAAATGTCTGGAATTTAATATCCCATTATATCATATATTTTTTGGCTCCTCAATAGTATAGTGGTTAGTATACCCACCTGTCACGCGGGAGATTGGGGTTCGATTCCCCGTCGGGGAGCCTCTGGCGCAAGACTAATGACCTTGCCCGGAAAAAAACATTATGGAAAATTAAACAAGCCTCCGGACTTGCTAAATAAGGCCAAGACCGGCTCCCGGTTGTAGTGCCGATGATGATGATGATATCATCTATTTATAGACTTTAAGGCCACCTACGACAGCATAACCAGGGTAGAACTATATAATGTCATGAGAGAGTTCGGCATTTCACACAAATTGATATGACTTTGTAGGTTGACCATGACCAACGTAACTTGTCAAGTAAAAATAGCGGGATCGCTGTCCAAACCAGTAAACATCTTTAATGGACTCCGACAAGGAGACGGTCGGGCCTGCCTCCTCTTCAACCTGGCGTTGGACAAGGCAATCAGTGACTCTGGCGTTCCAACTAGAGGGACTACTGCCACCAAGTCCACCCAGATACTTGCCTACGCAGATGACATCGACATTGTGGGTAGTTTTTATGATGGCATCACCAAGGATGCGAGTTCGATAAAAACACCACCGACGAAAATATAAGTCACCAATTGCAAAGATAAATAAAACGCCACTGGAGGATTTTTGTTTAACAGTTTTCTTTATTAATGAGTTCCATTAATGATCACAACCGATCTGCTTTCTTAACCAGTAGTCTGCTTCTACGACGTCTCTTAACTCTAGTAAACGGAACGGATTCAAAAACGATCGCGTGATTAATCGTTGTTACGATCGGACTTAATTTGCAAAACAAAACTAGATCTCCAACATTAAAAACACAACCGCACCGCTTGATTAAGACTCCGGAAAGCATGTGTACCCGTCTGGGGGTGAACTTTGACTCTTACGTACGCACAGCTTGGTAGATAAAATCTGACTCGCCGATGCCATCCATATCCGCCAGATTCAACGGTGGTGGATTACATCGGTGTGGGGGGATTCTATATGTGTCCGTATAGGACAAGTACGATGCCCTTCAGCCTGCATATCGGCAACGACGAAAATGCACCTGAATCAACAACGCACGATCATGGGGGGCTGCGGCGATGTACCCATACATCGTTGATGATGTATGCCAGGGATCGAAATAGATTTTTGTTTCAAAGTAAATAAAAACGCTATTTCACAGGTCAAATGGTGGCATGCATAATGTACATGATGTGCCTTTGTTACAAAGGGGACGTCATTGGATTTGCTTGAGATTCCGGGGACAAGCTGAGCCGATAAGAGATGAACTGGTTCATGAAATATGAACCAGCAAAGTTCAGAATATATGTATGCCGTCGGGTAGGTTTTCTTTTGGGTATGGAAAATGCTGCTGGGAGCTTACGCGGCCCAAAATTGCAGGTAAGTACCATGGCTTTGTATGGGAAGAGGAAGGCGGTTAATTTAAAGAGGATGAGTGGTTCTTTGGGAATGCCTTAAAGAACCGCCACAACATCATCGGTAGATCCAATTCGGCTGTGCAGAATTCCTTCACCCAGATCGAGGAGGCGGCACAAAAACGGGGACTGCACATTAATGAGGTGAAAACTAAGGTCATGGTGGCAACTTCTGCGAAGAGAAGACCTAACGTTGGGTAGTGATAGACTTTCCCATTCAAACGCCATGTGTCTCATCTTTAAAATCAGACTCAGCTCCAATCGAGTGGTAAGAGATGTCCTACCTAGTACAAAAATGCGCGTTTGTCGATTTAGTTGTAGGATTTGAGGTTATCGAGCTGTTATATAAGCCGCTCGTTTTTTGGCTTTCCAATCCTACCGACTGCGGACGTTACATGGAAAATATAGCACAGAAAATTCACTTCACAAACCCGATTTACCTTCTTTTTAAATCTGACTTTATAACATCGATGTCTTGCATTCGACTTTTATAAAATCTATTTTATCTCACCAACTTTTTTATAATTATTATCTCACCAACTTTTTTATAAACGTTTTTCACAACACATATTACTGTTTGCATATTTTTTATTAAAAGTCACACACTGACACGTTTTATGACCCGTTTAAATAAATGCGAATGTAAACTAAATACCCTTTAATATGCGTGCATCGCATTCTTTGTTTACCCTTAATTTTCGAGTGAATGTTTACAAGCGATTCCTAATTCATCCCCCGCACTTGTGTACTACGTTGAGATGATTTCAAACAGCTTGATTGAAAAGATATTTTTTTAAACCTTACTAGCATCGTTTGCTTATTTTATGGGTGGCACTAACGTTTATTTTGATGTTGGTATCAGAATTGTGTTTGCACTTTATGCATTTTACCATTCTTGCGGTCTACCCATGAATAATTACATATAGTATGATATATAGTATGATGTTCAACTACAAATAAACCTACACTGCAGGATTCTCGTTAACTGATTTCAGTTATTGAGGGGTGTGCTCCCAAAGGGAAGAATAACGCCATTAAGTATCATTATCCTCTAACCTTGTCTTCTATCATCGAAAAAACTACGAAAACACTTCGTTTCAAACATCTATAGTAGTCTTGGCCTTTAAAAATAATTGCATAAGTTATTTATAAGGTGGTCCATCGTGGAAGCATCTTAAAAGAATCAGAAAATCCTCAAACGTAAACTGATTAACGTTCCTGCTAATATTTATCATTTAATTTCGCACAGGGGAATTCTCAGTTGGTACTCTTAAAAACCCTTCACTTTGTCGACCCACTGATATGCACACAGTTAGCCGATAAATTATATTTAGGGTCTAAGTACAAAACTGTTAATTATCTTCCAGCTTAAAGGGCCACCTGTTAAGGATTTTCTCCTTTATCAGGAAATCTTGTAGGACTCTGTTATCTAAAATCTATTTAACAAAAATGCCAACGGTTGACCGAATACACTCGAAAGAGCTTTTGGTGTTGTGACGTAAAACGCAGTTACAGCTCTAAATTGCGATTGAGCATATCAATTATTAAAGGACGACGATACGTCTCCCCAACAATCCAAAAGTCCTTTTCGTGCATTTATTTTTATTGTCGTCCCTCGTACAGGAAAACTGGTACATTCATTATATATGCGTGTGCTACTCAATAAAGCAATGTCTCCCCTTACAAAACAGGGATAACGACGTTCACGTAATTCAATGTGAACAAATATTCCAGTCAATTAAAAAAAGAGACATTTGGAGATGTACTCGTAACTGATATTCTCTTACATCCCGACTAAAGTCTTCAAAATATCTGTGACCTCCCTCTACAACTCTCTCATGCCATTAGTCTTAACGTCTATGAAATGAACGCAATACAAGTAAGTGGATAGTAGATACAATACCATCTCGGCGTAATCTAATCAATCAATGGAAAAGGAGTACCTCGCAGGTCCTTCTTGGCAACCTGCCCTATTTCATAAACTGAAACCGTTTATAAGTATATCGGCAGTGGTCGAGATGACTTTAACGAGTGTGCAGTGGCTTAGTGCAGAAAGAGCAAGCATAATTTTTTCAATTTTTCCTCACATCGTCCTGTCGGAAGGGTGACAATAAATTCAGTTAAAAGGTAATCATAAAACCTCAGTTTATTTCCTTTTCCCTGGAATGGCTGAGCTTGATCTCCCATCAGGGTGATTCAGAAGCGCAATCCCCGACAACTATTGTTGCTAGGAATCCCTCAAGGATGAAGGATAGCTTATTTATTAAATATGGAATTGTGTGAATTGTAAAAGGAGGTGATTGGCACTAGACTACGTGTTTATTCACACCTGAATGTAGATTCGAATTCCATCGATCTTTAGTGGCAATCTTGTGTAGATTCACCTGCCAGCCATAAAGAGTAAACGATTGTCTTTGACTCAATGAGGCATGTGGCTGTCTAGAGGTTATTTATTTACGGGCGGGATATTAAGTTGAAGGATCATTTTGAATAAGTTATGGAGAAGATCCAAAAGGACAATAAAATATAGAAGAGAATCTTTTATTTAAACTGCATCTGGAGGGAATTTAGTGCCTATAAATAAGGAGGGTTATGTACCACTTGTGCACTTTGAATGTCACAAAATTCTATTGGGCGAGTATTACGGGAAAAGGATCACACGTGTTTCGTGTGAGAGTACTTTTGATGCACTATTCGCCCACAAGATTGCTCCTGGTTGTCGGACCTGTTTGCAAGTAAATGTATTTTACAACAGAATTATTTCTCTTTTGGCTATCAACATAATGGAAAAATTGAGCAGTATGGAAGATTAAAATTGGAAGTACGAATACACATACGAGTGATAAGGTAGTTAGACAATTCTTTAAAAACTGGTAGTACGAGTGTATATCAAAAAAGTGAAAAACGTGATTCGAACCCACACTATGCAACTCTCGATATTCAAACTACGGGATTGCTATGTTATCTTCTACAGAGCTCTATTGAAAACGGCCGCGTTTAGATGCTTCGAAAGTAATGCTTTTGATGTTAAAGATGACGAACGCTCAGGCCCACCGAAAAAGTTTGTGGGCGGATAATTGGAGGAATTGACAATGATATGACGTTGAACTTTAGAAGTTGATCACATAACAAGTTCAAATCGTTTATAAGTGTTGGGAATGATTCCTGAATGCAGTACAAGTCGGAACCAACAAGAACTTATTCAAGGCCCTAGTTTACAGAGTGGCCTAACTTGAAAAACAGTCATTAAAACAATACTTTTTTTTTCTATTCACATAAAAACCAATTAAACCGATATAAGAAAATTTGTTTACATCGCTCTTCGAATACTTTATTGCGCAGGTGGTTGCTTTGATTTTCAATGGCGTAATATGTGTGTTCTGTATTTAATATCATATTGACTGATACGGTGGCTATTCTGTGGCGAAGGTTAGTAGTTATGATAATATCCCACCCTGTTACGTCTTGAGTTATATTTAAAGACTACTTTATTAGAATTCATAAATTACATCAAGTAGGCCAACTTAATTTTTTTCAATGTCATTGAGTGGATAACTAACGCATGAGATGCTTTTATGCCACGACAAAGACAACCCGCAGGGGCAATCAGAGCAGTGTATTGGCGGAACCCAGAGATCGCCCATCTGCGATCGGAATGCAACAGGTTAAGACGCTGCAACAGGGAGCAAGAAACCGTAACACTTATCACAGTTACACACGGAGCTCGTCAACAAACACACGGAGTTGAGGAATGTGATCCGCAAGAGTAAATATCACGCGTTCTGCTCCCCAAGGCCTGAATTAAACAACCCATGGGGAGCGTCTACAGGATAGTCAAGAAAAGACTACACAGCAACAGTAGTCAAATGCAAAAGAGTAAAAGTGAGATGGGCAAAATGGTTCTGTCCTTTTCCCACAGTGTGATGAGGTATTGAGAGCACAAGACGAATGGAACATCACTGAAAGAGAAATACATCCCGTGGCCACCAAAGAGGTGCTGCAAGAGTTTTCACACGAAACAAGACCACGGAACTGGATGGAATTCCTAACGCTGCGATGACGACTGTTTTAACAAAAAAGCCGGGGGTCTTCAGTTGTATCTTTATGGCCTGCCTTCAAACAGGACTCTTTCCTTAACGATAGAAAAGCAGGGTTTTGTGCTTATACCAAAACGAGTCAGGAATACAGAAGCCCCGTCGCTCTACCATCATCATCATCATCATCATCATCATCGGCACTACAACCGGAAGTCCTGAGACTTGTGGCGATTCCGCCAGATCCCACGGCTCGCCTTCCTGAAAAAACCCCCATAACCATAACCCGGGTCTGCACCAGCTTTCGCTAATGCAATTCGCATTAGCATCTTAGATGCTTCACGCATCAAACAGACCCAATTATTTTAACCCTAAAATCCCTATAAAGAAAACTTACCTTCATGCATCCCTTCGCATACAATTTTTCATAAGATTTCTTTGTTTGCTTATTTGGTATTCTGAACCAATTCGGTACCAGACAAATACCATAAATATCGCGCCGTCTATTTTTCCAGCCGCGTCATATACCATTCATATACATTGCCTGGCAACCTTTTTTGTTTGTCTTACCAACAAACAACCCAAGCAGCTGCATATAATTAGCGCGATAGACGCTGAAACCAAATTCTCCAGCATTTCCTAATGCAAATATGAACCCGGTTTCTATTGCAGCCTGAGATGCCATAAACATCCAATTTGCTTTTAGCACCTTTTTCTCCTAACGTCGAAAATAGCGACGAGGCATCGTGTAAACAATGACCCGCATTACCAGCGGCGCATGTGGTCATTTTCCCTATTGTCCTTGTTTTCGAACACATGCAACAACGTTGAATCTGTTCGATCGCGCACATATACCACTGCGCCACTAGTTACACCCTTAAGAGAAACGTTTTTCTCTCTCTTCCTTTTTCTTCCTTAGCGAAATCATCTCTGCATGAGATGACGATCGCTGAGTCTTATTCCATCCTCCGACCACGCTGGTCGCACGATGAAACTCCCGCTCTCCGCGTCACCAGCGGAGAAGCGTAAACGGTAACACGCGAGTATATACCCGGAGTCGTGTGTGTTTTATTTTTCAACTCTAGGAAGTTGTAGTTTATTTTTTTCCACGTAAATTTATCCGTGAATCTATGAAATAACGTAAATTTATTGATCCCCAAATTGTTTATTATCGAAAACATATAGTGCAGCAAAAATCGGTATACAATAGTTTCTTTACTAATATCCTTAAGTTCATACGAAGTGCTCAAGTATTTTTGTGGAACCGAATACATCCAATAAAATGAAAGAACATTAACTTTTCCTCCAGTGTTTTTGTGTGGCGTGGGTTTTGTTTTGTTTCGTTCCTTCGGTTCGGTGATTTGCGCGGCGAACAATACAGGATGGAGGAGGAAGTGAACCGTGTACCCATGCTGGTACGTTATTTCCTCCCCACATTGGTGACTCCGAGTCGGAGCAATCGCGCCTTCGGAACTACAAGTGACACCCAGTGGGCAATTGTGGCGGCAATTGCCGAAAAATAATCGATGGGCAAATCATCGCCCCAACGCAGCCAACAACACCAGGCAACACGACATCACCAGAACGAAAACCGATCACATACAAAATAATAGCAAGGACTAACGGAGAGGCGAAGAACATGAATGGCACTACCGGATATTCCATCGGATTGTTTTACGGTGCTTCTGACAAAGGTAATTTACCGAAAGGGTTAAGCCGATTCTCCGGTATCATCTATCTCGGTTAATAACGCTAACGTGATCGATGAGCATTAGGCAAGCCACTGGCCGATTCTGGGGACACAACTTTACGTAGCTGGATGGCAAGCAACGAGATAAGAAAAACACGTAAAGTACAAAAGCTAGTAGGTGTTTTAATCTTAAACCCAAATAAAAGTGTGATTTTTTGTTTCTAGTTTTTTTTGTTTTTTCCCCCAAAACATAAATAAATTTGTGATGTGTATAAACATGTAAACACGAAAAGAGTAACATTTCATTTTGTCCTTTCTCATAAAATACAATATACAAATGGGTTAATTTAATAAAAGCGATGAAAACGAAAACACAAACACAAACCCTATATTTTTAATAAAAATAAAAATTTCTTACATCTTAAATGCTCAATATCTTAAGGACATTTTATTATAAGAAGACGGTGGTGCAACGATTTTGTTTACGTACTTACCTACTGATATTGCTCGCAAAATGCGACATTATTTGGGGTTTATGTGTTTTTTGTAATGGTTTTATGTAACAAATATTACATTTCATTTTAACACAAGCAAATTATTTAATTTACAATAGTATACTCAATCATTTAATTGTGAGACAACAAATGTAAACATTATCGAATGTCTTGCACAAGCATATAATTAAAAAAATATATATACAGTACCTTGTAATAAGAAATCTTATATAGTTATTATATTAACATTGTTATCCAATCTTTTTATATCAGCCACAGTACTACACTTTAAAACCGTTTCAAATCAAAATTTACCAGGGATACAATCGTATTTTAGAATAAATACAAAAGTAGAAACATTTAATATGGCACATAAACTTATATATCATTGTACAATAAACCAAATGAAAATTATTTCACTAGCCGTTAGAAAAGCTTACACATTTGCCAAATCTTTAATTAACAAAATACCGTATGTCCTAAGTGTTGTGTATAAAATATACCTCCAAACCAATCGTTGCTCATTGTAGACAAATCTTAGTTGTCGAAGCACCCTTATAATAAGTATTAAAAAATTTTTTCCTAGGAAAAATCCAATTCAGATCTTGAAACATTTTGTTAGTAATTGAAATTCACAATTCATGTATAAAGGAGATCGACATTTATATAGATGGATGTATATCCGGAGATATATCCATTTGTATGAGTGCGTTTCTTTTGTAAACTTTCAAAATTTATAAATTAACATGAACAATTTGAAATTTCCAAAATGCATGATGATCAATGACTAAAAAATAATATTAAATACGGAAATAGTGTATAATTTTTTTTTTTTTCATTGCACTTCACTGTGTCGTACTGACAAAGTTAAACCAAAACGAAATATTAATTTCAGGTACTAAAAATAGTCACAGATCGATAAATAATTTTAAGATTTTCTGTGTATCTTCAAACAAAATATGAATTGTTGTAACGTTAATCAATTCTTTCCTATTAACGAAAAATACAAATGCATATACAATTTTTCCGTTTTGTTAAATGTTTTAAGTCTCTTGTAAACAGGTTTAACAAATTACTAATTGTAATCGTAACAAATCGTTAATACAAATTTTTAATATACACCACATTAACCTTAAAATATTTCTGTGGGCTTAAAACTAAATAACTTTCAAATATAAGATTGACGTAAAAAAAAAAAAAAAATCAAGAAGAAGGATGATAAATAATGAAAAAGAAACAACTTAAAATAACAACTTCTTAATGCAATATGCTTCAACAATATAAAATACGATCAATATCAGGATACTAAATTTAAAACGACATTAGTAAAAAAATTACCTATTGTACACCCCTTCTGGGTACAGATCACCACACGACTCCACACGACGCCGCGTACTACTTTTCTCGACTCTTTTTCGACTTCACATGACTTCACGTCGCCAACATTCAACTCTCTCGACTCCATTCATTCCTTCACAACCAACATCTCTTTTAACAGCTCGTCTCTTACATCGGGACACAATGCCCCTTAAGTACTCGACCCCACCCAACCTGACTTGACCCCACATCGGCTCAATTGAACTTCTTTAACCGGCTCCTCATCACACCCTTCGGACTCTTCGAGTTCAAAGTGATGACCTTTGGCCTTCTTTAAATACTGACAAAACTCGCCTCTATCCACCCTTTTAAGGCTCCTTTTCTAAATATTGGCGCACACGCTCGCCATTACTCAACACCCATTTTTTGCAAACCGGCCCCTTAGCTAACAACAGCTACTACGCGTAGCATATAATCAATAGGACGCCCGGTTTTGTCTCGCGTGAAACACCTCACCCTTTTCTGTCTCTTTTCTGCATTTTGGCGCTCATGCTCGCCAACCATAGCCTTTATGCAACCCTCCTTGACCTTCCACCCGATTTCAGCAAGCCAGCTTCTCTCGTAACACAGCTACTACGCGTAGCAGCATCCAGTAGGACACCTGGTTTTGCCCCTTTATTTAAATTTCAGGACATTCGTCCTTAGATCTCCTACGTCTCCCAAATGTCTCAGCAACACCGGTCCACAAATCAAACCGATACCACCGGGCTGAGACAACATACCTGGTTCCCCAATCTTTAGCCACCATGGCTCCCCTTTAGCGGCAACTAAATGCTATACACGCCCCTCTACGCCGCCTCAAATACCTAGGTGCATAATACTTCGGAGAGTGCAGCAGTTACTCTAGGCCGCCTTGTGGTTAGACACAACCAACCATACCCCAGGAGCCCCGTAATCTAAGTCGCCCAACTTAAACGAGCGCGATTGGCCGGCCCTCCCAACAAAGCGCCGCTTGGTCGAGGTTGCGGTCGCCGTTTATCAAGCTCCGGGGTCGACACCGGAGCCGATATATCGGACCTCCCTCGATCGGTAAGCCGCGCAACTGGAGCGCCCGCCCCCTTTTTACCAGTCACAGCGGCAAACAATTTGCCATACAAACGTATGGACAAAAGACACCCGCTCTGGACTTGGTCCCTTTCCATTCCGCACACGGCATCCCGTCACTGCGGATGGGAATTACCCTGGGATAAATCCCCCTCCATCTCGCACACACTATTCCGTCACTGCGGATGTGAGCGGATTTCCGATAGGTTCCGACCTATTCGGGCGATAAGCCTGTTGGTCCACGAGACCCATAACAGGCCGATGGACCACGCCGCACACAAGCGGTAACAACTGTGTCCATCTTATCGATAAAGGCCCAAACAATAACCAGGAACTGGTCACCACGACAGTCCCTTAACATTACCACAGCGCATTTCCGAAGCAATCTCCCTATCATCACAGCACCCACCATCGAGCATTCCCTCGCCCCTACCTTTTTTTTCGTGACTACGTCACTGGGAGGGGAGTACTGTGGCGATTCCGCCAGATCCCACGGCTCGCCTTCCTGAAAAAACCCCCATAACCATAACCCGGGTCTGCACCAGCTTTCGCATTAGCATCTTAGATGCTTCACGCATCAAACAGACCCAATTATTTTAACCCTAAAATCCCTATAAAGAAAACTTACCTTCATGCATCCCTTCGCATACAATTTTTCATAAGATTTCTTTGTTTGCTTATTTGGTATTCTGAACCAATTCGGTACCAGACAAATACCATAAATATCGCGCCGTCTATTTTTCCAGCCGCGTCATATACCATTCATATACATTGCCTGGCAACCTTTTTTGTTTGTCTTACCAACAAACAACCCAAGCAGCTGCATATAATTAGCGCGATAGACGCTGAAACCAAATTCTCCAGCATTTCCTAATGCAAATATGAACCCGGTTTCTATTGCAGCCTGAGATGCCATAAACATCCAATTTGCTTTTAGCACCTTTTTCTCCTAACGTCGAAAATAGCGACGAGGCATCGTGTAAACAATGACCCGCATTACCAGCGGCGCATGTGGTCATTTTCCCTATTGTCCTTGTTTTCGAACACATGCAACAACGTTGAATCTGTTCGATCGCGCACATATACCACTGCGCCACTAGTTACACCCTTAAGAGAAACGTTTTTCTCTCTCTTCCTTTTTCTTCCTTAGCGAAATCATCTCTGCATGAGATGACGATCGCTGAGTCTTATTCCATCCTCCGACCACGCTGGTCGCACGATGAAACTCCCGCTCTCCGCGTCACCAGCGGAGAAGCGTAAACGGTAACACGCGAGTATATACCCGGAGTCGTGTGTGTTTTATTTTTCAACTCTAGGAAGTTGTAGTTTATTTTTTTCCACGTAAATTTATCCGTGAATCTATGAAATAACGTAAATTTATTGATCCCCAAATTGTTTATTATCGAAAACATATAGTGCAGCAAAAATCGGTATACAATAGTTTCTTTACTAATATCCTTAAGTTCATACGAAGTGCTCAAGTATTTTTGTGGAACCGAATACATCCAATAAAATGAAAGAACATTAACTTTTCCTCCAGTGTTTTTGTGTGGCGTAGGTTTTGTTTTGTTTCGTTCCTTCGGTTCGGTGATTTGCGCGGCGAACAATACAGGATGGAGGAGGAAGTGAACCGTGTACCCATGCTGGTACGTTATTTCCTCCCCACAGACTTGTTAAATTTTCCATAATGATTTGTTTTTTTCCGGGCAAGGTCATTAGTCTTGCGCCAGAGGCTCACCGACGGGGAATCGAACCCCGGTCTCCTGCGTGACAGGCGGGTATACTAACCACTATACTATCGAAGAGCCTTGAAGGGACATCGGGGCTCTCTAAATGGCAGTATGGGTTCCGGAAAGGTAGATCAAAGGGTAGGGCACTATCTGGGGTATGCAATATCGCTCCCAATGAGATAGCTGGAGCACGATAGTTAGGAGTCACGAAAAATAACGCGCCATGGTGACACTAGACGTTAAAAATACATTAACTCGATGAAATTTGTGAAATTCTAAGCAAGCAAACGGATCTCCACACACGCGTCCGAACGAAGTACAAAGTTATCTATCTGTGCGTTCACAAGCAAACAAACGCATCACCACAAACGCGGCTTAGGACTGCGGAAAGTGCAGATGTACTCGCGAGTTAGATGTAGTGCGGGAAAACTCTCCACCCTTTCCATTTCTTGTATCAATTTTCCTCTCTTTGACACCTTTAATTGCCTCTCTTAGGATTCGATACTCTCGATTGATTTATGGTCTATGGGAAGTTTTTGATGTATGAGCAGCCTAATATTCGTCATAGAAGGGATGTGACCTGGATTTCGGCATGGGACTACTGGGGTACCAACTACAAGGACATAACTCCTGTAGTGGTTGCTTTCGCTTATTTTGGTCCTAACTTGCATCCTACCCCGAGGTATTGGTTTTCTATATGAGTCCATTTCAATGGAACGATTTTCGCGTCGATCTGTGTAACATTCCCCGGCAAAGATGCAATTTCTCCTCTGTGTCTGGCCATGTTTCTAGCCAAAAAGCAATTACCCTAGCACTTAGCGAAACTTAGGTAATAACTAATATATATTTCAGATATTTCCAATTTCAATCTACTTGGATATAACTTGGGACCTCTCTTCTTTCCACATCGTGATCTAGCCACATATATAAGAAGTGACATTGCCTATCAGCTTCTGTCACAATATGGAGTCTGCTCCAATCTGGAATTTAATTTCTCGTGGTTAAAACTTCACGTTCGTAAGCATATTATACATTAATGGTCTCTTCACAGAAACCCAAACTTGGATAGAAACACATCCTTTAACGAATTTGATGCTCTATCTGATTCTATCAATCGAATCTGGACCCTATATCCGCACACTGAGAGCGTTATTGTGGGTGATCTTAATGTGAATAACTCTCACTTTACCACACCGGACACACAACATCTGAGCTCAGTATGTACAGCTCGTTGGTTATTTAAATAGTTTAACTCCAGTTTCCAATGAACCAACAAGGGTACCAGACATAGATGGTCATTCCGCAACACAGTGGATCTGTTGAAATTTCCTCGCCCATAGGCATTTCAGAACACTGTGTCCTGTGCTTTTACATAAAATTAAAAATTAAAAAAAAAAAAAAAAAAAAGTAGGTAAGTTAAGTAAGTTACATTTTAAGAGAAAAAAAAAGCAAAAAAAATTGACAAAGTTTTTCAAATTTTTCTTTGTCTTACAAAAAATTATAAGTACTGCTACAAAGTTCTGTCGCCGAAAGGCAAATTATACAAATGTTAAGTAATGTTTAGCTTAGAGCGTCTGCGAAGGACCAGTAAGTTATTATATAAGATAATTAAGCTAGAATTTAAGCATTTTTTGTCTAGCCTTTAATTTAGAAACTAAGAATATTTAAAAGAGAATAAAAAATGTTTTAAAAATGAAAAATGAAATGACACTGTGTCCTGTCAGCTAAATTTGCCAACTGAAAAGATCTGAACGGCTTTTCGGGAAGATAAATTGGTCATTATTTTTCCTCAATAACGATGTTAACTTCATGGCGGACACATTGACAGACACGATTCCGCTTGGCATGCGAACCTTTATTCGACACAGAGTAAAAAGGAGAAATATGTGGTTCGATTCCGGATGTAGAGAAGGTATTAAGGGTAAAAAGTTGAGCTTCTGGGTGTATTTACTATTATACTATTTATTGGGCTGTAGGAACCCGGAATTTCATGACCTCACCGACTCGACACCGCCCCCGTTCTCTGTCCTGTGCACTCTCCTTCCACGCTTGACCAGCCGATCCGATCTCCTCAAGGTCTAACCTAACATTGTCCTCCCATCTCCGCCGCACAGGTCCTGCCGGTCTCTTTCCCGTTGGTCTACTTCACGCCACATGTCCGGCCCATCTTAATCCTCGTGAACTGATTACTCTCACTGTTGTAGGTTTGCGATATAGCTCTTCCAATTCCTGGTTGTGGAGAGTCCTCCATTGTCCTGCCTCCTCGTCATATTTACCGCCAAAAATACCCCTTAGAACTTTATTCTCGAATACCCGGAATTTGTTTTCTTCCCGTTTTCTGAGAGCCGGAATGCAGTCTTTTGTTAAATTCGACATTTCATTATTGGCCGTCAGTATCGTTCCCCGATTTTTAAATTCTTTAACTTTTTCAAATATCTTGCCTCTGACGGTTATATGTGTTCCCTGAGGTCGACCTGATCTCGCCGTAATCATGTATTTTATTTTGTCTTCATTTATTTCTAGGCCCACCTCTTCTCCGCTTGCATGATGATTTCACAGTTTTTACTTACAGTTGTGTTGTATAAATCAAATGATACTGAGGACAACCGGAATAGATTCAAGAGATATATAAATATAAATGACTGCAATGCGTATATTTAACGCACATAATTCTTGCATGACCAGGGACAAGGAATACTACATTCTCCCAAAGGTAGTAGAAACTTTTGGCCATTCCTTCGCTCATAGTCATTGACAGACTAGTCACCAGTGCAATAGAGAAGGCGAATCTACTTGCTGCACATTTTCCAGACAACTCAACGCTGCCTGATACCACCGCAACTTGAGCATAACCAGCCATGAGTCAGATTCACTTCCGAACGCGTACTACTGTCGGCGCACTCAAGGAACTGAACGCAAACAACTCTTCTGGTCCGTATGGCATTCTTCCAATTGTCTTGAAGAGATGTTCCTCTTCACACCCTAAACCACTGTGAAACTCTTTTATTTGTTTTATTCTGTATGTATATATAATTGAGTATCGAGCTGTCATTAAATTTTTGTTTTTGAAAGGCAATACGCCTGCGCAAATCAAAGATGAGTTGGACTCTGTTTATGGGGACTCTGCACCATCATTTACCACAGTGAAATTTTGGGCAGCTGGATTTAAACGTGGCCGTGAGAGCTTGGGAGGCGATGAACGTTCGGGACACCCAAAAAACTGCAACAACTGACGATAACATCACTAAAGTTCACCAAATGGTGCTAGACGACCGCCGAAACTATGAAAATGCCCAAAGAACGTGTTTGTCACATATTAAATGAAGATTAAGGCATGAGAAAGCTGTCCGCGCGTTGGGTGCCGCGTTTGCTCATGTTAGACCAAAAACGTATTCGAATGAATATTTCCAACGCTCTGTTGGCGCAGTTTAGGCCCAATAAATCCGAGCCTTGGCACCGAGAATTACTATCGATGTAACTTGGATACACCTGTAGTGCTCCAAGAAGCCCTACCATTTCCTCCCACATTAGATTTTCCTCCCACCTATAAGAAAATCCATTTGATGTTCCAAACATAACATTGTCAAACCAAATCGAACTAAACGTTCAAATTCTCATTTATTGAATTCAAATTCATTTATTCAATTTAATGCATTTGTTCGATTCAATTTCATAAAATCAAACAGCATAATGCATTATTTCCCCATGTATGCTAAAAGCAATTAGCACCTAAAAAACCTACAAGATCCAAAACCTAAATGTGCATGTGTCCAAACAAAGGCATATCTATTCGATACGCCGACAGACAATTCTAGCAATCATAAACATAATATTCTCACATACCAGATGTTTTATGATTAGATAATAGACACGGATTCCCAGATCCTAAACTAACAACCAATTTCCACGGATCTTGTGACCAGATGGCTAACATAAACAAAAACCCCAAGAAAGGATCAAACGATAAGTGGTGATGCGTTTTGACCTTCGAAAGAAGATAAAGAAATGAGGATTTGAATTCTCGAAATGAGCAGAAATTTTGGATTCACAGAGTTGGAAAGGTGAGTTGAAGAGTCGCGGTTAACCGGAGAAGGCATCGTCCTTAAAAACGCATTTTCAGTTAGTATTAAGCGGAGAAGTTATCGCTTTTAAAATATAATTTAGTGTACAAATAGGAACCTATTTAAGAGTGTAATAAGTGAAAATCGAAATAAAGAGTGAAATACAAATTAAGTTCAGGTACTAAGGAACATCAACTGTTTTACTTTTAAACTTCCTTCGAGTAGCAACACTGGTCACGTTGGTCATCGGTGGTACCGTCTTTCTCCGGTTGTGTTTAGTGAACGCGTTGGTGAAGTAAACCTGTGACGGCACATTAATAAAACCCACAGGACCAACAAACCATCCGGAATCCACACGGTATTCCGTCGTTCGTTTCTCTTCCTCGTTGATCGAGAAGCACGGAAGCGAACCGAACTACACTACACCATTATATGCCCGAAACAAAAATACAGACAAAACAGTGGACTGTAAAGGGGGAATCGGCTCCAAAAAAGGCAAAACCTATTTTTTTCGTAGGGAAAGTGATGGCGACTGTTTCTTGGGATAGTCATGGAGTTATCTTAAGCGTATATCTTCAAAAAGGAAAAACCTTTACAGGATCATACTACGCATCATTACTTAGGCAGAAATTGCGGAAAAACGGCCACATTTGCAGACAAATAAATTCCTGTTTTACCAATACAACGCGCCGTCTCACACCTCAGCGGTTGCCATGGCGAAAATCCACGAATTACGGTTTGAACTGCTTGACTATCCGCCTCACTCACCATATTTAGCCCCAAGCGACTTCTTTTTGTTCCCTAATCTAAAAATTGCGCTCGGAGGATAGAGATTTTCGAGAAATGAGGAGGCAATCGCGGCCGTGAAGAGTTATTTTGCAGAGAAAAACGCCGAGTACCATTTGAACGCGTTAGAGAGATGGGAGCATCGATGGGAGAAGTGTGTAGAGTTACAAAGAGACTATGTAGGAAAATAAAAATAAATTTTAAGAAAACATGTCCTGTATCTATGTTAGGCGCACCCTCGTATATCCGAAATGGCGATCGAATTCGATGAAATGAAGCATGTTTTTAATGCAACTAACTTCAGAGCCGAGTTTCTACTGGCACATCTATTAGACTGTGATATTTCAGCCATTCTAAATTAAAGTCTGTAGAGATAATTAAAGCTGGAAATAAAGAAACAAAAACCCTAAAGGTGAATTTAGGCCTTTGGTTTTTGCAATGATTTTGAGAATTTAGTCGCCGTTTGGGGCAAGTCTGCTGAATGTGTGTACAGTATGTACTGTTTTTGTTTTATATCACAAAAACTTAACATTTATTGTTATAGAATTGTCAAGAGGCTCAGTTCGTGGAATTGTTTCTGCATAAGTAGGAGATATATTCCCACGAGCGATTTTTGACAGTGTTCCGCTTTAAAGTTATTTTAGTTTCACAAAATTATATATAATCAAAGAGATTTAAAGACAGACGTATTGCCCGATTCCAACATTTAAAGGGTTTTTCAAAAGGGATATAACAATTTTGTATTTTAAGACGAATGTACCCTTAAACTTTTTTCAGGATCCGTCAATGTCAAACCTTTGTTAAGATTTGTATTTTTATCGTGGTGGAGATCACGAACAAACAACGTGTGGCAACTATTAAAATTCTGAGTCGGGGGTGGGAACTTTAAGAGCGTTTATTTCTTATTTCAGTCGTAGTAGTCGTACCACCAGACAGGCTGTGCGTGGTATGATGGATACATACATAGTAAATTTGAGTCAATATATTCACTATTCCTGCGCCAACGTGATTATTTGAAACGCCGAAACTTCTCCGACAAAATTGTCATACCCCTATTGAAAACCCCGATACATCTTTATATACCATAGAACCAAAAAGCCACTACATATTCCTAAAAGGCTCAAGTCATTGTATTACATGTAATCGATAGTCCACCTTACTTCAAACAATTCAAATATATGTCATTCGAATCTCACTACTCTGCAAGTCCCACTCTTATTAAACTTTCTAAATACTTTACGACCAACAGCCAATTCTCTCTTACCAACAGAAAACACAGACAACATTCGTATATTAAATTAACACAGCAGGTCGTTCGAAAAATGTTTGTGCCCCATAAATTGGAGTAATTTCAATTATAATCCAAACATGATATTAAAAAAAATCTAGTTTAGAAAGTCACAGCATCTTTTTTATATGGCTTCACAACATAAAAAGGATATGTCACCCACAATCTGTTTTGAGTCAAAGAACAGAAGTAACCGATACTCGATTGTGCCGTTAATTTAATTTATTCATCGTAAGTTGATCCTAATTGCATCCTACCAGATTTCGCAGTAAGTGATAGGTGATAAGGGTACAAAGGCCTCGCCCTCCTTGTATCATAAATTGAGATTTCATCCTAATAACAATTGTTGCTTTCTATTCATTATTGGGAACAAAAGTCAAAATTTGATAAAATGATTTGAAATTTCACGACTGGAAAATTAAATTCAGTTTCCGCTTTTGATTGTGATTGATATCTAAATGGGATATTATACCTTTTATATTCGGCACTTAATGTGCATATGGTGGAAATTTTGCCAAAAAATCAGGTTAAATAGCAACAGACTTTCTGGTAATATATAACAAACATTATTTTTGTATACTCTGGAAAAAAATTAATTTGTAAATGACATACGTCGGCCAACGTTATATATCGTATTAGTCGAATAGATCCTCTTGACAATTTTACAGGCGAGTTCCTCTGATGCGTCAAACTTTGTGTGTTAAATAAATTACGAGGACAGTTTGATAAGTCACTGTCTTTAGAATTTCCCGTACAGTAACTTTAAATGACTGCTCCCGTCAAGTACCATCTATAAATAGACTACTGTCAACGTTCGAGCATTTTATTTTAAATGTTGAGTTAGAAAATACGTTTAGAAACACCAATTACATACAGTGTCAGAAGTTTGGACTTGTCTCTATCTAACACTTTATTGGACTTCTCGTCGCCGTTTGTCTTAAATATGTATTTGAAAAATGCGACTAGCTTATTGTTTGACTGTTTATTATATCCTCCTAGACGGGTGAACTTAGTCTAATCTAATTTAAAGCAAATTTTAATAGTGTCATTTGATTCCGCTTGGTACGTTTGGTGTGAATTATCACTTCATTCATAACGAGCTGGCTCCGGGTGTAATATCAAGTGTTGCCATTTGCAAAAATGTATAGCCCACCATATATAAATATCCATTAAGATGTATTACACCTTGTGGGGTACGTTGGGTGGATGTACCAACATATGACACTTGTTCACTCAACTTCCCACTACTCCGAGTACCGTCGACAATCGTCCACACAAATATCCGAGGGAAGGAAATGAGACACTGCAACTGTTCTGCTGCAAACCTTTTCACTTTATTGTTACTTTTTGAATAAACCAGGGTTGTCTATACATAGACTCGGCTCTGAAGTTAGCAACCCCATCCAATCAACAAAACCCCATTCTCCCTCTCCTATACTCTTAGTACATAGTATTAGCCGCCCCCGTCCTAAATCTGTTCCCAACACCAACCCACCTGCATGTCCCCCCGTGGCCCCTGCCTTCCCAATTACAAATCGTCTCCTGCCAACGCGTACCCGCCCCTCTCCCCGCATACCCCGACCCGGCCAGGGGACGAGCCCATTCACAAAATTCCCCGCGCCAAATCATAGTCTAGCTGCCCCCCCCCCCCCCCCCCCCCTCGCCGGAATCACGTCGGCCACCTTGGGCCCGCCCCTTCACCCAGCAAACCATTCATTCTTCTGACAACCGGTATGCCTTATCTAAATTTAGGAACAAAATGACCTACGAGAATGTCCGCCTCTATCTTTCATACCTCTACGACAAATCTGACTCTGTCTGTTAAGAAGGCAAAACGAAAACCAGTGTAACGGCCTCCAACCAACAGGAAGGTCTACCCACCGACTTTCCTAGCATCCACAGCCTGTTTATTAAGTTCCATAAAAATCTCGATATGCTCCCTAATAAGGTGCTAAAAGATCTCTCGGCATTTCGCCAATATATCGACAATAAAATGACCTATCCCAAGAATGGCATGCACTTTTGATCCTAATCAGTCCCCTCTCGTCCCCCGTATCATCCCAATGCCCTCAATACGCTCCCCCTAACCGTCTACTGTCAGAATGTTAGAGGTCTCCGCTCCAAAACACATTCGACTCTGGAAAAGGCACATTCCCTCCCCTTTGACATATACGCTCTGGCTGAGACCAATCTTATCCCTAGTATTAATAGTCTTGAACTATTCCCCCCCTCCTTCAATGTTTTTCGCGATGATAACGCTCATCGAGAAGATCCCTATTCCCCATGCCGTGGAGTGCTGCTTACCACTCATAACAGACTCGCCTCGTCTCTAATTGCCATCTCTTCTTCTCCGGATCTTGACTACGTCGCAATAAAAATTGACAAGCGCCTTAAGTCTCTTTTCATTATCTGCTTCTATATATCTCCTTCGCGAGTGTGTCATACGAACTCGCAATAGAAGCGGTAGATAACCTAACCGAGTTAAGCACCTCAACAGACGATATCGTCGTTCTTGGCGATTTTAACCTCCCCGATCTCCAATGGACATTGGCTGACGAACAAGCCTTCTACGTCTCAAACCCCACTAGCTCCAAGGAACGTATTTTTACAAACGGTCTCACCGACTCATGCCTTAATCAAGTTAGCTATGTCCCAAATCATATGAGGAGACAACTGAACCTCGTGTTTACAACGGACCTACACAAGTCCTCAGTCGCCCCAAGTCCGCACGCCCTCTCCACCATTGATAATTACTACCCCCCGTTGCTCTTTTCCATATATCTGGATCATGAAACCCTTCCTTCTCTACCCCATTACAGCTTTTCATACAACTGCCACAAAGCTAACTTCCGCCTTCTAAATGAGCATCTTAGCAAAACAGCGTTTCGCTTTGATCATTTGGGGATAGAAGAAGCTACTGCCACTCTCTATAAGGAGATCTACTATGCCATCGCCGTATATGTCCCCTATTCTCGTCACAGGTCATCGGTTTCATCGCCGCCATGGTACAACCGCACACTCCGCGCTTTTAGCAAAAAGAGAAATAACTTGTGGAACATTTTCCTCAAAACGCGTTCCTTCCAAAACTACTCCAACTATCTCGGTTCCTTTTATAAATTTTCCGAGCTCTACAACTCCCTCTACACCAACTACCTCACAAAAACACAATCTAATTTGATCAATGACCCCAAATCTTTTTTCCACTTCATAAATTACAAACGTAAATCCGACGACTATCCTAACTCCCTTTCTTACGGCGCGACTACTTCAACCGACCCCCTAACTACTGCCAATCTATTCGCTTCGTTTTTCAATAAATCCTTCACAGATATCTCCTTCGAACCCAATCCGTCTCATTTCAAAGATTTGCCCGAATTCTCCCTCGGCCCCTTCACCCCTCAAATTATTCAGCGTCACGTAGTTGAAGAGAAATTAAACTTACTCAAAGACGAGTTCAGCCCTGGGCCTGATGGACTCCCGGCTGTATTTTTAAAGAAATGTTCCACTTCTCTTTCCCTCCCAATATCAAAGATATTCAATCTATCCCTTTCACAAGGGATCTTCCCTAGTATTTGGAAATCCTCCTACGTCACCCCCATACATAAAAAGGGACCTAAAAACGATATAAGCAACTACCCTCCCTTCGCCAAACTGTCTCATATCTCCAAACTGTTCGAAGGAATTCTTTACAACGCGTTATCTTTCCGTTGTAAATCCATCATCTCACCCAACCAGCATGATTTCCTTTCGGGTAGGTCGACCACAACGAATCTGATCGATTTCCCATCCCATACTCTCCGTGCCTTAGAGAATGGCAACGAAGTTGATGTAATCACCACCGACTTCAGCAAGGCCTTTGATAAAATCTCCCATAATCTCATCCTTTTTAAGCTGTCCTCCCTAGGTTTCGAACCCCTATTGATCAAGTGGTTATCTTCTTATCTGAAAGATCAATCCTACCGTGTCAAATTCAGATCCTCCCTGTCCAAGCCTTTTCTTCCCACGTCAGGGGTTCCGCAAGGCAGCCATCTAGGTCCCCTCCTATTTATCCTTACCATCAATGATGTTGACTCCATTATTAAATACCCATCCATCTCCGTCTATGCGGACGACGCCAAACTCTACAAAACGATCATCTCTCCTCTCGACTCTTCACTTCTCCAAACGGACCTCGACAGCTTCTCAACTTGGTGCCGTAATAACTCCCTTGAACTCAACGTTGTCAAATGTCACTCCATCACTTTCTCCGAATCGAAAGCGTGCAACGTCGTTTTCTGCGCTTTGCCCTCCGCAGACTGAACTGGGCGAATCCACGGAGTCTCCCCCCATACACAAGCCGGCTCCATCTGATCAACTTCAACACACTTGAGGAGCGCAGAACTCATGCCGATATCCTTTTCATCCACCGTCTCCTTTCAGGCACAATCAACTGCCCAAGCCTGCTCTCCATCATTCCACTTCACACTAACCCCCGTAACCTGCGAAACCCTCGCCCCTTCTATCAGCCCACCCACCACACTTCGTATGGCTCTAATGAACCCATTTCGCGAATGCTGCGGCGGGCAAACCCCCACCCTACCTCCTTCGATTTCAACTTTACCTCTACTGCTCTCAAACTACATCTCCTCTTCCCCCCCCCCCCCCCCCCCCTCCCCCTGACCACGCCCGCTCCCGTCTACACTGTTACATCCTGTACTAAGCGGAGTGAATGAATGAGTGATAATTGATGAATAAACCTAGTAACCAAACCGCCAAACATACCCCCCAGCCCTTTTTTTTTTCTTTTTAACCTTACTTTATATTCTTATATATAGTTTTAAGATAATTGTTAAGTGTTATCGCTTGTACTAAGCTGAATATACTAGGGTTCTGCCCTCACTAAACTAACTAAACTATACATATTGTTGAAAATTGTTGAATTTCTTTTGATTTTCTCTTATATATTTACTTATCGATTAATTTCCCGTTTTATTTAAGATTATTTTAGTGTTATAGTTCACTTAAACTACGCTTCCAAGAGCCCTTAATTTTGGTTTGACATACAAAGCCAAATTTCGCAAATCGATTTCAATTAACAACGAATGAGGACTTTTGAAAATAACGTCTCAAGACACTTTGCGACCCGACTGTGTGCGTGTGGACGCGGCGGCGAGTGAACCTCGACTCTTTAATTTAACTCTTCAACTAAAGCTAACTACGCCACGTAACGCACCCGATACGTGTGCGTGGTTCTACGGGTAAGATCTGACTCCGCGATGCAATCCACATCCGTCAGATTCAACGGCGGTGAATCACATCGATGTAGGAGGAGCGAAACGGATAAACTTGGCGACGACCAATGGGGGTCGAGAGAGGGATTAAATGGGAGGGTTTCCCATATGCCCGTAGAGGACAAGTACGATGCTCTTTCGTTGGAAGTGCGGCAACGATCGACCCTGCAACTGTACAAACAAAGGAACTGGTATTAGGGGCTGCAGGCATCGTTAAGATAAGCGATAGCGAAAATCGCCGAAGGAAGAAATAGGTTTCTGTGTGTTCTGTAAATAGAAACACTATTTCGGAGGGTCATACGCAGAGATGCGCATTTTTTTGGTTTAGAAAACTGTATCATAGGTCGACCCAAGATTTGTTTGCCAAGGTAATGGCTAGGGTGGCTATTGTTAGGGTTCATGTGGTGGCACATGTGACATGGTCATGAGTGCGATTGTTTAAATAACAATCGTATTCATGTTCAATCCTATACTCGGTTGATAATCAAAAATTAGTTGCAGCTGTAGGAAACCTAATGGGCATGAGGGCAATGTTTGTTTATTCAATTTCCATCGTGTGTAGCATTACTTTGATTCTATACAACATGCAACATCTCATCGGTCGATGGGTCTGCCCATAAGGCAAGGTTGAACACGTCCTGCCCCATATGAGGAAATGTTCCTCAGCTATACGTATTGACATGTTCGGGTGTTTATGTCGGTTATATGTTGGGAAAACCGAATTAAGTTTCAGGACATAGGTTGGATTTGATGCCATGGCGAGATGGTAATCTTGCCGTGGACTTTTCTTGCAGGTATGGATAGTGCAGGGATTTTCAGGGTATTTGCAGGTTGGGGACGGGGAGTTGGATTAGGACGATGGGTGGTTCTTCGGGAATGCTTAAAGAACCCCCACAACCTAATTTTTGAAAGTTTGCTATACTTACATAGGTAAACTAACTTGAAATTAATAATCATTAAGAAATTAATGTAAGGAATGCAAGATCACAGAGATCACCATACAACATTGATTTTACTTATTTTAATTTATTTTTCTTGAATTATATTTATTTATTTATTTTTTATTAATGATATTATTATTATCTTTCCTTTTTTTAAAGGTATTTATATATGAATTAGCTCCTCGATAGTATAGTGGTTAGTATACCCGCCTGTCACGCGGGAGACCGGGGTTCGATTCCTCGTCGGGGAGCCTCTGGCGCAAGACTAATGACCTTGCCCGGAAAAAACAAATCATTATGGAAAATTTAACAAGCCTCAGGACTTGCTAAATAAGGCCAAGACTGGCTCCCGGTTGTAGTGCCGATGATGATGATGATATATGAATTACCCATTACTTTTGAATGTGAGTATTATGATTCTAAGCAACTTGCGGTTATAAAATCTTCTCCATACGTGGTAAATAATAATCCGAATTACTATTATTCCTTATTGGCCTAAAGGAACCTGAAAGTTCACGACCTCACCGACTCGGCTGCGCCATCGTTCTCTCTCCTCCCAGGTTCGACCATCTGATCCGATTAAATAATCATCATCACCATCATCGGCATCACAACCGGGATGCGGTCTTGGCCTTATTTAGCAAGTCTCTCCACCGGTATCCGGTCCATATCTGGGACTTGTTAAATTGACCATAATAATTCGTATAGCCTTGCGTCAATCTTTCTCAGGATGTTACTGCGTGCATTGGTTCACTACTTGGCTTGTGCGAAAGTAGGTATTCAGGGGTGTGTGGGGGTTCTTTAAGGATCCCCAAAGAACTACCCATTTCCTTTAAATTAACCTGTCTTTCACTTAACATGCAAAGTCTCTCTACTTACCTGCAAATGAGCAGCGTAAGCTACCCTTCTTCATCTTCCACCTGAAAGTAAACCTGGCATGCATATCATTAAATTTCTTTGATTCATAATACATGAACCATTCCATACCCCTTATCGGCTCAGCTCGTCAGCAATTATAATCGATAAACACACGCTGACCAGCGTACTTGTTGACACAGCTGCAGCCGATATTCTTCCTACCATTTCATAAGTAAATATTGCTCTCATACCCTTAGGTTCGGAACTGATGCGACCAATTCCCTAATGTCAGCCAACAACCGATCATGGGATTTGGGCATGAATATGATTGCTGATCATGCTCTATGATGACCCTTTCTGAAAACCAAATCAAACTCACAGTACCTCACTGTGTTTATTTTACTTACCAACCGCTGGTCCATGGCCCTTGGGTGAGACGTATGCTTGCACATCTGCGAGGCAAATTCCCCACCATCATATCCACGTACCGGCACATTAATCTAAACATACAGCCATGCAGCCTGACCCTTTGCCACCGTCGGCAGAATCCTCACATGTAATCCCGATTCGATCGCTGATTGGCTACCCTTAGATCGGAAATCATCACGATCACAGCTGGTGGATGTTGGTGGCAACAGACACCAGCGGAGTCAGATTTTTTCTTTCGGAACAGGTACAAGTGCCACAAGGTCAGTCACGAGTCACTCAAACGGTGAGTTCGGTCGTTTGCTAAAACCATTTTATTAAATACATCCAGTAAAAGTGATTTGTATTTTAAAACGATATTCACCAGTTGAAATACGGAGAACAATTGTATTCAGTTTATTAGAAACGTCAAGTAAAAGTGATTTGCATTTTGAAACGCTATTAGCCAATTGGAATTCGTAGAACAATAGTATTCATTTTAGTAAAGACATATAGCAATAGTGATTTGTATTTTAAAGCGAGATTCACCAATTTGAATCCTGTTAGCAATAGCGATTACAACTAATAAAGAACCATTGTAAGAGGATAAGCAAGTGTTTTTTTTATTTCCATCGTTTTCCAGTGTACATCGGTGGATTGACTTTTCAGTGATCTCCTGAGGATCAATTAGTGCTCCCAATAGAGTCGTGGTGGTATTTGTCTGAATTCGTGGCGTACACCGACACACTAGCTACAAAATCCACAGGTGTCACGTGGAGCCTGCATGTCAACCTGGATTGAACAGGAAGAAGGAAGGATCGTCCTGGCCTTCGCCGGGTTGAAAGCAGAGACTTTGCTCTGTATGTTCGAGGTGGCGGACCCCAATGAGCGAGCTTTTGGTTTGGTAACTTTCGCGTGTAACACAAAACAAATGAATATACCCAACTTAGGCCGATTGCCGATAACAGTATCGAAAAGTCATTGAACGAACTAAATTCCTCGTCACACGTCAACTAAAAAATATTAAAAGTATTGTTCGAGTACAAGCGTGTATAAGTGTTTCTTCCTCACTGACGAATTTTTTTGTGATGTGTAGGTGTCAGTAAATTTGTGAGTGCGCGACGGCATGTGCTTTATAAATATCTATTCAATGGTTCGATCACGTGTGTTATAATAAAATCACACATACAACAAATTAAAATTTAAAAAAAAAAACCAACAATAACCCCAAAAAAAAAGTGACGCACGAAGGTCAGGTCATAGGTAAAACAACAAGGAGTAGGATGAATCCTTAACACGGATTTAACCACCAAAAGGCACAAACCTGATGTGAACGAGGACCGTGACATAAGTAAAAATGATGAAAATGTGTATCCCAGTGATGCGCACTACTCTGGGGCAGAGAACAAATACCAAGACCTGGCCGTGAGTGCTGGACGTACATTCCAAAAGTGGAGAAAACTGTCTCCATGTTTCTAAAAGAAATTAATCCTCCTCTTTCCCAGAATAATTAATTGACAAATTAAAACTGTTGAATCCGACAGTCTAAAGTTTATAGGCGTGAAACCATTCTCCACCACAAGCTCTAGAAATCGCAACCGCAAGTTGCCTTTCTTTATTGTGACACCAAGGCCCGACAGTAAAGTTGATGGGCTTAGGTATATTAAACATCTAAACCAAGACCAAACAATAAGTTGAGAGAAAATAAAGAAGTCAACACTTCGGCCATGTGGCATCGAATTGAAATATGCAATTTAGATGTTTGTGTAAAGTGTCACATTAATGGGGAATGCCCTTTGGGGATAGAGCAGCTCCCGGATTATCCTGCGTCCCCTGCAAGAATACACGCCATCCTGTTAATTTTAGACGTTGTCCTAATTAACAACAATTAAAAGATAGGTTGGACGCTAGAAAAACGCAAGTTGAAGAAGAGAAACGAATGAAAATTCGGTGTTACAACAACTTCGTGGCAGAGAACAATTGTGTGTCATAGGCCAATGGCAGCTGGTGCAAAAAATGTGTGGGGGTTGTATGTAGTTGTGTCGGACATGGGCACTAGGTTCACTTCACCCGCCAACAATTACGTCGTCAAATTGTTCTTAAGAGGAAAGAGGAAACGAAAGCACAGTTTTTATTTGTTGAGATTATGTTCTTTATTATTTTGGGGTTAAGAAATAAATCACTAGTTACTAAATCACCTGAATAGATATTTGAGTTATAATTTAATTTAATTAATTTAATTAATTTGTTCACAATCATCCATTATTACACTACTCTCAAAACTAATTAACATTAAACGTAACATGTATACATGTCCACTTGTTACCACTTAGTCACTAGTTACTAAATTGCTTTAAGGTTTCGGTTTAGTTCTTCTTATTTTGAATCTTGAGTTACTAAAACACGGAATATGTATTTAATTTTTTTTCTTGATTGTTCAGCATGAAAGATAGTATCTGCACGAAATGAGACCGAGTCTACTCTCGACAAATAATAAATTGTTTCGACACAAACAACCACACTTTAGGAGACCGCTCGCGACTCACACCTACTAGAGATGAAACTTTGGCTTTGTAACGCGTGTCTAGACGACGAGGACTGAACAAAAACTTCTCTACGCAAGTGATAGTAATCGACTGATCCCAATTAGGGATGAAATTTGGAATTTGGGCTTTGCACGGCTATTAGCCAATCATAATTGCGCTCCTTCATAAGTCCATTAAGTTACGTGTCTCAGCGAGGTGAATAAATTCTGGCGCATTCACTCGACAGTCGCTGCGCATGCGAAGGGGTTGACTTAGCTTGTGTGCTGGTACCAATGCAGCCTCTGAGGATGATCCACTGACCTAGTGCGGGGACTGTGGTAATCTCAGAGTGCAATGAATCCGGCAAAGATAAAAAATGGGAAGGAGAGAAAAATGTTTTGTAGCTATTCACCTGTAAAAAGAGATAATTGATCCCCAGCGAATGGAGTGTCTGGGGAAAGTGAATAGCCGAATCGGCTAGGGAATTCTGATCGTGGGAACTTGTGCGGATGAAGTATGGTGTGCCAAGACAAGGGCACGTATTCACTTGCATCCCCGACACTTGTTCCGCCGAAAACACTTCACGAAAATATCCATGAGCAGAAGAGGAGAAATAAAATAAAATATAATAAAATAAATATGCTTGTAATTTGGTTTTATTGATCTTTATTGTTCGCTGGTGATTTTGAATTTACACTGTTAAAGGTCCACGTAAGTTGATATTTTTACTTGGTACTTGGCACCCAAACACAAGCGATCGAGAATCGATGCCAAATTTAAACTTTGTTTTAGTTCATTTAATTACATTGGTTTTTCCACTGTCGAGCGACAATTTACGACAGCAAATTTTTAATTTCCTTATGTACCGTTTAGCTCCTCAATAGTATACTGGTTAGTGTACCCGCCTGTCATGCGGGAGACCGGGGTTCGATTCCCCGTCGGGGAGCCTCTGGCGCAAGACTAATGACCTTGCCCGGAAAAAACAAATCATTATGGAAAATTTAACAAGCCTCAGGACTTGCTAAATAAGGCCAAGACCGGTTCCAGGTTGTAGTGCCGATGATGATGATGATGATGATGTACCGTTTAGATGTTAAAGAATTTCAGAAATAATATTTGTTTTTTTTTTTTTTTGATAATGGAATTGTAAACGCCAGTGGGATGCGCGACTCGAAAGTTATTGATTGGTGCGACGTGACCGACACTTGTAGAGATTGGGAAGGACCGACTAATTAAGGGTGAAATTCTGGATTCTACTTTTGCACACAGGACAACCAATAGAGATCACGCCTCTACTCTCTCATTGTCACGCCCGTCGAAGTATGGTGAACATCGATTAATTGATAATCGACGAACGTGGGAGAATGAGAGAACAGAGACACAAAGTACTATGAACCCGGGGTGGGTTTGATTGTGTGTGCATGAATCAATGCAGCTCTGAGGTAACCCACTGACCTAGTGCTATGGCTGTGGTGATCTCAGAGTGCATTGAACTGCAGGGAGACAGAATTGTGGAGGAGAGGAAAGTGTGGCTGGTGCTATTCACCTGTGAAAAGAGATCATTGATGTCCAGCGAATGAAGTGTCTGGAGAAAGTCAATAGGACGCCGCTGATGCTTGGGAAATAATCAGCGTGAGAACCGGACTCGAAGACGCTGAAATAACCCCAGCGGTTTTGCTATGATGCAACAGCGTCGTTTAGTTAGATTTAGTTGTTGCTAACCAATATGACGTTGAGATTTCCGGTAGAAATCTCATAGGGTTAATAATATGGAGTTGCCGTATGGCAAAAGGGAATTCAGCTCCCATTATCTGCATAGAAAAATGAATTCAGCTATGCTTTCTTTTACAGGTAAAATAGCTGAACGGTAGGATAGGGGATAATGTGACGCGCTGTAGGCTGTCGAAATTAAGTTGAAATTGTGGGTTGGTTCTCCATGTAGTATAGGAAACCCGCACAAACTAAATTAAATACTTTGATAATTTCCGCAGCGGTTGCATGATTATGCAACCGCGTCGTTTGGACAGACTATGCCGTTGCTAACCGACATGAAATGCGATTTCCGGTGGAAATCTCATGGGTTAGCGAAATGGAGTTGCCGTATGGCGAAAAGGGAGCTGAATTCAATTCTGCATTATCTGCATAGAATAATGAATTGAGCTATGCTTTCTTTTACAGGTACAATAGCTGGACGGTGGGATAGGGGATAATGTGACGCGCTGTAGGCTGTCAAAATTAGGTTGAAATTGTGGATTGGTTCTCCATGTAGTATAGAGAACCCCCACAATTGCACCAATCGTGGAAAGGCCACAGAATATCATTAAAACGCCTGAACCGGAGACACAAACAAATATAACAGCAATTTTACTGTCCATAACAAAATAAAATCAAAATAATTGAAAAAAAAAGTGACGGAACAAGTGGACCGAATATATAATATGTACTCGACCCAGTTCCCAGATAACTCAATACAATAGTCACAATCTTGACTTCGGCTGAGTTAACCATTAAAATTACTGCTGTGAATGTAAATTCACTAATCCGCATGGAAAGAAGGGCAAATCTGAGCAATCTCCTGGAAACCGAACGCCCAGATGTGCTTTGGCTAGCGAAACAAAGGTAAATCAAAGGCACAATTTTGGCTGCAAAAATTATAAAATTATAAGAGGAGATCGTCCAAATTCCGCGGAAGGCGTAGGATTCGCCGTCCTAATCAAAAATGGTCTACAACACAAAGTCGTCTACAGTAGAGATGTATACAAGTTTCAAGTGCTAGAAGCGTGCGTTATAGGTATTCCTATGAAAAGTCAAAGGCATATACGAGGGTCGAGTGAAAAGGTTCCGACCTCACATAGATACAAGACATTTTTTCTTAAAATTTATTTTTATTTTTCTACATAGTCTCTTGGTAACTCTACACACTTCTCCCATCGATGCTCCCATCTCTCTAACCCGTCCAAATAGTATTCGGCGTTTTTCTCTGCAAAATAACTGTTCACGAAGGTAACGAAAATCTCCGTCCTCCGAGCGCAATTTTTAGATTAGGGAACAACACGAAATCGCTTGGGGGTAGATCGTAGTAGAGCGTCTACGAAACATTACAAAACAATTGTATAATTTGCCTTTCGGCGACAGAACTTTGTGTGAGGCAGTACTTATGATAATTAATGACGAAGAAAAATTTGGAAAACTTTGGGTCGATTTTATGTTGTTTTTTTTTTTTCTTAAAATTGAACCTACATAATTTTTTTTTTTAAATTTTATTTAAAAGAACAATTTAACTTAACGTAAATCTTATACTACCCTCATTCTAAAAAAGCTAAGTCCATGTAAGCTGGCTGATGATACTATTATTCTATACCGACATTGGTATCCAGGTCTGAACCAGAACTGTTGAGGCTGTCTAATACTATCGTCCCGGTCTCTGTGGGAGATAGCCCTAATAATGCGCAGGAGCTCTTCTTCGGTGCGCGTTACTTCCCGGTCGTAACACACTACGGATGATCTACTTACATGATAGATCAGCGGAATTCCGGATCTATCCAGTATAAGCCCTTTCATGTCCAAGTCAAGGAACGCCTGTGGTGGAACAAAGCCGTTGCGACGCACGCTCTGATAGTACAGAGTGTTTGGATAATAGGCCCCGAAAATTAGGTCTTTAGACGAGCTTATTGCTCTCGCAATATGTCCTCTGATTAATTTAATCATAAAATTATCCACCCTATTTATGCAGGCTTCATTATATAAAGTCTCATTTGAGTAATACTTTTTGTATTCCGATTCCGGTGTTCGATATAATCTGAGACAACTTCTCAGACACTTTCTTTCGAACACCCGAATCTTTTCCATCAGATTTGGACCTATGTTAAACCATACTGGACAACCATATATGAGCATTGGCCTGATTAGCGTCATGTAGCATATGACTTTTACCCTGCTATCAAGTTGGCTACTGTGAAATAGCCTCCTTGTCATAGCAAACGTTTTTCTAGCCTTGACCAGAGCAGCCTCTACATGTCTGTTGAAATACAGATATTGGTCTAGCCAGATGCCCAGGTATTTAACTAAACTCTTGGCTTCCAGTTTATCTCCATGCAGTCCCACGATAACTAGCTTTCGCCAGTTTTTTCTTGTGTCGTTCGTGGCTTTATATAATGGCGTTCTCAATAGGATGGCTTCACATTTCTGGAAGTTGATCTTAAGTTTCCAGTCATCGCAATAGCGCTGCACGTTGTTGAAGTCTCGCTGTATTAAACTATTTATGATCTCAACTTTCGGAGCTGTTCTGTAAATTATGAGATCGTCTGCGTACGCAATAGCCTGCGGAAGTGCATGTAATAAGTCGCTAATGTAAATGTTAAAAAGAATCGGAGAAAGTACAGCGCCCTGTTGCAAGCCATTCTTAATATTATACGTGTTATTAGAGATCACATTACCATTTTTGACCACGAACCTCCTGTCCTATAACATATCGTATAGTATATATAGTAAAGACTTATATATGCCTTGTCTGACCAGTTTATAATATAACCCTTCGTTCCGGACGGTGTCAAAGGCTTTTCCAAGTCGATCAGACAGGCACCTGTGCATTGGTTCCTACATTTATTCCATTGTATGTCAGAGACCAGTTTAGCTGCGGCATGTGTGGTTTCATGACCCGCCTTGAAGCCAAACTGGTTATTTGGAATAATTTTGTTGTCGTCTACCCATTTTAGCAAAGCTTTGTTAATAGTCTTACTGATGCTTGGGAGTAATCTTATCGAACGCATGTTCATTGGGTTTGTACAGTCTTTGCCCTTTTTTGGGACGGGCTGAATGATTGCCGTTTTCCAACGCGCGGGATAATATGCATTATTCAACGCGTTGTTAAACAGGACTGTGTATATCTTTATTGCCATTGGGGGCAGGTTCTTGGGTACGATGTTAGGTACTCCATCTATTCCCACTGACTTTTTACTTCTTAATGAGTCGAAGATTCTCTGGATTCCTTCCTTCGTAATTAAAGGCTATTAGCCCCACCATTGGCATTCATGTCAATTGACAGATTATCGTCACTGAATTCGGTAAAAGCCGGATTCTCCGATTGCCAAAGTGATATTTCATCTCGGAGGTGCAGGTGATTCAGTAGAACTCTGTCCTCCGGGTCGCGATTTCGGTGAATGCTTTCATTCACCTTGTACATTTCCTGAAAGACAGCTCCCACAGCGTTCACCTTTTCCAAAGGATCTTCGATCACAAAGAGCTCACTATTGAAGATAGCGTTCTCTGCATCTATGCCAATGTTGGTTAGCAGCTGCTTGTTTACATCAGTACGTGGAATTTGGAGACACTGAATCTCGTTTTGATTATTTTTCCTGAACATTTTATTTAGTTGTGGGAAAATATTCGAGTTATGAATTTTTATAGCTCGAATTCTGTTGTTCCAATACAAATTTGTTGCTAGTCTATAGTTAGTTTTAAGTAATTTTTGGAGGTTTTTTAATCGGGATGTCAGTGATATTATCTCCTGCTCTTGTCTGTCTGTAAACTGTCTGTGTAATTGTTTTAGTTTCTTGTTTTGGGAATTGTTTTGTCCATTGTTCGTTTTACGGTTTCGTCCATTTGTTGGATGTATTTGTCGGGCAGATTAAAGTCATTCGAACGAAGTTCTCTTGTTAATGATCTGGTGAACCGCGGCCATTGCATTGCCCTCTAGTTGTAGGGTTGTGGGATCACGAATTCCTCAAGATCTGCGAGATCGCTCGGAAGCTCTATTACTGCCGTGAATGCACAGTGGTCACTGTCGTATTCAATTGTCCGTAAACAGTTTGTGTTTCGTCTGTTGATGTTAAGTAGTCTCAGTCTTGAGTCAATTAGCAAGATATCTAAGAACGATCTACATCTAGGGAACGATGGATATTCGGTAGCCAGCAGGTCAGTTCTATATTCAATAAGATACTGATCTAACCAGCCAGCAAACTGATTTCCTCTGGCATTAGATATATAATTTCCCCAAGTTCTATGCTTGGTGTTCATATCTCCCCCTAGGACAAAGTCGTTTTTGTCCAGGTGCAGATGTAAGCATCGAAAGACTATCTCGACCTCCGCTATAAATAGGTTATGTTGATGCTCGACCGCAATCGCATACAAACCCCTTCCTTGCTGAAGGGGTATGCGTACCATACATGCTTCCAGCAGCCGGAACCTGCGCACTGCTCAACTATGTATAACTTTATGATGGATTCCTTTTCTAATAAAGATTGGAAACGGTTTTACCGCGGTAAACTCGAGATCTTCGTGCGTCAGATTTTGAAGCATTTCGAGCAGAGCCTGCGGCTCCATTTCAGTGCCGACACCCTTTAATAGAACCGTTACCCGCTTTGTTTGCTTCGGCGTGAACGAGTATAATTCCGCGGTGGCTCTTTTTAATACCTCTTTAATATTTTTGTGGTCTGCCACCGCATAGGTTTAAATGGCATGCCTGTTACCAGCCAATCTTTTAACTACAAAATTGTTTCCTATAGCTAGCTTACAGAGACTTACCAATACCTTACACTCAATATCTATGGTGTTGATTGGTGGCATCTTTATTTTTTCGTTATTATTGTTGATTTGCCGCTGCTGTGTTGCTTGCTGTTTCGGTGGTCGATTTTGTGTTGATAGTTGCTGTTGCTGTTGCTGTTGCTGTTGATGGTGAAGCTGCTGCTGTTGACCGAATTTTGGCTTCGGCTTTTGTTGTTGTTCTGTGTCTTTTTCTCTTTCGAGTGCCGCTATTTTTTTCTTTCGGCGTCTCTCTTCTAATCGGGCTCTTGCAATCGAAAGTTTCGCCTCCAATTCACTTATTTCCCCTTCTTCATCCCCAGACTCTGAGGATGCGAGAGAAGCGAATGAATTGTTTGCCCCATACATATTAAAGTTGAAGGGGGAGGGGAGCTCATTGTCCTCCTCCATTTGCTGATCTCTTTTCTCCATTGTTAATTTCGCGGTTTTAGTTCGCGTCACAATGGAGTTTTTCGGTGTACCTTTTCTTTTGTGTGGTGTCGCGTTTTTATCTTCCTCCGTGTTCATGCCGGTTATTTCTAGTTTGCTTTCATTAAAAAAAAAAAGAAAGGCGAACTGCAATACGAACCACGAAGTCGATTTCTCCCGTAAGCCGACTCGAACTCGGCTCTCGTCGGCTAAGAGTCAGTAAACGTGCATTCGCACCATCTTTGCTTAACTAGCAATATATTGTTTGTTTTAATTTTCACTTTTACGACCGAAATGATATATTTTAATTGTTTTACTTTGTTTATTGCACTTCACTGAAGTGATTTTGTGAGCACGGTTTTTGTCACTTTTAACATTTGTCTTGTTTGTTTGTTGTTGTTGCACTTGGTTTTAATTGTCACAACACGTCACGTCACTGTTTTTCCATTTCGTGGCTTCGTTCTCTTTTATGAAATTAGATTAATATGAATAGATACTCTGTTTTTTAAACACACGTTTTGTAGCTGAGTATTTACAGAGTGAAAGCCGATGTTTTCGTGATGATAAAACACATTGGTTATGTGATAAACAGTACTTTAGTTAGTAATGTAATTATACGTTTGTCAATGAAAAAGTTATATACATCAAACGTATGAGCGAAAACTGTAGTCTTTTAACACCCCCAATGCGGGCTATGGTTGAATTGCGACTGACTTACTCAGAAGGCAAGATTATAATGTCATTCCATGTCTGCGAGTTCCTCGGACTCTGGAAAATTGTCAAACAACGGTAAACACAGGACTTATTCTGGAACACATCAACTCCAATGAAGAGTTAATAATAACCGAGGATCCGCAAAAGAAAGCGAACTCATTTAGTGCCTATTACGTGGCAGTGTATGGAGGGAACGAATACGATCATTCTAACCCAGAACTAGGAAATAGGGCTCTCTAAAACCATGTTTTGCTACGCAATGAAGTTAACACTTGGCATTTCGAAAGTCGAAGTTTCACTACCTTTAGTGAAAATAATAGAGAAGATTTCCCTCTTAGAAATCTAAACGCAAGTATCTTTGTGCATAAAGATGAACTTACGGACATTCTTAGATCTATTAAGAACAAAAAATCTCCTGGATTATATAGTATTCCAAACATTGTTCTAAAGCATTTGCCTCTTGAAGCAGAGACAGTTTACACTATTTCGTTCAACAATCCTCTAAATAATGCATATCATCCAAACCGTTGAAAAAGTGCAGTTGTTCATCCTATCCTCAAAAAGGAAAGGACAGGCCAGTCAATCTTCGCTCGATCAGTTTGGTTCCAAACATCAGCAAGGTGTTCGAAAAAATTATTAATAAAGCATTGCTAAGCTGGTGTGATGAAAATGGAATATTCTGACTAACCAGTTTCAGATCGAAGCACGACACCGTTTACGCCGCGACGAAACTCGTTTCAGACATACAGTGGAACAACGCAAAGCGACAATGGAAAAAATTCTCCATTGTAGAAAGTAATGATCTTCCCCTACAAGTAAAAACTATAATTAGATACCTTGGTATCAGCAACTCTTACCGCAGTTAAAAACGCATACACAATGACAAGAAGTCTCTTCGGGTGTAGTCTTCTAGACTCCAAAGTCAAAACAAGGCGTCAGAGTGTTGAATGACGTCCACAAAATAAAATGACTAAGTCAAAAATCGAAACAATGCACATCTCTTTTTTCGATTTTCGGAATTATCCGCGAAGAATTCGTTCCTGGTGGGACAACCGCGCATGCTGAGTATTATCACTAACTATAGAAACATATCTTAAATATATCTTCCGGAGAAAGCATCAACTAGAGAGTACTGGTTCATAATATAACAAAAGGCAGACAGGTAATTACAGGGCATTGTTCTTCAGTCGATCTCCACTAGTATGGGACATATTTCCTGACTATGCGTTCACTTATGATAATCTCCAGACATGCAAGACTAATGTGGATCAACGTTTTTCCCTATCTTATCTCTCTTTGTCCGCCCACACTATGCCCTGACATTTAAGGTTACAGCAAAATCGTTGTTGGTACAGAAACCATAAATAGTATAGAGTTTGAAAGGAATAGTTTTGGACATAAATTTGAGCGGAATTGGTGTAGCATATGTTTCCCGAAGTGAATGTCTCATACATTAATTAATAGACGTTGTATTGAAGTAGAGTACAAATGTATTGTAATGTTTCTTAGGCCGGAATATTTTAGTTGTGCCTAATGGAGTAGTCCCAAAATCATCGAATCACTATTAACATGTTCCAGTCCGAGGTCTCTACACATTCGTTAGATTAATGCATTTAGAATGGTCCTTCTTTTTGTATTATCCTGAATGGGTCTTTAATTTTAACGAACGAAAGAGCAACAGTTTCCTGTACTCTTCTGTGCAGATATGATTTATATACTCCTCATGTAATACAATTTACTTTCTAAACTGTAGATTTTACAAAATTTTCAAACGATTTGACAGTCATAACAAATTTATTAGGGAATCACCTTACGAGTTACCAATTGAACTCATCCACAATAGTGTGTATTTATCGGTCCCACAATATAACAAACAATATAAATACAAAACATCCGACTAATAACATTTGTTATTTATTGGAATTATGCGCACATGTCGTTATTCCTTTATCCTCTGACAGCGCTTTCCTTAAATCCCGTGACGAACGTGACGGGAACTCGACGGAGATTTCACTTCACCTTATAATGACCATTCGATGGCTTGTCTGGTGTTAAACACTAATTCCCAACCAATTTACCACAGTCTCTTTGAACTGACGTTTCACACCTTCGTGGCCCCGAAAAGTAATTATTTTCGTTGAAAATTCAAATTATTTAATTCAAGTAACTGGAAGTATTTCATTATCCCAAAGGAACGTTTCGCGTAAAATTCTGAGGTATTTCAAATTAATAAGAAAGAAATCTAATTGTTGTGCTTTTGTTGACTGCGGTGCAAAAAATCTTACGATTAAGAAAAATCCCCTGGAGGGTCGACTCTATTTTCAGGGATATAACAGGTGCCTAATATTGTTCCGGAAATCTCCATAATACCGATAGACGCTTGTAAGAAATTCAAATTTCTATTCGCTAGGGAAACGAATTTACGTGTGCAATTTGAGGAATGCCTTAACGTATATTTCGTATCGTTCGCGGAACAATAACTACAATAAAACCATCTAGATACAAAGTCTTTTATGAAATAGTAGAGATGTAGAGTATGTGAACATATCAAGTCTTCCTTGAGGCTTTGTAAATTCCTCCATCAAGGAGCAACGTAGCAATGGAAATTTATCCTTCGAGTGACGAATCGGGATTTAACGGATATAATGTTATCCTCAAGGATTCCATAAAGCATCGTTTTGGGGCATAGTCTGTACAGTATGTGATGTCCTGACAAATTCCCACATATTAACGATTTATTAAATGGGTAACAACCAAGTTTACGAGGGTATTGTGTACTGGCAAAGTACTACGGAAAATGATACACGTGTGTGTATCGCTTTTCAACTGGGCCATCATGTGGACATACTTCAGCCGTTGTGCTCAAAAGTACACAATAAATTGAGTAGGAAAAATGCATCAGGGATCATATCAATTGCTTTATTATGTTCTTTTAAGAGTTTTTTATTTAACAATTGGTATAAAATATATATGTTTATGGATACTTTTTACATATGCCTTTCGATATATACAATGTATACCGATAATTGTGAATGGTAACGAACGGGCTTTGCAAATCGACAATTAACTTATTTATTTGGTTTATTTGCACGGTTTGCCGTGCCTTCAACATTAGTCTAAGCAATATTTCACTCTTAATTGAAATGTAACTACACATGCCAACTCTTCAAATTCCGTATTTTCAATATTCCGCAATTGAGACCTTATGATGCAGACTTGACATTTCCGTTGGCTACGATTGTCTCCATGATCGACTAATGAGTGCACGGTATACAAATAGGGTTGTCAGTTTATTATATTAATTGCTTTCTTTTTTAACTAACTCTACAACCGGGAGCCGGACTTTTGCCCCAGAAGTAATCTCTTCCATTGGTGTCGATTTCGATTCAATATTATCGAATTTGGCATCCCACTGCTTTCTTGTTCTGGACTACGTCATTTATTATCAGACACGCTTCGCCACAGAAATACAATTTAACCTCATGACCAACGTAAATGCGAATATACGAGGTAGGTGTCCAACCGAATAAAACCGGATACTGCAGGATTGGCAGGCTGTCAATAAGTAACAGCAACCCCGTCCAACCAACAAAACTTCATGCCCCCCGTGGCTTCCCCCCTCTCAATTACAAATCGTCCCCAGACAACGCGTACCCGCCCCTCTCCCCGCATACCCCGCATACCCCGCCACCCCAACCCAATCCAAAATTGAGCTGATCCCTAAAATATCCTGCGCCAAACCACATTCGAACTCCTCTCCCTTGCCCCAATCACGACGGCCACCTTCATTCTATACCCACCCCCTCATCCGCCCGTAATAAAGCCCCCCGTAATAACAATAAATCTTCCCGCCTCACTCCACCTCCCGCCCCTATATCCAATCCCACCCCCCTCTTCGACTTCAAAACCCCCCCTCCCACCAGGACACGCCTCACTCTTCCACAAAACCCAACTCAAGGCCGCCTCTTGCACCACTCCTTCCCGCACCCAGATCTCACTCCCGCCCACCTCGTCCCTCACCTAGACCCTCAATCGACCCACTCTTACCCCCGTCTGCCAAACTCACTCAGCAAACCCTTAATTCTTCTGACAAGGAACGTCTTTTTATAAACGGTCTCACCGACTCATGCCTCCATCAAATAAGCTGTGTCCCAAATCATATGGGGAGACAACTGGACCTCGTGTTCACAACGGACCCATACAAGTCCTCAGTCGCCCCTAGTCCACACGCCCTCTCTACCATTTATAATTACCACCCACCGCTGCTCTTATCTCTATATCTTGATCGTGAAACTCAGCCCTCTTTGCTTCATGACAGCTTTCCCACAAAGCTAACTTCCGCCTTCTAAATGAGCATCTTGGCATAACAGCGTTTCGCTTTGATCATTTGGGGGTAGAAGAAGCTACTGCCACTCTCTATAAGGGGATCTACTATGCCATCGCCCTATATGGCCCCTATTCTCGTCATAGGTCACTGGTTTCATCGCCGCCATGGTACAACCGCACACTCCGCACTCTTCGGAACAAGAGAAATAACTTGTGGAACATTTTCCTCAAAACGCGTTCCTTCCAAAACTACTCCAAATATCTCGGTTCCTTTTATAAATTTTCCGACCTCTACAACTCCCTCTACTCCAACTACCTCACAAAAACACAATGCAACTTGATCAATGATCCCAAATCTTTTTTCCACTTTATAAATTACAAACGTAAATCCGACGCCTATCCTAATTCCCTTTCTTATGGCGCGACTACTTCAACCGACCCCCTAACTATTGCCAATCTATTCGCTCCGTTTTTCAATAAATCCTTCACAGATATCTCCTTCGAACCCAATCCGTCTTACTTCAAAGCCTTCCCCGAATTCTCCCCCGGCCCCTTCACCTCTCAAATTATTCAGCATCACGTAGTTAAGGAGAAATTAAACTTACTCAAAGACGAGTTCAGCCCAGGACCCGATGGTCTCCCAGCTGTTTTTTTAAAGAAATGCCTCTCTTCTCTTTCTCTCCTGATATCAGATATATTCAATCTATCCCTCTCATAAGGTATCTTCCCTAGTATTTGGAAATCCTCCTATGTCACCCCCATACATAAGAAGGGACCTAAAAACGATATAGGCAACTACCGCCCAATCCCCAAACTGTCTCTAATCCCTAAACTGTTCGAACAACGCGTTATCTTTCCGTTGTAAGTCCATCATCTCATCCAACCAGCATGGTTTCCTTGTGGGTAGGTCGACCACAACGAATCTGATCGAGCTTTCATCCCATACTCTCCGTGCCTTAGAGAATGGCAACGAAGTCGATGTAATCACCACCGATTTGAACAAGGCCTTTGACAAAATCTCCCATAATCTCATCCTTTTTAAGCTATCCTCCCTAGGTTTTGAACCCCTATCGATCAAATAGTTATCTTCTTATCTGAAAGATCGATCCTACCGTGTCAAATTCAGATCCTCCCTTTCCAATCCTTTTCTTCCCAACTCAGGGGTTCCGCAAGGCAGTCATCTAGGCCCCCTCCTATTTATCCTTACCATCAATGATGTTGACTCCATTATTAAATACTCATTCATCTCCCTCTATGCGGACGACGCCAAACTCTACAAAACGATCATCTCTCCTCTCGACTTCTCACTTCTCCAAACGGATCTCGACAGCTTCTCAACTTGGTGCTGTAATAACTGCCTTGATCTCAACGTTGTCAAATGTCACTCCATCACCTTCTCCCGCAAACGCCCCCCTCCTCTCCCCCGTTCCTACTTCCTGCTAAACCAGCAGATATCATCTGTACTCCCGATACGTGACCTCGGGATCTTATTTGACAGGGAGCTTAGCTTCATCCCGCATATTGATATTATTCTTAAGGCCAACTCTGCCCTTGGGTTTGTGAAACGCTGGTCTAAGGAATTCTCTAATCCTTACGTTTCCCGTCTCTCCACATAGCCTTCATCCGCCGCCTTCTTGAATACGCTAGTCAGGTCTGGTCTCCACACTATTCATCCCATATCCGTAGAATCGAAAGCATGCAACGTCGTTTTCTGCGCTTTGCCCCCCGCGGAGTGAACTGGGAGAATCCTCGGATTCTCCCCCCATATATAAGCCGACTCCATCTGATTAACCTCAACACACTTGAGGAGCGTAGAACTCATGCCGATATCCTTTTCATCCACCGTTTCCTTTCAGGCGCAATCAACTGCCCAAGCTTGCTACTGCCCTGAAACTCCATCTCCTCTCTTTCCCCTCCTGACCTTGCCCCGCCCACAGTCTATCCCCTCACAACCCGTACTTATTCCAACGCATATGCCGTTCACAGTTCGCTGTCTCACAGATGCCACATTTGCCACCCCCACATACACTCGCTCTTCTCCAGCCTCCTACCTCCCCTACCCCGAAATCCTCTTCGCCCTCCTTGTTTTTTTTTTCTTATTTTTATTTGTTTTAATTATATGTTTTTCGAATGATATATATATTATACCTTACATAATTTTCTTTTTGATTTTTTTCTTTTTTTTTGAATCACTACATTAGTTTTAAGTTAGTTTATAAGAATTATATTTAGTGTAATTAGCTTTTATTAAGCCGAATAAATAAAAATAGAAAATAGATAAAATAGATAAACACACTGGACCCTTTACTTCGGCGATTTTGCAAAGAAGAACGCAAATTATCCGTCATCTTCTGTCATATATATGGTCGCCAATTTTCCAAATGACTTTTCAGGTTTTAGTCCTTTTTCCCTAACACCAAAATTTCAGCTTTTTTCTCCAGTACCCATGCGCCGAACAAGATATTGACGCAACTTTAATTTTCAAATGAGCGTGAGTTATGGTTTTTTGGATGCTTCGACACTCAAAATCATCCCTGAAAATGAAAACAAGTTTTGTAATGTTTTTTTTCATTCTTTTACTTGTCCATCAATTTTTATTTAGTTTAGAGTCATAAATTATTTTTAACATACACACCTTGGCAGATTAATACATGTATATTCTATAAACTTTTAGTTATCCTTCAATCTTTTATTTAATTTAGAATCACAAATAATTTCTAACATATACACTTTGTCTGTTTAACATATGAATACTCTATAAACTTTTAGCTATAGGTTTTTCGTTTTCTTATTTTATTTCACTTCACTCTTGTTCTACCTACAAGTAATGTACAAACTTTCTCGTCAAAGACAAACATCCACTACACATTCTTGACAGAATAAACTAGTATTTATTTTTAAAATTCAATGAGCGACTCTCGGACTCCAACACGGACTTTCTTTTTATTCTGCACACCTCCCGTCCACTCTTACAATTATCGACTAATTCCCATTTTTTCTTTTACCCCTTCTTGTTACCTTGGGGTCAACACCTCTTGATGACGACAATGCAATTTCGTTCTTCATCGACCCAATTTCCGATTTGCAATTGAGTTGAAATGCGACGTCAGCCGATATACCTCCATCGGTTTTCGTCACAGTTCAACGTTCGCAATTGCAAAGTGACCTAATAAACTTTAATGTGCAATTACACAATTTCCATTTAAACGGTTGTGGCGAAATGTGGGGCGAATTAATTGCATTATCGCTCTGGGGGTCATATGGGTTCAAAGTCGCTTGGTGTTTTTTGGTTTAAGTGCATCAATGACATTGACTATCGAGTGGCCAACACGTACTTTGATTTTTGCCGACCAAGGAATGTCGTCGGGGAATATTTCGCACTATTCACAATGTGGTCGCGAGCAATGGCGGCTGAAACAATGTGATCTCCAGGCGTGCTACGTTGGTTCTCTTTGGCTGCAGCAATAACTATAAAAACGTCAGGAACAGTGGTGGCTCCTGGCGTGCCATAATGTTGGTGGCAGCTAACTGAAAGCAATTTGACTTTAAAGAGGTAAAAGGAAATGAGTACCTAAATGACTGCAGAAATGCCGGAAATAAGCCTCCTCCAGATTTCCACTAATACTCGGGTTGATTTCTGGTTACTAAAAGATTACTTTATTTAATCGATTGAACTAATTTATACTGATTTATACTGAATACACGGAAAAACATGTGAACTCTCCAACAAGCTAACGAAGAAGGAAGAATAGTTTGTTTATGTTGCTTGACAACCAAATTCGATTATGTCAGCTAGTTGCTGACATTTGTTATTGTGGTGCCAAGGGCAGGATTCAGTTGCGAATTCGCTGGTTGTGTCCAGTGCGAATCCGCAACAGTGGTCCACATCTTTATTTAGGTCGTCATTGATGCACTTAACACGTACGATCAGAAAAACAGGAGCGGAGAGGCAAGGAATTATCGATATATTATACATTGGTCTCGTATTTTTTCGAAGTGGCAATCAGCGAAGTTCATTTTAAAATTAATGTCAAACACGCAAATAAATATAGGGACTTGTGGCGATTCCATTGAACGCCACTACTTGCCTTCCCACCAATTATACGAGGACTTCCAACATAGAGTATCCAAAGGCCCTATAAAACAAGTATTGTGGCAGTTCCATTGAACACCACTGCTTACTTTCCAGCCTATAATGAGGAAACAATTTACTAGTGCACTAAAACCCGGAAATAAATTCACTTACATGTCCATTGTTTGCTCAAACCTTCGCCTAAAGTACCTAAACCTATAATATTCGATAATGTAAAATCCATCAGCACCAAACCGATATTTCCCTAAAGGCACGGTTTCATGAAACGCACCATTTCCTCAAAATCAAATCAGTTGCACCACGAAGCAACTGACATAACTCGACCACCGCGGTGCACATATCCTCCATCGAATTTACAGCACACAAGCAGGACATACTCTTGCTTTACTTCAATGCTGCAACCATATCGGTCGCGTCCCAAAAAGGGATCCAGTTCTCGTTAGTATAAATACACACACGACGGTTCGGCCCTCTGATGACGCCAGCAACGTGCGCCCGATCAGCATGGATCTCTTACGCGGTACCAATCGGATAAACATTTCCTTTTATGGAAATTTAATATCCACGGTCCGCTTGCTCGTGCACGGCATAAGCGTGCGAGGTAACCGCATCTGTGTGTGTGCACATACTCTCAGTGATCAGCATCAAAGATCATCCCATATATGGTCACCGAAGCGATGAATGAATTTTTGGTAATTCTGTCGCTTCGGTGGCAGTAGTAATCGCGATACGTTTTCCGTGGACGCAATTCGTGCCTCTACGTTAAATCAATTGAGTCGAGTGAAGTCGCTACGCGGAAGTTAAAATAAAAACTCTTTAACGTGAAAGTAATTTTGTGTCGTAATAAAATGAATGAAGGTTTTACCACCGTAACCTTTAATTGTCGAAAATAAAAGAAAATGTACTTTCCATAAACGTTTAAGTGTGTTTTGTTTTAAATATGGAAAGTAGTCCGCTCCATGAGAGTCCAATTGACGTCGAATCGTAAACCACGACAACTACATGGATGACGGTGAAATATGAAAGTGAAGTTATGCTGAAGGAAAGAAGTGATCCCCGTGTCGTACCCGGCACACATACCTCTTCCCCACAGACTCATTTTTCAGGCGAATAATACTGCCTTCTTTTTTTTTGTCATTATTACAATATACGTGCAATGAAGACCAATCTGAATCTACAGAGCCGGCACCTAACCATTTTTCCTTCTTGTATTAATTAAAGGGGTTGCAGCGAAGCTACGCTCACTTCTCTATTTTATTTCTCCATACTGCACCGATCGCGATTGTTTTGATATGTTTCCAATATATTCCGCTTTAACTTGATATTTACTTTTTGCATTCTAGCATCCGCACCAATTCCAGAAAGATGCAAAAAAGTCCATAAATATAACCTCTAACCGCGTCCCCTATATATTTAACTGTTACACCAACCACATATTACATCCGCAAGGCCGTGATTATTGTAAGGATTCTCGTCTTTAATAAATTATGTTATCCATAACACTCACAGTGGGCAAAAATATTCCTCATATGCTCGGTCAGCTGTCAGGTGTGTGAATACATTTGTACTTACTGTATTTTCAATTCAATTCAATTTTATTTGGTAGATAATTACATTTATGGTATATTTTACAACTAGTACTTAAGAGATTTAGGATAGCAATTCCTTTACAACTATAATCTTAAATCTATATAACGACAATAGCACAATTTTAATGAATAACAAATAATAAATTAAGGGAAAACTACAAGAAAAAACCCTTATTTGAATCTTAATACTAATATTGCACGAGCTTCCGGTTATTTTATATAGTAATGACCTCGATATAATTTTCATAGACATAGACATAGAGTACATATGTAGTGATTTAGGATAACGCAAGACGGGAAACGAGAACATTGTCAGAAAAAGAACAATTGACGAAGAAGTTTCGATTGATTTTGTCAATAAGGAACTCTACCGGTTTAACGTTAGCGTTTTCATGTAGTTCATGTGTCGAATAATGCCATGGCAAATTTAGCAACATTTTCAATATTTTATTTTGACACCTTTGCAATTTTATTTTGTGTGTGCGAGCACAATTACACCACACAGGGGCCCCGTACAGGAGTATATCTTGAAAAATGGTTTTAAATATTACAATTTTATTTTCGATGCTAAGCTTTGACTTTCTACACCCTAATGGATACATAACTCTTACGACTTTGTTTATTTTGTCAATTGTGGTGGTGATGGGCTTTTGAAAGATACGTTTTTTATCTAGAATAATACCTAGATAACTACAGTCTTCGGACCAATCAATATCAACTGCACACATACTGAGTTTAGTGCCATTTGGTAGGTAGCAGAGTTTCCTACATCTCGAAAACCAGACAGCTTGTGTTTTATTACCATTTATTTTTATTTTCCATTTCCCGTAATATACTGCTAGTTTGTCAAGAGCTGCTTGCAAAGAGTTGTAGACATTCGTGAATAAGGCACCCGAAGAGAAAATGGCCGTATCATCGGCAAACATAGCTACCTGAATGTTTTCACCTAGACATGGTAAATCTGCGACAAACAATGTGAATAATATGGGACCAAGGACCGAGCCTTGGGGTACACCATAGTGGATTTGGTGAGTAGAGGATATGTCGGTTCCTATACTCACAACATATTTTCTCGAACGAAGAAAGCTCTGGATAATTTTGATAAGCGGCATAGGCAGCTTAAGCTTCAGTAGCTTATAAATCAAGGCATCGTGCCATACCGTAGGCTTTTTCGATGTCTAGAAGAACCTACCCCGTTGACTCCTTGTCGATGAATTTACCAGATATGTGGTTTTTAATGCGCAAGACTTGGTGGATTGTGCTGTGACCAGTACGGAAACCGAACTGAAAGTTTGGTAGGATATTATTGGCTTCCACAAAACGATCAATCTTTTCCTTAATGATTTTTTCTAAGAGCTTACTTAGACAGCGAAGTAGACTAATAGGTCTGTAGCTTTCGGGGCTGTTTTTCGGTTTGCCGGGTTTCGGGATAGGTATTACTTTTGCTGTTTTCCAACAGTCCGGAAATACTTACTGTATAATGCATAATTATTTGATACAAAGTGTGTGGCAAATGTCTCAATGATGAGCTCTAACTCTATCGTAGAGTCTATCTCAGAAGGATCGACATGTGTAATTTAATAAGAAATTCGTCCCCCGACAATCGGGGTTACTCACAAAACACAAGCAACGTTCAGCTGGTAACGCCGCGTTGTAATCTCACAAGTTGTAGGAAGAGTTGGTTTGACTGATACGATTATAAGTGCTCTTCGCAAATATTTAAAAAAAGCAAAGCATCCCTAACCGACGCTTATATAAAAACTTCTTTGTATGCGCAAGTTTGTATAGAGAAAAGCTAAGGAATTCAATGATGTTAAACAAAATTAATACTCGTGCTTTAAGTCATGTTTCGTGCTTTGACATGCTTTTGGCGATCGTGGTCAAACTTCACAATTAACAACAGAATTGAAAGAAGAATTTATTGCACATTGGAATATTAGTCATGTCGTGTTGCGATATTGCGCTCTGTACTCAACGTCTCGTGGACACTTTGCTATCGATACCAAAATTTATGGTGATGGATGTATTTGAATTCTTTCCATTTAGCTAATTTCCTTTATACCCAATTGGTAAAGACGATGTCAACTTTCGCGATCTTAATGGAAAAACTAGAGAACTCGCTGGGAAACACTGTGTTGAAGTCTTAATTAGATTGGATATATGTTTCGTTTTTACCACTGTCTTCAATATACGTAACAATGAATGGTTTGGCTATCCAAGTGAGACAGCTTCGTTCAGCTCATTAATACGTCAACACGAGTTCCAGGCATTGTCGATCATTCCGGCAACATATTGGATCTGTTGTTGATCGTTCCGATCCAACAAAAGAAAGAAAACGATTAATAAAACGTTATAAATTGCTAATTTATTATGGTGGATGAATATCTCACCTGAGTGGTTTATACAATAACGAACTTTACAATTCAATTAGTTCCTTTTTTATACGTTAAAATTCCTTTACCTCCGGTTTTCAGTAGAATGTTGTTTTCGGTTCTTTTTTGCGGCAACTTCCCGTCACAACCGTGCCTTTGCTTGAAAAATCAAAATACCAGTTGGCAACGGTCCCTCTTCGCCTCTTTTTGCTGTGTTCCCCGTTGCCTGAGATTGTTCTTGAGTCTCAGAGTAGATAACTGATGTGAAAGCTCGACTCGAATCGCAACTTTATCAGCGCAAGCTTTCCGTTGCATACCCTTAAGCGCGAGATAACATTTGCGCCGTCAACTGATCTATTTAAATTCTATCGTTGACAATGTTATCGATTACTAGGGTTATGTCGTTGCCTGTGTTGTGTTTTATTTGACTCTCATGTTGCATTTGCAACATCCTGCCGGGACAGCGATGATGTGTCAACCCAGCGGTGTCTTATCCGCGATTGGTGATTGGATACGAATTAAGTTCCTTGTTTGTTTCGCTCCTGAACGGGAAGCGATGTGAACAGGTGAGGGAGGGTGGTGAGTTGGTGATGATTCTTGAATTATTAGTTAATTCGTTATTTGGTTGAGGTGCAGTGGCATTTCATATTGTGTGTGTGTGTGTGTGTGTGTGTGTGTGTGTGTGTGTGTGTGTGTGTGTGTGTGTGTGTGTGTGTGTGTGTGTGTGTGTGTGTGTGTGTGTGTGTGTGTGTGTGTGTGTGTGTGTGTGTGTGTGTGTGTGTGTGTGTCTAATTGACCATGGGCAAGAGACAGAGTTTTGTTATTGGGCGCTTCAAAGTTGTAGTAGCAGTTTTCACCGTGACAACACGAATTCTTGCATCGGCTCCTGGATGCGTGGCTACGATTCTACCTAGTCGCCACAGAGTAGGTGGTGATTGCTCATCAGGTAAGAGCACCAAGCTACCTATCTTCAGTTCTGGATTTGGTGCAAGCCATTTTGGTCGTTGCTGAAGCCTAGTAAGGTATTCAGCCTTCCATTTTTTCCAGAAATCCTGCTGTATTTTCTGCATCAATTGCCATTTGTTCAAGTGATTGGGCCCAGTCTGGGTCAAATCTCCTTCCGGTGTGGTATTGAGTGCAGTACCAATTAGGAAATGTCCTGGTGTTAAAATGGATAAGTCTTCTGGATCTTCAGAAATTGGGCAGAGTGGACGTGAATTTAGACAGGCCTCAACTTGAGCCAGTACGGTTAGATATTCCTCATATGTTAAAATGTAGTGTCCTATCACTCGTTTGAGATGATGTTTCATGGATTTAACCCCGGCTTCCCATAGTCCACCAAAATGAGGGGCTGCCGGGGGATTGAAGTGCCATGATGTGCCATTGTTTTGAATCTGCCTAACGATGTCATCGGTCCATTGTTTTGAGAGGTGTGCCTGTTCCCTCTTTATCACCTTGGCTGCTCCTTGGAAGTTGGTCCCGCAGTCGCTATAGATGTGCGTACAGATTCCACGGCGCGCCGGGAAGCGCTTGAAAGCCGCCAGAAAGGCGGCTGTACTATAATCGCTGACAAGTTCGAGGTGCACTGCCTTCGTGCAGAAGCATACAAAAATGGCTATGTACGCTTTGGTGATTTTGTTACACCTTCCCTTCCATGCCTTAAGCTGTACTGGGCCGGCATAGTCCACTCCTGAAGTTTGAAAGGGGCGTGACTGGTTGACACGAGGTGGGGGTAGATCACCCATCTTTTGTTGCATTTGTTTTGACTTGTGTCGGTAGCACTTCAAACATTTATGAATGCAAGCCTTGACGCTGGACTTGAGATGTACTATCCAGTATTCAGTTCGAAGCGTTGCCATCATCAATTGTTGTCCCCCGTGCAGCGTTTTCAAGTGCGCATTGTTGATGATCAGGGACGTTAAGAACGTGTTGGAAGGCAGTATGATCGGGTGGCGTTGTGAATAAGGTAGATCTGCATTTTCCAATCGCCCCCCGACTCGCAGAACCCCCTTCTCATCCAATATAGGGGAGAGTCGTGCTATCTTGCTTCCCTTTATTAATGTTTCCCCCTTTGTGATTCTCTTAATCTCGTCGTCAAAAAATTCCTGTTGCACGATCTTGACTAATCGTGCTTGCGCTGACGAAATCTCTTCCACCGTGAGCGGTCCAGTGGCACTACCCGGCCTCTTAGTGGCCTTCAACCGTAGGTTTGCAATGAATCGAAGCCAGTATGCTGTAGCTCGAAGTAAACGCGGTAGCGACGAAAATCGGTTGAACAATGCGTTGTCTTCGAGAGCGGTAAAATGTAAGCAAAGCTGAAACACATTTCTGATGGGGTATCCAGTTGCGATAAATTCATTTTTCTTCTTATATGGCTCCCTAGCCCTTAACTCAAGTTTCGTGGACTGTATCTCCTGTGTGTGTGCATGATGGCCGTCAAATGTCCGGAGAAAATCGGGCCCATGCCACCATTGCCGCTTCCCGAGAATCTCCGTTGGAGAGAGTCCTCTGGACGCCATGTCCGCGTCGCAGAAGCCATGGATCTCAAGAGTTGCTCGCGCGGTGATGTTGACCCATCTAGGAATCTCTATGCTGTTGAGAGCATTCAGTTCGGTTTTCAACTTGGACCATGCCGCAACAATTGTTGGTGGAAGTTGGCTGTTCCAATCTTGGTCCTGCTTCCAAATGTCTTGCATAATTATTTTGCCAATGATGATGCAGGGTGATATCCAACCTATCGGGTCGTATAAGCGAGCAATGTCTGACAGAATCGATCTCTTCGTTGGAATTTTTGATTCCTGCAGACCTACTCTGAATGAAAAGGTGTCCCTTCCAGGGTGCCATTGGATTCCCAGAGTTTTTATTGTTTTTCCCTTGTCAATCGAGAGTGGCACCTGGACCTCTCTATCTTCCTCTGGAATAGTGAGCATTAATCGTTCACTATTGCTGGCCCATTTTCTAAGTGGGAATCCCCCACGTTGCAACAATGCCACGAGTTGGTCTCGCATTATCATGGCCTCGTCTTCTGAGTCTGCTCCGTGCATGACGTCGTCGACATAAACATTTTGGGAAACAATCTGTGAGGATATCGGATAGTCAGCTCGTTCGTCCAATGCCAATTGTAGAAGAGTGCGTACTGCCAGGTATGGTGCGGCAGCGGTGCCGAACGTGACCGTGTTTAGTTTGTAAGTTTTGATGGTTTCTCCTTCCGTGTCTCTCCACAACACAAGCTGGTAAGAAGCATCCTCCGGTGGCACCCAGATTTGGCGGTACATTTTATGAATGTCTGCTACGAAAGCTACCTTGTGTCTTCGGAATCTCAGAATGTGGTCGAAAATGTCATCCTGGAGTCGTGGTCCGTTTAACAAGTGGTCATTAAGCGACGTCCCATCCGAAGTTCTACAAGAGGCGTCGAAAACGATCCGCAACCTTGTGGTTGAACTGGTTTCTTTAATCACCGCGTGGTGCGGCATGAAATAGTGGTGTCTGTTAGGTAAGGCGGAGTCTATCTCATTCATGTGCCCCAGGTCCTTGTATTCTTGAAATACCCTTTTGTACTCTTCGTAGAATAAAGTGTTGGCTTGGAACCTTTTTTCCAGTTGTAGGAACCTCACAAGCGCTGATCGATGTGACAACCCCAACACCGGGCACATTCCTTCCTTAAAGGGTAATCGAACGATGTATTTTCCGTCCAAATGGCGCTGGTGAGTTCGGCTGTAGTGGGTTTCACACTGTTCTTCTTGTGGTGACAGCGGTTTTCTTCCTGACACCTCTTCCAGTTCCCAGAACCTCTGCATAATTTCGTTCAATTCAGGCTCCCTGGTGAACGTGTGATGAACCCTGATAGTGGAATGCTCATTAGTAATTATGTGGCCAGATAGTACCCATCCAAACTCCGTTTGTTGTGCCATAGGGGTACCTGAGCCACCCTTGACCAAGCCCGCCAGTAAGATTGATGGATAAACATCACTGCCAAGCAAAATGTCGATTTTACTTGGTTTGTAGTATGTCGGATCAGCTAGCTGTAAATGTTTGAAGTGCGGCCAATCAGTACAAGAAAGTTGGTGTGTTGGAAGATTCATTGTTAACTTGGGTAATACCAATGCCGTCAAATCCAATTTGAAGTTCTCATTTTTCAACGAATGAACTGTGAGAGACACCTTGTGTTTAGCAATGCTGGCCTTAGCCGCTCCAATGCCGAAAACGTTCACGTGACTCCGTTCTCTTCTGAGGCCCAATCGTTGTGCTATAGCTTCAGAGGTAAAAGAAGCTTCCGACCCAGGGTCCAACAGAGCTCGAAGCACTACCGGCTGTCCCCTCGCCGTGAATACCTTAATTAGTGCTGTGGCCAACAGAACAGTCCTTGTGCGGTTAGTTTCGGCCATGTAAGTGTTGCAAGCTTGCGTTGCAGTGCGATTGGTTTTACATCCTGTGGCTAAATGTTGCGAGTCTGCAGAGTCCGATGATGGAGTAATCGTGGTGCTCGTTGTAGAAGCGATCCCCTTCCCTTGGAATACACCCTTCTCTTCGTTCAAATGTAGCAACGAATGGTGTTTCCGTTTGCAGTGCCTACACGTAAATTTGCTTATGCACTCCTGACGTTTATGAGCCCTTGAAAGGCAATTGATGCACAATTGGTGCTTATTCACAATGTCCCATCTCTTGCGAGGACTGAGTGCCTTGAACTTAAAGCAGTTGTGAATTAAATGTGATCCCGAACACATTGAACAATCGGGAATTGCTGAATTGTGGACGCGAACCTCAGATCGTTTACTTCGGGAGACTCCGTGAGAAATGGCTGACGATGTTTGCCCCATGACTTCCAAAGTTCTGATTCTTGTAAGCAGGAACTCCTCCAGTATGCTGTAGGTCGGATAATCCACGTATGATGAGATGTGGGATTCCCACAAACCTCGTGTTTTAAGGGGGAGTTTTTGGATTGTCTGATATATCAAGACATCTTCCCATGAGGCGATTGGAACACCGAGGTTCTGTAATGATTGCCTTGCCTCGTTCGTGGTATCCACCAGAGACCTAATGCCATCGGCCGATTCATGACCTAATGATGGTTGGTCAAACAGCAATCCGAACTGGTTATCCTTTAGCAACCTTACGTTCTGGTAACGCTTTACTAAAGTTGCCCATGCCGACCCAAAATTCCCGTCGACGATTGCGGTGTTCCTCAGCAAACGTTCAGCCTCTCCGTTCAAGTTGGCCTTCAGATAGTGAAGCCTTTGCACATCGGACAAAGTTGAGTTCCCAATGATGAGACTCTCGAAAAGGCTCTTGAATTCTGGCCATGTCTTAAAAGAGCCAGAGAAAGATGGAATCTTGATTGGCGGGAGCCTCATCTCAGTAGTTGGATCCTTGCTTCCTCCAACTGAACTATTGAACGAGCAGTGCAACTGTTGTTGACCTCTCGTGTTCGGCATTTGCGCCTTTAATTCCGATGAATAGCCGTAATATAGCTCCTTCAACTTATGGAATGTTAGCTCTTCCATATATTTCGATTTCGCGTCGTCGCTCGGTGCCGCAATTATTTTCTGGTGCAACTCCCTTGCTTCTTCAAAGGAGTGTTCTAAATTCCTTAACCGCGCTTCATTCATATGAATGTTTTTAGCTAATTGATCCAAGGCCAGATATGCATTGTGATCAGCGGTTAATTCTGTGGCGATGGCTGTTATGGAGTCAATCCAGTTGGCCAATCGTGCCTTGCTCATTTCTCCACCCTTTTTCACCTGTTCCTCTTTTCCCTTATCGTTACTCACTCAGTCGCACTCGTCAGCTCACTCTTCGCGTTCCCGAAGACCGATGTGGTGACCGCCGAAACTAAACGGATCAATTGATTTCCACAAAAATGTTGTCTTCAAAGCTTGACCGTTAACCGAGCAAATCGGGTGGTTTTCGTAAATCCCTTGCTGTTGTTGAAGGTACACGCAGCCCCGTTGATCAACTCAAGTGAACAAAACTCAAGAAAAGAGAAAAAAGACAGGCCAACGTTGCGACCTCCTCGACCGAGAACACACAGCGTATAATTGGAATCGAGCACAAATAGGAAACTGCTCCGTAATCACGACCGAACAACCACTAAATCCTTCTAGAACTGCGACGATGATCGACACACCACAAGATTCCTCTAGAAATTCCAATAAACTCTATCGTATAATCTCCAAATTGCTGACTGGCCACACACAACCACAGATACTCTCCTGATCTTAAGACAAAAATAAAATTGCCGCCTGTCACACACAACCACAGATACTTTTTCCGAACTTCCGATAAAACAAAATTGCCGACTGGCACACACAACCACAGGTATTTTTCAATTAAGATCACTAGGATCGTTTATTTAAGATAAATTATTATATCACTCACCCTTGATTTGAGAGTTGCTCCGTCATAGGTCGGAAACGGCTTAGCAATTGACTTGCAATTTGCAGGATGCCGCAGAATTGGTTCACTTCCAGGAACAGTTTGTTGATTGTAATCCAGGAACTTGTAATAAGGCACTTCTTTTGTAATCCAGGAACTTGTATTAAGGCACTTCTTTGTACTCCAACAACAGCTTCCGTTGCTTGTAATCCAGGAACTTGTATTAAGGCACTTCTTTGTACTCCAGGAACAGCTTCGGTTGCTTGTAATCCAGGAACTTGTATTAAGGCACTTCTTTTGTAATCCAGGAACTTGTATTAAGGCACTTCTTTGTACTCCAGGAACAGCTTCGGTTGCTTGTAATCCAGGAACTTGTATTAAGGCACTTCTTTGTACTCCAGGAACAGCTTCGGTTGCTTGTAATCCAGGAACTTGTATTAAGGCACTTCTTTGTACTCCAGGAACAGCTTCCGTTGCTTGTAATCCAGGAACTTGTGATAAGGCACTTCTTTGTAGCTTTTTAAGAGAATTCGGCTCGATGGACCAAATTTATGATCGTTCCGATCCAACAAAAGAAAGAAAACGATTAATAAAACGTTATAAATTGCTAATTTATTATGGTGGATGAATATCTCACCTGAGTGGTTTATACAATAACGAACTTTACAATTCAATTAGTTCCTTTTTTATACGTTAAAATTCCTTTACCTCCGGTTTTCAGTAGAATGTTGTTTTCGGTTCTTTTTTGCGGCAACTTCCCGTCACAACCGTGCCTTTGCTTGAAAAATCAAAATACCAGTTGGCAACGGTCCCTCTTCGCCTCTTTTTGCTGTGTTCCCCGTTGCCTGAGATTGTTCTTGAGTCTCAGAGTAGATAACTGATGTGAAAGCTCGACTCGAATCGCAACTTTATCAGCGCAAGCTTTCCGTTGCATACCCTTAAGCGCGAGATAACATTTGCGCCGTCAACTGATCTATTTAAATTCTATCGTTGACAATGTTATCGATTACTAGGGTTATGTCGTTGCCTGTGTTGTGTTTTATTTGACTCTCATGTTGCATTTGCAACAGTTGTTCACCTCAGATATTAATACATGCATGGAAAATGTCTTCTCGTCCTTAAGCTCATCAAACCACTATATTGTGCTACGCTAAATTATTATAATATCATATAACAGTACAAATACAACTTCCGAGAGATTCTCAAACAAACAGTTGTAGATGTCTAACATCCCTGCAAATATTTCATATGCCTGTGCATGATGTGTAACATCGCTGAATATTCCAGCAATCCAGGAATTGGACAACTCTGAAGATTGTAATCCCCAATGAGTGTTAAATATCCCTATGATCTCTCATCCTTGAAAATATCTGACATCTCTGAGGAAGCAATCCTGTGGGTGTCTAACATTCGTGCGGATATCAAACAGATGCTGTCGATGCAAAATCTCCCAATATCTAACATCATTGTGAATATCTAAGTATGACGTCTAACGTCCCTTTAATGCCTAACATCCCTGTGCATGTGTAATATTCTTAAGAATGTTTCACGTTACTGGAGATGTTTAACATCCCTGAGAATATCTTATGTCAGATGTCTAATATCCCTTGGGATGTATAACATCTCTATGAATATCTAACTTCCCAGTATCACACCATATAACCTCGCTATTGATGCCTCATCTCCCTGTAAACTTCTAACCTCCCTGAAGGTGCATAATATATCCGTTAATCTCGCATCACTGGAATGTCTAACCTCCCTGTGGATGTATAAAATCCCTGTGGATGTCGAATCTCCCTGGGAAGTCTAAAATCCTTAAGAATATCTCACCATCCCTGGGGATGTCTAATATGCCTGGGGGATATTTGATATCGCGGAAGATGTCTAACATCTTTAGGGATGTCTAAAATCCCTGTGGAGGTCTAAAAAGCTTATGGATGTATACAATTCTTGTGGATGTCTAACATCGCTCTGGACGTATAAAATCCATATGCTTGTCTAACTTTCCTAATTCACATCCTTGTAGATGTCTAACATTCTTGAGAATGTCTAACGTCACTGACGATTTTTAACATCCCAGAGAATATCTCAATCCCCACAAGTGTCTGATATCCCTGGGTATGTCTAACATCGTTATGAATATATAATATTTCTATGGATGTCTAACTTCCCTGTCTCACAGCACTGTATAATATGCTTTCGTATATCTAATCTGTTTATGAACCTCTGACTTCCCTGATAATGTTTCATAATTTTGTGAATATCTTACATCACTGGGATGACTAAACTCCCTGTACTTGTCTAAAATTCCTGCTGGTGTCTAATTTCTTGTGGAAGTTTAATTAAAAAAAATATCTCACTATATAACCATTCTTGAGGAAGTCTAACATGCCGGGGGATGTCTTATATCTTTGTAGATGTCTAATATGTGTAAAATTCGTGTGAATGTCTAACATCGCAGCGAATGTATAACACTCTCATGTATATCTAACCTCCATGTAGATGTATAAAATTCCTGTGGATGTCGAATCTCCATGTATATCTATATATATGAGAATATCTCAACATCCATGGCGATATTTAATACCGCAGGGGATGTCTAACATTTTTACGGATGTCTAACATTGTTATATATTTATTAAACAATTTAATATAGTAATATATTGGTAATATGTAAATGAACTTACTTCCTCGACCGTGGAGCGGTCACTGTATCTGGTTCCTGGTGGCAGGTTGCAGGGTCCGTTGAGGTTTGTGCTCCCCTGTTCACCTAGCTGTTGGTTGTTGATTGATAATCTTTTATATATATTTATTTTCCCCAAAGTCGACAGTCTGCTTAAATCTGGGTTCTCATTGTGTTTACTTATGTACCAGATACAAATAAACATCTCTCCCCTGTGTTATATAGAATGTCTCGAAATTATTTTAGTAGAAGGTCCTTACGTTTGCTTTTACGTCGAATGAATTACCTTTTATTTTTGCCGTTGACGTTTATATATTTTTTATTCAGCGCCAAAGCCTACTTTAATTATTTTTTTTACTGCCAAGTAGAATTTGCATAAAGTAGTTTATGCAAATTAGCTACTTGACGATTTTTCTTCCCTTTACAGGCAGAGACGGGAAATTTGCGGTAATTAGTGGATGTTGGGCGAGGACATGGACGCGGGTCCTTAACAACATCCTTGTGGGTGTCTAACATCACTGTGGGTTTATGACGATCTCATGGATGTCTAACCCCCCGGTTCACATCCTTACGAAATCTCGCTATCGATGTCCAATCTCTTTGTGAACCTCTGACAGCCCTGAGGATGCCTATTTATTGCTATTTATTGGCCTGTAGGAACCCGGAAGTTCACGACCTCACCCACTCGACTCCACCATCGTTCCCTGTCCTGTACACTCTCATTCCACTTGACCAGCTGATCCGATCTCCTCAAGGTCAAACCTAACGTTGTCCTCCCATCTCCGTCGCGGACGTCCTGCGGGTCTCTTTCCCGTTAGTCTTTCGCCAAGAGATCTACACACGGTCCTATCGTTGCCCATTCACGTCACATGTCCGGCCCATCTTAATCTTCGCGACTTGATTACTCCCACTATTGTAGGTTTGCGGTATAGCTCTTCCAATTCGTGGTTGTGGAGTTTCGTCCATTGTCCTACCTCCTCGTCATATGTACCGCCAAAGTTACCCCTCAGAACTTTATTCTCGAATACGCGGAATCTGTTTTCTTCCCGTTTTGTGAGCGCCCATGTTTCGCATCCGTATAGAACAATCGGCATGATTATGGTTCTATAAACACGGAGTTTACCTGATACGAGTTTGGATTTCAGGAATTTACTGACTGGGTGCCAACTAGCGTTGCGGAATGTAATCTTTTGTCAATTTCCTTCGACATTTCGTTACTGGCAGTCAATATCGTTCCCAGATATTTCAATTCTTTAACTTTTTCAAATATCTTGCCTCTGCGTTTCCTGAGGTCCACCTGCTCTCGCCGTAATAATGTATATTGTGCCGCTTGCATAATGATTTCATAGTTTTTACTTACAGTTTCTAGATTATCGCCCAGAACGGCGATGCCACCCGCATATGCGAGCACTTGTGTGACCCCGTTCAATGATGATTCGGCCATGTTGTCGTCTTGTACCTTTCTGATGATATACTCGAGCACGAGGTTAAAAAGACATGGTGAGAGGCCATCCCCCTGTTTTAGTGATTGATTTCAATTGGTTCTGAGAGGTTGTTTTCTCTTCTAACTTGCCCTTTGTTTTTGTTCGGACAAATTTGAATGAGGGCGGCATATTTTTTTCGGGATTCACAGCTCATCTACAATATGGTAGAGTCTTTGTCTTACGACTGAGTCGTAGGCTTTTATGAAGTCAACGAACAGTTGGTGAACCGTCTCTCCGTATTTCCACTTCTCTTCCAGCTGTTGCCTTATTTTGATAATTTGAACGCTTGTTGACCGGTTCCTATGGAATCCGCATTGGTAGTCTTCCAATAGTTCTTCTGCGTATGGTGTGATTGTCGCCAGTATGACATTTGTTAGTATTTTGTATGTGGTTTCCTCTGTAGTTTTTGCAGTCAGATCTGTCACCTAATTTGAAAATGGGGATGACTATTGAGGTTTTCCGTTCTTTCGGAATGACTTCCTTATCCCATATTGTTTTAATCAGTTGGTGGATCTTTCGAGCGGTTGCCTCTCCTCCATGCTGCACAAGCTCTGCGGGTATGCAGTCAATTCCGGGAGCCTTGTTGTTTTTCAATCGATTTATTGCGTCTACAACTTCGTCGAAAGAGGGCTCTGGGATCGAATGCTCGACTGTATGTACGTCTGGTGCGTTTATTTGTGGTTGATGGGTGCGCACATTGAGCAGGTTTTCAAAGTACTGCTTCCATCTTGTCACGATATTGTTTGTGTCTGTGACCAGACAGCCGTTTGCGTCTCGAATTATTTTGGCTCTCCCTCGGTAGCCATTTCTAATTGAATTTATCCCGGCATACGTACCTCTGATGTTCTTTCCTCTGGCATTTTCTAGGATTCCTGTGGATGCCTAACAAGTTTTTTAATAACTCACATCACTGAGATGTCTAACCTCTCTGAATACGTCTAAAATGTGGGATATAACCCTCACATAGTTATTCAGTATGCCAGTGAATGTCTAGTAACAGTCGTAAGAATTTCTAACATCTTTGAAATCGCCTGATGTCCCTGTGGATGTCTAATGTGAAAACTTCACATCTCTGTGGATATCTAACATAATATCCTTGGATATCTCACACCCCTGATGTCTAATACCCAAGACGATATTTGAGAGCGCCTAATTTCCCCGATGATGACTAATATATTCCGAAATATCTGATGCCGCTAGGCACGTCTAGTACACTAGACAAAATCCTACTTCCCCGTAGATATCACATAGGCTTGGAGATATCTAACATCCTTGAAAATATTTATTGATGTCTAATATCGTTGTGAAACCCGACGGCTTCTAACCTCCCTGTTGATGTGTAACCTCCCTATGAGTATCTCACATCCCTGGGATATATAACATTCTGGTGAAAACCTAACCTCCTTTAGTATAACTAACATCCCCAAGGATATCCGGCATCCTTACGAATATCCCTAATCGTTGGGAGTATATAATATCCCTGTGGCTGTATAAAATTGCTTTTGATCTATAATGCACCCGTGGATATTTAATGCCCCTGGGAACGTTTAACTTCTCTCCGGATGCCTAACCCTCCTGTGGATGAGTAATATCCTTAAAAACGGTTGATATCCCTGAGGACTTTTAACATATTTGTGAATGCGTCACATTTCTGCGAGTGTCTAATATCCACGTGAATATCCAACGTAGTTACGTGTAACTTTTCTGCGTATGCTTAACTTATCTTAGGACGTCTAACTTTCTAAGGGCGTTTAGAATCCTTGAAAATACTCACAATCCCTAGGGATGGCTAACATCCTTATGAATATTTCACATAATTTACGATTAACATCCCTGGAGATATTTAAAATATTTGTACCTGTGGACATTTAATTTCATTGTAGTCGACATAACATCTCTGTTGATGTTGAACTGCGTTGGAGGTATCTAGGATAACAGTGGTGTCTTATCTTTCTAGAAATGTCTAACAGGTGGTTGGAAGACAACAGAAAGTCGAAACACGTAATTGTTGTGGAATCGCGTCTTTCCTATACACTGTTTGTTCCATTTAAATAATTAAGGGAACCCTCTACCGCCCACCCACCCCGCGCCATCCAGCCTTCGTCTGTGTGGTCATCTCATGATACATTTTTCATAAGACCAGAATTCTCTGCTACTATGACTTATTGGTTTGTGGGAACCCGAAACGTCATGACCACACACACTCAGCCAGGCCACCAGAATTCCCTGGCGATCCGAATACCGGGTAAACACATTTACCCAAAATCGATACCTAAAAGCATCATCGCCAGATGTTGGCTATGTCAGAAAGACCCAGGCGATAAGAACGCTATTATAAATGCATCAAGCGATCGCAAATAGTGCGAACAGTGTTTGTATGCTGCGCCAACTACAGTAGCTTTTCCTTCCTAGGGAATTTTCTGAACCGGATCGCGTCAAAAGACGAGATATTTTTATCGAGTTGAAATTCAAAAATTGGCGCAATAACATTGCCCGGAAAAACAAATTATTATGGAAAATTTAACAAGTCTCGGGACTTGCTAAATAAGGCCACGACCGGATCCCAGTTGTACTGCCGATGATGATGATGATGAAATTCAATAATTGCCTGAGCTGTGCAAAAAAGTAGTACCCGGAAATGGACAATACTTTAACTTTGTTCTCAAATAAAACCATCGAACTTGTTATCTTTTGGGCCTAAAGTCTACCTAGAAAATTATATTAAAGAAAATGTCGTTGTTAGAAGTTATATTTTGTTGCCCTTGTGGATCGTGGAGATATTTCGTTATTGAACATTGGCGAAAGCAGACCCAGTTTTTTTTCATTATTCATTATTTTCTATTGCAAATCCCCAAAAGTTTAAAGCTTATAATATCGTCGATATAACCTACTTAGATAGTCAAGGAGTCTGTCATGTAGAACTCGGCTTAAGATAGCTTTCTTTCATAGCGAAAGGTTACTCGAAATGTTGGCCTTCTAAATCTATTTGTACTCCCGAACGAGAGTCACGTTTGATTCAGCTAGGAAGTCCATAAATTGCAATGGTATCAAATATTCAAATGGGTCATTAATTTATTTTATTACCGGGCAGATGGTACACAGTAGTCATGTAGCTACACTCGTCGAAGGGTCTAGAGGATCAATCTCAGTGTCAACTTACCACGAAATAAACTCAAATTTTCGCGAATCCTTTGTTTTATTTGTGTAAACATTGAGCGCGTCGGAATACATATTTACGTTAGGCGTGTATGAAATATTTAATCAGAAAATGTATGACGTTCATAAAGCGCCGCCATCGTATTTCAGAACACGCACGTTAAGAGGGCAGGAAATCATGGCTGCCACGAGATGTAATCATATCTCAACAAGGCATTCTTCGACACCCGTTTGCTGTACATTTTAAATGCAACCTTTTTTAAAGTCGCTTAAAAAAAAATTACTATGCGTATACCCACTTTTCGTAAGGAAATATTTGTATCAAGAAAGACAAAAACGTTCCTCAATAGTAATACTTAGTTTGTTATACAACGAGATAATCCAGGTATATTATCATTAGGTTAACATTTTGAGTGGTGTTGACGAACCAAAAGGGCCATTACGATAACCCGAGCAGCATGTGCCTAAAGTATGTTTTAGTAGTGTAACTCCAATAGATAATTAATTTTTTTCTAATATAAGTAAACTAAGTGAAGGGTTGTATTGAGAACGCTTTAGCATTCGCTCATTCTTCGAATTGAAATTCAGATATAACTGAACTTCTCTTTGGGATATGAGTTTTATTATTTACTGCTGTTGAGTAATCAAATGAATTTCTCTGCTGATCCAATGCAAATATTTACTTTATAATTTTGAAGTACATTTACATATAAATACATCATAATTTGATCATCTTAAATGGAACGAAAAAGTTATTCATACGAGGGTTGCCTTTTATATTTCGGGATTAGAGAACAAAAACAAATATTGATCATCGAAAATCACTTTATTGTTTTTCAAAATATTCCCCATGAAGGTCTATACACTTTTGCATGCGTTTGAACCAATTGTCGAAGCACTTTTGCCACTCTGATTGAGGTATCTCCAACAGATGCATTCTGAATGCAGCAACCGCTTCTTCAGGTGTCGAAAAACGTTGACCTCTCAGTTTGGTTTTTACGTACGGGAATAAAAAGAAGTCATTCGGTGCCAAGTCAGGACTATACGGCGGATGACCCATCAAATCGATGTTTTGGGTGCTCAAAAATGCAGTTGTCGCAGCCGATGTGTGAGAGCTCGCATTGTCGTGGTGAAGAGTGATCCGTCTTCGGAGGTTGGTTTTCCTGATTTCTTGGAAGACAACTGGCAAACAAATGGTTGTGTACCACTCAGAATTGACTGTTCTGCGTTGTTCTAGTGGTACGGTTGCGAATTGAATTATTACTATAAGAAGGCTTACTGAGCTCGAGATAGTATTTACAAAAATTCATTAGTGATCTTAATATAAGGCTCAAACACAAAATTCGGATATATGAAATTGAAAATTAAAAGTCACTAAACGATGATCACTGATACTCGGCTATATATATAATTCTACTTAAATAGTCACTGGTTCTTGCTCGTTGTAATTGAATTAGTAACACAAAGTTAAGATATATACAAAGGTATGACCAAATAAACCCAAAATGACACTTTGGTTAACTCGCGGAACCGTTTAGTTCGATTCATTCGGCGACTCCTCCCGAGGCACGACTCGCCTCCACGGAATCTGTATCGCGATTACCAAGTTCATGGAAGCGATGGAATACCACACATTCAATCATCGCCTCGATGACCATATATGGTAAGATATCCTTATGAATTTGCACCACCAAATAAGGGTTGCAACACGCACACGATGATCCTTTTTCCATATTCATCACGTGTGGCGCCCAGTATGCGAACTATAGACTCGAAGTCAAACACAAATAAACATATTTGCAGCTGGAACAAGTCGACCTAAAAAGGGTTAAATGAGCTCACACGATCAACGGCTATATGAACATTGTTGCCGATCGCGTGTGTGTTGTTGGCATCGTTGCGGCTTATTCGCACACCTCGTCACATCATCCTTAATGTTTACATGATCAGCGGCAGCTTACTGCATTTTTGCTGATCATGTATTATTGGCGATAACCCCCAGCAAAAGAACTCCTGCTGGTAAATTTCCGTTGCGAGAAGCTCGACTTCCTGGGGTGATAATTGCCGTATGCCACTATGTACGTGTCGTTCGCGTGACCGACCGACGCGGGCCTTAAGAAAAGAACACAAAAGAAAGAAATATCTTCTGTGGTATGTGGTAGACACATTAGGAGGTATTTCTTTGGCGCGGTTTGGGCAATGTTGATTGCTGTTTTTGCAACCGTATATTCCTTTTAGGAACATGATGCGTTTCGCACGACTATGCCCTTGTGGTGAATGTCCGTTGTTGCTGATGTATTTTTCATATCAGCAGACATTATGTTTCACAGGTTTTTCGGTGGTTATTGGTTTGACTAAGGCAGATAAGTACGTGCTTTTTATAGAATAGTACGCGAGTGGAAATGGTTACCTGATGGGAAATGAGGAGTAAGTAGGGTGGTAATTGAGCAGGTAAGCAGTGGCGTTCGAAAGAACCGCCACAGATTTTCTTGATAAGCTCAAATTACAATACACTCTGCGGATGGACGTAGAGGTAGAGTCAAGTTTCGACCCGGACTGGTGTTGAATGCCTGTAGATTCTAAATGCGGGGAAATATATGACCAGGCTAAAAGTTTTATGACTTAATAGTGTGACTTAATAATATTGTATTATACTCTGTTTATATGTGCGACGAAAATAGATATTAAATATTGGTCGGTGCGGACTCTTTATTAAATACTTTTTGGGACAAAAACTTCGAAAGAAACATGACAAACTCTAAGTTCACCTGAGCAAAATATGCAGAACAGAAAAAATCAGGCTACTTTCCGCCTGTATTCTAATAACGATATTGAACCTTTTGCTCCTGAATACGTGAATTTCTATACTCTATTTTTCATCCTGTCAAACACATACAATGGTGTTTTAGTTAGTCCTGAGCAAATAAGGAAAGTGAATTTGAATTTCTGACAAAGACAAATGTATATTTTTGACAGTTCTGAAGAGGTTCCCTATAAGTGCAGTGGTGTGGCGGTTCTTTCAAGCTTTCCCATAGAACCATCCATTTATTTAAATCAACCGCTTTTCCCCCACTCCATAAAACACTATACTTACCTGCATTCGAGCAGCGTAAGCTGTCTTTCAAATAACTTTCACCTGAAAGTTAAACCTCAGCAAGGCATGCATCACATTGAATTTTTCCGTTTCATATTATACGAACCATTCCATATCCCCATCGGCTCGGCTCGTTAGCAATTATAATAGATAAACACTCGCTGGCCAGCGTAATTGTTGACACAGCTGTAGTCGATGGTTTTGCTACGGTTCATAACCATTTATTGCCCCAATCCCGAGGTTCGCAACACTTACGACCAATTTCCTTTATCGGTTATCTATCGATCATGGGATTTGGGCACGAATATGATTGACGTTAGACAATCATACCCTAGATCATGCCTAACGATGCAGTATGATGCACGAAATTAGAACAAACAAAAGCCACCATAGCCTTGGCCGGTTTGCTTATCGCCACGGAAAAATCTATTGCCTGCAATGGCATAAGTCTGGGGCGATTATGTAAACAGCCGATGTTCCCATGTAGCATCCGCTAAATCACAAATAATGTGCATCGCATCGTATGACCCTCGAAATAGCATTTCTGTTTATTTAGGACACAGAAACCTATTTCTTCCTATGGCGATCTTCGCTATCGCGGATCTCAATAATGCCTGCAGTTCATTACACCAGTCCATGTTTATTCAGGTGCATTTTCATCATTGGCGATATGCAGGCTGAGGGGCATCGTACTTGTCCTATACGGACACATATAGAATCCTCCCACACCGATGTAATCCACCGCCGTTGAATCGGACGGATATGGATTCCATCAGGGAGTCAGATTTTAACCGCCCAACCGCACACACGTGCCCAGGTCATTGCGTCCTCAGAGTCGTGAGACTATGTCAAGTGATCTATCCTCGAATAGATACAGCTATTTCGAGATGTCAGTATTGCAATAGCTGTGTCTGGAGAAAATCTCGTTCGTTACCCGATCTCGTGAAATTGGTGTTAAGGCGGTGTCTGGTACACCTTTGTGTGACTATTTGTGTTTGTTTTCTTTTTCGCTGTACAACGATTTGATATTTTAAAAAAAAATTAATAATTTTCAAAGCTGTGGATGATGTCAAGTTAACAATGGAGTTATTATAATTTGGAATAAACAATTATACAGCAACGTGTTACACCATACACAAAACAATAAAGAACAATTTACATCAATAACCAACAACAATAGCGTGCTTCATTTCTTCTTGTGGTGCTCGCTGGCCGCGATTTTTGGTGGGAGTCTTACTGAACCCACACCCGTGAAGGTGTACGAGTAATATCACCCCACAGTGGTACCCAATTTCAGCTTCACAAACCAAAATAAAAAGGTAGACACAAACGTAATCGCCTAAACAAACCCCGAAGTAGAGGCTCCCTTGGCAAATCACGTATTGGATAGTCTTCAAGTTTGAGAGCTGTCAAAATAACAGAGCTATATATTCCAAACCACCAAATGTATAAACTTATAAATAAGAAATCTTAAACACCTTGCAGTTATGCGATCATTCCAATTATTAATTCAGATCCCAAGAACTGATAATTTGTTGACCTCGGAAGCGCAAGTGGCAGTCTCGAGTCACTTGTGTATAATTCCAACTAATATGTGGCGAACTGATTCGTGAAAGCTAGAGAGTTCTCTCAAAGCATAATGCTGAATTGCCATCACCATTTTCCTCACAAAGTTGATGTTTCAAATTCAATATCGCATATCCATCTCCTTATCCCATAAAATAAACATCATATCCAAAAACAACAGTACATTTTCAAATCACATTTCATTCACCCCTTACAACACATAACCCTATCTCAACAACGATAATTCCTGGTCAAAACGATCGTATACAACATACAAAACTTTTTCCACCCTTTTCATCCCTTATCGCGCATTTTCGTGATTTTTAAAACGAATTACAAAATTCTCTATACGAGGACCTTTTGAAAATTGTTACACACAAGCCAGCACAATGACCTTTTCCCAGCAAATTGATCACTATCCTGCCCTCACACCTTGGACGATTCGATGAAAGGGGCCAGGTGCGCGAGAGCCAAACCAATTTCGACGAATCAGTAAACGTAAGGGTGGGGGTAATTTGAAATCCTCATAAAAGGGGCAGGTATTTCCGATTCCCTCTGGTGCAAGACTAATGACCTTGCCCAGAAAAAAACAAAATCATTATGGAGAATTTAACAAAGCTCAGGACTTGCTAAATAAGGCCAAGACCGATTTCCCGGTTATAGTGCCGATGATGATGATGATTTGCGATTCCCCCCGCAGACGATAAAACCCGATGTGTGACTCACAAGTAATTATTTTTAAGGCTCGGTATGTGCGACTCATTGTGTAGTTGTCGGGCGATCGCAAAAGAAAGAAAGAAAGGGTCGGTTGTAAGAAGTATTTTTTTCATTGTGAAGTAATTAGTATTGTAAATTTAAATTGCCAGACAATAAACTCAATACCTGCCAAATATTAGATTCGGTTAAATAAATAAGAATTGGTTATCATATCATGTAATTAGAAATAAAGATATATATTCAAACAAAGACAGGAAAGTATTTTTTCACCATTAATTCATCATCTCCATCACTAGCATTCCAATAAAGGTCTTGCCGTAACTGTTAGAGTTAAAACAAGCTGAAGAGAAGAAGAAAAGCGTGACGTGGGTTCATTTCCAAGGACAACTGCGGGTACAAATTAAACCATTTTATATTAAATATGTGCAAGATTATTGCATCACTGTGAATAAGTAAATAAATTGGTTTATTTGTTTCCATATAATAATGGTGGAACAAACCCTTTTAAATTCGTCAAGATCTATTCTAGCTTGGCACAATTTACGTGTATTGCCTGCGGCTGCTTAAATTGTACTCTTCTCAACTCAAAAAAAAGGGGGGGGGGGGGGGGGGGACTTAAACGAGACAAGGACAAATGTGTGCTTCATCTTGTCCCTGGCTTCTGGTCATCTTGCGATAACCAGAATCATCCACATCCGTGAAGTGACAATATATCTGAAAAGAGGTGGTGGGCGGGGGGACTTTCGAATGTTCTCTAACTACTAGAATTAAAGGATGGTAGGAAAGAGATCATGTTACGTACCAACCCTCAACAATTGAGATTCAAGGCGTCTGGTAAATTAAAAAAACCACCGTGATTACCCCCTTTTCAACTATATATTTACATTTATTTATTGTGTGTGCCCCATCAAATAATCCACGCCACAACAATCATACAAGACCGGTATGTCTTGAGTGTGGTAGTAAACGCAGACTACGTCTTCGGCGTCTGATAGTCTGCGCTTTGGTCGGGTCTCCTCAACTCCCCCACTGCCACAATTGTGTCCCTGTGTCCCCGTTCACATGTTCATCAAAGGAACAAAATGAACAATCGGTAAAAATAGCCGATCCGCAGTCCGCCAACCGGCAGTTGTATTCTGCTCCGTCTCCAACAAACAGAATTTAAAGATTTCGCTATACTCTTCTGCTTGAGTTCCAAATCAGAATGACGGGATCAAGCCTGTTTTAAACAGCAAGCAAAATTCTAAGCGTTATACTCACAACAATAAAATGTGGATTCGGTTTTGGGTGATGAATTACACAACCCTGAGGAATCTGAAGAGACTCAAACTCAACATCGTTTAGTATTTCTTGGGCGCCCAAAAAGATTAAGTCTTGCCCATAAGACGCGAGACTCCTCAACTCGACTAGAAGATCTAATTTGACAAATAGTAAAAGGTTCTAAGCTCTGTTGAATATTTTGTAGTTTACCTTCAGCGAAGTAGTGCACGGTGTGGCGAGGGTCATCATTTGATCACATGTTCTTTTTAAAAATCTCAATAAACCTCCAATTTTAATTTTTTCCCCAATTAGACAATATCATGATTTAAAAAAAAACTATTTTACAATCTTCGAGAATTATAATTTTTTTTTTATTTTTGGTTCTTTGCTCCCTGTGGAAGCCCAACTCAAGGCCTCGAATAAATCGTTGTTTCATTCCAGGCAGATAGTCTTAGGATTTAAAAAAATAAACGCCATCGTAAGGAGTAAGATTTCTTACGGAGGAATTTACCACCGTTTATTAAAAAACTATTAAAAGATGATAGATGTTTTAAAATGATGATTAAAAAAAAATTATGAAGGATGTTGGTAAAAAATCGGACTTTTGACAATTTTTTACCTTGTCGATTTTTTTTTTCAACATAGGACATGTAAATGGACAAAATCACAATTTATAAAAATCGGTTTAATGTTCGCTGTTTGGGAAAAAAGTCATATCGAGAAAATGTGTTTAAAGTGTGACCGAGTGCTGAGTTTTAACGAGCAAAAAAAAACCAGCGTAATGGCTTTTTTTTTGAATCCCTAAAAAAAATTAAGTAGATGATTCCTGAAGGTATAAGGGTTTGAGAAATAAAAAAATATATAAAAGATTGTTTTTAGAAAATTTAATTTATATCAAGTCCCAAAAAATATGTGTTGTGTACTATTTGTATTCAAAAAATAGTTTTTATTGTTTTTTTGTTCAACATAGGTTTTTGTTATGTATACAACCCATTTCTCTTTCCATGTCGAGGTGGTGAGGTTTTACGTTAAACATTCGTAAAATATGTGACGTTTTTCCAAACATTAACAAATGGTAAAAGATATGGCAGCAATGAAAAGGTGAAGTTCAATTTTTTTTCACGTTCGGTTCAATTTTTGTCACCTAGTTACATTATTATGGTTTTTGAGTTTTATATTATTTTGTTTGTTTGTTTTTATATATACACATTTTTATTAATCATATACACCTCTTCTTTTAATTTTGTTTTATCATATATACACATATATATATTGTTATGTCTGGACCGGCTATACACCTTGTATAGGCAGTGCTGGGTCCTCGGGTCAGATGTAGTTTGTGGGAAAATCCTCCGGTGTTACCTTTGGACCAGTTATACGGAGGGCATATGGAGGTATCGCACCTCTAAACAGTTGTTTAGAGGTCCGATACCTCGGCTCGATAACTTTATTATTTCAATGTACGTATTTTACACTTTAATGTTCTAAAATTTCAATATACGTATTTTGCACTTTTATTTTCTATCTATTTCAATATATTTACACTTATAGTTATTTAAAATTTCAATGTATGTACTTTACACGTTAATGTTCTAATAATTTCAATATAGTTTTTATCTTGACTGCATAGGGGAACCGTCTCAGTCGGCGGCTAATCTTCTTCTCCTCGATCATTGAAGTTTTCACCAGTTTCATGCTTTTTTTTCTTTTTCTGGCTGACTATTTCAGTGCTACTGGTTTGGGTTTCGGCATAAGTCACTTATGCGTGTGCACAATGTTGCTGTCGACTCCTATGGGATTTAGGTTTCATGACCTGGATCATTCCAACCGTTGGGACATGGACTTTGGAATTGCTTTATGCGCAAAACGAAAACTATTGCGTGGCTCTATGACATTCGGGTTTCACAAATTGTGTCTTGTGGGTCATATAAACTATGGGAGTTCGAATTTAGGATTGATTAGTGTGCAAAACGAAAACTGTTGCTGACTCTATGGGACTTAGGCATTAGAATTTCTTTCGATATCTTGGATCGACCCGAACGACTCCCAGCATCCATAACAATATATATATATATATATATATATATATATATATATATATATATATATATATATATATATATATATATATCGTAGTGGAAAAAATAATAGAAACAAGCTTGTTCTTCGACATTAATCGTTAAGAAAAAATGTATTTGGGGAAAAATAAGAATTAAAAATATACTAATAGATTTGGTACACTGTAATACATAAAAGAAATACTAAATTTTTAATAAAAAAAAGCGAGACATGATGAAAAAATAATATTGATTCCGGTTTTCTTTGGATTAGCCTGGAAAAAATAATAGAAATAAATTAGTTTTTTGTTTGTGTTTTGTGAAGAATTAATTTACAGTAAAAGTGTTTCATATCCTTTTAATAATTAGTTGTTGCACCTTTGTTTTTTATGACTGTGTAGTGCTCTAAAAAGCCCTACCACCTTTTTCCCCCATTCATACATCCTAATCCCAGCAATATTACACTAAAACCTAAAATCTAATCAAAACCCTAAAAAATCTTAAACTAAATCCAAAATTCGCAATAAACGAATCAAACATCCGTTTATCGCTTAATATTTGCCCCCACGGCATAATTTAATCTAAAATCCTATTTAAAACCAAAATTCCCAATAAACGAATCAAATATTCATTTATCGTTTGCATTTGCCCCACGGCATAATCTAAATTCAAAATCCAGAGATACGTTATCTCAATCTCGAAAAATCCCTCATAAATTAAACAAACAAAAACTCAAATTCCTTTACATATCCACATATGCACAATAGTTTCATAAGAATTCAGAAAACTGAATTCTTATCTTAAACAAACATTGAGCATATCACTCAGTGTACCAAAATCGGGAGTTTGGTATGAAATCGTGCATCTTCGAGATACAAATCTCGATTTGTTTCCCTTTATAAAGGAACAGTAAAATGATATCTGGAGGCAGTAGAAAAATGATATCAATCTAAACGAGGCTTTAGTATTACAACTCGCGTGATATCGATATTCACATTCTTCCCTTCACTCCTTAAGGACGTTATATATCACCTAGAATGGCACTTAAAGGAAAAACAACTGTAATCCATTATAACCCACAGAGCTTGGTAATGATTTCTCGAACATCTCTCTGATTAACACCTCAACATGATGTGCTCGTTTGCTCTATTACTCTCACTAAAAAACACTCAAAATCCCTAAAGAAAAGAAAAACGACAATAACGACATTTCAAAAAATTTCAGACTTATAGCGAGAGAGCATCTTGTAAGCTCCCCTTGCATGAACTTAATCTTACACAGCTTCTGTACAGCTTTAAAACATCAGAAAAAAAAACACATTATCACGACACTGTCCAACTGCACTTTCACAGCCTGCTTATCTGAGATGGACTCTCACAATCCATTACCGAGCTTAATTGCCACCCTCGTTACTAATTAAATTCGCTGGCATCCCAATCTACTAACCCCATCAACTTGACCGCGACCGTAACCGAAATCCTTTTTACCACCCATAAAAACATTACTCCTTAAAAGTGTTATTTTTGATGAAAACGTTTACTTTCTCGTATTTCCAGAATGATGCCAACAAAAATGATGCTCTGGGTTGCCGTGGGAGTTGTGATGAGCGTAATATTGGTGTCCACGACAGATGCATCCCCAATGCCCAGGTAGTTGTATTTAAATCTGACTACCGTCATTAACGTCGTTATGAAATTAATTTTATTATAACACTCGACCAGGGACAGCGAATGGAGATAATAAAGTCCATTTTCAGTATCTCCCCACCATTACAAAGTATTTATCTGTATTATGTTATTTTTTGACAGGAAATAAGTTGTACAATTCACTATCATGAAACAAATAGGACGAAAAAATAGAATATTAAAAGATGTCGTGCTCATAGCGAAGCTCAATAAAATCGCCGGAACAGAGAATTGGAAAGGACATCCACTGGTAGCAGAATTCAACCAAAGAAAAAGGACTGGAGTTTTTATCTGGGATTCAATTATTTCTAGTCATTTTTATAAAAGAAATATTAATACGTAACCTTCCATGTGCTTTGTTTCCATTTAGCATTATTGCTTTGAGAACAACACAATTGTGTTTCGAGGTCAAGAGGGGCAAAAGTTAAACATATATTTCTCCGCTAAAACAGTAAAGAAATTATTCCTTTTAACACTAGACAATTATTTCAGTCTCCTTTCTATCGAACCATACTGGCGCAAAAAAAAAAAGACTAAAAATGCCGGAGATATATGACATGCTTCAGATTGTAATAGTCCGGTCTAATATTTCCTCTTTAAAGTCATTAATCATGTACAACGGCAAGTATTTTTTAAACATTTACAATATTACGAGGGTTGCCTTTTATATTTCGGGATTAGAGAATAAAAACAAATATTGATCATCGAAAATCACTTTATTGTTTTTCAAAATATTCCCCATAAAGATCTATACACTTTTGCATGCGTTTGAACCAATTGTCGAAGCACTTTTGCCACTCTGATTGAGGTATCTCCAACACATGCATTCTGAATGCAGCAACCGCTTCTTCAGGTGTCGAAAAACGTTGACCTCTCAGTTTGTTTTTTACGTACGGGAATAAAAAGAAGTCATTCGGTGCCAAGTCAGGACTATACGGCGGATGACCCATCAAATCGATGTTTTAGGTGCTCAAAAATGCAGTTGTCCCAGCCGATGTGTGAGAGCTCGCATTGTCGTGGTGAAGAGTGATCCGTATTCGGCGGTTGGTTTTCCTGATTTCTTGGAAGACAACTGGCAAACAAATGGTTGTGTACCACTCAGAATTGACTGTTCTGCGTTGTTCTAGTGGTACGGTTGCGACATGTCCAGTTTTTCCGAAAAAACAGGCGACCATTTGCTTGGAAGTGCTTCGTGCGCGAACAACTTTTGTTGGATTTGGCTCATCTTGAAACACCCAGACAGTCGACTGCTGTTTACTTTCGGGCTCATACGCGTAAATCCACGATTCATCACCTGTCACGATGTCATAGACGTGTTTCGAAGCACCGCGACCGTATTTTTTGAGCATTTCTTTCGACCAATTGACACGAGCCTTTTTTGGGCGATTGACAAATTGTGTGGGATCCAACTCGAACACATTTTTTTGACGGTCAAATGTTTATGCAATATTAAATGTATGCTGGTCCCACTAACGCCTAAGGTTGTTTCAATCTCACGATAGGTCACATGACGATCTTCCAATATCAGTTCGCGCACAGCATCAATGGTTTTCGGAACAACAACTGATTTTGGACGACCTTCACGAAATTCATCTTGGAGTGAACTACGACCACGATTGAATTCACCATACCATCGATAAACACTGGTCCTTGATGGAGCTTCATCGCCAAAAATTGAATTAAGTTCATCCATGCACTGTTGCTGAGTTAATCCACGCCGAAAGTTGTAAAAAATAATCGCACGAAAATGTTGACGATTTAATTCCATTTTTGGGCCGAGATGAATCTTTTAAGTTACTGTAAACAACACAAATAGCGCTCGTGTGTCAAAACGTTCTGAGTGCGTATAACCTCAAAAATGTCCAACTTTACGACAGAGCTGTCAATTGCCGGATTGCAACACTAGGGTTGCCACATCCCGAAACATAAGAGGCAACCTTCGTATTACGAGAAGCGTTATATTTATGTCCTTTCTACAATATTCGTTTCTGTATTAACGGATTAGCATCCGTTATGGTCAACGTACATCCGTTCCTCGGGAAATTTAAACTGTTTGATATCTTCGTTCAATTACAAGAGTCAGGGAACAGCTAGGAGGCGTAAAATCCGGTAAACGCCAATTTAAACCATTTCAGCAGGAAATAATGCGTTCCCCAAAGACACCCCTTAACATGGTTTTGTACGACTGGTCTTAAAAAAATTCCAACAAATAATACTGACCACTATTTATGATTACTACCTCACCGTTCTCATTTTCAAAAAATCTTTTGGGATACCAAAAGATTTTTTGATTTTACTACTGGTTATAGATACGCCATACCAAACAATACAAGTTTGATTTCCCCGTAGTCGATATTCTCCACTTTTGCTTGTTTACGAAGCCATTTAAATGTAAATGGGCCTTGTGCTCATTAATAAATTGTGATAAGAACTAAGAGTTTATTCTAGTTTTTACCGGAAACGAATAGCGTACTCAGATCATTGCTGGTAGTTTGTCGACTTCAATTGTTACACAAGCTGAACTTTATATGAAGACATACCTAGTGCACTTAAAATGTCTTCCTGCGTCTTTGTCGATGTTTCTGAATTTAGACTGTATACTCTCCCGTGTGCGTTCAATATTGTCAGACGTGGGTGTTGTATGTCATCTCCCATCAGCAAGAATATTCCTCTCATTGTGGAAAATTTGCAACTAAATCATTTATTGTTGATCCTGAACGTCCGATCCTTCCTTAAAATATCAATGACAAACCCGTTGCGTTAAAATAACGGAACGTTGATTTAAAAAAATAAAATTCGACCTTCTAAGTTCGCTATCGTCTATCAATCTCCTTTTTCTTTTCGTGTTCCTCTCCCTCTTCCGCTTCTTCTCCCGCTTCCACTTCCTCTTTTTCTTCCCTAATTAATTTGTTTTTAACCCATTTATTTTTCTACTTTAGTGAAAATGCTAAAACCAAAATCACACAAGTACTTTAATTCATACATGAGATATTCTTATTTTTCAATCCAAAATTGTTTTTATTTTTTTATGTAGCTTTAATTATGCAATGGATATGAGGTTTCCATTTTTACAATTAAGACGTACTTGATATGAAAAAAAAAATCTTTTTTTTTTATTATTATTGTGACGCATATGACAATCAGTACTAGAATATTCTAGAAAGTCCGAAACAAAGTACTAGAATAGTCTAGAAAGTACTGGAAAACTGGTGACTATGAGCAATAGAAAATTCGAGCCTATGGAACGGACGGAAACGAAACACCAAATCAGAGTGAGGAACAACGGTATAAATACGTCGTACGTAGATCGGGAATTAAAGTAAGAAATAAGAAGTAAGCAGTCAAAGACGCGATAAGTAAGAAAGCGATAAGTACGGAAGCGATAAGTAAAGAAACGAAGTATCAGGAAACCGTTGTTATTAACAGCCTAATAAAGTGTTACATTAATTAAAAATCAATTTAACGGCTCTTATTTATTAAAATAATTAATCCAGCGAACCCTGAGCTCGCTACATTATTGATATAATTTTTGTTTTTTTTTTTTTTTTTTTGATTAAAATAAGTTTTATTGATTTTCTTTTCTTGTTTTGTTTCGTTTATGAATTCTCAATGTTGAATATTAACAACAATGACATTTAAAACCCAAAAAAAAACCCAACGAACAAAATAACATAAAATTAAAAGTTTCGGGGCGCTTTTTATTTTCCGGGTCGATGATTTTTGTTTTGGTAACTTTTAATATAGACAGATATATCATTTATGTGTTACGGATCGAATTTTCCTTAGTAATATAAATTTTGTACGATGCTTGTCAAGTGACCATGTACTGGTCTTATGTGACCAATTTCGTTTCGAATGATGTCTTTAAACATCAAGGTTATGTTTGGTTTGTTGGTATATAACCTGTGAAGAGAGCTTTTACATCACAGGTAGGCCGACTTGTCGTAAAAGGCGAATACCGGCTGAGTGGTAGGTCGTGTCCCAAAGCCCAACATTAATGCCATCCCGTTAAGCTATATTCTCTTTGAAATAGTCGGAAGAAATCATTGACTATCTGAGCTGACGACTAAAGGCCCCGACTGTAAACAGTCGAAACAGGTGGTAGTTCTAGCCCAAATTGAGATACCAGTCCACCGCGCTCTCCTGTCCGCGTATATTTCGGAAGAAATAATTGCATAGTGTCAAAATGTTTGGCTGTTGTCCCAGACTGAAGTACCATCGTACATACATAGTAGTACTCTGGCGTCTCTAACAGATACACACACAATTCACAAGCAAAATAATGAAGAACACCGAACAAAAATCGAATAAGAAAATACATCAGAGCCGTATACCATAGCAATAACATAACAATTCACATCAGTGGAGTATAGTCGAGTTTAAAAATCAAATTCTAAAATCGGCCAGTAGCCTGATGGGTAACGCTTAGGTTCAATTCGTGGTGATTCAAGCTGTCATAGCGTCAGTTCGAATCACACGTTCTTCTTCACTATTATTTCAAACGCTATAGTACATCTTGAAATTAGTTAAGGAGGAACATCATGCGATAGAATGACATGATGCTATGGCGGTTTCGCCAAACCCCACGGTTCGCTTACCTGAAAAACCCCCATAACTTTTACCCAATCTCCTAATTTCACGAATTCAATCGTATTAGCATCTTAAATGCTTCACGCATTAAAGCGATCAAATCTGTAATCAAAAAAGCCCCTGGAAAAGAAAACTTACCTTGCATGCATCCCTTCGCATACAAATTCCTTGTAAGAATTTCTTTCTACCTTTTCAGGAACCCCAGGCAAATTTCAACTTTCCCACAACTGCACCGTAATCGCCACCCAGCAAACCTGAAACATTTTCTTTTACAAGGACATTTAATGCATACAACGCATTATCTAAAATTCCTAGAAATAAATCTTTAAAGTGCATATGGCATCATGAATCCCAAGCCAGTCGGCACCCTGTGTCTGTGTTAAAATCCTATGTCGGGCAGCTTTTTTTACAGCTGCAATAAACCGACCCGCGATTCGTTTGTACAATCGACAAACGATTCCCGCATCCCAATTATTATCATCGGAACTGGATCCTCTAGCATTTTCTAGTATAAACCAGAACTCGGTTCCTGTACCAGTCGGAGATGCCATAAACCATATTTTTACGCAGGTAAACATGCATAAGATCCAACTCATCTTTTGTTTTCCCACTAACAAACAATCTTCAATTTCTTTCCCTGCCGCAACTAATTACCCAGCATATACAAAGGCATGCAAGGGATTCGTTCGGCCACCAATCCCATTAGCACCTTTTCCCAACCTCTATTGTAGCGACGATGCATCGCGTAAACAGTGACCCGCATTACCAAACGGCGCATTTGGTCGTTTCTCCCTTTCTGCTTCGTTTACCCATTGACTTCGAGCAAGTGTAAACAACACAGATCTGAACGATAACACACATGCCACCATGATCTGCATTACGAGATCTGGTTTTCTGTCCCACAAAAAGAGACTTTACGTCTTTCTTGTGGTAGGTAAAACATATCCTTAGTGGAGAGGAAATCCACCACCACCGAATCGAGGGTGAATCAAGAACCAGATTATAACCCTCGATTGAGTCGAATTTCATCCGCCGACACGCTGGTCGCACGATTTCCCGCTCTCTGGTGCGCACGAAGGCGCGAATATCCCCCCGAGTCGTAAACCCGTCGAGTCGAGAAAGCCCGTTTAATATCATAAAAAACATAAAAACACTAACATAGCTAATAATGGCAAAGAACAAAGTTAATGAAGGTGAAATAAATTAAAAACGAATTAAGAACCGCGAGTGTTTTATTTTTGGTTCCTTTTGGGTGAACAGTGTTCGGTAGCGGAACAATTGACTTGGCACTAGTTTGATTTTCCTCCGGCGGAACAGCGGACCTTTGTGACAGTGAACGTGGTGGGTTGGTAGTAGAACTCGCGTCCATGCTGACGCCACGACTACCTACCCCAGAATACTACCTCTTGAGACTAGTTAAGGGGGAACAACATGCGAGTCTTCGCGGAAACGGGTTCGCTCACGAAACGTCAATGTTTAATTATTATATGGGCTGAAAAGTCTCGGAATTTTTCAATAAGAGGCGCCATTAGAAAATGAACATGACTTATTTCGAGACCTCACCTGTCACTAGTTTATGTACTATTAGAAGTTTTGTGACATTTCGTCCATTCGTTTACAAGCTACAGTTGTTGAGTGACGCTATTTTCACCTTCGCAAATAAATAGAAAAACAGGAATATCGGATCTTGATCAAACATTGTTTTTTTTTTATGGGAAAAACTTCTGAACAATCATTCCAATGGTTGTAGAAATGTTATCCCGTATCGACTCCCTCGAAAACAACAGTTTATCGGAAGTTTAGTGAATTAAAAATGGGTTGTACATGCATCCAAGACATCCAAGACCTCGCTCCGGAAAGACAAATAAAACTTTTTTTTTAATATACTTCTCTCAGGAAAGGCGAACCTATAGCGCCGACACAACGACCCGAGATGCCACCAAATATCTGTTGCAGTTCTTTTTGAACAGTTACAGGTTGTAACACTCCGGAAAAAGTCGCGCGGGAAGAATCCCACAGCTACAACGGAACGAGTTCTGATGCATGGATGTTTGCGCCGTCGGGAGATGAACTGCAAATTTGTGCATATTGTCCTGTGAAGCGCATATAAGCCGAATTGCGTGGAACAATACCACCAATCTCCGAAGAACAGTATCCATGATAACACCTGTAGAACAGACAGAGGTCGGGTACGCGCCTTCGATGTGATAGCGACTGTAGTCCGACCTCAACGCCGCATCCCCGATCAGGCGGATCGCTCGTCTCTGTATGCTCTCATGTGGGTCGAGGGAGTGTTTAGGAGCAGAGCTCCAAACATAGGGGCAGTATTCGAGGGCGGGTCTAATTTGGGATATATACAGGAGAGAAAGTTGTGCCGGAGTAAAATATTTCTTGGCTCTAAAAAGATAGCTCAGCTTTCCTGAGGTTGACCTGGCGATGCTTGACACGTAGTTATGCCATGATATATTCCCGCAGACGGTGACGCCGAGCAATTTCAAACTTTCCGCAGCCTCGACGTGGAACCGATGATCCACTTTTCTTTGTGAATGTTGTATATTGTGTTTTCATTGCATTGAAGTAGAGGAGATGAGCCTTTTCCCACTGCAGGACCTTTTCCAAATTCCGATTCAGAGAGTCGATTTGGCTACATCTCAGTTGGGACCATTGATGCACTAATAGGCTGGTCACTCGAAAAGGAGGAAACAAGCGTACTATCATCGGCAAAACTGAACACTTTGTTATCCGTTGATTCCAACAAATCATTTATGTGAAGCAAAAACAAGGTTGGACCCAAAATAGAACCCCAGGGCACCCCCGAATTAACATGATATAGATCCGAACACTCGCCGTCCACAACAATCCGGATCGAACGATTTTCAAGGAAGCTCTTCATCCAATCGCAAAGCTGCTGGGAAAGTCCTTATGAACGAAGTTTGCTCAGCAATGGCCCGTACCAGATGCGGTCAAAAGCCTTGGAGATATCCAATGCGACCGCCCTTGACTCACCATGTACCTCAATCGCAGATGTCCATATATCGGTTATACTGGTTAGAAGGTTTCCGTGGACAACCTGCCACGGAATCCGTATTGGGGATTATTCAGAAGTCCGTTGCATTCCAAACATTTAATTAACTCAGCATTGATGACCTTTTCCATCACGTGACACAACATAGACAGCACTGCTATCGGTCGGTAAGTTTGTGGGAGTCACTTTTTTCCCGTCTTTGGGATTGACTGAATTCGACCGATTTTCCAGCAAATAGGAAAGGTCCTCCGTGCATAAGATAAGCCTAGTAGTCTGCCAAGAACCGGCGATGGTTCTGTAGCACAGTTTTGAGGGTCATTCAGGTATTGAGGATCATTCAGAAGTCCGTTGAATTACAAACATTTAATTAACTCAGCATTGATGACCTATTGCATCACGTTAGACAACATAGACAGTAATGCTATCGGTCGGTAATTTTGTGGGAGACACTTTTTCCGCTTCTTTGGAGCTGGCTGAACTCAGCCGATTTTCCAGCGGGTAGGAAATGTCCCCCGTGCATAATATAAGCGAAAGAGTCTCTCAAGAACCGGTGACAGTTCGGGAGACAGTTGTTAAAGACTATTGCTGGTACTCCGTCCGGTTGCCTTCTTACAGACCAACCCAAGTCGAATTCGTTGGATGGTACGCGGGCGGAATCTTGCGACAAAGGTCGTACCGTCACGATCACAGACTGGTTCCAAAAGATCGCATCGAGGTTTGAATTCGCGGAAAATAAATTCCTGAACACATTGGCTTTATCCTTTCCATTTGTGACTAGTGTCCCGCTGCACGTCACTATCGGAGGACGGTTACTGCTGACAGGCCTTGCCATTGACCAGAAGGAGCGCGAACCAGTCGGGCACTGAAGGAGTTTATTGGTCACTCTGTCGTTGTAAGCCGACTTCCCGGTATCAATCACCTGGTTGCACGCATTTCTGATTCTAACAAGATTCGTTCTGTTAACCTCGCTGGGATTGGAGCGCCGTTGTTTAAAGGCTGTATTTTTTGCTCGCATTTTTTATCAAACCAAAGATTATCAGATGAACTTCGTTTGATGGAATGCGGAATGTAGATCTCTATCCCGAGAAGAATAATCTCTGTGACCGATTCCGCGCATGCGTTAACATCGAAGTCTCCAAAGCACACCTCCGACTACAGAAAACGTGCGAAGAAATCTCCCAAATCATCCCAGTTGGCAGCTCCATACCTCCATACATGACGAAGCTGCTTAGGTCGGTTGTGCAATTTAAATTCAAGAGGTTGCGCGACTGATACCAAGTCCAAGTGTGGCCAACAGCGAACATTTCCGCCAGCCTCCCAGACTGGTCGGTTCTGTTAGAATGTACCAATCAGCCGGAATTGTGTACACTAAAATCGTCAAGGACGACAATTTCAAAGGCCGGGTAAATTATCTATACACAGTCGACGCTACGTGAGAGATGTTCAAATCGGAAACTAATTTACCTCCGGAATTCTTTATCTCAGAAAGTACCATCATGATTTATCCCCGTGTCATTCTGCGCCATCAGCCATACATCTGAAACATAGTCCAAAATTTCCCGGTAACGGAATGGGAAACCAGTTTACCTCGGGAATTTTTTATCTCAGAGAGTACCGTCATGACTTATCTTCGTGTCAGTCCGACCCATCAGCCATATATCCGGAACATAGTCGAACATATCTTCTGACGATATCGGGGAATGTACAGTGTGACGGGGTGATATCTCACCTTGGGACGGACTACCACCTACACCAACCTTCTATCGAACCGGTCCATCAGCCAAACTCTGAAAGATGTCCAGGGATTTCTCCCGACCATTTCGCGGAGCCCATAGCTTGTTGGGTGGTATTTCACCGAGCGACAGGGCGTTGGGACCCCACCTATCACTCGGCCTTTAGTCGCCTCTTACGACAAGCCGACCTATATTTGAACGCCCTACTCACAGGAGAAATTGTGATGGGGCATAAAAACCATAAGGACGAATCAATCAGTCGAAGTCGGCCGAAGGTCAATGACGATCCACAACAACAGGCTAAAACCATATTTTTAAAAATGTATTTATTGTTATCCTAATTCCAACCGTTCTTTCGATACCAATCTCAAACTGTAAACTAACCCTAGGGTGTATTTTAAGATATTAGACCAGAATAAACTTGTAATGTTTACATGGACATTTGAAATTCCTTTAAATTATTTCTGATGAACGGAAGCAGGGTTGTCTGATGTATCGATTGTTGTATCAATGAAAAAAGTTAAGGAAAAGATTTTACGAGCAGTCAGTTTGTGTAAGAGTTTGGATCTAGACGTCTTGTAAAATATCGGAAAAAGAAATGTTGCTTTTTTAATAATTACAATCAATTACTAAAACGGTGATTTTCTCAGTAAACATAGGCAAATTATATGTAGAAGAAGAAGAAAAAAAAAGAAAAATACTTACAAGGCAAGACTGCGATGCGAAAATCGTTAAGCAAGTGCAACAAATCGTTTTTAGTTTTTCTTTTTTTTTTTTTTTTACTTCTCTTAGGAAAGGTAAACCTAAGGCGCTGAGTCAGGGCCCTGAGATGCTATTTTTTTTCTACCGGTTCCACCAGTCAAGCTCTGAAATATGATCAAGGAGTTCTCCGATCCATTTTACGAACCCTATAGCTTAATGGCGTGGTATTGCACCGGGCGGTTGGGCTTTGGGACCCTACCTAACACTCAGTAATTTTGCCTGAGGTCATAGGCATTTCAAAAGAACTGGCGGGATACCATTTGTACGATCTTTTGAAGATGGAAAAGCTATCGGCGCGATGGGTGGCAAGTTTGCTGGCCGTCGACCAAAAACAGTAGCGTGTTAACGTGGGTACTTTACCATACGCCAATAGCCAGTCTGCAGAGTAGCTAGTAGAGTAGAAAGCCGACCAAAGCGCCCAAAAGTCTGACGTTCGGTGTCGAAGGTCTTGGCCTACGTTTTTTGGGAGCGTATGGCATAACCTTCATCGATTTTCTGCAGAAGGGCGAAATACTCACGAGTATTATATAGCGTGATCGGATAAACTGAACGACGAAATAAAAAATAAAAAAAAGCTCAAAGTGGAGAAGAAAATAGTGCTGTACCATCACCATTACGCACCGTCACACACGTCTTTGAAAGCGATGGCCAAAATGGACTAGTTACGATTTGAATGGGTTGCTCACCAACCGTATTCTCCAGACTTGGCCACCAGAGTCTATTATCTGTTCCTAAACCTCAACGGTGGCTCCACAGAAAGAGATTCAGATCGGATGAGGAAGCCATCGCGGAAACCGAGGCGTATTTCTAATTTTCGAAGGACGTTTCATACTACAGAAAGGGCATCGAAATGTTGGAAAGTCGGTGTACCAGGTGTGTCGCTCTCGAAGACATCTATATTGAGGAATAGGTATAGCTTTGCCAAAAAAACGCTTGCTTTCACAAACATCCCGGGAGTTTTCAGCCGATGTAGTACGACTTATTTTACAATAAAGTGAAAACACAACCCAGACAGCTCAAAATGTGCAATCACGGGAGACGACCAAAAAGTTCGACATTGATAAACTAAAAGACCTTCGCAAAAGGGCTGAATATCAAGACGAACTGAAGAATAGATTTAGCATCACAGAGAATGGGAGTAGTGAGGAAGAGTAAACCAATAATCTGGGCACCAAAAGGGCATCGATCAGAGACACAATCAAACAAACAGCCCAAAAGGTATTAGGATTTAAGAAACAAATTAAGTCTAAACCTTGGTTTGCAGGGCGAAAATCGAAGAACGTAAACGCCTCAGAGTGATCCACTTAGAAAGATATGATGAAGTCAACACAGAAAGATACGCGACAATTCGTAAAGAGACAACGAGACCTTCCAAACGCAAACAACGCGAATGGGAGAAGACTCGGATAGAAAAAATCCTAGAAAATTCCACAGCAAAGAATATCAGAGGTATGTATGCCGGCATAAATTCAATTAGAAATGGCTACCGAGAGAGAGCCAAAATAATCCGAGACACAAACAGCTGTCTGGTGACAGAAACAAACAATATCGTGATAAGATGAAAGAAAACCTGCTCAATGTGCGCACCCATCAACCACGAATAAACGCACCAGACGTACATACAGCCGAGCCTCAGATCCCACAGCCCTCTTTCGACGAAGTTGTAGACGCAATAAACCGATTGAAAAACAACAAGGTTCCCGGAGTGGACTGGATACCCGCAGAGCTTATGAAGCATGGAGGAGAGGCAACCGCTCGTAAGAAGATCGTCCAACTGATTAGAACAATATGGTATAAGGAAGTCATTCCGAAGGTTTGGAAAACCTCAATAGTCGTCCCCTTTTTCAAAAGAGGTGACAGATCTGACTGCGAAAATTATAGCGGAATATCATTCCTCCTAACCACATACAAAATACTAACAAATGTCATACTGCCGAGAATCACACCATACGCAGAAGACATATTGGGAGACTACCAATGTGGATTCCGTAGGAACCGGTCAACGAGCGACCAAATGTTCGCAATAAGGCAACTACTGGAAAAGAAGTGGGAATACGGAGAGACGGTTCACCAACTGTTCGTTGACTTCAAAAAAGCTTACGACTCAGCCGCAAGGGAAAGACTCTACCATATTGTAGTTGAGCTGGGAATCCCGAAAAAATATGCCACCCTAATTCAAATCTGCATGAACGAAAATAAAGGGCAAGTTATAATAGAAAACCACCTCTCAGAACCATTTGAAATCCGCGGCGGATTAAAACAGGGGGATGGCCTGTCACCGTGTCTTTTTAACCTTGTGCTCGAGTATGTCATCAGAAAGGTACAAGACGACAACATGGCCGGATCATCCCTGAACGGGGTCACACAAGCGCTCGCATATGCGGATGACATCGCCGTTTTGGGCGATAATCTAGAAACTGTAAGTAAAAACAGTGAAATCATCATGCAAGCGGCAGATGAGGTGGGCCTAGAAATAAATGAAAACAAAACAAAATACATGATTACGGTGAGAGCAGGTAGACCTCAGAGAACACACATAAACATCAGGGGCAAGATATTTGAAAATGTCAAAGTATTTAAATACCTGGGAACAATACTGACGGCCAGTAACGAAATGTCGAAGGAAATTAACAAAATACTACAATCCGGCAACGCTAGTTGGCATGCAGTCAGTACACTACTGAAATCCAAACTGCTATCACAGAATATAAAGCTCCGTGTCTATAGAACCATGATCATGCCGATTGTTCTATATGGTTGCGAAACATGGGCTCTCACAAAACGGGAAGAAAACAAATTCCGTGTATTCGAGAATAAAGTCCTAAGCGGTATCTTTAGTGGCAAATATGACGAGGAGGCAGGCCAATGGAGGAAACTCCATAACCACGAATTGGAAGAGCTATACCACAAACCTACAATAGTCAAGTCGCGAAAATTAAGATGGACCGGACACGTGGCGCGAATGGGCAACGATAGGACCGTGCATAGAATTCTTGACGGTAAACCAACGGGAAAGAGACCAACAGGGCGGCCGCGACGGAGATGGGAGGATAATGTTAGGTTGGACCTCGAGGAGATAGGATCGGATGGTCGAACGTGGAAGGAGAGCGAACGGGACAGCGAACAATGTCGGAGTCGCGTCAGTGAGGTCATGAACTTTCAGGTTCCTACAGGCCAATAAATAGTAATTGTAATAAATAGGTAGTAAGGTGGTAAGTAACTTAGTATGGGTAGTATATTAAGCCACGGATGTTGCACTGATTGTAACGAACTTCTCACGTTATTGCAACGCTATAACATACCAATGTGGCATAATAACAGTCCGTCAGGATCCACAATGTATGAAGCGTCGGCATCAATATAAATATCAAGGTGTTGTTTCAGTACGAAAGGCTCGTCTGACTTGAGAAAAGTATTTTTTTAAAAAGTACTGTGGGGGATAAGAAGTATTGCACCAAGCGTGGGCACACGAATCACTTCTTCTCCACTGCACCGTCACTACGAAAAACAAATGATCGCCCGAAGAAAATCCAGGAAAAGAAAACACTGTTTTATTATGTTCTTTATTTTGATTTAGGAGTTCCTTTTATTTTGGGTAATTATTTTTATTTGATTTGGTTTGACTTATATGTAACTTAACTTAGCACTAGATTTAAATAGCAGAACACGGCGTTTACACGGAAAAGGATCACAACTCAATGTAAATATCGAAAGGGTGCGCTTTGGCAAATAATACACAAAGAATTAAAAGCTTTATGTGGACTGCAGCGAGTATGTTGGATGGCGTTTAAGACAATTGGTACGTGTCTGTTCGCGATGACAAAACATTATTTTGAATAAAACAAAACCGAATCTTGTTAGCCTCGAGCGGCGGTGTGACTACATCAATGGTTGAGATGCGACTGATATAAAATTTCGCGAATTTAATGTGACGAGCGGCGGCGCGACCTTCCACCGTGATTATTCAATAGTGACTAACTCTACTTATGGGTGAAATTCATATTTCATTCCACACACAGGACAACCAAAAGAGACCACGCCTTTGCTCTCTCAACCCCACGCCCGTCAAAGTGTGAGTAACTTGTGTAAATAGGGTAATTGACGGACATTGAGAATGAGAGAACAGAAACATGATCTGCTGTGATCTCGGGGTAGCTTTGGTTGTGTGTGTTGGTATCAGATGCAGCTACTGACACGACCTACTGACCCAGTGGTACGGCTATGGTGTAGTTAGAGCGCATTGAACCGTGGACAGAAATACGAAGGAGAAGAGAACCTAGCTAATGTTACTCCCCTGCAAAAAGAGATCATTGATCCCAAGCGAATGGATGATCTGAGGGAAAGTCAATAGGACGCCGCTGATGCTTGGGAAATAATCAGCGTGAGAGCCAGACTCTAAGACGCTGAAATAACCCCAGCAATTTTGCTATGTTGCAACAGCGTCGTTCTTTTAGACTTTATGAGATTTCCGATGGGAAACTCATGGTTAGCTAGAATGGAGTTGCCGTATGACAAGAATGTAGCTAAACTCAATTATGCATTATCTGCAAAGGATAATGAGTTTATCTATACGTCCGTTTGACATGTTTTACAGGGGAATAACATATAAAGGAAATGGGTAGGTATGACGCGCTGAAAGCGGTCGAAATTAGGTAGGAATTGTGGTTTGAATTGTGGGTTGGTTCTCATGTAGAATAGAGAAACCCCCACAGTACTGTGCACCAGATTGTGTTTACAGAAACTCCACAACTGGAAAGGTTTGGGAATTTGCTAACTATATTTAAAAATCTCTTCCGTTATTCATACCAACGATCATAGTTAATGTTAATTCAGTCATGAACATACCTGAGAAAGCCAACATGTTGCACATTTAACGGTCCACGCAATATTTCCTAATACTATATCATATCCATCTCCAGCCGGAGCTCATCATTTGAGCATACGTACCTAGAACTGCTGACGTTTAATACACATCAACCTCCGTACTGACTGAGGCCGATGACTCGATGTAATTACTCATATATAACTATTTGAAGTGACATTATCAACAATTTAGCAGGAATAGATGTGTATGACTCCTTTATCATCACTTGCCTTTCATGCAGACGCCCTCGTTTGGACAATACACGAAGAAATTGTCTCTCAAGTTTTAGCCTTTGTTGGCAACTAAACTTTAATTAGTTCTTAAGGGACATAGTAGCAGGAAAAAAAAACCAAATGAGAGGAACAATTTTGTTAATTCCACTTCCTGGCAGGCAGATACTTCCTCTGGCTCACTATCTCGGCGGGTTCCTTAATCTTCCTACGAAGGCGACATTGCTTTTTAATGAGTTTAAGATTTCTTTATATCAACTTGTGTTCCTCTAATTGCAGATTATTTATGCCTGGAAGCGTTTTGCCGACGTACATGTGTTCAAATTCAATCTACAAGTAGATACATCGTCCCCGGAAGTGATAAACACCCAAACGTCTCTTGTACGAGTTGGTTTCTTATCATTCAATGCAAATATTCTGTTCCTCAAAATATAAACCTGCAGACGTACTTCGAAAGTAATATTTATTTATTCGCCTTAACCCTTTTCAATCACAAAACTCGGGTCTTTCATTTGCTCGTTCACGTCATCTCATTTCTTTAATGAATTTTGCAGATCCTCAGATCTAATGATAACAACTTTTTCTAACTCTTATCATTGTCGCAAAGGGATTTATCTAGAGTCCCTAGAATAAAGTTTACGCGACCAAATACGATAGGCTTGGGCTCATTTCGAAATCTACCTTTTTCCAAAAACCCAATACGACTAGCAGATTTCCCTTCTCGAGACGTTTGCACAGCCCACCATCTATTTAGGACGCGCCCGATGTCCCGCCAATTTACACTCCACGAAAAGTTGGTGGTGTCTAAGAATTCACTACAAGTTGACAAGGAGTACGGATATAAGGAGGTTATATGTACCAAGAAATTCCCATCGCTGTCCTGGGAAAGTTTATTTAAGTTTTATTAGCTCTCAGTGTTAATTGCATGTATGAATGTGTCTAGAGTCATGCAGGACGTCTAATGTGTGTATTTATCTCCTTTCAGTCGCACAAATACCTTCTACAATGATTTGGACGAAGTCCCGGATGACATTTTAATGGAATTGGTTGCTCGTTTCGGGCAAACTATTATGAGGGCACGGAATGATCTCGAAAAGTAAGTATTACCATTAAATTTGATCCAGGCGAAGTTAAGCTGACAGTCGGCAACACAACAGTGGAAGGTGTCCCGGAAGGGCAGGAGGACAGATGAACAACCATAAGTTCTGATGATATTACGCAAACTTGGTAGCTAATAATTCAGCTCTTGTTCTCCCAGAAAATCTACTTCGTAAAAACTAACGGCGAGCCGAATTATGTCCCTTAAGATAACTAGTTTTGTTTTCTTTTTTACTAAGAGTTTCACTCGTCTTCCACAAGTGTCATAAATTTACTACAACTTTCAAAAATATTACATTGTGCTCTAAAAAGGACATCAATTCATTTTGTCGTTGACGACGTAAATGCAAATTACATTCCTCTTGTAGTGGGTGGAGATTTGTTCAAAAATGTACAACCATGATGTCACCTCAATCATTTTGACTTAAGGGTCATCTTTATTCAGAAAAGGAAAACCGAATGACAGTCTTCAGGTATGACGTTTCTTCTTAGACGTTTCCTTGGTACGGAGTTATGCTTTGTGGGTCCGTGGCCACTAAGTGTTTTGGAATCAAAGTGCAGAATCTTTTCAATTAATCTAAATGTAAATTGGGATAATCACCGTTGATTTGTTTACATTAATAATTCAAAGGGAATTACCTTTTATCTCCCGTGACCGTATGGCTTAAAACGATCCACAGAATAGGCGAAGCGTAAGGCTTTGTCATTTGAGGTTTGCCCCTTTACAAATGGTTCAGATGGTTGGGTGTAATTTCCTTAAATGATAAAATACCTCTAATCAAATCAAATTATTCAAAATTTTGTGTCACGATTTGAAAAAGGGAAAACAGCACTAAAGATAAGATCGAAATAATAATGATACAATTCTGAATGGCCCTTCAGTTGCTGAGGCTGTGGACATATATCTCACCAATACCGCATCGATTAATGTTTTTTCCACTTTTTTATATGTGTGAGAGTAGTGTTTTTACGTACATACATTTTTGTTATTTATTATACAAGTGTGATAATAGTTTTTTTTCGTTCGCAATTTTCTTAATCTGATTTTCTCTTTTTTTTATTATAAGTTAATTCCCAGGAGCTAAATCTAAACCATTTTTAGAGAGGTTTACATACATAATTTATTTAATTTATATATATATATATATATATTTATATGTATATATATATATATATATATATATATATATATATATATATATATATATATATATATATATATATATAATATAGTGTAGTGGTTAGTATAGTGGTTAGTATACCCGCCTGTCACGCAGGAGACCGGGGTTCGATTCCCCGTCGAGGAGCCTCTGGCGCAAGACTAATGACCTTGCCCGGAAAAAAAACAAATCATTATGGAAAATTTAACAAGCCTCAGGGCTTGCTAAATAAGGCCAAGACCAACTCCCGGTTGTAGTGCCGATGATGATGATGATGATGATATAATATTTTAACAGTTGATAATGAACAAGAAATTCAAATCATAGTAAATACATAATTTAAACCGTTATACATTCAAGCGCAACTAGAATCTCATACACATGTCCGTACACCGATCAAATGTGTCAAGTTTACCTGTTTCAAAAAATTACTCTTAATTTGTAAAAAAGAAAGATAGGCAATTTTTAAAATCATAGCGATATTGGCATTCGCTTCCAAAGAGGAAGTTTAGAGAGTTTTGGCAGCGAAGCTCGAATAACCGATTGATTGATTGATTGACCGACTGATTGATTGATTGATAAATTGATTATTTGATTGAGTTATTAGTTGATTGGTGGGTTGGTTGATTAATTGGTTGTTTAATTGGTTGATTAATTGGTTGATTGATTGGTCGAATGATTGATTAATTGGGGGGTTTCTCGGTTCGTCGATTGATTGGTCAACCGAATAATTTTTTTTTTATTACACTTCTCTCGGGGAGGCGAACCTATAGCGAACCTATGCCGAGTGGGCGCCACGAGAAGCCACCAAATAACTGTTGCAGTACCTTTTTGAACAGTTGCATGTTGTAACGCTCCGGAAACACACGCGTGGGAGGAAGTTCCACAGCTTCCCTGCTCTGTAACGCATCGAGTTCTGATGCAGGGATGTTCGCGCCGTCGGGCGATGAACCGCAAACTGGTGCAATCCGTCGGATTGTCTTGTGGAGCGCATATAAGCCGAACAATACCACGAATCTCCGAAGAACAGTACCCGTGATAATATCTGTAAAACATGCAGAGGTCGACTATACGCCTTCGATGTGATAGCGGCTGTAGTCCCGATGTCAGCGCCGAGTCCCCGATCGGGCGGTTCGCTCGTCTCTGTATGCTCTCAAGTAGGTTGGGGGAATGTGTAGGAGCCGAGTTCCAAACATGAGAGCAATATTCGAGGGTGGGTCTAATTTGGGAGTTATACAAGAGAAGAAGTTAGGTCGGAGTAAAATGTTTCTTGGCTCTAAAAAGATAACTCAGTTTTCCTGAGGCTGACCTGGCGATGTTCGACAAATGTTTATGCCACGGTAAATTCCCACAGACCGTGACGCCAAGCAATTTCAAAGTTTCGCCACATTCGAGAGCCTGGCCATTCATCAGCAGCTGTGGAACCGATGATCCACTTTTCTTTGTGAAAGTTGTATATTGCGTCTTCGTTGAATTGAAGTCGACGAGATTGGCCTTTCCCCACTGCAAGACCCTTTCTAGATCCCGATTCGGAGAGTCAATCTACATCTCAGCTGGCGTAGATGCATCAATCGGCCGAACACTCGAAAAGAAGGAAACAAGCGTACTATCATCCGCAAAACTGAACACTTTGTTATCCGTTGTCTCCAACAAATCATTTATGTGAAGCAAAAATATGGCTGGAGCCAAAATAGAATCCCGGGGCACCCCCGAATTAACATGATACAGATCCGAAGACTTCGTTGAATCGCAAAGCTGCCGGTAAAGTCCGTATGAACGAAGTTTGCTCAGCAATGCCCCGTGCCAGACGCAGTCAAAATCCTTGCAGATATCCAATGCGACCGGCCTTGACTCACCATGCCGCTTAATCGCAGATGTCCATATATCGGTTATACTGGTCAGAAGGTTTCCGTGGACCACCTGCCACGGAATCCATATTGACGATCATTCAAAAGTCCGTTGCACTCCAAATACTTAATTAACTCTGTATTGATTACTTTTTCCATCACCTTAGATAACATAGACAGGAATACTATCGGACGGTAATTTTGTGGAAGGAACTTTTTTCCCGTCTTTGGGATTGGATGAACTCGAACGATTTGCCAGCAGTCAGGAATGGTCCTCCGTGCATAAGATAAGCAGAAGCGTCTTCCAAGAACCGGCGATAGTACTGGAGCAGTTCTTAACGACTATTACTGGTATTCCGTCCTACAGTCCAGTTCACGTAGAATGCATTGAATAGTGCGCAGGCGAAATCTCACATCCCACACGCAAGACCGTACCGGCGCGATCACTGGTGGCTCCAAAAGACAGGGATCGACGTTTGAATTCGCGAACAGATCAGCTTTATTCTTTGAGTTTGTGACTAACGTCCCGCTGTCTGTCACCAACGGGGGGAAAGGGGAGGGAGCGAAGTTACTGCCGACAGCTTTTGCCATTGACCAGAAGAAGCGTGAACCAGTCGGGTATCGTAGGTTTTTATTGGTCACCCTGTCTTTGTGAGCCGTCTTCCCGGTATCAATCACCTGGTTGCCCGCATTTCTGATTCTGACAAGATTCGTCCTGTTAACCTCGGTGGGATTGGAGCGCCATTGTTTTCCTGAGGCTGACTTTAAAAGCTCTTTTTTTTGCCGCTGCAATCTGCTCGCATTTTTTGTCAAACCGTGGATTATCAGATGAACTTCGTTTGTTGGAATGTGGAATGTAAATCTCCATCCCGAGAAGAATAATCTCTGTTACCGACTCCGCGCATGCGTTCGCATCGGAGTCTTCAAAACACACCTCCGGGAACGGAAAGGATACATAGAAATCTCGCAAATCGTCCCAGTTACCAGCCTCATACTTCCATACATGCCGAAGCTGCTTAGGCCGGTTTTTTGCTTGAAATGCGAGTGCTTGGGCGACAGATACCAAGCCGTGATCTGAGTTTCCCAGTGGCGCAGAAACCTCTACGGTATATATACGCGGTTTGGAGGTCAAAAACAGATCCAGGGTGTTCACATAATCGCCTCGGGCATCCGGTACTCACGTTGGTTCCTCCACGAGTTGAGTCAAGTTGTGGCTAACAGCAAACATCTCCGCCAGCCTCTCAGCCTCGTCGGTTCTGTTAGAATGTACCAATCAGCCGGAATTGTGCACATTGAAATCGCCAAGGACAACAATTTCAGAAGCTGAGTGGTTGATCTGTACCTGGTCGACAGTATGTGAAAGATGTTCGAAAAATGTAATGGAGATTATGGTGGTATGTATGTGATCGTTCAGATCTGTGTTGTTTACATAACGTTTGCAGGTCGAAAGCGAAACGAAACCTAGACAAGGGATACAGAAAAAGAAAAAAGCGACCTAATGCGTCGAAGAGATGTGCTAAAAGCAAATATGGGACGAGGGCATCATAAAAGTCTTAGATGAGTGATGCCCTTGTGTAAATATAAGAATAGCCATTCGAAAGAGGTGCTAATGCATTACAATACTTTATACAATGAGAATTGTATATCGTATCTTGGGTCGGGTGGCCAAAACGAATCCCTTGCTTGCATTTGTATATGCAGGGTAATTAGTTTGTGGCGACGCTCGAAATGGATGATTGTTTGTCTATTGAACAACGAATCGCTGGTCGGCTTGTTGCAGCTGTAAAAACAAGCCGTCCGACATTGCGTTTCAATTGATAACAATGGGTGCCTAATGGTTTATATTTGTGGTTCAAGGAACTATTTTAAGAATTTTAGATAATGCATTGTATGCATTAAATGTCCTTGAAAAAGGAAAATGTCTTCAGGTGCCAATGCAAATGCGTTGGCGGGAAACAATGGGAGTTGGGTTGTAATAATGGGGGTTCTGCCTGATAAGTTAAGAAAGAAATCTTACGGAGAATTGTATGCGAAGACATGCATAAAAGGTAAGTTTTCTTTTCCAGGGGCTTTTAGGTTAATGATTTGATCTCTTTAATGTGTGGAGCATTTGAGATGCTAATGCGATTGCATTAGTGAAATTAGAAGATTGGGTGAAAGTTATGGCGGGTTTTCACCTTTTCTCGAACCGTTCCACCAGCCAAGCCCCGAAAGATGGCCAGGGATTTGTCCTGACCATTTCACGGAACCTATAACTTGATGGGATGGTATTCCACCAGACGACAGGGCATTGGGACCCCACCCACCACCGATTAATCGCTTGATTAGTTGCTTAGTTGATAGGTTGACTGTTTCATTGATTGGTTGATGTTGTTCTCTCCAACAAGCTGAATAAATCAAGGTTATGCCATCACCAAACACAAGCAAATCAAACCAAGAATCTCTAAACATTATATAGAAATACTTTTTCGAACGATGCTCTGAGATCTGATTCTATTTTTAGTTTTTTCAAATACTTCTTGCAGGAGAGCAGATACAGCTTTGTCAGCGACCTCAGATTCGAATAAATGTCGCTTTTTTTTCTTTGTTTTAACAACCTGGAAATACTTTCGCCGAAAGAGAATTCCAGAGATATCCTGTTCTGTAGTGAAAGTATTTTTGGTAGTCAGCTGTACGTATCCTTGCGAAATAAATTGTAAATTGATGGGTTTTATTGTAGTGCTTCAAAAAGCCCTACTACCTTTTTCCCCCATTCCTACATCCAAATCCCAGCAATAATACGCAAAAACGTAAAATCCTATCAAAACCCACAAAAACCCAAACATGAACCAAAATTCGCAATAAACGAATCAAACATTCGTTATTGCCTAACATTTGCCCCCACGGCATTATTAACCCAAAAATACAAATTAAAATTAAAAGTTACAATAAACGAATTTAATATTCGTTTATTGTTCTACATTTGGTCCACAGCATCACCCAAATCCAAAATTCAGAGATCGTTATCTCTATCCCAAAATTTTCCGTTGAGGAAAACAAACAAAAAACCAAAAGCAGATACATTCCCACATCTGCGCAATAGTTTCGTAAGAATTCAAGAAATTCTTATCTTATGTAAACACAACATCTCACTCGAAATATCGAGATTGTTGTACGAAAATGTGTATCTTTAGGATGTGAAGTGATCTGCGGGCCGCAGTCTAAATTCGTCTTTTGTCCCAGGAGGAACTACCCCAGGTTAATCGTTGAGATAAATAAATAAAACCAATTCAAAAAGGAAACAAGACGAGTTTTCATTTTTACGGATATCTAAGTATCACCTGGCCCCCACGGAAGACCAAGTGAAGACATCAGGACGAAGGCCGAATCAAAGGACGTTGCTCTTCCCTTTGAATTCAGAGGAAGCATGGCAACGACCCCTTTTGTGGGGCAAATTTTCAGGAGCGGTCAAATTTTAAAAGATCGCCTTGTCCTTTTAAGAACCAGGAGACACGCTTCCTGGAAATAAAAACCCCTACAAGAAACACAACAATTTTGGTGGCAGCGCGAGGGATACCCAAAATCCGCCTACCACAGAAGAAGAAGACTCGTGGATTATCCAAAAATCCGCCTACCGCAGAAGAGGAAAACTGCTGAAGCGCCGAGGTGATTCAGGAGGATACGAAGATCCAGAACTCAACGACTCGTATCCCGAAGTTAAAAAGAGGATACCAAAGACTGTTGAACACCGGCAAAGTGAGATTTTTAAAGCGTATTTCCGAGGCTTAGAACACCGGAATGAATCTTTTTTTTTTAAAACAAAGTAAAACTTACAAGCGTTGCCTGGGGCATAGATACCGGCTGTAGAGAAAATCAAAAGTGCTAAGTGTATGACGGCCACGACTCCCGTCGACAATCCAGTGGAAAAGAGGAAAAATCTTTTCCTTGTACAACAGTGACTACAAACAGCTAGGAGCACAACACCAGGACCAAGCAGCTAGATCCAGTGACGACAGGACACCCTACAAATCTGCAGTAGATCTAGAAAATAGAGGTATTAAATTTTAATTTATTAAAAAGTGAAAAGTGATATAAATGTAACTTATTTGAAGCAAAAAGTGAACTAAAATTAAATTCAGTGTTGTCATTTTTGTCATTTTGTCTTGGTAATTGGCTCCCAAATAAGTAAATTTTTAAAATGTTTGAATTGTTAACTAAACGGGGACGCCAAGAATAAATTGAATATTTATTTTAATTGCTTATTATTGTTATTTTACACGGGGATAAAGCTTATTAATAATTTGTGCAAGTGCATTTAAATTTAACTTGTTTTTCTAAGAATAATAAACGAAGTTGTTCTCATTTTTCCAAGAAAAGTATACGCATAAAAAAAAAGCCCAAACTGATAAATATAATTAATAAAAGAAATTTTTCTCTCACAATATACAAGTACGCACTTACTTTTCGGCTAGTAGAGGCAAACATTTTAAATACATTTTTCTTAATAAACGTATCTTTCTTAAACGCATTTTAAAAAAAAAACATATTTTTTGACAATTTTCTAAACTTTTTTCACGCATATATACATATACACATTTTTTCCAAAAATATCAACATTTTATTCTTCAAAAGGGGACAAAATAAAAAACCGCACACAAAAATTAACTACAAATTTGGTTTTATTATTTATTTTTTGATATATATTTTAATTTAATATACACATACACATATATACATACATTTTCTTTTGGGAAGATTTTTCTTAGGTGACAAGCTAAAACAATAACGAACAAATCAAAATTCTTGGTCCTTGTCTTTAGCATCTTGTTTGGAAAACTTTCTTTGGGTTGAATCTTTTCCTTTGACTCATCTGTGGCTCTTCGAAAATCCATTTTAGGTTTAGACACTTTTTCCATAGGGCGAAAGGGTGGATTCTCTCACCTTAAGTAGAACAAAGGCTTTCTAATAGGATCAAAACTAACTGAGTTTGAAGACACTTCTCTTGTCGTTGGTCTTGTCTTTTCTCTTGGCCATCTTATCCAACAATAATGCAGATCTCATCTCTTGGTTCTCTACCCCTTTTCACCATCATTTGGGAAGGTCTGTTTCACAAATATGTCGTGAGCGACAAAAATAAACCGGGTACGCGTTCGCAGAGACCTGAGCCCGAGCTCATACAAAATCGCGAGGACGAAACGTCGGAAACGTTATGTACGAAAACACGCGAACAGAGTTCAAGAATGAATTCACCTATAGGATTAAGCGACGTACTGGGATTCGTGCCTGTATTTAACGGTAATCCTGACGAATTAGAGGGTTTCGTCTCTTGTGGAGACATTTTGTTCTCACAAGCACAAGATGACAATCAGAAATCCTTTATTCTAAAGGTGGTCAAAACCAGATTACAGGGACCGGCGCGAGACTGCATCAAACATAAAATTATTTCTACTTGAGAAGATTTGGTATCCGAATTGGAGTGAAAATTTAAAGTTCTAATCTCTAGGTCTGCTGCCCAAAATAATTTGGTGGCAACAAAACAGGATAGCAAGGAGGGTGTGAAGGAATTTTCAAATAGACTCACATACCACCTGCATGAATTGGACAGCGCCACATACGCTAGTTCATCTGATCCTGCAGTCAGAACTTATCTTCTGGCTGAAAATCAAAGACTCGCTTTAAATACGTTTGAGGATGGGATACGAAATTCCAGCCTCAAAATCTTAGTAAAAGCCCATAGGGCTTCAAATCTCAAAGCGGCCATTAGCTACGCTTTGGAACAATCTCAAACATTGAACAGCGATAACTCAATGCAAACTTCCACTAAAAATTTTAGGAGAAACCAACGAATTGTTTGTCAAACATGCAACAAGAGGGGACATACTTCTGCGACTTGTTATCGCAACACAAATTTTCCAAATTTCGTCCCCCAACGCATTAAGACTGAGGTTGAACGTCTCCAATGCACATACTGTCGGAAGTATAATCACACTCAGGCAAGGTGCAGAACCAGGTTAGCTCATATGCGAAACCAGGACCAACCTTCAACGAGTCGAAATCCTTTCAGAACTCAGCCAAATCAATCTCAAAATAGGACAATAACAAACTCGCCCCGCATTGAAAATCGAAATACCCGACAAAATCAAAATATTAACAGGGTATCCAATCAACAACAGGGAAACGAACTCACTCGGGCAGCGAGCAACGGCAATCCTTCTCGAGTTCAGACAATCGCCGATATACACCCCATCCCGATGTAAGTTTTCAAATGCGCGTATTTTTCTGCCCTGAATTTAAGGAGCCAGTAATACGTGTAAAATTTAATCTATCCGATAAACAATACTCGACTTTCCTCATCGATACAGGCGCCGACATCAGCTTGATCAAATTAGATAATCCTTATATTGAACAATCTGTAGATAATTCAGACCCAGTGACAATATCCGCCATTGCTGGAAAAACGGTCAGCACATGCGGAAAGGTATTGGGGGAGTTCGAATTTAGAACAGACAGGCACTCCATACCCTTTAAACATAACCTTTTTTTGATAGGCAAAAATGTAAACTTCCAACACGATGGCATACTGGGAAGCGATTTCCTCACGAAGCACCAGTGCCACATAAACTTTAAAAAGGGATTCCTTAAATTCGCTGTAAAGAAGAGAACTATGGTAGAACTTGAGCAGTTTTTAGGAAATAACAATGAGGTCAGGGAAAATATTCAGAATGCCACGCCTTACGAGGTGTCTTCCACGGAAAACATAGGCATTCATGAAAAATTGGACAACACCGTTCGTGAGTCAACATCCGAATCCGTTTGTCTACGGGCCGGATCTGATGCTGTGACAAACACAACGAAACCAACTACCCTTGAATCTTCCTCTCCCCATTTAAATAAAGTTTGTGGTAACAGAAAAGGTAAGGAAACTGCCGAAAAACTAAGTTCAGGAAAACATGAACCTGAAACTCCAATATCCTCAGTAAATTTAAAACGAAATGCCAAAATCGATCTCATAAAGTTGCGTTCACGATCTCAACAAATAATGGAGATTCCATTTAAAGGAAAACTCAGTCAAGAACTGATTATTAAAAAATCCGAGATCATGCCAGGGATATATCTGGGTAATAGTTTGACAACACCACAGGACAACAAAATAAAGGTATTACTAATGAACACATTAGACACCGATCAAGAAGTAAGCACCAACGCCATAGAAGTCGAATGGGAAGATCTGGATGACTACAATGTGTTCCAGGCGGATGAAACTAAGAACGTTCTAAAAAATGGGCTTGAACGGCTAGAATCACTCCTAGAGTTGCGTCATTGTAACCAGGAGGAAAGGAAATCTATCCTAGGACATCTGCCGCAGATTTAACGATCTCTTTTACTTAGAGCGCGACCATCTCACACACACTGACGCCATAGAGCATCAGATCATCACGGAAGAAGGAAAGCCCCCTCTTTACATAAGACCATATCGCCTCCCAGATAGCTCGAAGCAAGAAATCCACAAACAAGTGAATGAAATGCTTCAGGATGGCGTGGTACAACCAAGTTTCAGTCCTAGACTTAGCAAATGGTTTTCACCAAATACGCATGGACAATAGAGATAAGGCAAAAACAGCGTTCAGCACACCCTTCGGACATTACGAATACAATCGAATGCCCTTCGGACTTAAAAACGCACCTGCCACATTCCAGAGGCTTATGAACAATGTACTCATGGGTCTCCAAGGAATAGAATGTTTCGTCTATGTAGACGATATCGTAATTTACGGATACGATCTGAACGATCACAATTCCCGACATACCATAATTTTCGAGCGATTACAAAGGCACAATCTGAAAATACAACCAGAAAAGTGTCACTTCATAAGGAAGGAGCTCACCTACTTGGGGCATGTTATTTCAAAGGAAGGTATAAAACCAGATCCAGAGATAACTAAGGCGGTAAAAACGTTTCCAACGCCCAAGAAACAAAAAGACGTAAAATCTTTTCTCAGTTTTGTAGGCTACTATAGAAAATGTATTCCTAATTTCGTCGAACTGGCAAAACCTTTAAGCAGATTGCTCAGGAAGAATGTTCCATTTCATTGGGATGCCTTTTGTGACGAGGCATTCACAACTCTAAAAAGAAAGGTTATATAATTATTAGCAATCGTTTTTGCATTAGCCCAGTTCCGACCATATGTCTACGGACGAAAATTCACAATAGTAACTGACCATAGCTACCTACAGTGGCTTATAGGACGAAAAGATCCTACATCCAGACTTATGCGATGGAGAATTCTACTCGAAGAATATGAGTACACAATCGTCCACAGAAAAGGAAAGCAAAATGCAAATGCTGATGCTCTCAGCCGTATAACAACGGGTACCCCAGCCGAACCCATTAAAAATAACATCCTCGTCACCACACGAAGTAAAGCCAAACTCGAATAAAATGTGGCTGCACAATCATACAAAGATACTACCAATCTTGTATGGCAAGAGCAAACAGGGTCCATATATACCAAGAAAAAACTGGGACTACGTATTATAATCCTCCCATTGATAGACTCTGCTGAGGAAGAAAACCTGGCAGGAAGAATCCCAAACTTCACCAAGCCAGACGTAGGTGAAATTACGTTTCATGAGCAAGATGGGTTATGCGCATCACATTGCCATTACCTTTCAGAAACCTAAGCGACCAGGAAACCGCTAAGAGTTCCCTTATTGATCTGAAGAAGATTTGCGAAGACCGGAATTTCAATTCCATTGGAATTTTACTACCACTGGTAGAAAATGAATCAAAAATAGCACTCAATAACTTGCTAAATGAAACTTTTGCTCACCTCAACGTGACAATGTACGTTTTCTCCAATAAAAAGAAGCTTCTAACAGATCCTAACGAGATACAGAAGTTACTCGCGGAATACCATAACTCACCTTTCGGAGGACACCAAGAAAACAACAAAAATATTACTGGCGCACAATGACCGCTGACGTCGCGGCGTATATTCGAAAATGTGCTTCCTGCCAGATAAACAAAAGTGGAAGAAATCCTAGAATTCCTATGAAGATAACCACAACAAGCTCCAAACCTTTTGAAAGAGTTGCTTTAGATATAGTAGGACCATTACCAGTCAGCTATAATGGAAATAAATACCCACTAACGTTTCAAGACGATTTGACTAAATTCTCAGGAGCTTACGATCTAGCCAGCGCCGAAACTAAGGAAGTGGCAGGGATTTTCGTTGAAAATATCGTCTGCCAGCACGGCATACCGTCTTCTCTATTAACTGACCGAGGTGCAAATTTTCTCAGCGCACTTTTTAAGGACATTTGTTCCTTACTTAAAATGAGAAAACTAAACACAGCACCCTACCATCCACAAACGAATGGAGCACTAGAACGGAGCCATAGAACTCTGGTGGAATACCTCCGCCACTATGTAAACCAGGGTCCTCTCACCTGGGACACCTGGATATCTTACGCAATGTTTGTGTATAATACTACACCCCACAGTAATACAGGCTACACGCCGCATGAATTACTATATGGCTTTCCAGCCGAAATACCCAGTTCTCTCAGACAAAACCCCGAAAGCTCTTATAACTACGACCATTACGCAAATGATTTAAAACTGCGACTACAACATGGTTATCGTACAGCAAAGGGAATACTGATAGAGAAAAAACTAAATAAATAAAAATAACTAAATCTAAGGTATACTACGACCAAAAAGTAGGCCGTAAGAAATTTAATGTTGGCGACAAGGTTCTATTAAAGAATCACTCAAGACCTAACAAACTAACCTCCCTGTGGAAAGGCCCCTATGAAATTGTAAAGATCCTATGCGAAGAAAGTTCAATCCTCAAAATAGGAAAAGGAACTCGAATAGTCCACAACAATAATATAAAACTATTTGTGGATTAGGCAATCACGAATAAGAAACCCAAAATAAATAAAACAAAAGTGAAGGGAAATAAATAGCTAAAACTTACAAAAAAAAAAATCATGAAGTAATACTCTACCAAAATACTACCTCATAAAAAAAAAAAAAATTCTATTCAAATAATTGTATACGAATAAAATAATTTTGTAAATAGTATACAATATTTTTAATACCCAGAAAAAAAAACAAAACAAAAATTTATATATGAAGACAAATACTAACTCGCTTAATAAAATAAGTTAATATGTTAATCAACTACCACTGACTTAAATGGAAAAATGTTTGTAATAATAATAAATAATTTTAAGTTATAAGAAAAAACACATTATATATATATGAAGAAAAAAAAAGCGAAAATACAAAAACAAAACTTACAAAACAATGTTAAAATAACTTCTAATATTTATTTAAGTACAAAACAGTTTTCATAACACAAAAAAAAGAAAAAGTTATAGAATTAAATTGTACGTTCAAATACATGGAAAAAATTATATAAACAAATAAACGCACGACATATAAACAATGAAAATTCTATGTAATACACAAATTGTAAGAATAAACCATAAAAACTTTACTTATTATGTATCTTTTAACAAATAGTACTTTATAAAAATAAAAACAAAAAAAAAACCCAAAGTTAAATTTAATATAATGAATTCAAATACCTTATGTAAGAAAAATTTATTTTTGGATAACCAACAACTACCATTAAACACAAATTATATGAAACCTTAAAAACCAAATTGTATTTGTACAAACTTTCAAAAGAAAATATCAAAATTTTATTATATAAAAAACCATCGTGGAAACTTCGATACACGACCATACATACAGTATAATATTAAGAAAGAAACAAACTACAAAAATTACACATTTATAATAAATATTGTATACATAAAGCTACTATGTTAGAAAAGATCAGGCATATGTAACGGAATCACGATACTATCTTCCTTATCTCCAATCACACCATTTACCAGAAAATTAATCTCATAAAGATCAATTTTCTTTTTTTTCAAGGAGGGTAGGATGTAGTGCTCCAAAAAGCCCTACCACCTTTTTCCCCCATTCCTACATCCAAATCCCAGCAATAGTACGCAAACACGTAAAATCCTATCAAAACCTACAAAAACCCAAACATGAACCAAAATTCGCAATAAACGAATCACACATTCGCTATTGCCTAACATTTGCCCCCACGGCATTATTAACCCAAAAATCCAAATTAAAATTAAAAGTTACAATAAACGAATTTAATATTCGTTTATTGTTCTACATTTGGTCCACAGCATCACCCAAATCCAAAATTCAGAGATCGTTATCTCTATCCCAAAATTTTCCATTGAGGAAAACAAACAAAAAACCAAAAGCAGATACATTCCCACATCTGCGCAATAGTTTCGTAAGAATTCAAGAAATTCTTATCTTATGTAAACACCCTACCCATCGACCACTATACCTCTCGCCCCAACCTACTCTAACTTATTGTAATAATAATAGATTTAATAATTAGATAAGCTAGGCTAAGCTAAGTTAAGTTAAGTTAAGCAAATTAGTTATAGGTTAAGTAAATAATTATATCCTGGTTTTCTGACCTTTTCCAGGAAGCCCCACCTACTCCTACCTTGTCCAATGTCTAATGTTTGAAAAATGTACTAGCAAGTATGTGTAAAGGATTAAAGCTAAGCTAATTATAAGTTATCTGTATTACTTATTGTAACAAATCATTTATGGTCAATAAATACAGAAATGTAAAAAAAAAAAAAAAAAAAAAAAAAAATCTTATCTTATGTAAACACAACATCTCACTCGAAATACCGAGATTGTTGTACGAAAATATGTATCTTTGGGATACAATTTTCGATTTGTTTTCCTTTATAAAGGAATAGTTAAGTGACCTCCGGGCCTCAACCCAACCAAAACCCAGCTAACAGTGTTTAAGGGCAAAAACGCTCACTGTACAAACAACACTAAACGTTGCCACAACAAAATTAAACTAAATCTTAATAACACCCTCATAATACCTTCCAAAACCCTAAAATATTTGGGAGTAACCCTTTCCAACAACTGGTCATTCTCAACCCACATCAAAAATTCTCTTCAAAAAGCCTTAATACAGCTTAACCTGTGCAGACGAGTGTTATGGAAGCCTAAAGGCCTCTCTCTTAAGGTCAAACAGCTCATCTACAAACAGATAATCAGACCTACTCTTACATACGCCTGCCCATTATGGTACCACATCTCACCCTCCCAAATGGAGAAATTACGAGTGTTTGAACGAAAATGTTTCCGGTTTATCACTGGGTTACACCGCAAAACCAACTCATATAGATACCATTGTAACAACGACCTTTACAACACCGCAGGCATCGAACGACTGGATAGACGGATCCTAGAACTTTCGATAAATTTCATAGAAAACCTTCCTAACAATCCCAACCCGATAATAACGTTCCTACCATCATCCTGCTCCAATACGGGAGCTCACTACCGTAATTGTCTCCAAATCAGAACCCTCTTCGCCGCAGGCAGACTGGTTAACGATCTAAACGAGATCGTGTACCACAACACCGAACTGGCACCCAATCATTTCAAATACAGCAACATCCAACCATTCTCCAAGATCCTTACCTTTAACACAGAACCGAATGGCTCTCCCCTCCTTCAGGAACTTACCTGATCCTATCCCTTACTATCCTCAATCCCAACGAGAAATCCCACATCCATAACTAAAAATTGTAAATATTATTTTTAAGTCAAATTCGAATTGTCACTATCATTGCAATACCAAATATTGTAAATTGTATATAAGATTAGATTAAGTTAGATTAAGTTATGTTAAGTAATTTTAAGTAGGCTAAGTTAAAATAAACACAGTTACTGGTTTTTTTTTTCTGACCTTTTCCAGGAAAAACAAAATTACCAATATATATAAATCACATTTAATCTTAAGCACATCTAAAACGAATTGTTTGAAAAATGTTAACAAATAGCATGTAAACACTTATTATGTAACCAATCTATTATAAATTAGCTGTATTACTTATTGTAACTATTATTTTTGGTCAAATAAATGCAGTATATTAAAAAAAAAAAAAATGGTCTCCGGGCCGCAGTCTAAATTCGTCTTTTGTTCCAGGAGGAAGTACCCCCTCTTGTCATAGCAAAAGTTTTCCCAGCTTTGGCCAAAGCAGCCCCTACACGTCTATTGAAATACAAGTATTGATCTAGCCAGATACCAAGGCATTTAACTACACTCTTGGTTTTCAGTTTTCCTCCAAGCGGTCCCACGATAACTAACTTTCGCCAGTTTTTCTTGTGTCGTTCGTGGCTTTATACAATGGGGTTATAAAAAGGGTGGATTTCCATTTCTGGAAATTGATCTTAAGTTTCCAGTCGTCGCAATAGCGCTGCACTTTTCTGTAGTCTCACTGTAGTAAACTACGAGACTGAATCAAATATAAACAGTAATTTATTTTTATAAATTTATTGAACAATGTTACACACTGTTCAATAAATTTATAATTATTATTAAACTAGATGACCAACTTTTCCCACCGACTTGGAAGCTTTAGTATCCTTTGTTCGTAGAAATATTTAGGGCGAGTTGTTAGCCAATTGCGTACGTGCCTCGACTTCTTCATTACTTTCGAATTTTTTCCTCCAAGTGATTCCTTGCGACCAAAAAATAGTCACATGGCGACAAGTCTGGGCTATAATGCAGGTGTTCGAGGGTTTCCCAGTCCATTTCAGCCTGGCGTTGTCATGAAGAAGGGTGACATCTCGAATGGGCATACCTCGTCTTTTGTGTCGATATGCGGTTTTTTCCATAGTTGATGCCCAATTCTGATGAGATTTCTTTAACAGTTAACCGACAATTACTTTCAATAAGCACTCGAGCGGCACGAATGTTGTAATATGTACGACTTGTCCTTAGGCGTCGACCATGACTTTCGTTTTCGATACGTTCTCGCCCACTTTTAAATTCTCTGGCTCACGTATACACACGATTCTGTGATATCACCAAACTGTTCCTTGAATTGAGAAACAATTTCCGAGGGTTTAACCCCTTCATTTGTTGAAAATTTTATAATAATCCGTTGCGCAACGGACGTATGCCCGCTCATGCACGTTCATGGCTGTACTAACTACAAAGTCGACCACGAGTGCGAGCCATGTCGTTTTCCCTACTCTTCATAAACCAACAACAGCCACCTTGCAACTGTTGCTAAGCAAAAAAGTAAAATTACCGTTTAAATGTTATTCAGTTTGGTATATTAAATAAATACTATTACTATTACTATTTATTGGTCTATAAGAAACGGGAAGTTCAAGGGCTCATCGACTCGGCTGCGCCATCCTTCCCTGTCCTGTGAACTCTCCTTCCACGCTTGACTATCCGAGCCGATCTCCTCAAGATCAAACCTAACAATGTCCTCCCATCTCCGTCACGGCCGTCCTGTCGGTCTCTTTCCCGTTGGTCTTTCGCCAAGAGTTCTAGGCATGGTTCTATCGTTGCCCATTCGCCACATGTCCGGCTCATCTTAATCTTCACGACCTGCTTATTCTCACTATTGTAGGTTTGCGGTATAGCTCCTCCAATTCGTGGTTGTAGAGTTTCCTCTATTATTGCATCTCCGTCATATTTACCTCCAGAGATACTCCTTAAAACTTTATTCTCGATTACGCGGAATTTGTTTTCTCCCCGTTTTCGTAGAGCCCATTTCTGCATCCATATAGAACAATCGGCATGATTATGGTTCTATAGACACGGAGCTTTTGCTGATAGCAGTTTGGATTTCAGCAGTTTACTGAGTGCATGCCAACTAGTTTTGCCGGAATACACTCTTTTGTTAATTTCCTTCGACACTTCATTACTGGTCGTGAGTATTGCTCCCAGATATATAAATTCTTTAACTTTTTCAGGTATCTTGCCTCCGGCGTTTATATGTGTTCCCTGAGGTCCAACTGCTCACGCCGTAATCATATATTTTGTTTTATCTTCATTTACATCTAGGCCCACCTCTTCTGCCGCATGCATGATGATTTCACTGTTTTTACTCACAGTTTCTTGATTATTGCCCAAAACGGCGATGTCATCCTTCAGCGATGATTCGGCCATGTTGTTGTCTTGTACCTCCTGATGACATCGAGCACACGGTTAAAAAGACAAGGTGAGAGGCCATCCCCCTGTTTTAGTCCGTCGCGGATTTCAAATATCGGGTATTCCAATAGGGACTTGACAACTTTGAATTTAATTTGTGAACGCACCATTTCGCGGTGGCCACATGAACGAAGTCGAGTTCCATTCATAAATGTTTTGATTGTACTTCAAGCCGATAATAAAGTTTTTGAAATATCTCAAATGGCTTGCGTTTTATTTAAAAAAAAAAATTGTCAAGTCCCTATTGGAAAACCCGATAGTTCTGAGAGGTGTCTTTCTATTCTAATTCGCCCTTCATTTCCGTTCATGCAGATTTGAATGAAGGCGACATATTTTTTCGGGATTCCCAGTTCAACTAAAATATGGTAAAGTCCTTGCGACTGACTTGTAGACTTTTTTGAAGCCAACGCAAAGTTGGTGACCCGTCTCTCCGTATTCCCACTTCTTTTCCAGCAGTTGCCTTACTGTGAACAGTTGGTCGCTCGTCGACCAGTTCCTACGAATTCTGTACGTCTCACAGTATTTCTTCTACGTACGGTGTGATTCTCGCCAGTATGGCATTTGTTAGTATTTTGTATGTGGTTGGGAGCAATGATATTCCTCTGTAATTTTCGCAGTCAGGTCTGTCGTCTATTTTGAAGATGAGCATGACTATAGAAGTTTTCTATTCATCCGGAGTGACTTTGTTACAGTTATAATAATAAAGTATAAAAAATTGTTTGCAACGCTGATCGAATTACACTTTGTAGCCGTAGCTTCCTGGGGTCACATCTTAATTGGGCTGCGCCGCTTGTAACACTTATACTTCTATGCTAAGTTGTAACGTTTATAATTGTAACAATAAGAATTTAACATTTACAAGAGCGAAATTGCCTTTTGCCCCTAGATAAAAAGTTTATATGCTTGGATAGATATTCTATTTTTTTACCCCCCGCCGTTTCCTCGATGGCAATACTCCTCCCTCGACCGGACTACATTGTTGTTTTGTGTAATGTATTAGGGCACTATTTATATCTTGTACCAATAAATATTATGTTCAGTTTTCCGGTCGGGAAAAGGTATAGTACTCAGTCGAAGCAGTGGTTCTCAGGGGTACTTACGGTTTGCGGTCCCTCAAGCGGGTCCCACCTGGAGTCAGTGCTGAAGGAGCTGGATGCTGTGATGTCGGCGATTTGCGCAGCTGCAACAGTTCCACCTTGCATTTAGCTTCCTTTTACTTGGCCGTCAACTCTAATTGAACATATTTTTGGGTTGGCATGCTTTTGTTTAATTTATTTGATTCCTGTAGGTCCAACAGATAGCGGGGTAGCCCTCCAGTTCTCGCGACCAGAGACCACTCTGTGAAGTGCCTCTCGTTAGTGTATTGTTTCGAACGACGAAAGAAGATTCCTGGGAAACAAACTCTTTCTTTGAACACTCAAACATTGATTTTTATTTTAAATTGACCAATCTGTGACATTTTCAAACAGATAGGTTCAACAAATTCAAACTACAATAAAAAAAAAACGCCATTCCTGTTTCTCTTTGCCCCCGAACAGCACATTTTCCACAACCGTAACTAACAACCGCACAGCCACCGGAACACACAGAAAAAAAAATGTCCATCAGTATTCTTGAGAGACTCACCCGTGTAAGCGGTTTCTCATCCCTCGTTGCCTCGGCGAAGAAACTTGGCCATGACTGTCCCGAAATTGATCGAAAACGTCATGGCCAACGTCATGGTTTGTGCACCTGCTGTTCTAGTTATTTTATATTCTTTATACCAATTGTCCCGGAAAAACTAATTATTATGGAAAATTTAACAAGCCCCGGGACTTGCTAAATAAGGCCCAGACCGGATCCCGGTTGTAGTGCCGATGATGATGATGATGATGATGATTATACCAATTGTAATGTATAATTTATGTGTATTTCAAATGTGTAATGTACATTGTTTAATTGGATATGTATAGTTTATGTGGTTAATCACAATGTATGTTGTGCTTTTATATTTATTCAATGTTAATTTAATTGTATCTATGTTTTATTTTAAAATTGAAATTTGTAGTTTCGTTCTCGCTCGCCGAGACGAGGGTGGTGGGGGCAATTACCACGTAACAACTTCCTTATCCTATATTGTTTTGATCAATTGGTGGAACTTTCGAGTGGTTGCCTCTCGTCCATACTTGATCCCGCTATGCAGTCGAATCCGGGAGTTTTGTTGTTTTTCAATGGATTTATTGCGTCTACAACTTCGTTGAAAGAGGACTCTGAGATCTGAGGCTCGCCTGTATGTATGTCTGGTGCGTTTATTTGTGATTGATGGGTGCGTACATTGAGTAGGTTTTCAAAGTACTGCTTCCATCTTGTCACGATATTGTTTGTTTCTGTGACCAGACAGCCGTTTGTGTCTCGAATTATTTTGGCTCTCCCTCCGTAGCCATTTCTAATTAAGTTTATGCCGGCATACATTCCTCTGATGTTCTTTGCATTTTCTAGGATTTTTTCGATCTGAGTCTTCTCTCATTCGCGTTTTTTTTGTGCGTTTGAAGAGTCTCATTGTCTCTTTCCGAATTGTCGCGTATTTTTCTGCATTCACTTCGTTTACGTTCTTCGATCTTCGCCCTGCACTCCATTCCCACTCTGATCGTCTTAGTGTGTAGACGCGTTTTGCCACTGCCACTGCTTGACAGAAAGAAAAGAAAAAAAAACACGTGTGCGCGTGTGAACCATAAATGTGGTACTGTCATTAAGAACGGTCTGTGACAGAACATTGTTCTTTGTGTAAAGTGATAGTGAAAATTACTTAAATCTCGGTGATACCTTATGAAAACTATTACAAATTTGGTAAACCGAAACAAAAAATAAACGACCGTATCCGGGTTTTGCGTTCGCAGATGCCGGGCAACGGTCCCAGTGCTGCCCAATGATTAACTATAAAACGGAAAAAAAAACCATCCGCAGTAGCTTAAACGCCCCGAAGAAAATCGCTACAATGACTACTCAACCAACCATCGACTACCAGAAGAAGTACAATGACGCCATGGAACAAATAAGGCTGCTTACAGCCCAAATGAACCAACTGCACGACAAAATACGCTCTCTTCAATCACCGACCAAAACCTACGACGATGTCTGCATGAAGGAAGTACATCCCCAAAGATCAGACATCTCCTTAACAACCAACATCAAGCCATCGTCATCACATAAACCGTCAACGTCCCAATATACCAACAAAATAGATGACCAGTGGCAAACAGTTGGACACAAAATTACAAATAAGGTGAGGCCACCACCAATTTACATCAAAAATGCAACTAGCATCAAGGAAGTAATCAAGATGCTCGAGAATGCCCTAGGACATCGAAACTTTACCACAAATTCCAAAGGCTCCTCGATCTCGATCATGACAACAACTTTGACGGACCACGACACGGCAGTAAAAAAACTCACAGAGAAAAAACATGAGTTCTTCACTTTTCAACATGCCCAGAGTAAACCAAAGACGTTCATCATAAGGCACATTGACCCAGCATGGACGAATGAGGAACTCCTACTCGAATTATCGAGGGTCTACCCGGAACTGAGTATACGCAGATTGGACTACTTCCAAACTCCTCATATGAGAGCAAACAATATTCGGAGTTTACGAATCGTACAGATTCCACCGAACGAAGATGTTAGCCGGCTTAAACAAATAAAATATTTCTTTACGCATAAAATTGCGATTGAGGAACCACACAAACAGGACGTTCTCCATTGCAAAAATGTCAAGATTCAGGTCACTTAGCAGCTGCGTGCCATTTAAGTGCACGATGCGGGAAATGTGCCGAACAGCATACACCTGGAGAATGCAAGGTAAACCCGCCTGGTACTGAACCAACAACAATTCAAAAAACAAACGCTGATGGATCAACAAGCACAAATAAAATCACAGTAACGTGCTGTAACTGCGGAGGCCCACATCCAGCGAACTTTTCCCAATGTCCCGAAAAGCTGCGAATCCTCGAGAGACGATCGGCACACACGACAACAAATAAACCAGCACCAAACAAAGGAACTGCAACTAAACCCTCATCACCTCAACCATCTCATCACCCGGGATCAGGAATATCCTATGCAGAAGTTACGAAAGATTCCCGAAACTGGACTAAACCTCATCAACCCAATTCCAACGTTCTCAACCTGGACATCATGGGTTATATTAGAAACCTGCATACGCTGCTACCCACCCTGAAACACAGCTCGGAAATAGAAAAAAAAAGGTCAGATCTTAGATTTAATAACTTCCCACATTCTTTCCCTTAATGAATAGTTTAACCCTAGTCTCCCTCAACACAGAATCCATATATTCCCACACTCGTAGACACACCTCCGTTTGTTTGTTGAAAAGTTCTCCCCAGATGTTCTTCTTCTCTCAGAAACTTGGCTTAAATCAAACTCTCGAGTATACATTCCTAATGACACATTTGTGTCCAACCCGCGAACCACTGACCCTCATGGTGGTACTGGAATTCTAATACACAAGAAATTCCAATTTACTGAAATCAGGTTCACTAACATAACTAATGTCGAATAGACGGCAGTTAAACTCTTCTGCAGAAGTAATAAAGTACTGGTTTTATCGTCTATATACATTCACCCTTCTCGTGAACCTAACTTCCCTAGTGCAGACATTTCTCAAATAATCCAGCAGTCTCTGCCGGCACCTTTCATCATAGGGGGAGACTGGAATGCTCGACATACATCATTTAATAACATCAAGTGCAACAAATATGGCTACCAACTCCTAGATCTCCTCCCACTTCACCCATATGTTTACGCAGACTGTCCATTGCAACCTACTAGAATTTGTAGTACAACCAAATCAACAATCGATTTCTTCCTAAAATCCACAGATATCTATTCATCTAATCCCCCTACAGTGTCCTTTACATTCCCATGCGATCATGGGTCCGTCCACTCCACGGTTCAAATCCCTTCGCTCGAACCACTCTACACAGTGAATCCTATCCCAAATTTTTCCAAAACAAACTGGAAAATAGTCAATAACGATATTGCTGCCAGTTTTTCAAATTATTCTTTACCGGCATCTTCAAACCTATTCCCTACTGAAATTGACCAGGCAGCTGTAAAAATAGCGCAAATACTGGGAAATGCTCTCTTCAGCCATACCCCTACGACCGTCCCTCATAACCACTTAGGAAAACCATTACCCAACCTCCTCACAAAATTATTGCGCATAAAAAAACAACTCCGGCGTAAATTGCATATTAGCTACTCACCCTTTATTAAACAACAGATACAGCTTTTGACCACCCTGATAAATGGACAACTTAAAAATTTCACCGCTCAGACCTACACGTCTACTCTAAACAGTCAAACCAAACCGTGACCTATTCAAAAATATAAATCGACTAACTGGTCGTAAATTCAAGCCTCGAATAGACTATCTCATCCAACCAACTAACAGTAACATCGCCCAATCGGACACTGATATAGTAAACTGTCTCGCTGAACACTTCTGTAAAACTCATAAACAAAACGCTTCCCTCCCAGTCACTAATTTCCACGACACCGTGAATGAATTCATCTCAGGCACACTTGAGCCATCCTTCCCACCATTCATTACTGAATTCAACGAAACCAATAAAGCGTCACATCCCATGGGAACCGACACATTCCTAAGCTTTACAGAAATATCTGAATTGATTACTTCGCGTAACAATAAAAAATCTACAGGCTTGGATAGAATCCCTAACCTTCTATTTAAAAGCCTTCACCCGGAAAACTTACTCCCCATTCTCGTTCTTCTCAACCACATAATAAACGCTTCACATTTCCCAAAATGTTGGAAAACAGCGGTGATAGTCCCTATTAGTAAATCCGGTTCTTCCAACAACCCGGCTAACTTCCGTCCCATATCACAGCTAAATTCGCTTAGTAAGGTTTTGGAATGTAAGATATACAAAAATCTTCTCTCATTTGCTAGAGACAACTCCCTTATCCCGAATTCTCAATTTGGCTTTCGTCCACAACACTCAACTTGTCATGCTCTGTTAAAGCTGACACATGATGTGACAATGAATCTCCAAAACCAATCCCCTACAATATGCGTCTCTCTCGACATAGCAAAAGCATTCGATTGCATTTGGGTTGCAGGACTGCTCTATAAGCTACATTCAATGTTCGGATTAAACACCCACACCATAAAACTTCTCGCTTCCTACCGTTCTGATAGAAATTTCATGGTGAAAATAAATTCAACTCTTTCGACACCATACAGTATAACCGCGGGTGTTCCTCAAGGTTCCATTCTCGGACCATTATTATATCTCCTTTATACTTCAGACACCCCACAGCCACTGTCACCTAATACAGTAATGCTGAATTATGCCGATGACACTTTAATTTATTCAAGCAACAAGTTTGTCAAGGAGGCAAGAAACTGTATTAACAGCTATCTTCCGAATCTCTCTGCATATTTTACTGAGTGGAAAATCCGACTCAATCGAGCCAAAACTCAACTCATAGTCTTTAAAGGCAAAAACGCGAATTGTACTAACAACACCATACGCTGCCATAACAAAATCAGAATCAAGTTAAATAACAATATAATTAAACCCTCCAAAACCTTAAAGTACCTGGGAATAACCTTCACCAACAATCTGTCCTTCTCCGCCCACACCAAAAACTCGATTCGCAAAAGCCGCAATTCAACTTAATCTCTGCAGAAAAGTGATGTACAAGCCAAATGGTCTCTCTCCCAAAGTTAAATCACTTATCTACAAACAGATAATCAGACCCACTCTCACATATGCATGCCCGATATGGTACCATATCACACCCGCCCAAATGGAGAAGCTACGCATCTTCGAAAGGAAATGCTTCAGACTTATCACTGGCCTCAACCGACATCCCAACTCCCACAAATATTATAACAGTAGTTCGCTCTACTATGCCGCTGATATTGAACGTATAGATCGACGCTTCCTCGAACTGTCCATCAAATTAATCGAAAATCTTCCCAATAATCCCAACCCGATAATAAATGCGCTCACGTCGACTCCGTCAGATAACCGAACTGCCTACCCGAACTGTCTCCACATCAGAACGTTCTTCACCTCTGGCAGGTTGGTTAATAACTCTAATGAGATTGTATACCACAATACAGAACTTTCACCTCACCAATTTAAATATAGTAATATTCAACCCTTCTCCAATATTTTGCGTTTCAACGAACAAACGGAAAGTAGTTCCCCAACCCACATCCCTGACTGACAATATCCTCACTAACCCATTGATCACTATGCTACCCCCTTCCACACCACACTAACTTATTTCAATAATAATTAGGTAACTAGACTAAGTTAAGATAAGTTAAGTTAAGTTAAGTAAATTAGCATAGGTTAAGTAAATAACTATATCCTGGTTTTCTGACCTTTTCCAGGAAGCTCTACTCACTAAAATCTTAATCCATAACCAATTTATAACTTTTATCATATTGTTTGAAAAATGTACTAGTAAGTATATGTAAACAATTATAGCTAAGATATCATAAGTTATCTGTATTGCTTATTGTAAAAATTATTTATGGTCAATAAATACAGAAATGTAAAAAAAAAAAAAAAAAATCGCCCTGCACTCATCGTCAAATCAAGGTTTTTTTTGGGCTGTTTGTTTGATTGTGCCTCTGATCGATGCCCATTTAGTGTCCACACTATTAGTTTCCCCCTCCCCACTACTCCCATTCTCTAGGATGCTAAATCTATTCGTTAGTTCGTCGCGATATTCAGCCCTTTTGCACAAGTCTTTTAATTTATCAATGTCGACTTTTCGCTCGTTTCCCGTGACAACCCGTGTAGATTTGCTGCGAGCCGACTCCTAATTTTGCCCGTCACTAGAAGATGATCGGAGTCGTGATCTGCTTCTCTATATGATCTTACGTCAAGGATATTCGGTGTATATTGTCTATGAGGAAGTGGTATAATTGGTTACGCGATACGGCGTCGGGTGGTATCCATGTGGCTTTATGAATTTGCTTGTGCTTGAACATCGTGCTTTTCACTACCAGATCTTTTGACGCTGCGAACGTGATAATTCGAATTCCATTATCATTTGAAACGTCGTGTCGGTTTTCTTTAGTTAGTTGGTTGGAAGATATCTTCCTTTCCAATTTTCGCGTTGAGGTCCCCGACGAGGATTTTAACATTGGATGATAAGATCTCATCAAATACTTCCTCTAGGGTTTCGTAGAACGTGTCCTTCGTTTCTTCGTCCATAGATTATGTTGGGGCGTGTACGTTTATTAATACATAAATGTACCATGGGCCCTGTATTTGTAGCACCAACATTCGGTCAGTAATAAATTTCACATCTTTTACATGTGGCGTAATCTTATTGATTATGATGAGGCCGGTTCCGAGGTTATGTGCGTCGGTACCTCCACACGCCAGTGTGAACCCGTTGGTTTCGATTACTTGATGTGAGAATTGGATCTCCTGAAGCGCGAAAATGGCCATTTTATATTGTTTCGCGTTTTCTACGGCCGTCCTTGTCGCTCCTGGTTTATATAACGTTCGAACATTCCACGTGCCGACGCGTATATCCCCCTTTTTCCGTTTTTCCGAACGTTTTGGTTTCGCCGAGTCGGTGTTTTCTTGAGGATTTGTTCCCCTATGGTAGTGTGGGCTCATCACACCTACGCCTACCGCGTTTTTCGTGAGATTGTTTTTTGTATATTGATTATATATTTTCATTCCCACGAGTCTTGGGATTTCAAATAGTCCGCGCTATCAGAGCCCCTCTTTGATATGGTAAGGTCTGCTTACTGCTCTGATTCGACCCGGTGTCAGAGAGGCGCCGTTATAATATAGCCGGTATACCCCTGGCTGCAAACCATTCAATGGGCACGGTGACGGGTAACTTCCTGGATTAGGGGTGGCAAATCTTTGTGTATTACTCCTCGCTAGCCTGACATGGGTGACCCTGTAGGAAGCATATGCTTCCATCAGCATAGCCTGAGTGATTCATTGTAATGTAAGCGTAACCCCCCCCCCCCCCCCCCCTCCCCGCCGCCCACTCAGTTCATCTTCGTTCAATTTAAATCTTCCTGAAAAAGCGAAGAAATTATTAATAATAAAAAAAAAAATGTCTTCTTATGTTTCTTAATTTCAATAAAGAGAAAATGTGTAACTTTGTAAGTTTGTAAAAATTCTCGGACTGTATTTGACTTGTGTAGTGCTTTGGGGATGTTACACAAAATTCGCAAAAAAAAAATGCAATGCTACTGCTCTTTATTAACCCAATTGTTTGACTTCTGAAGGTCGAGTGTTAGTCATTGGGGATCATTTAGAATTTGCGCTACATTTTAAATATTTAAATAATTCACAACTCATAACACACTTTTAATAACCTGGGGAGTAGGGTTATAGGCGATTATTATTTTGTTAATGTTAAAATTGTCTAAGAAATAGTTACAAAAGATACATTGACGCGAGGAATAAGTTTAGGAACGCTAAAAACTATACTCGACTTGTTTAAGTTAAAAGAACTAAGTTGCATTTAAGTTTATATAATGTTATAGAATTCTACAAAAGAATATCAAGCAAAAATATGAGCTCAGGATTTGTGCGTGATGTTCAATATTTGCTTCAGTTAAAGATTTAAGAATTACAGTATCGCTGACAATGGGTATTTTCAGTTGGTATCAGAACACCACTACAAAATCAGCTTTCTGGGAAGTTCAAATACTTGTTGCTCTGGATTTGTTAACCATATACTACCGATGAGTATTCAACGGCAATATTTCGTCTTGCTCTTAATATCAATCTTTAAAATATGTACTTCGCCACAATCTAAACTGTCTCTTTTCTATTTACAAATTTCAGCTCCAAACGGACGGTTGACTTCGGTTTGGCACGTGGATTCTCCGGAACACAAGAAGCAAAGCATCGAATGGGTCTGGCCGCAGCAAACTTCCCCGGAGGACCAGGACGGAGGCGCCGTTCAGAAACAGAGGCTTGAATCAGTCATTGAAACATAAATACAAAAGTCCTAAAATAATATTTATAAGTGAATGTAATTTAATTTTTTAGTTTGCTGCACATAACTTCCTCTACATTTATATACTACATGCATGTCGTTCCCTCTAAGTTAGGCTAAGTATTAATTGCTGTAGTCAAATAAATAGCCCACCTCCCCAATAGAAGTTAAATTCAGAAGTAACAATGAACGAATTGCGCATTCTTTTTATGGAAGAGCAAAAACAAACAATATCAGCTAAAAAAGAAACTAACTAACTAACAATCAAAAACGAAATTTCTAGTAGTAATTGTAAGCAAGCGCAATAACAACGTTTTAATCGATTATTGAAACTTTAAGTTGGAAAAGCAAAATGAATAAGCAAATTATATAAAACGCAAACAACTTTATCCCACGTTCTAAGCAGTTTCGTAGTTTTATTGTATATTAGGGCCCCCAAAAGAAGAAACAACAACAAAACAAGGCAAAAAATAAGAAAAACGCTCAACATAAATCGTTAAACTATTGTATTGCAACAAGCATAAAATGTATTCCTCTGCTGTGTGTTTTAGACTTAAAAGTTATAACTGAAATGTTTGTAGGCAAACGATGTTAATTAAGCTACTAATGACTAGCACGCATCTTAGAGCATGTGTGTCTATAGAAACATGTTAAACTCTTATTAGTATATATCTCCACACTGATCTTGTAAATTTAATATCATCAATTAATAAAATCGCAATTAATTATCAAAGCAAACACGTTGATATTTTTTTTTCTAATGCTTAAACAGCAATTGTATTTTTGTATGCAATCGACAGAAAGAGCTTTCAGTAGGATGGTCTTGGATATTGAAGATCATCATTTCACTAAATCCAGAGATTTCAGCTACATCAAAATCCATTGAATCTATCGCACTCGTTTATATTCTATTCGTTGAAATTATTAAATTATATAATGGTTAGTAATGATTTATAGTTATATCCAACAAATTCTGCAATTGTACACCCGATCGATTATGCTGACCAAAAAATCGCGAAACGCGCTTATTATTTGAACACCCATTTTCGTAAAGGGTTTCAATAACTCCAACACTGTCCTGAGTTATCAATCTCTCCATAGCTGCAATAACCGAAGATTCAACTTATCAAAAAATGCCAAAAGTGCCAAAAATCTGTTGACGTTTTCCTTCTAATTAGAACACTCTTTCCATCGATAAGTCCTTTCTTTGGTCCCTTCCCCCTTTCCGGTGGTTTTTCTCCACTGTGTATTTTTTTTTCTTTTTTCTTTTTTTTGTAGAGAAGTAAGGATACCCCCAAAAAACCCCATTGCACGTGCACACTCATCTTTGACATTTAAGGGTATCGAAGGCCGTTTCATATACAAAAAAAAAATGAAAACATCACTCCATTTTTATAGAATCAACGATGACGGCAAAGGTTGGAGCACCTGGAGGTCTGAACATCGAAAATACCGGGACGGAATCGGCAAAACGGAAATTGCCTGTGAGGTTATCATAGATGCAGGAAACAAGTTTAAAGAACTGGCGAGAGAAGAAACGAACATTTCCAACACAGAAGACACCAACAAGAAAGACATAGAGCGAGGCAAATTCATAGCCAAACTCTGGAACAAAAATAATGATTTGCAAAAGTAAATAGAGGAAGCTCTTGTTGTAATTTTTAAATAGCATCAATCAGAGGACTTTCCGGACAGGCTCCTCTTCGCTCATTCGAGCTAGGTGTCCCGCCCACCGGAGTGTACCGAGCTTGATTTTTCTTACAACATTAGCTTCAAGGTAGATTGCATACAACCCATGGTCGTAGCGTCTCCGGAATCGTCCTCCCTCACATACGGCACAAACAATTTTCCATAACACCTTCCTCTCGAACGCGGCTAAGGGTTCAGAGTGCTTTTTAATGAGCACCCAGGTCTCGTATCCATACAGTACTGGTAAGACCATGGTCTTGTGCAATAGTAGCTTGGATGTTCTCGATACATTTCGGGATTTAACGAGCCTTGATAGACCCTAGCAGCCTTTGTTGGATTTTGTCAGCCGTTCGCGTATTTCTTCTTCCATATTGTTATTGGCTGATACTATTGACCCAAGGTAGTTAAAGGATTGCACTACTTCAAATTCGTGCTCCACTACCCTGTAATGTAATGATGAGAGTAACGCCATTCAGTTGTTTATTACTTTATTCTTCAAAATGCTGGAGTATTTATACTCCCAATCAATCACTCAATTATTTGCAAATTTCTTAATTCACTCATACAAATTTTGCTTAACAAACTATTTCATTCTTAATTGATAATTCACTCAATATAATTCTGCTGACTGAGCTACTTTATTTCCTATCACCGGCTTGGCGCAGAGTGTAAGAACAATGACACGATTTGACCCAATCAATTTATGAATCACTTGCTAGCAGCAAGCTCGCAAGCGGTGGTCATATGATTCTTTCAAATCGTAACTGCAGCAATTCGTTTCTTTTACTCAATGAAAATAATCAACCTTGAATTATTGTCGGCAACGAATGCTGGTTACGTGACACTTGCTAATTGTGACAAGGGCAATTGATTTATTTGATATGATTCTTCATGGTCATTTCGTGGGTATGTTGTTACACTACAACCCTGATAGTTTGACCAACGTTAGGTCTTCTCTTCGCAGAAGTTGCCACCATGTACTTCGTTTTCCGTTCATTAATGTGCAGTCCCAGTTTTCGTGCCGCCTGCTCGATCTGGGTGAAAGAATCCTGTACCGCCGGATCGGATCTACCGATCATGTGAAGTCATCTGCGTGGGCAAGTATCTGGCTGGACTTGGTGATAATAGTCCCTCTATTTGTGACGCCAGAGTCATGGATTACTTTCTCCAACGCCAGGTTGAAGAAGAGGCAGGCCCGACCGTCCCCTTGTCGAAGTTCACTACAGATGTTTATTGGTTTGGACGGCAATACTGCTATTTTTACTTCAGTAGGTACGTTGGTCATGGTCAACCTACAAAGTCGTATCAATTTGTTTGGAATCCCGAACTCTCTCATGGCATTATATACTTCTACCCTAGCTACGCTGTCGTAGGCGGCGTTAAAGTCTATAAATAGATGATGTAATGGGATATTAAATTCCAGACATTTTTCCATTGCCTGCCTAAGGGTGAATATCTGATCAATCACTGATATGGCTGGGATCAAGCCATACTCATATTGATCAATGATGACTTTAGCGTATGCCGCTATCCGATCTTGTAGGATAGTGGAGAGTATCTTATACGCAGTACTCAGCAATGTTATACGCCTATAGTTGCTGCACAGTGTGATATCTCTCTTCTTATGTATGGCGCAAATTATTCCACGGCGCAAATCTTCCGGCATCTCTTCTTGCTCCACTACTTGCACCACGATCTCATGAATTGCGTAATGTAACGCTGTCCCTACTTGTTTGATCAGCTCAGCTGGTATTCCATCAGCTCCGAGGGTTTCATTTGATTTGGGCTGTCCTATAGCTTTTAATGTTTCCTTAGTGTTTGGTGATGGCAGCATTTGGTCTTAATAGTGCGCATTGGTGGAGCCTCCAAGTCTTATGTGAGCTGACCATTTATCAATTCATTGAAGTGCACTTCCTATCGCTCCAGAATGCCTTCAGGATCGATGATCTGATTACCCTCTTTATCTTTGCAGTACGTGCAGCGTGGTGGGTATCCCAACATACTGCGGATTATTTGGTAGAACTTACGCGCCCGGTGCGGACCTCGCTCTCTACTTTTCTCTATTTCACAAACAAGGTCTATTTCACAGACATCAGTGGCTCCGATCTTTACGACTACTGCCTAAGATGGAGTTGGCAGTACTAATGACAGTATTCTTAAGTCGTGTCCATTTCTCTTCTACGCCCGGCGTTCTGGCCCCAGGGCTTACTCTCCCTCCGTCGAGCTCTCTGAGGGCGAGTCCTAAACAAAATGTGTTACTGGTATACTCATTGCGTAAGGCAGCCGTGTTGATTCGAATCTGATCCGCGTATGCAATACGTCTCCGTAAGGCAATCCGTGCTCGGAAAATTGTACCAACAAAATAATGATCCAAGTCGACGTTTGCACCTCGGTACGTTCGTACCGTCATCAGGCTCGAGGAGTGGCAGCGATCTATCAACACGTGGTTAATTGCAGAAGCATTCTATATATTGCCTTTTGTTTTCGCAGCCCACCCATCATCTCTCCTAACCAGCACGGCTTCCTCTCCGGCAGGTCCACTACTACCAACCTTGTAGAATTCACACCCCACACACTGCTTGCCCTAGAAAACGGCGATGAGGTAGATGTAATCGCTACCGACTTTAGCAATGCCTTCGACAAAATCTCCCATAACTTCATTCTGTTTAAGTTATCTTCCCTCGGTTTTGAACCCCTGTTGATTAAGTGGATCTCATCCTATCTCAATTATCGAACCTGCAGCGTGCGATTTAGATCCACCCTCGCCGATCCCCTTTTTTTCCAACGCCAGGTGTCCCCCAGAGCACTCATCTTTGTCCATCGCCTTCTGTCTAGCTCAATCAATTGCCCAAGCTTGCTCTCCACTTTAACATTGCATACAAACCCCCGTAACGTACGCAACCCCCGGCTGTTTTACGTGCCCGCTCATCACACTTCTTACGGCGCTAACGAACCCATTTCGCGTATCCTACGACAGGCCAACTCTTTCCCCACCAAACGACGTCTCAGAAGAAACCCGTCCTAACCCTGCCCCCCCTCAATAACCCCCCTACCAAGCAATCCTACCTCTCGCCTCCTGCCACCAAATTAGTTTTCCTCTACACCTTTCCAGCCCGACCACAATCCAATTATTTTCCTGTATTTTATACAAATTCAAAATTCTAAATTCAAAATGTATTATTTGTTCGCTAGATCCTGAGGTGATATATATCTCATGAAGTATAAATAAAAATAAAAATGCAGACTGGGGCTCATTGCAAACGTGCAAATCCGTACTAAAAAAAAATCCTCGACAGTGTTTTGATTACTCGATTCAATTGCCAGTTATAAGATGCAACTTTTCGACGTTAACAAAGAGAAAATGCTATATTCGTAATTTTGCCTAGACGAACTCACTAATGCAATACAGGTGGCTAAAATTGCGAATAGGGTTTATAGAGCCGTGGGGATAAAGGTATGGATGGCGGCGCACGCCGGTTCACTATCACCCACCGACGGAAATCCCAGGAACGACAAATCGTTGCGGGCAATAGCACTGGTAATGGTAAACTCGATGTACTTGTGTTTTTTTTTTATTTTCCTTTTCTTATTCAGAACTCACAGATCGTTTGCGACTATTTTAAAAGTTCGATTAATTGTATCATACATTGAAATTATTCACTGGTAGCCGTCCACTAGAAGGTCGCACTTTGGGCACGTTACGGGCACTTGAAAATCTGATGAGCAACTGTCATCCGCAAGGAGGAAACACCACAAATAAAACACACGGGTTTCGTTGAACTTAGTTTTTTTTATTTTTGTCGAAATAATTTTTGGTTGAAATAGTTTTTTTTTCTTTATATTCCTGATGTTCTGTTTTATTTAGGTTTACGAAATGGTATTACACTAATCATTAACATTAACGTACTTAACTGTAGTTCAGCAATTGCAATCTGTTCTTTGTGATTTAGTTATGATTTAAAAACCACTATATTCACTAAACGCGACCCGAAGCGATTAACGTTTTTTATATACTCTGTATCTTGTTTTGGAATCAATCCTGACTCTTTACTCTCGATGCTTCGCACTCCACAATGAATGATATTCGACTATATTGACCACCCCGGTGGCAGTTAAATAACGAGTAATGTAATCTGGACTAATGTGCACCGCTCGGCGGATGAGTTCTACCACTAACCCACAAAGCTAAATCAAAGTTCCGCTGACACAATTTCACAACTGCTACAAGGTCCGCCGATGATAGTTCGCGAAATACCCAAAGGGAGAGATAGACGCAAACAGAATTCCACAGCACTGAAATTAGACACACTAGGTTAAGGTTCGAATGACTTTTTATTGAAATTATAGTTTATTTTTATTTATTTTGCGGTAGCACTACGTGAAGGTTACTATGTGGAGTTAATAAAAACACAATCTTCGAAGACAATATAAAATTCGACATGGCTGCTGCAAACACTGCTGGTACGACTTGCTTTTGATTATAATTTAACACAACACTCGCCGCGACTCGGGGTATATTATCGTCACCGTGCGCACCGGTGAGCGGGAGATCGCGTGTGACCTGTGTTGTCAACGGATGGAAGACGACTCCCCGAGCATAGAACTCTGACATGAATTCCATCCTAGGTTAGAGTTAAGGAAAGGGAAGAGAGAGGAAAACGTTTCTCTTAAGGGTGCGGCCACTGTAGTTAATGCACTCTTTCAGTGCAATGGTTTGTGTGCATGGTTCTTTAATGGGTGAGAATGGACCTAGAAGAAAGAAAGTGCATAAAGTGCATTCATAGGACACGATTTCGGTAAAGCGAATAAAACCGAAATCGTCGGATACTAATGGGATCTTTGTTGAAACATGTACGGCTAAACAAAGAGACGACGATACGATGTGGAAATGTGCTAATTGGTCGGTGGACGAAACAAATCCCTTGCTAGCATTTGTATATGCAGGGAAATCCGTTTATGGGAAAATATTTGCATTGTTTATGCTTTGAATTCAATTGATACCAAGAGACGCGGAATGCGTATTTGCTTTGGTTTGCACATTGTGCGAGTCAGAGAATTTTATTGCTGGGAGAAAAAGGTCGCCGGCCAATGTGTACGTAAAGAAATTTATCGTGCACATGGCGAAGTTGGAAAATAGACGGGGCAATATTTATGATCCCTGGTAAAGGTTACAAAGTATGTAATTCAAATCCTTTTGTTTTCAGGAATTCGTCTAGGGAGATTTGCTTGGCAACGTACATGCCGAAATTGATTTGGAATTCCTGATAAGCTAATAAAGAAATCTTACAGAGAATTAGTATGCAAAGAGAATGCATGAAAGGTAAGTTTTCTTTACAGGGACTGAAAGATCATAGATTTGATCTCTTTAATGCGTGAAGCATTTTCAGGTGCCTAATGCGATTGCATTGGGGAAAACTTATGCGTCTTGGGATGAGGTAATGGGGGTGTTTAGGTAAGTGTACCGTGGGGTTTGGCGGACCGCCACAGGCCCATCATGAAAATAGTTGATAATACCATGTATATGATCAAAGCAGACCGGTACGTTAGCAGTCGTAACATAGCTTAGGTGCTAAAGATCGACCACAATACAGTTTTAACCCATCTACATAAAACTTCATTCAAAAAAATGCTCGATATATAATCAGTCCTCATTTAAGAGGACTAATAGATTTTTATTGACACAACCTGTTAACATATTAAATAATCATCACCATCATCATCGGCACTATAACCGGGATCTGGGCTTGTTTGGCACTCCCAGGTCCTGGTCTAACCCATCCCTCCATCGCTGACAACGTCCGCCGCACTGTCTCCTTCCATAAGTCCAGCCACAAAGGACTTTCCGGACAGGCTCCTTTCGCTCATTTTTCATTTTTATATCACTTTTTATTTCCTCCTCTTATTATAATTTACTTACTCGCTAGACAAAAAATTTTTATTATAAATTATTATTAAAAAATGATTAAACTGTAGCTTATGTTATCTTATTTCTTAACTCACTGGTCCCTTGCGGACTCTCAAAGTTACATGCATACGCTTAAAGCATGAAAATTTGTCTTTCGACATTATGATTATTTTGTTTACATGAATTTTAAAGAACTTCATTAGATACAAAGAAAATGAAGTACAGAAAAAACGTTGTTTTTGTTATTGTTTTTACCTTATATCTAACTTAAATACTAAACAATCTTTTTTTTAAACTCTATCCTAAACCTAACATCAAAACTAAATCTTCGAAATGCTAAATCTATGTAAGCTTTCCGTTGTTTGTTGGGGTTTATTATTATTATTATTATTATTATTGGGCTCCTCGATAGTATAGTGATTAGTATACCCGCCTGTTACGCGGGAAACCGGGGTTCGATTCCCCGTCGGGGAGCCCCTGGCGCAAGACTAATGACCTTGCCTGGAAAAAACAAATCATTATGGAAAATTTAACAAGCCTCAGGACTTGCTAAATAAGGCCAAGACCGGCTCCCGGTTGTAGTGCCGATGATGATGATGATTATTATTATTATTGCTTCCCTTTTTTTCAGTTTTATATGGAAATAAGTTTTTAATTGCCACTCAGCCACCAAAATCTCTGGTGTTGCTTATTCGTGTCTCTTCGGTCTTTCTGTGCTACTGCCTCTACTGCAGGTGCTTTTCATCTGTGTGCGCCACCTCTCGATTAGAACATATTCGTTTATCTATACCCGACCGACGCACGTGATAAATCAACGGTATAGCGGATTCATTTTGTATGACGCCGTTCATCTCAAGACTAAGGAATGCTTCCAGTGGAATAAAGCCATTGCGACGTACCCCCTCATAATACATATTGTTTGGGTAATATGAACCAAAAATTAAATCGTTCGGCGAGCTCATTGATTTCGCAAGATGCACTCGGATCAACTTGATCATAAAGTTATCCGCTCTGTTTATATTGGCTGTACAACGCTCCATTGGGATAGAATTTTTTGTGATAGGATTCAGGAGTCCGATGTAAGTTAAGACACGTCCTGAGGCATTGTCTCTCAAAAATCCGAATCTTTTCCATTAAGCTAGGTCCCACATTAAACCACACTGTTTAAAGAGAGCGGCTAATTCTGAACAGTAAATTTGCATTCACGACTAGAGCCTTAATTGTGATTTCTGTTCGGGGGTTTATATTGACGGCTGGCTAGACAACTGTGAATAGACCCAGTCTAGTCTAGTGTTCTGGTCCTTTATTTGTTTTTGCATTTGTGTCATCTGCGTCTGAATAGCTTGCAAAGTTGCGAGCACATTTGCTAGTGTTAGTGTTTCTGGAGGCACAGTATGTTGCGGTGGTATGATTGTTGTGGGTTGTGGCGTGTTTCTCCTACCAGCTGTTACTTGAGCATACGAGAACTGGGGTGTTACGTTTAGTGCTGGTCGAGCTTGAAGTATTGGGCGTTCTATTTTTCGTTGCCGTGAAAACCTTTTTCCTGTATTTCGCGGAATTTACGACAGCCTCGATAATCAGCGGGGTGTCCCTCACTCTTACAGACTGCACACTTTAGAAGAGATCTGTCGTCTACCCCTTCTTTACCTAAAGTGAATTGTTCTGCGCTGTGGTCCTGTCCGCATCTTACGCATCGATACTGCATTTCGCTGTTTGCTGTGAGTGCTCCAACCTTTGGCAGCGTAGATACTGGATTATATCTCTGCCTTTTTTCAATAGTTTTTTTGATGGTTCAGGATAGTGATTTTCCTAAGTCCACCAATTTTGCTACCGAAGCCCAGCTGCACCAGGTAGATTAGAAGGGTAATTTACGATTCTCCCGTCTAGATCCAGCTGTATTGAAAGGTTTTACCGCGATAACCTCAATATCATTACAGTTAAGCTCTCGTAGCGTTTGGAATAGAACTTCTGGTTCTGTTTCAGGGTCGACGCCTTTTAGTAGAACCGTTATATTCTTTATTTCTTTCGGGGTGTACGTGTAAAATTCCGTGGTAGCCCTTTTAGCACATTTTTAATTTTTTTCAAAGTCCTCAACCGAATTTGTCTGTATGGCAAACCTGTTCCCTGTCAGTCTTTTAATTGAAAAATCCTCCCCAATAAAATGCTAACATAGACTTACCAGTTCGTTACAAACCATATCTGTAATGTTCGATTTCCTTTTTGCTGCCTGTTGCTCTTGTTGTGGTTGTTGTTGCGTCATCTGTTGCGGTGGACAGCCTTTTTGCTGGTTAGTATTTGGTTGTGCACATTGTTGCTGTTTTTTCTGCTGTTGTTGTTTCACCATCAGCTGCTCCTTTTCAGTTAATTCATTTTTTCTGCGACGCTTCACAGCTAATTGTGCCCTTACTCGGGGTAGCCTTGCTTCGAGGTGGCTGATTTGCTCCTCCCCGTCCTCTGTCTCGGTAGTCGCTAAACATGCAAACATGTTATTTGTTACATTGCCGTCATTATATGGAACCTAGGGGTATGTGTTGTCCTCTTCCATTTTTGCTCTTTTCCGAGCAAGTCTATTATTGTCTCGTTTGGCTTGTTGACTTTTGTTGTCGCTCGTGTCAGTGGGGAGCTCGAAGGGCGTTTTATTAACGCGGACTTTGATTTTTACTTTTTAATTACTTGCATTTCTGATTTACGTCCATATTATGGACCACGTGTTCTCACGTGTTGTTGGCATACCCATACTCATGAGATGAAACACAGTTTATTGCTTATGTTTTCACTCACATTAGTTTAATGTTCGTTTCGATAAGCGATGTTTACCGGATGGTGGTCAGTTTGGTACTGTCGCTCCTCTTCGCTCATTCGAGCTAGGTGAGCGTAACCCCAGATGTTATCATTTGTTAATTAGTTATTTTCAATTTTGGGAATTACTTACGGTGTAATGCGGTGTGTCTCCTGGTTGACTAGCCGACTCTGTGTTGCTGTGGTCCAGAGTTGAAACAGGTTTTTATTTCTTAACTTGTCACTTTATTTGTAGTAAAAGAAACGGGAATATCCATCCCTTGGTACAGTTGTTTTGTAATTTTAATATTTTGTTAATTTAGGAACAATACTGGTATGCAAAGTACTATTATCACTTTTACACTTTACCATATAGTAATTTACTAGCAAGATGACCCGCTCTACTTGCGGATGGCCGCAGTCTTCTTGCTTTCAATTACTGAGTAACTTACAACTCACTTGCAGCCACTTTATATACCAATTTAATTATCTGCAATTGCAGATGGAGCATTTTTTCCACCCAGCGCGTGTAGCCTAATTGGGGGTTAATTGCCTGTCATTCTTAATTCGCAATTTTCAATAATCGCTTAATGGTTCTGCAAAAATTGCAGCAGAAGCGATTCATATGTTTACTCGATTTGCAGCAGCAATGACCAAACCAATTTCAGTGCATTGCCCTACGTGCAAATCGTTTGCGGCTTCTCGTTGCGTCCGCCATTTTCGCTGCGATCAGCATTTCGTTGCCGCTGCGCTAACGTCTTTGATGAGTATCGCTCGTGTCCCATATCATGTAAAACATTGTGTTAACCTGTGTACCTGTAATATAAAACCGTTTAGGTTTGGTTTTGCTTTTCGTAATGCGAAACGAAAGGCAAGGTCAAGTGCACGATGGATGTATGCTTTGGCATGGACTTATCGTATGCGATATAATTTGATTGGAATGAATGACTGCGAATTTTTGCATTGTATGCAAGATACGAATTTCAATTGCCGGACAGGTGAGTTGGTGAGTTTAAGATGATGGCATCTTAAGTGTGTTATGTATGTTGGGAGGGGGTGTAAAGCGAGGTGTATGATTTCGGTACGAATGATTTTCTGTGGTACAAGAGTGGGTTGCCGTTATGAGTTGAGTCTGGTTTAGATTTTAATATTTAATATTTAATAATTTTTGTGTCTATTAATGTTAGTAAGGCTACTTGGAATATAATAATAACGATTCTTTTTGTTTTATTATAGATATAGTTTTCTTAACTTTTATGAGTTGCTTATAAATGTTTCATAATTTTTACGACCTATTTATATATTTCTTGTGTAATTCTTTTGTTTTCTTTACAATTTGTATGTAATTATGTAATTCTTTTGTTTTCTTTACAATTTGTATGTATATACGTAAATTTTGTGTAATTATGTGTATAAAAATTCATTATATATGATTTCCGTGTAATTAGTTATTTTTATGAACAATTTCTTATATTTGTATTTATGAACAATTCTTTTAACAATACTCTTAAGTACATATATAAATTTCGTGTGTATAAAAGGAATTCAGCATATATGATTTTCGTGTAATTATTTATATTTATGAACAATTTCTTATATTTGTATTTATGAACAATTCTTCAAATATATGATTTTCATGTAATTATTTATGTTTATGAACAATTTCTTATATTTGTATTTATGAACAATTCTTCAAATATATGATTTTCATGTAATTATTTATGTTTATGAACAATTTCTTATATTTGTATTTATGAACAATTCTTCAAATATATGATTTTCATGTAATTATTTATGTTTATGAACAATTTCTTATATTTGTATTTATGAACAATTCTTCAAATATATGATTTTCGTATAATTATTTATGTTTATGAACAATTTCTTATATTTGTATTTATGAAAAATTCTTCAAATATATGATTTTCGTGTAATTAGTTATGTTTATGAACAATTTCTTATATTTGTATTTATGAACAATTCTTTTAACAATATAAATTTCTTGTGTATAAAAGGGAATTCAGCATATATGATTTTTGTGTAATTATTTATGTTTATATAGTTTTATTTAATTTTTGTAGTTTGGTTTAGTTTTAGCTGGTTACTTTTCGATAGTTTTTATATTACTAAATTTGTTGTTCCCCCTAACGGCGTGGGTTTAGGCGAGGGTTCAGGTTCTTCACCGAGATGTACTGGGATGTTTGGGAGGCTATGACCTTTGGATAAGTAAATGGGAACCTGAGGTAAAGTACTTATTGTTTCCTTTTTTGACCGGTGTTTTGATTTGCCGCGTATAGTTCTCCCCAATCGGTAGAGCAACCATAATTCCAATGCTGATGAGACTGCGTACATGAACATGTAGGGCCGGTAAGGTATGAAGTTCTTGGGCCCCCGTAGTGGCTCTCGTGCTGCTTTATGTCTAGTGGGACACTATTCGAGGCGAACTCGAATCCGATATTATTTAAATCTCTGTTGCTTGGTTTTGGCTTGATTTCCATATCTGGTACCTTAATTGTATTCACGAAGTCCGAACCAAAATATAGTGTCAAGTTCGACCTTTTTATTCTCTTTTGCTCTGCTACCAGTGTGGCTTCGGGGGACATAGCTTTGCATCCTGCGTCGAGACTGAGTATTCCGGTACCCTTAATGGTCAGGCTCTGCAGATCCGGGCCACAGATTAGCTTCAGTCGAGTATCATCGGGCACCACAAACAGCCAGGCGTTTGACGAACTCAAGCTATACCAGATTTCCCGGGTGGAGTTGAATATATGGAATTGCAATTGTTAGGGAACCTGCTACCGGAGAACAAACCAATTACGCAGTTCTGGAAATTCTCGTTCCTAATTACCAGATTCCGTCTGCCCAAGAAAGTATCGCCTTTGTAGTTTATGCATTGATGGAAGCTGTCGGCATTCAGGAAAACATATTCCCTCCTAATTGGATTAAAAGCCAAGAAAGGTTCATCGACCTGGACGTACCAATGAATTTCCTTTGATCTGACCGGTATTGGTGTAAGTTGGTAGAATTCGTATTCTCCTGAGATTAAAGGTACATTAACCATTGTTACCAGTTCGTTATGGGCATATTGCAATTTGACATCCGCTAGTTTCTCCAGTTCGCTGGGAAAAACTGCGTTTAATTTAAACGGAAATCTGAAATCATCCATTGATTCTAGCTGTATGTCACGTAGAGCGGTTCCCAACTCCGTGGTGGTCAGTATGGATCGATGTAGGGTACCCAATTTGGCATCATTGATTATATCTAGAAGTTGGTTTTGTCTAAATTCAAGACTTACTAGTTCCATAGTGAAAAAGGTGATTTTTCTTTCAATGGTATTGGTCACTAGCTCCAACTTCGTCAGGTTGTTTTCCTGGTTTCTTAGATTGGTCAATTCTTCTTCCAACCGCAAGAAGTTTTCGTTTATTTTTCCCGCAGAGATATTTAAACTCCTCCCTATGTTTGTGATAACCGTTAGTTGGTTGTTCACTGCATGTGTTATTGATTGTTGATTACTTTGCAGATCTTGTATGGAGGTATGTATCATTTGGGCCTCTTTATCGTCCATGATACCAAACAATGCGTTGGTTACTTCCCCCACGATATTCAACACGCCTCTCTTTTTGCGGGTTTGTACTGGGAATAAATTCTGCAAAACCTGCTGATTCTGTCTCACCCTAGAGCGCAAATCTGCCAAAATTCTGTTTGCCAAATCGCAGTGAGGCTTAAGATGTCTGAGTTTGTATATGTTTTGTATTGTCCCATCGCCATTTTGGCAGGTCTCGTAAAAAGTTTGTATTGATTTTTCCAATGTGTATACCTCCTCTAACATTCCGTTGCCCTCTAAATGAATTGCCAATCCCCATGTGCGTAACGAATGCTGGAAAGTTCCAATTCTTTCAGCGTGAATACCGGCTTTGCCACTTATTTGTGTCACTTGTGCCTGCGCACCTACTCCGATCCTTGCTCCTAGAGCCATAATAAGTAAGACCAAGGGGAACATATTCTGTGGATTGAAAATGGGAGACAGTGTTACCTGATTTTTTTTTTTTTTATTCGTAATATGGTTTTAAACGATTGTTGTGTATCACTACCGGTTTTTTACCCATTTTAATGGTAGTGTTTACGGGTCCTTGCACTGCTGTAACGAGGTATGGTCCTTTCCATAGGGGTGCCAGTTTTCCTTTTCGGTTCTCGATTTTGATAAGTACCTGGTCGCCCACATGGAAATTGTGGGGTCTCACTAATTTGTCATAGTGGGCCTTTGAACGATATTTGCTGGTTAACAAGTTTCGTTTCGCGATAGCATAAGTTTTCTGGAGCTTATACCTTAGTTGGTGGTAATAGCTTTCATGATTGTAGAGGAGTTCGGGTCCTCGTTTCAGGTTTGAAGGTACTTCTGGTGTAAAACCGTACAGACAGTCCATAGGGGTGAGTTTAGTGCTGTCATGGCAGCTACTGTTGTATACGAACGTGGCTGTCCGCAGAAACTGGTCCCACGACTTGGGATTTTCGTCGACTATACTGCGTAGGTATTCCACTAATGGTCGATGGGCCCGCTCGAGAGCGCCGTTAGATTGTGGGTGGTATGCGGACGTTTGCAATTTCTTTATTTTTAACAACCTGCACAACCCTTTGAATACGTCACTGAAAAAATTAGTACCTTGGTCGGTGACCAATTGTCTTGGTATGCCGTAACGGGTGACGATCTGGTCGAAAACATCTTGTGCTACAGTTTGCGCCTCTGCATTTGGTATTGCATAACAGTCCAAAAATTTGGTTAGATTATCTTGAAAGGTCAATATATATATTTCCACTGTGTGATTGTTCTAAAGGGCCGACAATATCCAAATATACCTTATCAAACGGTTTTTCAGCGATGTCTGTGATCATCATTGGCATTGGTAGAGGGGGGGGGGCGCAGCTTTCACGGTTTGACACTTTTTACATTTCCTAATATATCCTTTAATGTCCCTAAGCATGTGCCGCCACCAATACCTCCTACGAACCTTTTTATAGGTTTTCATTACTCCTTGGTGTCCTCCGAGGGGAGCGTCGTGGAAATCCCTTAAGATTGTTTCGATTTCACTGGGGTTAGTAATAACTTCAACTTGTTTGTGAAAGGTTGGTTGCGTTTCTTTCGGTAGCTCTTCGGGTGCAGGTGGTGTGAGTCCTGCGTCTTCCGATAAGGGTGTAGGTGTTGGAGTCCTCTTTGTTTGGTTCTGTGAACGTGTTATTATGTTACACTGGCAAATGGGTGGCTGGGGCTGGACTGGTTCTTCTGAAGGGTTTTGAGGTTGCTCCGAAAAAGTTGCTCCTCTGCTTTATTATACTTACCCGGCTTGTATTCGATTTGGTAATCAAATTCGGATAGTTTGTGGTGGAACCGTACTAGGCGAGTCTTAGGGTCCTTTACATTAAAAACGCCTTTTAGAAGTTTGTGATCTGTATAGATGGTAAATCTTCGTCCTTGGAGATAGCATTGAAAATTCTTTACAGCCCATACAATGGTCAGCAGTTCCTTCTCTATAGTTGAATAATTACGTTCAGCCTTATTCAATGTTCGGCTGGCGTAGGCGACGGGTTGGTCCTTTCCAAGTTTACCTTGGGAGAGTACTGCACCGATAGCCTCGTGACTTGCATCTGTCGTGAGGTTGAACGGCTGTTCAAAGTCGGGGTAGCTAAGTAGTGGTGGGGAAATAAGGAGTTCTTTTATTTTATCGAATGCCTTTTGGCACTTTTCCGTCCAGGTGAACTTGACATCTTTACGTAGGAGGTTCGTTAAAGGACGTACTATTTTAGAGAATTCTGGGATGAATTTTCGGTAGTAATTGGCAAGTCCCAAGAAGGATTGTACTTGCTTGATTGTTCTGGGGATTGGGCATTTTTTAACACTGTCCGTCGTGCTGGGGTTTGGGCGTGCCCCTTTTTCTGAGCATATATGTCCCAAGTAGGCGATCTCTCTTTGCAAGAATTTGCATTTCTCCGGCCGTAGCCTTAAATTGTGTTGTTTTAGCCTGGTAAAGACCTTTTCGAGTTTTTCGTTGTGGTCTAGCAAATCCTTACCATAAATAACGATGTCATCCAGGTATACGAAATACTCGAGGCCTTGGAGTCCCGCCAGGACGTGATTCATTAATCTTTGGAAAGTGGCCGGAGCTCCTTTTAAACCGAACGGCATGCGTTTAAACTCGTAGTGTCCGTAGTTTGTGCTAAACGCAGTTTTGGGTTGATCCTCTGGGTCGACCAATACCTGGTGATAACCGCTGGCAAGATCCAGGGTGGAAAAATAGCGGGAGGTTCCTAACTGGTCGAGTATATCTTCGATCCGTGGCAGAGGGTAGGCGTCACCGATGGTTTTTTCGTTTAGTTTTCAAAAATCTACCACAACTCGCCAACTGCTTTCTCCGTCTGGTCCTGATTTCTTTGGAACAACAAGGAGGGGTGAGTTCCAAGGACTTTTACTTGGCTTAATAATGTCGTTTTCCAACATTGCTTTTACCTGATCGTTTATTATTTGCCTTTTTGTTAGAGGCAATCTGTACATCCTTTGATTAATTGGTGCCTGGTTCTGTATGATGGGTATTTCGTGTGTTACCGTATCAGTGTGAGGTAGTTTGTCACCTTTCAAGTGGAATATGTCGGCATATTGTTTGCAAATTTTGGTGATGGATCCCCTTTCTTCTGGAGTTAAATGTTCGGACAGGTGTAGTTCCTGTTTAAGTTGATCGTGTCGTGAATGGATGTTTGGTTCGTCCGCAGACTCCTTCTCTATGAAAGGGTATCGAATGCTCTGGATATTCGAACCGTGGTCATTGTTCAACGACTGTGTGCCCTGGTTTATCATGGGATTTTTAGGATACTCTCTAAATGGGTTTAATGAATTGGAAATTGTTACTAGCTTGTTTGATTTTCCAGAGTTGAGGGGTGGGGCGGTGGCGCCTCTTGTTTGTATAGTTGCGTGGGGGCGGTCCCCGTTGCTCGATTTTTGGTTTGGGTATGGATTGTCCTTCCTTTTTCTTGTGGGGTTTTGTTGTACCTTCTGGAAGCTTTTGGGTGTGTTCAGATTATCTCGCAACGCCAGTTTCACTAGATGAGAACTTTCCACCGTCACTGGGGTTTCGCAGCCAGACTCTTGTGTAGGAGAATCCTTGGGGGTATTACAGGCGGTATATCTGACCGTTTTGGGTCCCGCGTTATCTATAATTTGCCTCTCTTCGGCTGCCCTTTCGTGGCGTGTGTTTTTGGTGTTGCAATTTAGTGGGATCTTGAACTCTTCCGGATTTTGTTTAGTACGTGGAAATCTGAGTTGCCGTTTAGGGCCTTCTATATTACAATTTCTAGATAAGAAATCGTTTCCCAGTAATCCGTCCTCGGTCAAACCGGGCATCTGGCGTACTACCTGAAATTTGCACGGGAGTCTTGTTCTTAAATTAAAGTTTCCTTGGCAACTTCCCAGGGTTTTCCCTGTGCCGTATGGAGTTTGGAGGGTGCATGCGTCATTTTTGTTGGTTTTGATTTTGTTAGTTTTTAGCGCTTGTTGGGTAATTATGCTCACCTCGGCGCCTGTGTCCACCACCAATTTTACCTTATCGTTTTGACTTATGTCTAAGGGTAGGTTAACGGTGGGTACACTGGCTGAAGGTGGCTGGTGGTCCCCTGCGTGGTTTTTGTTTCCTAATGTTGTCGAGCCGGGGATTTTTGGCTCGACCTCAATACGTTTCCCTGGTTCTGCGATTCCCATCTAATCTTTTGGCGACATTCCATTACGTCATGTCCTTGTCTACCGCAGAAGTCGCAAGATTTTCGTATATTGTAGACCCTAGGTGTATTGTTTGTCGGAGTGTAACCGGGTAGTGGCGTATGGTTGTTGACGAATGCAACTCTGTTGGGATTTCTGTCCCTAAAAGGGTTTCTATTTTCGCTTGGGATGTCGAAATGAGTACGATTTGTTGTTTTCCTGCAGTCCCTTATATCGTGGGTATTGGACTTACAGTTCGTGCAAAAAGGGGTGTTTTTTCGAGTGAGACAGTCACTGTAAGTGTGTCCTTTTTTCTGGCAGAAATTACAAGTTATGCTAGCTGTAAGGGAACGATGATTTTTAGTAACAGCGGATAAATCATTCTGCTTGTGCCCTGGAATACCGTTGTCCCTGTACTGTGGTGGAAAATTGGTATGGGGGATGTTCGAGACTTGTGCCACAGCTGGATTAAATGGTATGGCTAGAGTGTTTAATTTAGTTTGTTGGGTGGCAAAGCTGCGGGTGGAAGGGAGGTAATCAGAGTTTTCAGAAAATTGAGTAATCCCTGACATGAGGCCGTATGGTTGGGTTTGGAATGCCGCTTGCTGTAGTTTTTCCATATCTAGGGCTTTCTGTATTAGATCGTCGATCGTACCTTCTCCCAGAGTTAGTAAATATTGGCAGAGGTGTGAGTTGTTGACGCCACTTTTTAGGACGTTCTTTGCGAAGTCCTCCAACTGTGCTTTCACAGCGGGGGCGGCTGCCACACCGTATTTTTGATCCGCAGCTTCCTTGCAAAGCATCAGCATCTGCTTTATCCTTGCGGTAAAACTGATGAGGGCTTCCAAGGGTAACTGTCGGATCGTGATTAGTTTGTTTACCAACTCCTGGTAGGTCTCTTGAGGTAGGTAGGTCTGATTCAAGAGTCTTTCTACCTCCTCGAAAGTGGTTGGGGGGTTTGAGGCAATCAATAAGTATGCCTCGCCTCGTAATCGCGTGGAAAAAATGTTCAAAAACGCGGGGTGTTCCTCAACAGGCAGGCATTCCATCACCTTCCTACGGCATCCTAGGAAGGTTTGCAGGTCGTGGCTAACTAGGGGGCCCTGCCCACCTGAAAATATTGGGACAAGCTGGGGTGTTAGCTTGGCGATCTTCGTATAATCTACAGACATATTGTGGAGGTATTTTAAGGGTTTGTAAGGGGGAGTTAAGGATAGATTTAGACCAGTGGGGGTGTTAATCCAATCTAATGGTACTTGGGAAAAACTACCGTCACCTACGCCGGAGGGAGATCCGTGGTTATTCAAATCTAGGTCGCTAGAGGACGCGAGGTTTCGGAAATTTGTTACATCCGTTTTGGACGTTTCTGTGGCGTCCTTCAATTTGGAAATGGCAACGAGTCTTTCCTCGTGAGTTTTATGTAATCGTATATGTAAAGAGTCGTAATGCCTAACCGACAGTCCTGTGTTGGTTTGCTCTATCTCGCACAGTTTTTCAATATAATCTAATAGACTTACCGTATTGTTTATAATAGTTCCGCTGCGCAGTCGTCTTGGTGAATATCCGGAGGGTCCTGGTGTTGATGGTGCGTCTTCCGTCTCGGTGGAGTCTTTAGTAATTGACTCTTTGCTAGTCATCCAGTTGTGGGGTGTGTCCGTTTTTGATGGTCCCTTGTTATTTTCTCGGATCGTCTTGGTTGTTCGGTGGTTGGTGTTAACAACCTAGGTGGGCTTAGAAAGACCTTCCTTAAGTCTCTCAGTGTTCTTCCTTGATGACGTCGATATGCCCTTTGTTGGATAAAAGCATGTGTTGATGGGCGCGTTGGGGTTTGTAGTATAGTAATTTGGCAGTGGATGCTATTTGTCCGGTAGTTGGTGTAGTGGGCAGTTCTTAGCAACGTGTTTATTGGGTAGGTGAGACCAGTTTAATTCAGTCAAATTAATAAGAAAAATTGTTTATCAGTTTGCACTCCCGAAGCCAGGCTCAACTCCGGGTGACGGGGTAAGGTGTCTTGCCCAGTGCAAAATGAGTTAAGTTATTGGTTTGGACTAGGTTCTTTAAAAGCGCTCACAAGTTATTAGAACTTGGGCTTCCCTAGTCCCTGTTCGGGCGCCAAAAATGTTATATCGAAGTTTGAACCTCCGATACAAACATTTAAATAATCGGTTATCAGAAGGTTAATTGGGTTAAGACGTTATACCAGTTATTGGTATTTTGTTATTATGGTAATGAAATATCTGAGCGTAACCCCAGATATTATCATTTATTATTTGATTATTAAAATGTAACACCTGAGCGTAACCCCAGATGTTATCATTTGTTAATTAGTTATTTTCAATTTTGGGAATTACTTACGGTGTAATGCGATGTGTCTCCTGGTTGACTAGCCGACTCTGTGTTGCTGTGGTCCGGAGTTTTTTTTGCTGCACATGGAGCGTCATCAAGACTAACATGTCCTTCACGAAATCTTGCAAACCATTTCTTTACTGTTGAATGACTCACAGAATGTTCACTCAAGGTCCAATTAATAAATTCTACAGCTTGAGCAGTTTTTTTTTCATTTGAAAATAGAATAAATGCAATGGGGTAAAAGTTTCTTATCGATATCCGTCTCTTATACAACTGATAGCTTGGAAATGACTAAATCTTAATTATAAAAACAACAATGACTAAGCTACATATATCCAAAATGGCAAGCGAATTGGATGCGTTTAAGTATGTTTTTAATGCAACCAACTTCAGACCCGATCTTCTACTTGCACACCTATTAATTGGAAACAAATTGTTGCTGGAATATGTATTCTAACTGGTTATAGGAAATCGATGTTCGTTTTATAAAATTAAAATATCAATAGGTAGCAAACGTCTATAGCAATAGGTAGCACACCTTTTTACCCAAGTAAATATAAAATCAATGCAATTTTCTTTAAACTCTCATAAATAGGTGTTACTTTTAATAAAAACTGTTAGCTCATTATCGAAAATGATAGATTTTCGATTTGTCATGAAGATGTTAACCGTGAATACAAACGTCATGTCTTAATAGACTGAGGTTAGTTCCCCCTACCATGGAAGGCAACTGATTCACCAAAAGTCAAAACCAGATTAAATTAATTACCTCCATATTGGTGTTTATTTCATTGCTGAAATAGCTCTTTCTACCTGTTCGACACGAACTATATGGATGCGTAAAATATAGGAAGGGGAGCATCAATATTTATCTCCCAAAAATTGGCTAGCGCTGAACAAACAGCTCCCAGAAGTAACATAACATCATCGACTAAATCAGTTGATTTATCTGATTAGTGATTAAGCTCTTAACTATTCAAGTGGTGCTACTGCAGATAGGATAACATTTGTACCTTAGTCACTATGAACATTCATTATGTTTGTAGCAAATAATACAAAACAGAGTGGATGTGGCTGATTAATTAAATACATCCTACCAAGAGGGATATATTTTAATTTCAACATAACCGAAATTGGAACTCTGGGGATAATTTGTAAAAACCATGAGGTCGCTTTTGTGATGAATGCGTTACCCGATTTATTATAGACATTCAATGTTCTGTCGTTATCTAACAAATGAATATTAGGTGAATAATATATTTAATACTTCAGTAAAATATATTAGCTTGCGGGAAAAAGCCACTATGATTTCACTAGATGGCTGTAGTGATATATGTACATTCTGTCAAAAAATTACCAGGAATTGATCATTTAAAAAACCCACTCAATGGTATTGTTAAAATTCTTGTTATCGCCAAGTTGGCACAACTGTCCTCTATCCTGACGTGAAGTTTGAGGGAGGTCTGCCATTTAGTTTGTTTACACTGTGTGTATTAACCTTGTGGCGGTTCTTTAATACATTCCTAAGGAACCGCCCATCCTCTTAAATCAACTACTTTCCAACCCACCATACCTACCTGCAATTTTGGGGCAGCGTAAGCTACCCTTCATTCTCTTTCACCTGAAAGTTATATCTTAAGGCATGCATCACATTGAATTTTTCCGTTTATGATCCATACCATATCTCCATCGGCTCGGCTTGTCAGCAATTATAATAGATAAATACTAGCTGGCCAGCGTAATTGTTGACATAGCTGAAGCCGATGGTTTCTTGCTACGGTTCATATCCATTTATTGCCCCAGTCCCAAGGTTCGCAACACTTGCGACCAATTTCCTTTGTCGGTTATGTACCGATCATGGGATTTGGGCACTAATATGATTGACGTTAGACAATCATAACCCAAATCATGCTAACGATGCTCCGGCCTGTTAAACAAACAAAAGCTACCATAGCCTAGGTCATAGGCGAGCAAACCATCGGTTTGCTTATCGCCACAAAAAATCTATAGCCTACAATGGCATTAGCATGAACGCCTAAGTAAACACGATGCGCATTTCATCGTGACCCTTGAAATAGCGTTTTTGTGTATCCGGAAGCAAAAACCTATTTCATTCTCAGGCGCAGGTCATCTAAGATTTATGACCCTCGAAATAGCGATTTTTGTTTATTTAAGACACAGAAACCTGTTTCTCTCTTCGGCGATTCTTCGCCATCGCATATCTCTATAATACCAATTCATTACACCAGCCCATGTTTATTTAGGTGTATTTTCGTCGTTGCCAATATGCCGACTGAAAGGCAACGTACGTGTCCTATACGGACACATATACGAGGGTTGCCTCTTATGTTTCGGGATTTGGCAACCCTAGTGTTGTATTCCGGTAATTGACAGCTCTGTCGTAAAATTGGACATTTTTGAGGTTATACGCGCTCAGAACGTTTTGACATACGAGCGCTATTTGTGTTGTTTACAGTAACTTAAAAGATTCATCTCGGCCCAAAAATAGAATTAAATCGTCAACATTTTCGTGCGATTATTTTTTACAACTTTCGGCGTGGATTAACTCAGCAACAGTGCATGGATGAAATTAATTCAATTTATGGCGATGAAGCTCCATCAAGGACCAGTGTTTATCGATGGTATGGTGAATTCAATCGCGGTCGTAGTTCACTCCAAGATGAATTTCGTGAAGGTCGTCCAAAATCAGTTGTTGTTCCGAAAACCATTGATGCTGTGCGCGAACTGATATTGGAAGATCGTCATGTCACCTATCGTCGCAACCGTACCACTAGAACAACGCAGAACAGTCAATTCTGAGTGGTACACAACCATTTGTTTGCCAGTTGTCTTCCAAGAAATCAGGAAAACCAACCGCCGAAGACGGATCACTCTTCACCACGACAATGCGAGCTCTCACACATCGGCTGCGACAACTGCATTTTTGAGCACCCAAAACATCGATTTGATGGGTCATCCGCCGTATAGTCCTGACTTGGCACCGAATGACTTCTTTTTATTCCCGTACGTAAAAAACAAACTGAGAGGTCAACGTTTTTCGACACCTGAAGAAGCGGTTGCTGCGTTCAGAATGCATGTGTTGGAGATACCTCAATCAGAGTGGCAAAAGTGCTTCGACAATTGGTTCAAACGCATGCAAAAGTGTATAGATCTTCATGGGGAATATTTTGAAAAACAATAAAGTGATTTTCGATGATCAATATTTGTTTTTGTTCTCTAATCCCGAAATATAAAGGGCAACCCTCGTATTTTACCTCCAACCTTATTTTATTTAAATGATTTGTTGGAGACAACGGATAACAAAGTGATCAGTTTTGCGGATGATAGTATGCTTGTTTCCTCCTTTTCGAGTGAACAGCCGATTAGTGCATCAACGTCGCATCAGCTGAGATGTGACCAAATCGACTCTCTGAATCAGGATCTGGTTAGGTCCTCTAGTGGGGAAAGGCCAATCTCGTCGACTTCAATGCAATGAATACACAATATACAACATTCACAAGGAAAAGTGGATCATCGATTCCATAGCTGACGATGAATGGCCAAGCCCTCGAATCTGGGGAAAGCTTGAAATTGCTCGTCGTCACGCTCTGTGGGAATGTATCGCGGCATAAGCACGTGTCGAACATCGCCAGATCCGCCTCAGGAAAACTGAGCTATCCTTTTAGAGCCAAGAAATATTTTACTCCGGCTCAACTTCTTCTCCTGTATAAATCCCAAATTAGACCGACGTTCGAATATTGCTCTCATGTTTGGAGCTCAGCTCCTAAACATACCCTCGACCTACTTGAGAGTATACAGAGACGAGCGATCCGCCCGATCGGAAACACGGATCTGACATAGGGACTACACTCCCTATCACATCGAAGGCGCGTAGCCAACCTCTGTCTGTTTTACAGATATTATCAGTGGTACTGTTCTTCGGAGATTCGTGGTATTGTCCTGAGCAATTCGGTTAGTATGCGCTCTACAAGACTATCCGACGGCTCGCACCAATTTGCGGTTCATCTCCCGAGGGCGCGAACATCCATGCTCAGAACTCGTTCCGTTACAGAGCGGGGAAGCTGTGGAACCCCCTCTTCACGCGAGTGTTCCCGGAGCATTACAACCTCCAACTGTTCAAAAAGAACTGCAACAATGATTTGGTGGCATCTCGTGGCGCCTCTCCCGAGAGAGATATTTAAAAAAAAAAAAGTATATATATATATATATATATATATATATAAATATATATATATATATATATATATATATATATATATATATCATCATCATCGTCATCATCATATCGGCACTACAACCGGCAGCCGGTCTTGGCCTTATTTAGCAAGTCCTAAGGCTTGTTAAATTTTCCATAATGATTTGTTTTTTTTCCAGGCAAGTTCATTAGTCTTGCGCCGGATATATATATATATATATATATAAATATGAACATTTATATATATATATATATATATATATATATATATATATATATATATATATATATATATATATATATATATGGTATATATGTATAGGGTCTTCCAATAGGGACTTGACTATTTTTTTCTCGGTAGTAAATTTTTATAATTTGCAGACGTTGTTCGTTCGTGTACTTAACCATGATGAAAAGGTTGAGTTTACTGAATAAATTGACAGTGACCGTTCGATGATTAGTGAAATAACAAATTAAATTCAAAGTTGTCAAGTCACTATTGGAAAACCCATTATATATATTGATATGAAGATATATATATGTATATATAATCAGTTTGGGGAAAAATAAATCCATTATCTTTCATTAGATGCTGTGGTGATGAAGATTTTATTAAAGCGTAATAAAAAAAACAGACAGAGAAGTTCAGATGTCGGCGTAAGATATGAAAGTTAATAAAGATAAAATTTAGTATATTTTATAAATTTTCTTTGATCAGGGCGTAAATGAAAGGCAAATAGCAGATATTGTGAATGGTGTGGTTTTTTCTTATAATGCCCCAGCCAATTAGGAGCAAATTTCGATTTCAAGAATTGTGTTCCAGGACGAAAAAAAAGCTACACGACAGAAAACAAAGAAAAGGTATCTTGCACAAAACTTGCAAAACCATATTCCTATCAATAATAGCTCTATTAGAAGTTCATGCATAGTATTTTCCACAGTGCGATCAGAAAGTGATACAGTGTCGGATGGCACGAGATTCACACAGCAAGTACAAAATATAAAAATAAATATTAACTCCACTTCCATTTACTACATTGAATGTGCGAACGTATGATTTCCGAAAATCAGTCAACCAGTCCACTAAACTACTCAACACACCACGAACTACCAGGTTATTTACATTATTAAAACAATTAGAATTAATATAAATAAATAAGTACAATCCTTTTATTACAAAAAATATACAACAGACCCTTCAAGGAATTTTATTTACCTTAGAACTTGTTCATTACAAAGACAAAGGGAAGGAAGTTTTATATTCGAATGTAATCATTCAAATGCTCTTCATGCGTTGGCCATGTTCCTTTCACTCGCATAATTATACCATAAAATTAAATCGTCAAACATTTACAAATACGAGTAATGCCGTTTAAGTTGAAGTCCGCTTTGTACTGCTTAAAATTTAAAAAGAGCACAAAGGAAGCATAAAACTCAAACGAGTTTATTTAAATGATTTAAACACCCAAAAAGCTTTTTTGCACACGTGGGACATATAACCGGCACCCTTGACAGTCCGATGTAAATTGAGGGGCTATTCAAAAGCCCAAGCCCATGAGTGTCGTGTCCGTTTTTATCTGACTACCGTTTGTATGAAAAGGGGTAAATTTGCCTAACCAAAGCCTTGTCGCATATCAACTATCCCGATCTCGACACAATTAAAAGGAGCATAGTCTAATGGGGCCTAATCTTCCTTCCACCCCAGATGCTCTACACAATTGACGAAGGTCCTCAAATAAAACACAAAAATGATAATTAACACAAATTTCGAGTTTACTTTTACATGTATATGTATTTAAATACTTTAGCAGATCAATCTTTTATATTGCAATTGATTTTCACTCATATTTTTAGTCCACCTTAGGAACAAAACTAGCGAAAAAGGACTCTGTTTGAAACAACTGAACGGATGACTTAAGGGCACCGAGCTTCCCTTTAGTATTCTACGGCACATAACTTATGATTTGAGCACGAATTTTGTAAGGATTCTTTTCATAATGTCCTTCGAATCAAAACACTTTATAAACAAGCAAACTGCAGAGGTTCGCGGTTTTGTCCGCGGGTGGCAAGTACTGGGTTAATGTTATTGTAAATTAAAAGAAAGCGAATCAAATAAAAAATAAATTCATAAAAATAATAATAAATTATTTACAGTCTTCGAAGTTGATATTTAGTAATACAGGCAGAGTATGATATTGTGTATGGGTTGATGGATGGACTCCGGTGAATGCACAGCACACGCATTATATGTTCAAGGAAGATGCCGCTATGGGACCATTCTTGACGAGCTCCATGTACTGAAAAGGGACGTGGAAACTTTGTCCATTGTGTTCAACTATTAAATGGCCACGGCATGAAGATGCTCCAACAACAGTGACCGTGTCTCCTTTTTTGAGTTGCTCTGATGGCGGATTAGTGACCGAGTCCTCTGGGAAATTCATTTTCATTATTCTATTCTGTGGATAGCCCAACTTGGAGTTTCCAGTCACTGTGTACGGTCGAGAAGGTGGAACTGGAGGCGGACGTTCCTATTAAAAGGGACATGTGGCATTTAATATCATCGAGGTCATATCTAGTGTATAATGGGCTATAAGAGACTCTTACCAAATCTAATCCAAAGAAGCTACAAGTTTGCTGGATAATCTTTGAATCACATTTTTCATTTGGATCTGGCGGAGGAGTACCAGCTATTGGCTGTGGTCGAGGCCTTGTTGTTGTTGATTGCAGATTATGGTTCGACTTCGAGGATACGCGTTGACCTGGAACAAATAAATAATATCAATAAATTGCCAATGGGAGCAATGCATGGATATTGAACGTACCGGCATTGGGGCATTTAAGAGCCTTCGACGAATGTATGAGCATATCACGTGGTTTACGAATACTTCCGATCTTCTTGCGTAGCTGCCATCCTCGCCAGCTAGCTTGAATGAGAGTGGCACTTTTAGTCCGTATTTGGGATCGCAAATTTTCCAGGTGTTGACGGATGCCTTCACTCAAAAATATGTGACGCTTGCCGGGAGCCCAAGAAAGTGTTACCGAACCATCGATTTCAGGTGGGTTTTCCATTGCATATTGTAGAATGAGGTTGCAATCTTCGAGCGCCTTATCTTCGCAGCGTCGTAACAAACGGAATGGAGCTAACATTCGGTATCTTGCGTTGAATTGTTTGAAGCGCATTCTATGTGGGAAGCCAGATGCCATAAGATTCACGGTTTCCAATACTTGCAGTGCCCGGATTTGCTTGATCACAGTTAGGCGTTCGAAACGACCAGCAGTTTCTGATGAATTACTGCGAATGCAACGGACAAAGTGCGGTCGAGCGTGAACAAGTGTCCGGAGGAGATTGTCGAGCCTTGTATGAAAGTCCTGCGTCAATGTAGATACTGGTTCATCTCCGTTCAAAAGATCTGTATGTGAAGTAGGCGATATACGGAAGCTAAGACCACGAGGTACACTCTGCAGTGCATATAAAGCCTTCAGCTCAGAGCCGAAGAGGTGTGTCGCAAAGCCAAAATTACAGGAATGTTTATAGAAAACCGCCACCAAGTCATCAGGCACCACATCCCGATTGGTGTCCAAAAACTCTGACGCACTGTATTCAACTTTACCAGCAAAATGGCGAATCGTAAACATCCGAGGATCGTGCGGCTCTATGTGCTTCGTCTCCAGACGCGTCGAATTTCGGTGTTGCACCTTAATTTTCGCTACATAGCTCTCGGCAGTTCCCCGCACCGAACATTCTGAATCTAGCATACTGAGCAGTCCTGTCCGCAGGGAAGATATCAAGTCAATGCAAGGCACATTGTCTACGTAGTCTACTTCCGTATCGCAGATGATCCCTTCATCTCGGCACGATTCAACTGATGATTTGAATATATGTGTATTGTAGAAGTGTTGCATAGTTTCGGCGCACAAGTTTATGCACAAATGCTCTAGCTGAGCATGCGGCATGGGTTCCTCGAACCCAAACATGTCCAATATACCAATGAATCCATCGGTCGCATGTCTTACGGCATTATTTAATGCTGCCATTGACTTGGAACCAGCGTTTCCACCAATTGTCGAAGCATGCTGACTAGCCACATCGGCCTGGTTATGAACGGATTCATTAGAGTCTGAACTAAGGGTTCCGAGTGTTGAGCCAAGTCTTTTCAAACTGTTTGCCCGACGAACAATTGTGGCTACGGTTCGGCAATATAAAGCTTTAGCTAAGCAATCTCTTGTCATGTTAGACATATTAGCATCACATATAGATTTGACCAACTGGCCACGGGCATTGTGGGTTCGTGTGGTGAGGCCGCGAAATAAAGCTGCAGGCGGCACACCTAAAAGATTTGCCACCGAGTTTAGCTCTGTCTCACCGCGCACGTCAACTTCCAGTCCCTGAAAAAATATGGAAAACAGAATGTGTAAGAGAAGAAACGTTATAGAGTTTTATACAGCAGCACATGTAGTAAATGATATCAATGCGAACAACGTTAAGAGTTTTTGTTGGCAAGTTTATTCCATATAAATGTGAACGCCAAAAATTTCAAGTTTCCAATTATTTCCTCTTTTGAACGTTAGTGAGATTATTTCTTTAACGCCTGCTCCTTCCATTGAAATCTTCATTTGCTCACAAGCAAACCGAAAAGATTGAGGTGAGCTGTAATATTACAAAAGTTTCACGTATTCTTAGTTCATGAAAGAATACAAACTCGGTCTGTTCAATATGAGTGAGAGGTGCTGAGCTATCGTGGGTATGTGCATACCTTTTCAAACCACCACATGGGACGAGACAAATCAACCAACCAAAAAAGTGTCAGATGAGTGCCAGAGTAGACAAGGTAGATTGTGATGAATTAACTAGACGGTCACTACCTTCCCCATCATGGTGACTTTCCCTGGATTACAAATCTCTTAGAATTATATTTTCGCCATTTGTTATTTCATATTAATTCCGTCATCCATAATTCCTAACTATATATGCTCCATAACTCCTAACTACTTATCATCATCATCATCGGCACTACAACCGGGAACCGGTCTTGGCCTTATTTAGCAAGTCCCAAGGCTTGTTCAATTTTCCATAATGATTTGTTTTTTCCAGGCAAGGTCATTAGTATTGCGCCAGAGGCTCCCCGACGGGGAATCGAACCCCGGTCTCCCGCTTAACAGGCGGGTATACTAACCACTATACTATCGAGGAGCTAACTATTTATACTCCTGCCTTATATGATAACATCAGAACATCCCCTGTTTTCAACCGCCCTACTGACGTTACATAATATGATGAAATTCTCTGAAACCCTTGCAATCATTCATTCATATACAATTAATATATATAATTCCTAACTATGTATACTCCAAAATTCCTAACTACATATATTTCATGATTCCTAACTACCTATACTACACAATTGCTAACCATCTATACTCCCAAATTCGTAACTACCTATACTTCACAATCCCCAACTACGTATACTCGAAAATCCCTATCTATCTATACTCGATAATTCCTAACTAGCTATGCTTCAAAATTCCTAACTACCTATGCTGCATAATTCCTAGCTATCTATACTCCATAATTCCTATCTATATATACTACATTATCCCTACCTACCTAGGCGCCCTACCACTTATGCACCAGCTAAACACCATAATTATGCCATACGTAAACTCCATCATTATTCTATATCAAATACCGTAATTATTCTACATCTAACTCCATATTTTTTTCAATATCATTACATTATTCTACACCTACAAACATCGTAATAATAGATACAACAGGTATCCCCATCTAAATTAATATAAACATTCGTATTCATTCATTAATATAAACAATCAATGTGCTTTCAAACATCTAAGCTCAAGAGAAAAGTTATAAGCCTCAAAGTACACATTAGAAATAGCAAAATTTCAATACCCAAGAGTTGCACTGCTAAAAAGTATGCTACTCTAAAATAAAACACCCAATTCAAAGCTCCCACAAGAGAGTTTTCAGCTCCCCTACATCATCATCATCGGCACTACAACCGGGATCCGGTCTTGGCCTTATTTAACAAATCTCTCCACCGGTCCCGATTTCGAGCCGATGTCATCCAGTTTGGCACTCCCAGGCTCTGGGCGTCCTGGTCTACGCCATTCCTCCATCACAGACAAGGTCTGCCGCGCTGTCTTCTTCCATACACCCTGCCACAAAGAACTTTCCTGGCAGGCTCCTCTTCTCTCATTCGCGCTAGGTATCCCGCCCACCGGAGTCTACCGAGCTTGATTTTTCTTACAACATTTGCTTCAAGGTAAATTGCGTACAACTCATGATTGTAGCGTCTCCGGAATCGTCTTCCCTCACATACGGGCCCAACAATTTTCCTTAAGACCTTTCTCTCGAACGCGGCCAAGAGTTCACAGCGCCTTTTATTAAGAACCCAGGTCTCGGATCCATACATGAGTACTGGTAAGACCATGGTCTTGTGCAATAGTAGCTTGGATGTTCTGGATAAATTTCGGGATTTAAAGAGCCTTGATAGACCATAGTAGGCTTTGTTGGATTTAGTCAGCCGTTCGTGTATTTCTTCTTCCATATTGTTACCGGCTGATACTATTTACCCGAGGTAGTTAAAGGATTGCACTACTTCAAATTCGTGCTCCACTACCCCGATAGTTTGACCAACGTTAGGTCTTCTCTTCGCAGAAGTTGCCACCATGTACTTAGTTTTTCCCCTCATTAATGTGCAGTCCCAGTTTTAGTGCCGCCTGCTGCAATAGTCCCTCTTGTTGTAACGCCAGAGTCACGGATTGCTTTCTCCAACGCCAGGTTGAAGAGGAGGCATGCCCGACCGTCCCCTTGTCGGAGTCCATTATAGATGTTTATTGGTTTGGACAGCAATCCCGCTATTTTGACTTGACTAGTTACGTTGGTCGTGGTCAATCTACAAAGTCGTATTAATTTGTTTGGAATGCCGAATTCTCTCATGACATTATATAGTTCTACCATGGCTATGCTGTCGTAGGCGGTCTTAAAGTCTATAAACATTTGATATAATGGAATCTTAAATTCCTGACATTGTTCCATCGCCTGCCTAAGGGTGAATATCTGATCAATTGCTGATTTGCCTGGGATGGAACCACACTGATATTGACCAATGATGGCTTTAGCGTATGGTGTTATCCGATCTTGTAGGATAGTGGAGAGTATCTTATAGGCAGTACTCAGCAATGTTATACACCTATAATTGCTGCACAGTGTGATATCTCCCTTCTTATGTATGGGGCAAATTATACCACGACGCCAATCTTTCGGCATCTCCTCTTGCTCCCATACGTGCACCACGATCTCATGAATTGCGTGATGTAACGCTGCCCCACCTTGTTTGATCAGCTCAGCTAGTATGCCACCAGCTCCAGGGGCTTTATTTGATGTGAGCTGTCTAATGGCTTTTAATGTTTCCCCAATGCTTGGTGGCGGCAGCATTTGGTCTTCACCTTGCATTGGCGGAGCCTCCAATTCTTCTGTGAGCTGACCATTTAGCAATTCATTGATGTGCACATCCCCTCGCTCCAGAATGCCTTCAGGATCGGTGATCAGATTACCCTCTTTATCTTTGCAGTAAGTGCAGCGTGGTGTGTACCGCGTCATACTGCGGATCATTTGGTAGAACTTCCGCGCCTGGTGCGGACCTCGCTCTCTTTTCCCTATTTCACAGACAAAGTTATTTTTCAGGCACTCTTCTTTTGTCTGTGAAGTCTTTTTTCAGACCTTCTGAGCTCTTTGTATTTCTCCTCACGCGCTCGCGTCCTATGAGACTGCTGCATTGCCCGATATTCAGCATTCTTGCGTTCAGTCGCTAGTTTGCACTCATCATCAAACCAGTCGCTCCGATCTCTACGACTACTGCCTAAGATGGAGTTGGCAGTACTAATGACAGTATTCTTAAGTCGTGTCCATTTCTCTTCTACGCCCGGCATTCTGGCCCCAGGCCTTACTCTCCCTCCGTAGAGCTCTTCGAGGGCGAGTCTTAACGCATGACCAAAGGTGTTACTGGTATTTTCATTGCGTAAGGCAGCCGAACCTGATCCGCGGATGCAATACGTCTCCGTAAGGCAATCCGCGCTCGGAAAACTGTACCAACAAGATAATGATCCGAGTCGACGTTGGCACCTCGGTACGTTCGTACCGTGATCAGGCTCGAGGAGTGGCGGCGATATATCAACACGTGGTCAATTTGGTTGCGAATGGGTCCATCAGGTGATACCCGGGTGGCTTTGTAGATATATTTACGCTGAAACCTGGTACTCGCAACGACCAAGTATTTTGATTGTGCCAATTCGATGACTTGTAGTCCATTGTCATTAGTGTTCTCATGCAAACTATGAGAACCTGTGTAGTGCCTGAAAACCGGCTCCCGATCTATTTTTGCATTGAAATCAACAAGGACGATTTTCACATCGTATCTTGGGCAGGCATTGAAGGCCCGTTCGACGTTCTCGTATATTCTTCCTTTTCGTCGTTAGGGGACTCCTCTGTAGATCCGTGAACGTTTATGAGGCTTATGTTCTTAAACTTGCCTCGCACGCAAGAGTGCATAGACTTTCATTTATTGCATTAAAGCCGATGATGGCAGGCTTCAGTTTTTGGCTGACTAGAAGGCCTACCCCGAGCACATGGTGTTTTAATTCGAGACTAACGACCACACCATATCCCTCAAACATTTTTTCCAAATTATGAACGAAAAAATTAACCTTCACTACGATGGCATTTTGGAAAACGATTTTTTCACTAGATTCCAGTGGCGAATTGACTATAAAAAGAGATTTATCCATATCTCTATAAAAAGGGGAACTATGGGAACTCCTGAGCAGATCTCGGAAGTACAGAAAGTAAAGAGACAAATGGGAAATGCCACATCTTACGAGGTGAAGTCCACGGACACAACTAGCAATAAGGATATCGGTAGGCTGTTGCATGACAACTTAGATGTCTCCCAAAAATCGGGAGTAGTAACTAAGGATAAAACATGCAAGTCAACATCTGAATCCGTTTGCCAACGGGCCGATGAACAATTTATCGCGACATCATACACGTTCTCTATTTCTCAAAGTCCGGATAACGTTAAGGGAGTGGTTGAAGACATAGCACAACGACAGATAATACCGGCAGAGTGTAAGCCTGAGGAGCAAGAACTCTCAGTAAAATGTAAGCCCGAGAAACAGATAATACCGACAGAGTGTAAGCCTGAGGAGCAAGAACTCTCAGCAGAATGTAAGCCCAAGGAACCAAAAGTCCCAGCAGAGCATAAGACTGCGGAACAAAAAGGCCCAGCGAAGCGTAAGACTACGGAACAAATAGTCCCAGCAGAGCATAAGACTGCGGAACAAAAAGTTCCATCGAAGCGTAAGACTGAGGAACAAAGATTCCCAGCAGAAAGCAAGACTGAGGAACAAAAAGTCCCAGCGAAGCGTAAGACTGAGGAACAAAGAGTCCCAGCAGAGCATAAGACTGCGGAACAAAAAGTTCCATCGAAGCGTAAGACTGAGGAACAAAGATTCCCAGCAGAACGCAAGACTGAGGAACAAAAAGTCCCAGCGAAGCGTAAGACTGAGGAACAAAGAGTCCCAGCAGAACACAAGACTGAGGAACAAAAATACCCAGCAAAGCTGAAGACTGAGAACCAAATAAATAAAATCCTTTTTACCAATAAAACAAAGACTGATCTCTCAAAATCGATCACGCATCCTTTACCTTTCGAAATATTTCCCTTCGGTCGTTTTATTATACAGATTTTGAACTTTGTTACACACCACAACCCTAAGAAAGTATGGAAAATCTTCCACAGGTCTAAAGAAAAACTTAAAATAAATAGAGTTTTCCTTTTCACCGAAACACTTTTTTCAAATATATATATATGTATATATAGAATATGAGAAATGAAAATTCTTATATACGAATAAATAAAATACAAAAATGTAAATATGAAAGAATAACCACATACATAAATAATATACATAGGCAATAAAATGTTTACATCTGTAAATTTAAAGTATTTAAAGGCTATAACAAATACACAAAAAAAAAACACTTAAACAATTAACTAAAAAGAAATAATTAAACAGAAAATGTTATCGTTGTGAGAATCTAAGGTTGATCCGACCATTTTTCTCGTCGGCCACCGCCCAGAAAATTAATCTCTTCAAGATTAATTTCCTTTTCTTGAAGGAGGGAAGGATGTAGTGCTCCAGAAAGTCCTACCATTAATATCTTCCCTACATACATATCTCATCATCTTAATTTTATTCATTTAACTCACATGAATCTAAACGATTCCAAAACCAATATCGAGCAACCATAGCAGCTGCTCGAAATAACAAACTCCCATGCATCCCAAGCCAAAGACCATGGCAGCTGATTGAATACCATTAGCAAAAGTAATATCGAGCAACCGTGGCATCTGCTCGAATATGATTGGCCAACAAATTTGTATGTGTTTCAGGGTTCAAGTATAAAAAGAAAAACGAACATGTTTTCAGTCGCTTTTCACCTCAGATATACCTCGCCCTGTGGACGGGGGAGTAAACCAGATATGCTATGCGGACGACGTCCTAGTATACACATCATCCAAAAGCCCTAAACTCGCAACAAATCGACTCAACCGTCACCTAGACGAACTGTATCAGTATTACCGTCGATGGAAAATCCAACTTAACCCAGCCAAAGCAGTAGCTATCCTTCTGAGTAGTAAACAGTCCCAACCTACTTCTCGATATTCACAGAATATTCGAATACAAATAGGAAGTACTACGATTAGACTACAGGACAGGATCATCTATACCCCAAAAATGTATTTCACCAAACATGTGACCCGCATTCTTCAAGGGGGCCTCGGTCGGTCTGAGCAACTCCACAACATTTTGAAGTGGGGCAACAAAGTTGACGCCAAGGTTAAGCTTCTCTGCTACAAGCACGTAATACGATCTGGAATATCGTACGCCTTTCCCATATGGTCCCCCATATCTTCGGCTCAAATGGAAATACTTTGAGTTTTCGAAAGAAACCTCCTCAGAAGATGCATCAACCACTCTAGAAGGCCTGACGGTCGCCAATACCCAAAACTCTCACATATACGAAGGTGCCTTCATTACCCCTATCGACGAGTACTTGCTACAATTAGCATACAAGTACCTCGAAAGCATTCAGAACAGCGAGAACCTACTTGTAGGGGGTTTTGCGTTCTTGACCCTTCTCTCTCTCGATCTCTTCGGATCAGACCACCACAATTTTTTCTTCAGTCCAAAACTGAAGAAAGCACCCTTCCCAACAACATTCCCCTCTATAAAAGAGGCTTCCTGGACCCAGCCCATAGAGTATACTGCTAACATACCCCACACATGCACAGTACAAAACGGCACAAACATACACACACACCGACCAAAGCGCAGATCATCAGACGCCAAAGACGTGATCGGCGTTTACTACCGCACTCAAGACCTACCGGTCTTGTATAATATCTTTCCCACCATCCCTCCATCCAAGTAGTTAGAGAACACCTGAACTAACCCTGTTCACACTATCCTTAGATACCTCCCCCCTCCTTTTCTTTTTCAGATATCTCGAGACCGAGCCCAACATCCTCACGGATGTGGGTAATTCTGGTTATCGCAAGATGACCAGAAGCCAGAGACAAGATGGAGGACACATCTGTCCTTGTCTCGCCAAAGTCGGCCTCTCGCCACCCATCTTTTTTTTTCAGTCGTTTTTTTCTTTTTATTAGACGATCATGATCATACGATCATGGTCATCATTGTCTCTTATTCCAATCACACTCAGTAGATCAATGATCATTAAAATTTAATTAATATAATAAATTGTAGTATTATAACTTAAATAATAGTTTCAATCAACAACAAAACTTTGCATACTACACTCTTCTCTCAATCATAGAGGAAGCACGGCATAAGTATAACAGTACAAACTCAGATCTACCCTTTTCGGTTTTCGAATCTGTAGGGAATCTGTGGGGGTTCTCTATACCGCATGGAGAACCAACCCACAATTCCTACCTAACTTTGGCCGCTAACAGCGCACTAGCATAACCCAAACCTGCAATAGCACACATTCGCAAACACACAAAGAACACACCCCCCAATGCGCAACAGCATCCGCCCCCAAAACTGCAATCGCATACATGCCCAAGCTTACCAATAATCCATTTCCCAAGCTGTAATAAAATGCATTTTGAAACTTACAACGGAATATTAATCATCTCCCTCAACTACATCAAACCGCATACATTTTCCCCGAAAACCACTTCGGTTAATTTCCGACTTAAATTACATTTCTCGCTTGCAACCAAGCAGCTCTAATTTCCCCCGAAAATCATTCCGGCTCACTTCCTGCTTAAACTATTTTCTCGCTCGTAACCAAGCAACATTTAGTTTCCCCGATAATCATTTCGGCTCCCGTCCTACCCAATACAAATTCTCCTTACTGGTAAGTCACCAGCATGATGCGTTGCATTTCCGCGAAACAACCATCGCAACGACCAATACCCACATTCACTTGTCTAACTGACAACTCATGTCCATACTCGGTTGTGTTCCCAAAACCGATTTCTCAGTACACATAGCAACCGAGGAATCCAACCCAGCCCGTACGGCAGTAATTCTCTGGAAACAAATTCCCTATGCACGCATAGCAGCTCTTTTCAAGTTCCTAGTAGGTGGCAGTGAGTTTATTTAGCTATGACTCCACTGCCACGACACGATGGACGGATTCTTACTTTTGATCAGTCAGTCGAGATTCATCCGCCGAACGGTGCGCATCACCAAGTCGAGTCACAACCACTGTCGGGCGCGCATCGCTCTCCCGTTACAAAGTCGAAGTTCATTAACTGCCGGGGACGGTCACGCTGCGCACACGCACTCGGAGTCATAGTTCAGCTTCCACGACGATCGGTCACGCGGAATTGGAGTCAACTGTGTAGCTTCCTCAGGGCGCCTTTCGTCGGGTTTCAATTAATACGGCCGCATGCTACTATTGTGGTTTAAGGATAGTTTCGTGGTTCATCAATTAAATTTAAGTATACAGTACATCTAAACTAATCAATAATGTAAATATAGTTCTTAGGGCGCTTTTGTAAGTGAATCCAGTTGTGGCAAATACAAGTCCAATCGGGAATGCATTTCCGCTGAATCGTTTCGTGCGGAAAACAAAAACAAGAAAGACTTAATGTACAATAAAAAAAAAACGAATAAAATATAACCAACAATATCCTGGTGTTTAATTTTTCCTCATAGTTTTGGTGCTCGGATTTTTTGGAGATAATTCCTTTGAACAATCGTTGGGGTTAAAAGTAAACCTAGTGCCCGTGATTGGCACCCGAACTTAAACCCCCACAAATCTACTGATCGTCGGTTAATCTGGTAAGTTATATTCTCATCATTACAGTAGTGATCGTGCACCTCAGCCTATTCCGCTGGGCAGTCTCCTCGGAACCCTTGTCACAAGATTGATCAGTTATTTCGTGATTGTGATCACGAATTCGATTCCATCACGATATAGTGATCGTGACCCTTACCAAAAATTGTTCAGCGATCGTGATCCTCTATCTCTTAGATGAATCGTAAACTGCATGCACAACTATCACTCAGATTCAATTATTCAACTGAACACAACTTGTCTAATCTAAATCATCCATTAAACTTGATTCACTTTCCTCACATTGGAAATTTCTACATCATTTCGTTTTAGCACTACCTGTTCAGCTCACGAATATTTTGCGGACTACATTCCAGTACTTGAACATTTTAATTCGAACATTTACATAATAATATTTTCCCAAAGAGACACAACTAATATCACGGAAAGAAAACGAACTTAAAGCAACCTACCTTATTTCTGCAATCCTGTCAATCACTACCCTCTCAGCAGATAGACAAACCAATTCTATATCTAAACGGTCTTTCTTGCCAATACTAATAAACAATCTCATCAACTGGTGTTTACTGTGCAATAAAATTATCTAGGATTTCGAAGAGTTGATGTGGCAACGGCAGCAGTGGTGAATCGAAAACACAACAATTATAAAAAGAAAATAGCAGCCTCATTATCCCAAAAATTAAATCAAAACAAATTAAAAACCAGAACCCACATTGTCCAACTGTTTATAACCGAAATTAGTTTCAGAATTCTTACTAAATTAAAAAAGGTTAACAAAAACAACAAAAATAATTTCTCTTCACTTCGCGCTCAGAATCATAACTCTCAACATAGAAATTTTTCAGGCGTAAATTACCCAATTATGAAAACCATCACTGCGCACAATTATGAACTGAAATCAACTTATTTTACCAAACGCATTTATCAAAATGTCCAGAACCAACCATCGACGCTGAGAATTGAACATAAAGTACAAAGAATGTGACGCTAATATCTTAACGCTACACCACTGAACTGCAGTCAGAGAACTGTTTTATATTTGTACATATACTCAATATAACCGAGTATAACACATGAATTTAATAGAACAGTTTTAAAATATGAAGAATTTCAACTTCATAGATGGCACTATAGTTGTCCAGTATGCGAATACATCAACCATTCGATAAAAACGAGAAACAACACCAAAACGTCGGTTAAATTTGAAATTATTTTCAAGCTAAAACTCTCCACAATTAGAATAGCTGCAAAGTGCGTTCTTGGTAATGGAATGTCTCCGCACATAATTAAAGAAATTATTTATTTATTATTAACAAGTAACTTAACATTACATATCAGTGATGTTAACATAATGAGCCACCAACTGAGGCTGTACTTTTAAATTATAATTTAATTTCTAGGCTTATAATAAACTTATCTATGTTTTCAATATTGCCGGGGGTAGGACCTTGAAGACATCTATAGATATCTATCATCATCATTATCGGCACTACAACCGGTATCCGGTCTTGGCCTTATTTAGCAAATTTCGAGGCTTGTTAAATTTTGCATAATCATTTATTTTTACGGGCAAGGTTATTAGCCTTGCGCCGTATAGATATCTATGGTAAGTTACAAAATAGATGGTCTCTTATAAATTTCAGATGAGGACAGTACATGAATGACTGTAAATATTGGGTTGGATTTTTGGCAGATTGGGGGTGTGTTTGTGTTGAGCAGGTAAAGATGCGTAGCGGCCGTATGGCCTAATCCCAGTCTCACAAAGTGAGTGATTTTATATTTAGTTAAATTCGTTGGATAGGAAAAGTGACATTTGAATGGGTTTAAGTTTTTATATGAGATATGGTGAGTATCCCAATTTATTCGATTTGTATATTATACTTGATTTGGATGGTTGCTAGTAGATCGGCTCTCGTATAAGTGTTAAGTTTATGAACTTGGAGCTCTTCTATTTGAGTTAGCTGCACAGTTTGCACTTTCGTTATCGCTGATGGAAACATGACTGGGAATCCACATTCGTTTTATTTTATGTGTTTATGATATTGTCTCCAATATTGGAAATTATATCGTCAGTGTTGTTGGTGTTCCTTATTGAATTAAGTACCGACAAGCTGTCTGTGCAGATGATATATTTTTCCCTGTGCTTGGTGGCAATTATTTCGGCTTATAGGATGGCGAAGGGATCCGCCGTGAAAATAGATAAAAATTTGGGTAACAGTAGGATTTTCTTTAGATCACCTTCTTCAGATGTAACATCGAAAGATGTGAAGTTGGTTGTGTTATATCGATTTTTGACCTCCGATATAAACATTTAAATAGTTAATTATCTGAAGGTTAATTTGTTTATGATTCTTGTGTTATCAATATTTGGTTATTATTGTAATGAAATATCTGAGGGTAACCCCAGATATTTTCATTAATTATTAAATTATTAAAATGTAACACCTGAGCGTAACCCCAGATGCTAACATTTATATTTTTATTATTGAGAACGAACTGAGTTATCAGAAAGTGTGTATAGTTTATCTTTTGCTAGGGCCTATGTTGGGAACCATTGAGTTAAGAGGTTACTTACAGTATTTTGTTTGGATTCATCTGCATATAAAAACTACCATCCACCGGATTTATGTTTCGAAGCGAATGTCCAAAATAGTGCACTGTATACGAGGGTTGCCTCTTATGTTTCGGGATTTGGCAACCCCAGTGTTGCAATCCGCCAATTGACAGCTCTGTCGTAAAGTTGGACATTTTTGAGGTTATACGCACTCAGAACGTTTTGACATACGAGCGCTATTTGTGTTGTTTACAGTAACTTAAAAGATTCATCTCGGCCCAAAAATGGAATTAAATCGTCAACATTTTCGTGCGATTATTTTTTACAACTTTCGGCGTGGATTAACTCAGCAACAGTGCATGGATGAACTTAATTCAATTTTTGGCGATGAAGCTCCATCAAGGACCAGTGTTTATCGATGGTATGGTGAATTCAATCGTGGTCGTAGTTCACTCCAAGATGAATTTCGTGAAGGTCGTCCAAAATCAGTTGTTGTTCCGAAAACCATTGATGCTGTGCGCGAACTGATATTGGAAGATCGTCATGTGACCTATCGTGAGATTGAGACAACCTTAGGCGTTAGTGGGACCAGCATACATTCAATATTGCATTAACATTTGACCGTGGAAAAAATGTGTTCGCGTTGGATCCCACACAATTTGTCAATCGCCCAAAAAAAGGCTCGTGTCAATTGGTCGAAAGAAATGCTCAAAAAATACGGTCGCATTGCTTCGAAACACGTCGATGACATCGTGACAGGTGATGAATCGTGGATTTACGCGTATGAGCCCGAAAGTAAACAGCAGTCGACTGTCTGGGTGTTTCAAGATGAGCCAAATCCAACAAAAGTTGTTCGCGCACGAAGCACTTCCAAGCAAATGGTCGCCTGTTTTTTCGGAAAAACTGGACATGTCGCAACCGCACCACTAGAACAACGCACAACAGTCAATTCTGAGTGGTACACAACCATTTGTTTGCCAGTTGTCTTCCAAGAAATCAGGAAAACCAACCGCCGAAGACGGATCACTCTTCACCACGACAATGCGAGCTCTCACACATCGGCTGCGACAACTGCATTTTTGAGCACCCAAAACATCGATTTGATGGGTCATCCACCGTATAGTCCTGACTTGGCACCGAATGACTTCTTTTTATTCCCGTACGTAAAAAACAAACTGAGAGGTCAACGTTTTTCGACACCTGAAGAAGCGGTTGCTGGATTCAGAATGCATGTGTTGGAGATACCTCAATCAGAGTGGCAAAAGTGCTTCGACAATTGGTTCAAACGCATGCAAAAGTGTATAGATCTTCATGGGGAATATTTTGAAAAACAATAAAGTGATTTTCGATGATCAATATTTGTTTTTGTTCTCTAATCCCGAAATATAAAAGGCAACCCTCGTATTACCCTGTTTGTGTTTGGTTTTTTTAAATGCAGTCAATGTCGTTATAAGGGCTCCTCCATAGTATAGTGGTTAGTATACCCACCTCTCACGCGGGAGACCGGGGTTCGATTCCGCGTCGGGGAACTGTGGCGGTGCCGCCAAACCCCACGGTACGCTTATCTAAAAAACCCCACTACCTCATCCCAAGACGCATAAGTTTTCGCCAATGCAGTCGCATTAGGCACCTGAAAATGCTTAACGCATTAAAGAGATCAAATCTATGATCTTTAAGTCCCTGTAAAGAAAACCTACCTTTCATGCATTCTCTTCGCATACCAATCCTCTGTAAGATTTCTTTATTGGCTTATCAGGAATTCCAAACCAATTTCGGCATCTATGTTGCCAGACAAATTCCCCTAGACGAATTCCTGTAAACAAAGGATTTGAATTACATACTTTGTAACCTTCACCAGGGATCATAAATATTGCGCCGTCTATTTTCCAACTTCGCCATGTGCACGATAAATTTCTTTACGTACACATTGGCCGGCGACCTTTTTCTCCCATCAATAAAATTCTCTGACTCGCACAATGTGCAAACCAAAGCAAATACGCATTCCGCGTCTCTTGGCATCAATTGAATTCAAAGCATAAACAATGCAAATATAGAATCCGTTTCCCACAAACGGATTTCCCTGCATATACAAATGCAAGCAAGGGATTTGTTTCGTCCACCAAGCAATTAGCACATTTCCACATCGCATCGTCGTTTTTTTAGTTTAGCCCCCCATGTTCCAACAAAGATCCCATTAGCATCCGACGATTTCGGTTTTATTTGCTTTACCGAAATCGTATCCTAGGAATGCACTTTATGCCTTTCTTTGTTCTAGGCACACACACCACTGCACTGAAAGAGTGCATCTCTGTGGCGGCCACACCCTTAAGATAAAAGTTTTTCTCTGTCTTCCCTTTACTTAACCCTAACCTAGGATGGAATTCATGCCAGAGTTCTATCCTTGCGGAGTCGAATTTCATTAGCTGACCACGTTGGTCGCACGCACGAGCTCCCGCCCTTCGTACCGCGGCGGAGGAGCGTAGATATTTACGGTCGAGTCGCAGGAGTTGTGTCTACTTGTCGATTTCTAATTTTTTGGCGAGTTTGTGCCGCAGTTCGTTTGAGCTACCGAAAAGTAATTAATGAGTGAGAAAAGTAATGTTATTTTAAAACAACAAAATCTTTAAATCGTGTTGTCGCTCAAAAACAGTGTAACTAAGTTCAACAAAATAAAATTAAAACAATAAAAAACAGTTTTACTAAACTTTATCCGGAGTGTTTCATTTTCTGTGCCACAGCTTCGGTGTTTTTTATCTCCTTTTCCCTGGTGATCGTACTCTTCATCCTTCACGGTTGTGGATGAACGTGGCGGCGTTTTGTTCATTTATTTGTGATTGACTTTTGTATTCGGTGGAACATATTGTGACGCATATGACAATCAGTACTAGAATATTCGAGAAAGTCCGAAGCGGGGTGCTAGAGTGTTCTGGAAGGTGCTGGAAAGCTGGAGACTATGAACGATGGAACGTTCAGGGCTGGGGAACGGACGGAAACGAAACGCTGAATCAGAGTGAAGAAACGGTATAAATACGTCACACACAGATCATGGGCATGAGTGAGAAAGCACGCAGAGTAGCAAGCGATAAGTAAGGAAGCGATGAGTAAGAAATCGTTAAGTGTACGGTAAAAAGTAGCGGTTGTTATTAACGGACTAATAAAGTGTTACATTAATTCCAAATCGATTTAACGGCTCTTATTTATTAAAAATAATTAATCCAGCGATCCCTAAGCTCGCTACAATTGGTGTCAGAAGTGGGATTAATTATTGGTGAAATAAATAAGTCTGTGGAAGTGTATTGTGAGGATGTCAGATCGACATTTGGAGCACCGGAACCTGGATAGCAGAGGAGAGAAGCCAGTTCTTCGACAGCATCTGCAAGCAGCAATAGAGGAAAAGGATATTGATGTCGGCACAGATGCTTTTACGAGTGGGCCAGACTGTCCGGATGGAGAAGAAACAGCGAGTCAAGATGGTGGCAATGTAACGGAGAAGAGTTCGCCACCGTTGGACATTTCGGAGATGTTTAGGATGATGATGGCAAAATTGGACGCGCGGAATACAGAGTTTAAAGCAAAATTAGATGTGCGAGCTGCAGAGTGTAAGGCAAAATTGGATGCCCAAAGGTAGTGTATGAAAGAATTCTGGGACTCGGAAGCGGAAGAATCTGAGGATGAGGAGGAATTGGAGCCACATGAAAGGAAGAAACTCAGGAAGAGCAAAGCTATGGCCGACAGCAGTGAGGGCGAAAAGGAAGATGACGATGATGTGTTACGTGAAGAACTGAAGGATCTCATAGATGGTAACCCGATTGAAGAGGACGGCAGTGATGGTGAAGACACTGATGCTTCAGGCCGTTCCCCGAAACGAATTTACAATGATGTTGACGAGTTGGACGACCGACTGGAAGACGACGATTGTGACCTTATTGAAGAGAATCTTGGTTTGAAAGTCGAACGCAGAAAGCGTTCCAAGCGTATACGTCGTACACAGGACGAAGAAAGTGATGGAGAGGAACAGCACGTCGATGAAGGTTCAGGAGGTGAGGCTATAGCCGAACAGCTATTCGACGACGAAGACGATGTTGAACGCCGCTCTGAACGTAGTCACAGGGAAACTGAGGCGGCAAAATATTTCAATGATGATGAGGAATCGAAGTCTGATGCTGAGGATTTTATTGTAGACGACGAAGGAAGGCCAATTGCTGAGAAGAAGAAGAAAAGACGACTTCTAGTCACTGACGCGTCATTGCAAGACAGTTTTGGTGTAGATTTCGACTATGAGGATTTCCGAATACGAACCTAGTGAATTGGAAAGGGGTCACTTTACGGATTTGGACAATGAAATCCGTAATACGGATATTCCTGAACTAATGCAATTACGCGAAGTTCCGGTTACGCCTATTCCAGAGGGACCCAACGAGCTACAAGATGAAGCTGAATGGATTTACAAACAGGCGTTTTGTAAATCAATTGTTTCCGAACAAGAGAGATCAACGGATGTTGGAGGTCGAGACCACTATTGTAAGCCACCACATACGGAGGGAAAGATCAAGCAAGCCCTAGATTGTAGGCGTAATCAACAGCTAGAGGTGCCGTTCATTGCGTTCTATAGAGAAGAACACGTGACACCAGATTTAACGTCCGACGATCTATGGAAAGTCTATTACTACGACGCACGCTGGTGTGTACTGTCAGCTCCAAAGAACAAACCCCTCCAGTTATTTGAAAAGATGCGGAACTACCGGTGGGATACTCTTATGAAATCGACAGATGCTCCAATACCAGATGATACGAGTATGCGTGTAATTAAAGATGAAGATCTAGATCGCTTACGTGATGTGCAAACTCCAAAGAAGCTTAAGGGTGTGCACATGCATTTTCTCTTATACTATTCGCATGAGATCCCTAAAATGCAAGAGGAATTCCGTCGTCAGGAGAAGAAAGAATGGCGGCAGGCTAGGTCTGACGCGAAAAGGAGAGCAGTAGAAAATTTGGAGGAAGGTCAAGAACTTCCACCGCCGAACGCCAAGATGAAAGTGGTACATCGTGACCGACTGGCAACTTTGGTTAGCCCAGAGGACCAGTGAACTTAGTTTGGGACGAACTAATCTACGCGGAGGGTAGTGTGACGAGCTGGCAAGACTCCAAAACAAAGTACTGGAATATTCTGGAAAGTACTGGCAAACTGGAGACTATGAGCAAAAAGAAGCGAGAGGAAAAACGATGTCTCCGGTGACAGAAGTTTCACTTTTGACGGAGGAGCGAAAAGTGAAAGAACGGTTGTCAAGAGCATGAAAAATAAAGATTAATTAGAAAATTGATTTCACCTTCACAGGGTGAAGAAACGGTATAAATACGTCGCACACAAATCATGGGCATGAGTGAGAAGTAGAAAGCACGCAGAGTAACAAGCGATAAGTAAGGAAGCGATGAGTAAGAAATCGTTAAGTGTACGGTAGAAAGTAACGGTTGTTATTAACAGACTAATAAAGTGTTACATTAATTCAAAATCGATTTAACGGCTCTTATTTATTAAAAATAATTAATTCAGCGAACCCTAAGCTCGCTACAATATATATGATGGAGGAGGAAGTGAACCAAGTACCCATGCTGGTACATACTTCCTCCCCACAGAGCCTCTGGCGCAAGACTTAATGACTTTGTTTGGAAAAAACAAATCATTATGGAAAATTTAACAACCCTCAGGACTTGCTAAATAAGGCCAAAACCGGCTCCCGGTTGTAGTGCCGATGATGACGATGAATGTCGTTATAATAACGCTATTATTTATGAGCCATGGCAGGTAAGTTGGGAAAAACTTAAAAGTTTGTTTAAATGGTATTTCGAATTGATTGGCCTTATCTAGTATCCAGATGGATTTCGGTCGCAGTTTTTCTACCCTAGCGTTAGTTTAATATCTTTACGATGATAGCTTTTCTCGAAAACGCTAGTTTAGCTATAAGTGTTGAGGATATCGTTTCTATCTTTTGGTGATTCTAAGTGATTGCGAGTCGATTTCTGACCGCAACCGAGACAGCACGTTTAGGTTTGACCTCGAGGAGATCGGATCGGATGGTCGCACGTGGAGGGAAAGCGCACATGACAGGGAACAATGACAGAGTCGAGCCGGCGAGGACATAAGATTCCGGGTTCCTACAGGCTAATAAATAGAAATAGAATAGAATAGAAACCAAGACAGCACCTGCAGTATTGACTCGTGATCCGTACCATCGGCTCAGTTGTGCAATCCATTTTGGGAATCTATTGGTTTATTCAATTCAATTTTACTAGGTAGATAATATGGTATATTTATATTTTACAACTAGTATATAATAGGTATACCCGCCTGTCACGTGGGAGACCGGGGTTCGATTCCCCGTCGGGGAGCCTCTGGCGCAAGACTAATGACCTTGCTCAGAAAAAACAAATCATTATGGAAAATTTAACAAGCCTCAGGACTTGCTAAATAAGGCCAGGACAGGTTCCCGGTTGTAGTGCCGATGATGATGATGATGATGATTTAAGAGGTTTAGGACAGCAATTCCTTTACAACTATAATCTTAAATCTATATAATGAAAATAGCGCAATTTTAATGAATAATAAATAACTAATTAAGGGAAAACTACAAGAAAAAACCCTTATTTGAATCCTAAGACTAGTATTGCACAGGTTTCCGGTTATTTTATGTAATAATGACCTCGATATAATTTTCATAGACAGAGTACATATGTAGTGATTTAGGATAACGCAAGACGGGAAACGAGAACGTTGTCAGAAAAAGAACAATTGACGAAGAATTTTCGATTGATTTTGTCAATAAGGAACTCTACCGGTTTAACGTTGGCGTTTTCATGTAGCTCATGTGTCGAATAATGCCATGGCAAATTTAGCAACATTTTCAATATTTTACTTTGAGACCTTTGCAATTTTATTTTGTGTGTGCGAGCACAATTACACCATACAGGGGCGCCGTACAGGAATAAAGCTTGAAAAATGGTTTCAAAAATTATAATTTTATTTTCGATGCTAAGCTTTGACTTTCTACATACTAATGGATAAATAACTCTTACGACTTTGTTTATTTTGTCAATTGTGGTAGTGATGTGTTTTTGGAAGATAAGTTTTTTTATCTAGAATAATACCTAGATATCTACAGTCTTCGGACCAATCAATATCAACTGCACACATACTGAGTTTACTGCCATTTGGTAGGTAGCAGTGTTTCCTACATTTCGAAAATCAGACCGCTTGTGTTTTATTATCATTTATTTTTATTTTCCATTTCCTGTAATATACTGCTAGTTTGTCAAGAGCTGCTTGCAAAGAGTTGTAGACATTAGTGAAAAAGGCCCCCGAAGAGAAAATGGCCGTATCATCGGCAAACATAGCTACCTGAATGTTTTCACCTAGACGTGGTAAATCTGCGACAAACAATGTGAATAATATGGGACCAAGGACCGAGCCTTGGGGTACACCATAGTGGATTTGGTGAGTAGAGGATATGTCGGTTCCTATACTCACAACATATTTTCTCGAACCAAGAAGCTCTGGATAATTTTGATAAGCGGTATTGGCAGCTTAAGTTTTAGTAGCTTATAAATCAAGGCATCGTGCCATACCGTATCAAAGGCTTTTTCGATGTCTAGGAGAACCTACCCCGTTGACTCCTTGTCGATGAATTTACCAGCTATGTGGTTTTTAATGCGCAAGACTTGGTGGATTGTGCTGTGACCACTACGGAAACCGAACTGAAAGTTTGGTAAGATGTTATTGTCTTCCACAAAATGATCAATCCTTTCCTTAATGATTTTTTCTAAGAGCTTATTTAGACAGCTAAGTAGACTAATAGATCTGTAGCTTTCGGGGCTGTTTTTCGATTTGCCGGGTTTCGGGATAGGTATTACTTTTGCTGTTTTCCAACAGACCGGAAAATAACAATTCTTAAGACAAGCGTTGAAAATGAACGTTAAATAGTTACTTGCAGCAGGTGGAAGTGCTTTGATTAATTTTTGTTAATATTATCGAGACCCGCAGACTTTTTAGATTTCGATTTTTTTATCAATTCTTTAATTTTGCTGATATTAGTTGCGTAAGTACTTTCAGTTGGTCAAGAGAGGAAAGGTGTTTATTCCAACACTTGTTCCTGTATGTTGAGATTTCGTTTTTAATGATATTATTTAAGACTTTAACATTAACTAGAAAACAATCGATTCTATAACGCAGCCATTTTCTTCTTTCAGAGTTTCGTAGCCTAATCAGATGTAAGATATTTTTAGGAAGCGGTGCCTTATCAACTGGAGCAGTGGAACATTTAGGTATCGCAAGATCGGCCGCTCTATTGATAATAGAAACAAAATTGTTGCATAGGATATCAATGTGCTCGCTGCAGGTTATAGAATTTAGGCTGGTATCACCTAGAACCAAGTTCGTGTTTATATCTGATTTATAATAATTCCAGTTGGCGGCGGAATAGTTGTGGTATAAACTGGTACGATTTACAGCTACTGTATGATTCACTGTGAGGCTGATCGGAAGGTGGTCTGAATTTAGCGCATTTAGAGTTAATGCTACTGTGCAGTAATTTGGAATATTAGTGATATATAGATCGAGAGTTGAGGGGTTCCACTCGATGGGATATAGGTGGAGTGAAGTGGATAAAGTATGGAAAAACTAGGGCTGGATATTACCCCAGCAGTTTGCCCTAAGACAATTCCACGACTGAGGTCTGCAGTTTAGATCACCACCAATAATTACCTTGTTTTGTGTGCTGGCTTTATACAATTTTTGCAGATCCCGCTTAAAGTAAGTAGATTTCTCAATGCTTCCATTTCCTCCAGGGAAATAGAACGAAAAAATACTCACCTTGGAGTTATCATTTAATGTTACGAAGGTTGCCTTTTATATTTCGGGATTAGAGAACAAAAACAAATATTGATCATCGAAAATTACTTTATTGTTTTTCAAAATATTCCCCATGAAGATCTATACACTTTTGCATGCGTTTGAACCAATTGTCGAAGCACTTTTGCCACTCTGATTGAGGTATCTCCAACACATGCATTCTGAATGCAGCAACCGCTTCTTCAGGTGTCGAAAAACGTTGACCTCTCAGTTTGTTTTTTACGTACGGGAATAAAAAGAAGTCATTCGGTGCCAAGTCAGGACTATACGGCGGATGACCCATCAAATCGATGTTTTGGGTGCTCAAAAATACAGTTGTCGCAGCCGATGTGTGAGAGCTCGCATTGTCGTGGTGAAGAGTGATCCGTCTTCGGCGGTTGGTTTTCCTGATTTCTTGGAAGACAATTGGCAAACAAATGGTTGTGTACCACTCAGAATTGACTGTTCTGCGTTGTTCTAGTTGTACGGTTGCGACATGTCCAGTTTTTCCGAAAAAAACAGGCGACCATTTGCTTGGAAGTGCTTCGTGCGCGAACAACTTTTGTTGGATTTGGCTCATCTTGAAACACCCAGACAGTCGACTGCTGTTTACTTTCGGGCTCATACGCGTAAATCCACGATTCATCACCTGTCACGATGTCATAGACGTGTTTCGAAGCACCGCGACCTTATTTTTTGAGCATTTCTTTCGACCAATTGACACGAGCCTTTTTTTGGTCGATTGACAAATTGTGTCGTCCAACGCGAACAATTTTTTTTGACAGTCAAATGTTTATGCAATATTGAATGTATGCTGGTCCCACTAACGCCTAAGGTTGTCTCAATCTCACGATAGGTCACATGACGATCTTCCAATATCAGTTCGCGCACAGCATCAATGGTTTTCGGAACAACAACTGATTTTGGACGACCTTCACGAAATTCATCTTGGAGTGAACTACGACCACGATTGAATTCACCATACCATCGATAAACACTGGTCCTTGATGGAGCTTCATCGCCAAAAATTGAATTAAGTTCATCCATGCACTGTTGCTGAGTTAATCCACGCCGAAAGTTGTAAAAAATAATCGCACGAAAATGTTGACGATTTAATTCCATTTTTGGGCCGAGATGAATCTTTTAAGTTACTGTAAACAACATAAATAGCGCTCGTATGTCAAAACGTTCTGAGTGCGTATAACCACAAAAATGTCCAACTTTACGACAGAGCTGTCAATTGCCGGATTGCAACACTAGGGTTGCCAAATCCCGAAACATAAGAGGCGACCCTCGTACATCAATACTAATTTCCTCAATTAATTTAAGGTTCAATGAAGGACGCAAGGTATGTTCTATACATTTTTTCACAACAATCTTAAATATACACAAGATACTCAATTGCACTATCGGTTCGCGCGACAAGTTTTATTATGGGATCTTAAACAAACAAACGGATCTTCACACACGCGTCTGAGTACAGCGCAAAGTTATCTGCGGGATCCTAGGCAAACTAGGAAAACCCTCTACTGCCTCCATTCTTTGTGTCTGTTTTCCTTTTTTCGCACCTCTGTTTGCGTCCCTCAGGCATCGATACCCTCGATTGATTTATAATCTTTAGAGAATGTGTATGAGTGACATAATGTTCGTCATGGAAGGGATGTGACCTGGATTTCGGTACAGATCTAGTGGGGCACCTACTACAAAGGCATAACACATGTTGTCGCGTCCTGCTGATGTTTTTCCCAAATTTCTATACCTAAATTATCTGCATTCTTGTTTTTGGTCTTATACCATTTTTTCTATTGTATTTTGTATTTCATGTAGTTCTCGTCTAGACATTTTACATTCTGGTTCCTTGTTTATAAGTACATCATTAAAATGTCATTACTCTTATACAGACTGTTTTCCTCGTGTTTTAAACGCATGCAAAACCACGTGGATGCAATTGCTCCGTCCATTTTTTCTTAATATACAAATGTTTCATTACCACTAAGTTCCACCAATATTGTACCAACACATGTAAAAGAGGACTTCCCTCTTGTAGTGCTATAAAAGCAATTTGTTTTCTATTTTTTGTTATTATTTTTCAATCAACAATTCGATACAGTCCACATCTTTCGTCGTCTGTACAAAAATAAAATATCGATAATATAAATAGTTTATCTTTTGTTTGCATTTGTTTGTCGTTTCGTTATTTCAGTGCCAAATCGCTGTAAACGCATTGTGTCGTCATTTTGTTTGTCGTTTCGTTAATATATTATATTCAGCACGATAAAAGCATCGTGCCAACACATGTAGTTCCGACTGGTTCCGACTTGCAGCCTTTCCCCGACACTTTATTAGTTTTCTGTGTCAAACCATTTCAATGGAACGGGAATTTCGCGTTGATTTGTGTAACATTCGCAGCTCGAGATGCAATTTTTCCTCAGTGTCTGCCCACGTCCCTCACCAGAAACCAACTATCCTTGCACTTAGCGAAACCCAGGTAATAACTAATACAGATATTTCCGATTTTATTCTCATCGTCATCATTATCGGCACTACAAACGGGAGCCGGTCTTGGCCTTATTTAGCAAGTCCTGAGGCTTATTAAATTTTCCATAATGATTTGTTTTTTCCGGGCAAGGTCATTAGTCTTGCGCCAGAGGCGGGGTATCGAACCCCAGTCTCCCGCGCGACAGGCGGCTATACTAACCATTATACTATCGAGGAGCCGATTCTATTTTACCTGTATATAATTTAGTGCCACTGTTCTTTCCACATCGTGGTATAGCCACATACATACGAAATGATATTGCTTATCAGCTTTGCCACAATATGGACTCTGTTCCGATCCAGAATTTAATTTCTCTTGGCTAAAACTTTACGTTCGTAGGCATATCATACATTACTGCTTTCTTTACAGAAGCCCAAATTTGGATAGATACGCATCCTTCAACGAATTGGATACTCTGTCTCATTCTATCGATAAGATCTTGACCCTATATCCCCACACTGAAATCGTGATTGCGGGTGATTTTAATGTGCATAAATCTCAGTGGCTTCGTCACTCCGGACACACAACATCTGGATGTCACTATGTTCAGCTCTTTGCTGATTCAAATAGTTTAACTCGACTTGTAAATGAGCCAACACAGGTATCAGACATATATGGTCATTTCGCCAATACACTGGACCCCTTTCTCACCACCCACCCAAACAAATACACAATTGATGTTTCTTCGCCCTTGGGTATTTCAGAGCACCGTGTCGTGTCAGCTAAATTTCTTCTAACCAAGAGCAACGCTTACGAGAAAACTTCCAAAAGAACAGTATGGTTCTATGGGAAAGCCAACGGGAAGGTCTGAACGACTTTTTGGGAGATTAAATTGGTCGTTATTTTTCTCAATAATGATGTTGACTCTATAGCGGACACATTGACAGACACGATTCTACTTGGCATGCGAACCTTTATTCCACATAGGGTAAAGATTATCAAACCCAAGAGAAATATGTGGTTCGATTCCGGGTGCAGAGAAGCCATTAAGGCTAAAGAGTTGAACTTCCGGTTGTTTAAATCAAACAACACTGAGGAAAACCAGAAAAGATTTAAGAGAGCTAGAAATAACTGCAATGCGCATATACAACACACCAAGTTCTTGCATGACGAGAGAGTGAGACAAAAAATACTACACTCTCCCACAGGTAGTAGAAACTTCTGGCCATTCGTGAAAAACATTCAAAACTCGGCCTCTTCATCCATACCATCGCTGTCGATGACAGACCAGTCACCACTGTAATAGAGAAGGCGAATCTACCTGATGCACATTTTGCAGCCAACTCAACGCTGCATGATACCACATCAGTTCCGCCTCAACTTGAGCAGACACAGTACACCATGAGGTAGATTCACTTGCGAACGCGTACTGTTGTCCGCACAGTCAAGTAGCTAAATGCAAGAAAATCCGCCATTCCGAGTGGCATTCCCCCAATTCTCTTGAAGAGACATTCCTCTTCACTCCCTAAACCACTGCGCAAACTCTTCCATATGTCTTACTCTACTAGCCGTTTCCCAAATATATGAAAGCCAGCGAACATGCAGCCAATTCTCCAAAATGGGGACAAATCGTCCCTTTCTTCTTATCGACACATAGGACTGACTTCTATTCTCTCAAAAGTAATGGAATCACTGATTAACCGTCGCCTTTCGAAATATCTGAAATAAAATGACCTCTTCAATGACCGTCAATATGGCTTTCATAGCAACACATCTACAGGAGATCTGATGGCGTACCTTACCGAGAAGTGGAGTCATTCCATCCACCACTTCGGTGAAAGCAGGGTTGTCGCATTGGATATTTTAAAAGCCTTCGACAAAGTTTGGCATCCAGTCCTTTTGTCAAAATTGCATTCCTATGGAGTGAACAATTACCTGATCCAATGGATAAGGGACTATCTTTCTGCCGTTCAATCCAAGTGGTTCTTGATCGTGTCAAATTTGTCTCTCATCAAATTAATGCAGGTGTTCCTCAGGGTTCGGTACTCTCACATACCCTCTTCCTCATCTTTACAAATGATTTCTTGTCCGTTACCCACAACCCAATCCACTCGTTTGCTGATGATGTCAAAAAAAACAAGACCCCGGGACTGGATGGTATCCCTCACGCTGTAGTGATAACTGTTTTAACAAAAAAGCCGGAAGTCTTCAGCAGTCTCTTTACGACCTGCCGTCAAACCGGACATTTTCCTAAACGATGGAAAAAACAGCGTCTTGTGCTTATACCAAAAGGCGTCAAGAATCTAGAGGCGCTGTCGTCTTATCGCCTGTTGTGCATGCTGGGCACAACAGGAAAACTGCTTGAGCGAGTAACTGGCACTCACCTGGAAGAATTCAATGAGGGAACATCGGGGCTCTCTGCATCGCCGTATGGGTTCAGGAAACGTAGATCAACCGGTAAGGCACTATCTATGGTGTGCGACATCGCTTGTAATGCGATAGTTGGAGCACGATGGCAAGGTGGTACAAGCAAATATTGCGCGGTGGTGACGCTAGATGTTAAAAATGCGTTTAACTCCGTGAACAGGAATCGGATTTTAGAAGCGTTGCGCGATCTACAAGTCTCACCATACTTGGTGCATATACTAGCAAACTATCTATCGGATAGAGGACTGCTCTATGATAAAGATGAAGGACTACTGGAATATAAAATAACAGCGGGTGTGCTTCAGGGATCTGTATTAGGTCCGCTGTTATGGAATATAATGTATGATGCTCAGGGTCAATGTACCAGAAGGGGTTAGAATCATTGGGTACGCAGATGATTTAGCAATAGTGGCCGTAGCTAAATATCTAGATGACCTGGAGGATATTTGCTCCCAAGCAATCCAGAGCATTATATGCTGGCTAGATATGGCCGGACTGAAACTAGCTGGACATAAGACGGAGGAAGATTTAATAAGCAACCGCAAGAAATTTGAACACCTTGATTTGGAGGAGCCGCACAGTATAAGTCATACACGAGGGGAGTGAACTCAGCGCATAGGCTGGCATCACTAAGAGTATGCTGTTCATTCCGAACGGTATCCGAAGATGCCATAAATACACTTGACATTGCAACTAAAGAAAACGCTGCATTGCATAAGGTCTCCCAAGAGAATCATCGGAGAATGCGGCCACAATTAGAGCTCTCAATCCTAAGAGAATGGCAACGAAGGTGGGATTCTTCCACCAAAGGAAGATGGATCCACACCATGATACCTGATATAGAAACATGGGTGAAAAGAAAACATGGCGAGCTGAATTACCACTTGACTCAGCTAATATCAGGACATGGATGGTTTCGGCAATACTTGCACAAGTATAAGCATGTGCACCAGTGTGCACACACTGCGGTTGTTGAATACCGATTCGTGGCGGTGTGACCAACCGCGATGATGTTTGAGTAAAGACTGATTCGAAAGGGGATGAAGTTGGGTAATTTAATGTTTGCACTTGACAACCAAAAGAGAACATACGTCTGCTCTCTCATTGCCACGTTCGTCGATGTGTGGTGGATTACATCGGTAAATTGATGATCGAAGAAATAAGGAGAATGAGAGAACAGAAACACGATGTATGATTAACTTGGGGGGGATTTGGTTGTGTGTGCACGAATCAATGTAGTTCTGAGCGAAACCCATTGACCTAATTCTGTAATATGGTGAACTCAGAGTACATTGATCTGTATGAAGACAGAACTGTGAAGGAGGGGAAAATTAAGCTGATGCTATTCACCTGCGAAAAGAGAGCATTGATTTCCAGCGAATGAAGTGTCTGGAGAAAATGGAAAGGACGTTGACTTGGCTAAGGAAATCTGATCATGGGAACTAACTTAAAAGCTTTAATAATTTCCCCAGCGGTCGCAAGATTAAACAACCGCCGTTTGATCAGACTATGCCGTTGCTAACCGACATGATACGATTTCCTGTGGAAATCTCATGGGTTAGCGAAATGGGGTTGCCGTATGGCAAAAGGGTAGCTAAACTCAATTATGCATTATCTGCATAGGATAATAAGTTTAGCTATGCGTCCGTTTAACATGTTTTACGGGTGTAATAGCTTATAAGGGGAATGGGTAGAAATGACGCACTGAAAGCGGTCGAAATAAGGTATGGAATTGTGGGTAGGTTCTCCATGTGGTATAGAGAACCCCCACACGTCTGCCAAATGTATCTCAATACGTTTTGGCAGGGAAAATTCCTGAATCATGCCGACATAACGTTGAGAATTCAACAAAACAGCCTGTTCTTTTTCAAAGAACAATGAACCAATTCTCAACTCACAATGGGGCATACGAAAAAGTAAGGCGTTGTAAATGTAGCGTGAAGCGGTCTGACGTTAGCAGGTTTCTATTAGTGCACGTTCTGCTTATTTACATATCCCGAAATTTTGAAGTGAGCCTTATCAACGCCGTATACCAGAGTATTAACACAATAATCACTGTTTATGTCGCGAGTTGACTACGTTGGAGTAATCTGATGCGTCGGCATCTTAGCTCTAATGTTTTCAGGGTGAGTTCAAATCGTTTTACTTACTATCGTCATTAAACGCTATGATTCGTTTGCCTGATGTGATCTGTAAACACAGAAAAAGAATACTCTTCAATACTAAACGCGGGATTCACGCAACTATCTCGCTCCCTTTGGTCCGTCCATTCTCAAAAAGTGTTGGCAACATGGTTTCTGGAGGGGGTAGTGTGGCGATTCCAAAAGTAATGCAGATGTATCTGTGGTGAGAAACACAATGGCAAAGAAAAATCCCAAAAATCATCAACAACATATACCAGAGCATAACGTAGCAATCTCGGCTTATATAGTGAGTTAGGACATCCCCGTACGAACGAAAATATAGTCTGATATGTCGACGTTCTAATTCCAAACCTTTCAACGTGAATCACATTCTTCGCTACCATTGCTAAATGCTGAAGAAAACAAGTCCGTCATGAGACATGTCAACAAAAACTTCATGTGTATTTTCTCGAGAAACAAAATCGAGTGGAATAAGTTGCTGCAACGCAGCCAATTTATACACATAAAACAGACAGTAGTTCTTCATGAAGTAATTGCCTCTCGTAACGACAGCCCAATAGCACCTGCATGTTTTGTATGTATAGCGTTGAACAAACAGCACAATAGAACACCTTATAATGTCAGCGCCTTGGGGGTGACCTTGCTGTTCATGGAAGCCCATTTCTCCATATCAAGCAATTCACTGCAGACCACGAATACTACCACGGTGCGAGTTACTGCAATGAATATGGGAAGCACGTCGCGTAGCCATCATTTAGCGATCGTTAAAAAAGTATGGTGACGTTCTGTCGTCCATAACTCCACGATGGTGACTAAACTACACGAAACGAAAAGTTCATACATTGCATTCTCTAATCCGCACATCCCGTCATTCTTGTAGTCATTTTCGTTTCAAAGCGCAATTTGAATCAATAAATTCTTCTACCACATCCTATAACCAAAGTACTGACTTCTATCCTTACACTTTTTTATGTTTTTAAACTAACTTATCTTGAATACTATTGGATTGATTCACATGTAATGTCTAATTTTATAGTAAACATTTAAAAGCCAATATTATTTTTCCGTACATTTTTATTCAATCAAAATTGGATCCGTTGGCATCTATAACATTCTTTCATCGTGATACAAGGTCAAATATGTTTTTTTCGTAGATGTGCTGACTTTTTGAGGCAATGAAATCTTCAAAGGCTTTTATGACCTCTGCTCGGTTCTTGAAGACCTTCTGCCCGCAAAATGAATCCAGATTGCGGAAAAGATGGTAGTCCGTTGGGGACGTGTCAGGAGAGTACGGTGGATGCGGAAGAACTTCAAATCCCAACTGCAAAGGTTTTTGTACTGTTACTTGTGATGTATCAGGTGTACCGGTATGAAGTGGGCGTTTTTTTTTAAGGGTAAAAAAGGTTCTTTTGGGAATGTGTAAAACATTTTATTCGAAGTATTGGCCATTGCTTTCTACACATTTCGACCACCTTCCTTGCAATTTGTGGATACCACACCAATAAAACCGGTCGTCTTTTGAGGCATACCATTCGGAGACCCAATTTTCGACTTCTTCGTAGGAATTGAAATGCTGCTTGGCCAATGCGTGTCCCATCGATGAAAACAAATGGTAGTCGGAAGGAGACAAGTCTGGTGAATACAGCGGGTGGGGTAGCACTTCCCAGCCGAGAGCTTTTATTGTTTCTTTGACGGATTTTGCTGCATGACTCGGAGCATTATCATGCAACAACCTTTCCGTATCTTGTGGCCCATTCTGGTCGTTTTTCGATCAATACATGGTTCAAATTGATCATTTGTTGTTGGTAGCGTTGCGCATCAACAGTTTCGCCAGGTTTTTAGAAGTTCATGATACACCACCCCCTCCTGGTCCCCCCAAACACAGAGCATTGTCTTTTTTCCGAACCGATTGGGCTTTGCAGTCGATGTTGACACTTCTCCTGGATGTACCCATGATTTTTTGCGTTTAGGATTTTAAAAATAAATCGATTTTTCATCACCAGTCACAATTCGATGCAATACTGACTTCCTTTCGTGTCGTAGAAGCAACGTTTCACATGTGGTGTTTCGCTTTCACACGTTTGGATCTTTCCCAAAGCTTTTTAACGGTCAGAAATTGTTTGTTGTGCAGCATTTAACATTTGTGCCATTTGTTTTTGACTCAAAGTGTCATCTTGATCCAATATTGCTTGCAATTCGGCGTCTTCAAACTTTTTTAGTGGTCTTCCACGTTCTTCATTTCGCACATCAAAATCATTATCTCTGAACCGCTTAAACCACTTTTGCATGTTGCTTCCGATAGAGCATGATCACCATAAGCCTCGACAAGCATTCGATGCGGCTCTGCAGCACTTTTCTTCAAATGAAAACAAAAAATTAATACTTTCCGCGAATCATCATTTTCTGGTACAAATTTCGACATTTTATAGGATTAAAAAAAATGATGTTGTTTGTACAATGACTTGATACATACTTAATATGTTTGACAGATGTCATAGCAACCAAATAAAAAAAAATGGGCTCGTTCACAACAAACGTTCCCTATCGATACATTTGTATCTTGACGCTCACTTCAAACCGGTACATCTGGTATGAGGTCTAGCATTGTCATGCAAAAGGATCGGGCCGTGCCTATTGACCAAGACAGGGTGCTTTTCGTCGTCAACTAACGTTTCCAGCATCCCACGTGGTTCATTTTCGAGGCTGAAATCTCCCAAACGGAACTTTCCAAACCAATTTCGTATAGTGCGTTTGTTTACCGCTACATCCTGACGCATTATGTGCCATTTTAAACTCATAAAGGAAGAGGGTTCGAATTTGAAGAGCCGACAGCATGGTAAATAATTCCCAGAAAAAAACTGTACTTGTACCGATCCCTAAAATTATAACAAGTCGAGCACACGTAACACGTTACTTTATAAAAAAAAAGAAAATTTAACGTTCTGGCAGAGAAGTTCACTCGAAAACTTCTTATTTCCGACTGAGCGAAAATCGGACATTTCATTTTTTATTTTTTTTTATTTTATTAGACTTCTTTCGGGAGAGGCGAACCTATAGCGTCGAGTGGGCGCCCCGAGATGCCATCAAATAACTGTTGCAGTTCTTTTTGAACAGTTGCAGGTTGTAACGCTCCGGGAACACTCGCGTGGGAAGGCTGTTCCACAGCTTCCTCGCTCTGTAACGGAACGAGTTCTGATACAGGGATGTTCGCGCTGTCGGGAGATGAACCACATACGGGTGCGTTCCGTCAGATTGTCTTGTGGAGCGCATATAAACCGAATTGTGTGGAATAATGCCAATAATTTCCGAAGAACAGTACCCGTGATAATATCTGTAAAACAGACAGAGGTCGGCTACGCGCCTTCGATGTGATAGTGACTGTAGTCCCGACGTCAGCGCCGAGTCCTCGACCAGGCGGATCGATTGTCTTTGTACGCTCTCAAGTAGGTCGAGGGTATGTTTAGGAGCCGAGCTCCAAACATGAGAGCAATATTCGAGCGCGGGTCTAATTTGAGATTTATATAGGAGAAGAAGTTGGGCCGGAGTAAAATATTTCTTGGCTCTAAAACGATAACTCAGTTTTCCTGAGGCTGATCTGGCGATACTCGACACGTGCTTATGCCATGTTACATTCCCACAGACTGTGACGCCGAGCAATTTCAAACTTTCCCCAGTCCCGAGGGCCCGGCCACTCATCATCAGCTGTGGAACCGATGATCCACTTTTCTTTGTGAATGTTGTATACTGGGTCTTCGTTGCGTTGAAGTCGACAAGATTGGCCTTTCCCCACTGCAGGACTTTATCCAGATCCCGATTCAGAGAGTCAATCTGTCTACATCTCAGCTGGTGCGATGTTGCTGCACCAATGGACCGATCACTGGAAAAGGAGGAAACAAGCGTACTATCATCCGCAAAACTGAACACTTTGTTATCCGTTGCTTCCAACAAATCATTTATGTGAAGCAAAAACCAGGTTGGAGCCAATATAGAACCTTGGGGCACCTCCGAATTAACAGGATACAGATCCGAACACTCGCCCTCCACAACAACCCGGATCGATCGATTCTCGAGGGAGCTCCTCGTCCAGTCGCAAAGCTGTTGGGTAAGTCCATATGAACGAAGTTTGCTCAGCAATGCCTCGCGCCAGACGCGGTCAAAAGCCTTGGAGATATCCAATGCGATCGCCCTTGACTCACCATGCCGTTCAATCACAGATGTCCATATATCGGTTATAAGTGTCAAAAGGTCTCCTGTGGACCGCCTGCCACGGAATCCGTATTGACGATCATTCAGAAGTCCGTTGCACACCAAATACTTAACCAACTCTGTATTGATGACTTTTTCCATTACCTTAGATAAAATAGACAGTAATGCTATCGGACGGTAATTTTGTGGGAGACACTTTTTTCCCGTCTTTGGGATTGGCTGAACTCGAGCCATTTTCCAGCAGACAGGAAAGGTCCTCCGTGCATAACATAAGCGGAAAAGTCTGCCAAGAACCGGCGATAGTTCTGGAGCACAGTTCTTAAGGACTATTCCGGGCCGGTTGCCTTCCTACAATCCAGTTCACGTAGAATGCGTTGAATAGTGCGCGGACGAAATTTCACTTCCCGCATGGAAGACTGTACCGGCGAGATCATAGGTGGCTCCAAAAGGCCGGGATCGAGGTTGGAATTCGCGGAAAATAAATTCGCGAACACATTAGCTTTATCCTCTGGATTCGTGACTAACGTCCCGCTGTCTGTCACCAACGGAGGAAAAGAGGAGGAAACAAAGTTAATGCTGACACGTGGTACAACCTAATACTTTTCCATTTTTATGTTTGCCATATATATTTTGAAGACATAAGGGTGTTAATTACCCATTTAAGGTTAACGCATTATAAACAAAGGTGTGCTTGAACATTTAAAAATAATTACAACGTCATGAGCACCACTCCTAAGAAAAATAATGGGAGGCAAATAATTGACATATGTAAGGTATTTGAAAGAATTCGCTACAAGGCCGAATGTTTTCCTTAAAATCCCTTTTGTGCACGAATTAAATATAAACCACACCCGTGTTACACCTCGCTACACACCCCTTCTCAAACAATTAATCCTCACATCCCATTATCATTTTGCATACAATACAATACACGAGTTGTTCCCGCAAATAATCAAAATACATATCACACACGTTGCGATAACCACTCATTCATTCAGAAGCAAAGCGTTGCCGCCTTTTCCCACAATTAATTCATATCATTCATAATACCGCCCGACGCAAACCGCCGATTATGGCAAACGATCCCAAGGTCGCTCGCTACGATCATCCCGCTGTGTCACAAAAAAACCAAGCGAGCACCTGGCAGGCTTACGTTTCGACTGTACGTCTTTTCTTTTCCTTCCCCATGTCCGATTAAGTGTCATACAAGCAATATGACACGAGCGGTATTCTCAAAGGCCACCAACGACGAATTAATTGAGCGCCGGTAAAGTGCCGAGTAGGCGAAATAGCGGGCACCGCAGCGAAACGAAATTAATCGAATGATACGATTTGGACACAGGCCAATGCACGATAATTGGTTCGCCATAATTAAGTAATTGCTCAATCCACTACCGATGCATTTTTAGCACGGCAAATTAAACGGGAAGCAATTATTGGAAAATGCAAATAACCTATGACTGGCAATTAGCTTCAAAGTGGGACATACGTCCTGGTTGAGGGAAATGCACCATCTGCATTTCCTCACCAATAATTTGGTATATAAAGAGTAGTTGCAAATGGGTTTCTCTGGTAGTGTAATATCCAAGCAAGAAGACTGCGGCCCAGCGCGTAAGTACAGCGGGTCTTCTTGCTATTAAGTAAAGTTTCTAAACAGAATTCTCAAACAAAAGTATTAAGGGGTAAATAATGTAAAGTAAAGTCTTGTTAATCCGATAAATAAAACAACAAAAAACCGGACTCACAAAGAAGCCGCATTTAGGAAGGGAAGAAGCCATTCACACGAAGAAGCCGCATTAGACGAAGAAGAAGTCTGCTCTCTACAAAGAGCCCTGTTTAATTAATAAACAAAACAGACGAAGGACCAACGCAAACAGGTAAAGATACTTTTCAGCTAAACACCTTAAAATACGGTGTTACATTGGCTCCCGAGCAGGGAATATAACACCTCCCAGGTACCCTGTCAACCTAACTCTACTTCATTTCCGATAACTAAATACTAAATGATAATATCAGAGATCACAATTCTGATGTTACACCAGTAATAGAAACACAAATTGACTTCATAGAGTCTCTTTAATTTAATATGTACATAAGTACGGTAAACACATCTAGACTTCGGGGAGTCTCTTTACAAACTAAACTCACAATAAACATACACAAATGTATTAACAGCTCCTCGATAGTATAGTGGTTAGTATACCCGCCTGTCACGCGGGAGACCGGGGTTCGATTCCCCGTCGGGGAGCCTCTGGCGCGAGACTAATGACCTTGCCCGGAAAAAAAAAAAACAAATCATTATGGAAAATTTAACAAGCCTCAGGACTTGCTAAATAGGGCCAAGACCGGTTCCCGGTTGTAGTGCCGATGATGATGAAATGTATTAACACATCACGTTATGCTCCACGGCATACGATTATTGCCCAACATAACTGTGCTGATCATTATGCTGAAACAACTTAATAAATGTTGCTCGATATGTTTGTGGGTGGAGGCGACGTATAGTTATGTAACTCGCATGTTTCACGTAAAAAAAAAAACATCAATGTCTAATGTAGTGTTAACATATTAAATTCAACCGCTGTCAAGCCTAAACAGCTTAAATATGCATAATCTTTTATGCATAGGTCTTTCCGGTACGAGTACAGTAAAGTTCCTTAAATTAATTGCAAATGCCATAGAGAGCCAAATTTCGCAGCAATAATTTAATCATGACCTACAGTTCTACCTACTTCGAAATTTGGTAATATTTCAAAAGGAAAAGGCAGAACTTTCGACAGTTACATTTTCTAAAAAGAGAATAACGCCGGTTTTAGCCTAAAATACTTCTTTGAAGTGCCACAGACTCTCAATAAATAAATCTAGAAATATTCGACTACGAAAACTTATATTAACTCGGAAAGGGTAAAGCATAAAGTACTTATAGATAACTTCAACGTTGTCGGTGTTCTCTATTAGTAAGTTTCGTAAACTTGCTTACCCAGTTATCTGGCTCTACAGAGTTCCGACATTTCCTTTATATTTCCTAAATTTGGAGAAAGCTATCTATTAAAATAAAAAAAAACCTAATCCAAAACGGTACCACGAAATATTTCTTTAAAAACAAAATGCCCGAAAAGGAACTTGCCCAACCCAAGTATTGACCTTCAACTTACCTGGCCATCAACGAATTGTACATTTCCCAGCAACAGCACAGCGGCAAGAACTCTAACGACGTCCAGAAAGGGAATCCCCAAAATTCCAAGACATGCCTTCCACGCCTGAAATCTACACGAGTCCTCCTGCTCCTTTTGCGTTATATCGCCGTGCTGCAAGTACCTCAAATTTGCCGGTGAATATCCTTCCAAATTTAATTTAGCCCTCTCCTCTCCATTCAGTCCAGCCAGCATCTGATAGAATATATGATAGTTCTTCTCGTTAGGAAGCGGTCGTATCACTCTAGTCTGATCCAAGAAGTAGCAATGTATCTTCGTTCTGTACAGAGCACCATCAGTAACTTGGACTTCAATAAATTGACCAATCCGACTTGATTCTGAATTTGTGGTCGTCTTAGCCGAGCCAAGCGATCGCAAGACAGTAAAGGCAGCCGCTAGATGTTTAAAGGCATCCGTCTCTGGACCACCCCCGGCCACAGCGAACAACTGTCGCAAGAGCAACATGGAACAATGGGTCTTACCGGCTCCAGAGGTGCCGGACAAGATGATTGCCTGCGGATAACCGGTTTCCGCTTGTTGCCTAACTGCCTCCTGGACAATTTTCTTCATCTGTGAAGCGAGAGGAAGTGATCGTGTGGATGATAGCGTCAGTGGGTTGCCTAGGTCTAAATACGGATTTATGGAAAGTAATATCGGTCCGACGTTTGTCTGGAAAGAAAAGAAAAACATTATCAAGATATTATTGGTATTTATTATGGTGTTCATTTGGTGCCGACATTTGTGTTATTTCTGGCCTAATGGTCGATTTCTAGAGGAACATTGAGCCAGAATTATGGTCACGACATAGGGTTTTGTGGAATATGGGTAGTGACTTGTCTATAAAGAGACGACTGCGTCGAGCTGTGGTACCATTATGGTGAAATCAACTAAAGTGTGGATGGGAAAATTTGAATCGTAGAATAATTAAGTAGAAAAAACTTATTGTGCTAGTAAAAGTAAAATGAAATCGATCTAGCGGAATGCGATCTGATTACAATAGGCAAAAGTGTTGAAAGCACTTTGTAGACGTGTGTATACAGTCTTTAGTATCTAATTGGGAATATTCTAGATATGTTCAACTTTTCACTGAAGATATACATTAAAATAATAAACGGGCACCTATCAATGACTTTTCTATCACAATATTATGTTATATAAATACAAAATGATGTTTGCTTATAGCCTTGGAAATGATTAGTAGTACATTATCGAGCTGTAAGCGCCTCGTTAAAGCTATAATAAAACTTAAGAGATCATTTATTTAAACTAAAAAAATCGTTTTTTAGACCCCACTGTAATTACAATTTAGACATAACACAATGTGATAATTTTCTTAAAACACCTTTTGTCCTCATTGTGTTTCGGGAGACGTGTTCGCATTCTTTTGGCTTCGATTTCGATGTGGAATGGGATGAGCACTTCAAATAAGTTAATAATACCATAGCTCCATAGAAGCTGATTGTAACGTTGTTACTGGGGAGTGAGTAATGTGGCAATTCTAACAAATTATGAACACGGAACTGTAGTGAAGAACATAGTGTTAATTATTTTATTATATTTTATTTTCACAAAACTCACACGGACCTAGAGCATGAAGATACCAACAGGCCGGGGGTTATTATTATCATCAAGAAACGCCCATCCAGGTCCGAGACGCACAACCACACCGGATAACTGCAGAAGTGGCCTGTAGTTTTTGCCACAAAAGGGGGCACCTACGCGACGAGTGCATTACTCGCCGTAACATGCCCATTTGCACCTCGTGTCTTAAGTATGGACACGGAGTAGGAAATTGTCGGTTAAGCGTTGTACCACCAGCGTCGCAAAATCACGCGCCACCTGCACAAAGCCCACAACCTACACAAAGGCCACAAAATGCGCACAGGGAGTCCCCAAGACAAATAACTCAGGAACAAGTCCAACCCTCTAACCCCAAACAGCCACTACCAACATCGAACCGAAGAGTGTACATCGTTCGATGTTGTTGTGAGTATTGTGGCCGAAATGGTCACAAGTGGGAGCAGCGTCGCTACAAGGCAAATTGGGAAAAAACCCATCCGACTCCAGCTTGTACGCACACTGCAATGGCTAGACCTGTACATCGCCGTAAAAACCTGCCAACCTGCACGGTTAACAAAACAAATATAAAAGGCCCAAAGAAAAATGAACCAAACAGCAAGGTAAAAACACCAAAAGGCAGGAGAAACCGACAGAGGCACCGTAGGCGCAGGTCAGGTCGAAGCATCTCTAGTACGGACAGTACAGAACAGAGCACCGACCGAAGTGGCTACACCGAGAAAATGCGCCCCGAGGCAAATACCCAAAATAGCGATCGACCAAAACCAACGGCGGCACCTGGTAAACAAAAAGTTATGGGTAAGGAGTCGGGAAACGCCAAACGGTCGGGTGAACATCCTCTACCCGACCGAATTAAACTCGCTAAATAGTCAGAGCTGTTCTCAGTTTTCGCCGACGGAAGCCCCAGTTGTCCAACTCCAATTGGACATTGGCCGTAAAACATATACGACCCTAATTGTGGACACCGGCGCTGAAATCAGTCTCCTAAGGACTAAAGCACTCCACAAAAAGTATGTAGTGGATGCCCAGAAGGCAATAATCCTCCAAACACTTTTTGGCAAGGGAAAGCCTAGAGGAGGTATACAGGGGAAGTTCAAACTACATCATGAAATCCCCTGTAGCTTCGAAGTGGTAGACACGTTGTCAGGAATGTCAGAAGACGGTTTGTTGGGTAACGACTTTCTGTCGCGCTATTGCAAAGTTAATGGACCAGAAGGTTGTTTGGAATTCCCCCAAACAATCACAAATCCTGAAAGTTTCTCCGTTGACTTTGCAAATAAATGTAAGAAAGTTAACACGGGAAAGCTTAGAAAAAAGGCAGCCGAACGAGAAACCGGACCACAGGGACCTAACAAGGTCGATACTGCGGTCGGAAAAGACCCAAAGACTCTACCCACACAGGGGAAGGGCTGCGTAAACCTGTCAGACGCCAGTTACCCCAACAAGCAGGCAATATTTCAAAAGCCAAAATGTGGGAAGGAAGGGGAGGCTTCGGTAAAACGCCTACCAATAAACCCTTCGGAGGTGGAAATCTTGCTGAGTAGACCGGTCATTGTACCAGGGCGCTTAAGAAAGATGATTGGGCTAGTGTGTCATGTGCGTGTGCGGTTCGGTGCCCGGGCATTTTAAAATTAGAGAGAAAGTAAAAAGAAAAATAATTGAAAAATAAATGTGTGTAAAGTTCGTGGTGAAAAATAAATGGTTTAGACACACGTACAAGACGATTCTTCTTTGGTGTTCTTATTCGTGTCCTGTTTGTGCTGCAGTTTCCTAGCTTCCAGCTACTTTTCCTTCAAGGAAAAACCGGTAGGTACACTCGGACTAAGGCCCAATCAGGAGAATAACATCTAGGACAATATCTAACAAGAACAAATAAGGGTGAGTTTTGTGAAAACAAAATATAATAAAATAATTGTTAAATTATCCTTAACAATAGTACCAAAATAGAATCAACAAAAAATCATCGATTCCATATATACGCATACGTAGCGAGTTAAGATATTGTAGCGAGCTAAGGGTTCGCTGGATTAATTATTCACACAAAAAAGCCGTGAAATCAATTTTCTATTAAATCTTATTTTTCATGCTCTTGACAACCGTTCTTTCCCTTTTCGCTCCTTCTGTCACTGGAGACATCGTTTTTCCTTTCGCTTCTTTTTGCTCATAGTCTCCAGTTTTCCAGTACTTTCCAGAATATTCCAGTACTTTGTTTTGGAGTCTTGCCAGCTCGCCACACTACTCTCCGCCTAGATTAGTTCGTCCCGAACTAAGTTCACTGGACCCCTGGGTTAACCAAAGTTGCCAGTCGGTCACGATGTACCACTTTCATCTTGGCGTTCGGCGGTGGAAGTTCTTGACCTTCTTCCAAATTTTCTACTGCTCTCCTTTTCGCGTCAGCTCTAGCCTGCCGCCATTCTTTCTTTTCCTGACGACGGAATTCCTCTGGCATTTTAGGGATCTCATGCGAATAGTATAAGAGAAAATGCATGTGCACACCCTTAAGCTCTTTTGGAGTTTGCACATCACGTAAGCGATCTAGATCTTCATCTTTAATAACACGCATACTCGTATCATCTGGTATTGGAGCGTCTGTCGATTTCATAAGAGTATCCCACCGGTAGTTCCGCATCTTTTCAATTAACTGGAGGGGGTTGTTCTTTGGAGCTGACAGTACACACCAGCGTGTGTCGTAGTAATAGACTTTCCATAGATCGTCGGACGTTAAGTCTGGTGTCACGTGTTCTTCTCTATAGAACGCAATGAACGGCACCTCTAGCTGTTGATTACGCCTACAATCTAGGGCATGCTTGATCTTTCCCCCCGTATGTGGTGGATTACAATAGCGGTCTCGACCTCCAACATCCGTTGATCTCTCTTGTTCGGAAACAGTTGATTTACAAAACGCCTGTTTGTAAATTCATTCAGCTTCATCTTTTAGTTCATTGGATCCCTCTGGAACAGGCGTCACCGGAACTTTGCGCAATTGCATTCGCTCAGGAATATCTGTTTTACGGATTTCATTGTCAAATCCGTACAGTGACCCCTTTCCAATTCACTAGGGTCGTATTCGGGTTCATATCCGTCCTCGTCATAATTAGTGAAATCCTCATAGTCGAAATCTACACCGAAACTGTCCTGACCTTCTTGCAATGACGCGTCAGTGACTAGAAGTCGTCTTTTCTCAAGACTCAGCAATTGGCCTTCCTTCGTCGTCTACAATAAAAACTTCAGCATCAGACTCCGATTCCTCATCATCATTGATATGTTTTGCCCCCTCAGTTTCCCTGTGACTACATTCAGAGCGGCGTTCAACATCGTCTTCGTCGTCGAATAGCTGTTCGGCTATAGCCTCACGTGCTGAACTTTCATCGGCGTGCTGTTCCTCTCCATCACTTTCTTCGTTCTGCGTACGACGCAGACGCTTGGAACGCTTTCTGCGTTCGACTTTCAAACCAAGATTCTCTTCAATAAGGTTACAGTCGTCGTCTTGCAGTCGGTCGTCCAACTCGTCATCATCATTGTAAATCCATTTCGGGGAACAGCCTGAAGCATCAGTGTCTTCACCATCACGCCCGTCTTCTTCAATCGGGTTATCATCTATGAGATCCTTCAGTTCTTCACGTAACACATCGTCGTCATCTTCCTCCTCTTCCTCACTGCTGTCGGCCATAGCTTTGCTCTTCCTGAGTTTCTTCCTTTCATGTGGCTCCAATATGGGCCCATACAGCCTGAAATCCTTGCAGAAAAAAGTATTTCGCTGTTTCAAGCACTCGTCGTACAGATACCTTTTTCTGTTGTAAAAAACTGCAAACCATGCGGGCAGCTAAAGGGAGCAACGGCCGAGTGCCTTGGTGGAATTGGTCACCGCCAGCCTGTTGTGGTAATGGGTCCCCAGGCCCTGTTGGTGGGAACGCGCCCTGTGATTGGTGCACGGTTGCAGCCATTACAGTCTGGGGTCCTGTGTGTAACACCCCAGAGTATACTGACCTGTTTAACTGTGGATAGCGTCAAACGACCTACCAAACATATCCGCAGGAGCGTGATTCACCTCATTCGCCGGCAGGTATTGCCTGTGTAGCGAGTCCTGCGGAAACTGACTTTGGGTTGCGAAATGCATTGTCATGTCTAATGACCTTCCACCAAGGGTGTTACATTATTAATAATGACAATACCCTAATCCCCCCCCCCCCCCCCCCCTCATCTAATTAATTACCCAAATTCATTTCAAATCATTTTTCAATTTCCAATTAAATATATTTCCCTAACATAACACTATCCTAAAAGCAGGTCATGGTGAAACTTCAAATCGTACATATCACGTACAGTCCTTTTGAATAGGAATAGTCCGTACAGTCCTTTTGAATAGGAATAGTCAAATGGGAAAAGTACACACAAACTTTTTCCGCCCTTTTCATCCTCTATCTCGCAAATGTCGTAATTCTTGCCGTAAACGAATTCTAAAATTCTCTTAACGAGCACAATGAATATTTTCACACATATGACATATAACGTAAGAAAGAAACTGTGAGGCTTGCACGAAGGGCCTAGTCTGTGGGTTCAGAGTCGATATGGTTGGTAGCGTATAGGCCAAACGGGTTGTCCGACGCGAGTGTTGAGGAATGACCAAGATTGAAAGCCGTTGAATCGACTGAAACATTACCAACCCCGGCCGAGCTTCCCAACCACATCGACTCTGAACACGGACTCTACAGAGGCTCCAAGGTAGAGCGAACACTCGATTAAGAGTGGAAAACGGTGCACATTTTGTGGTCAATACACTCACACGGCGGCAGTGTGTCAACAAAAAGCAAAGAAGTCGGACAATACTTAAAATTCCGCAACCTTACTACGGGTTCCAAAATCCGGAAGCACCGACCACAAAACTATCCGCCCAAAGCAACACCTGTATTAGAACGAAGTCTACAGCAGAGCGATAACTCAAATAAGAGCGGCGAACCGTGCGAGTCGACAAAAAGCCGACAAAAGCAAAGTGGAAAACTCCTAGCGGTCGGCTCGGTAAACTAAAAAAAAAGAGCCATAGGAGACCTTTTGATTCTTATAAACGATGTATGGAAATCTGGGATTGAGGCGCATGGTGAGTCAAGGGCGGTCGCATTGGATATCTCCAAGGCTTTTGATCGCGTCAGACACGGAGCATTGCTGAGCAAACTTCGTTCATAAGGACTTTACCAGCGGCTTTGCGACTGGACGAATAGCTTCCTCGAAAATCGATCGACCCGAGTTGTTGTAGACGGCGAGTGTTCGGATCTGTATCTTGTCATTTCTGGGTTGCCTCAAGGTTCTAATATGTGTACAACTTTGCTTCCGCCGTTTTTTTTTCCGAAATTGGAGGCTTTATTATAAAAAAATGAAATGAAATGGCTTGTTGCGTCACTCCCAATGATCCTGCCAATTCTTGTTGCGTTTGACACGAGTCTTGATCAAGTAATGCCTCCAATTCTGCATCTTCGAAAACCTTCTCTCTTCCACCGCCATGGGTCTTCGATGTTAAAATCGCCGTTCTTGAAGCGTTGAAACCGCTCTCGGCAAGTTCTTTCACTAATAGCGGCCTCGCCATAGGTATTTGAGAGCATTCGATGAGCCTCGGTCGCAGATTTCTTCATATTAAAGCAGAAAATTAAAACCTCCCGCAAATGCCGAGAATTTGGCTCGTAAGCTGACATGTTTAGTCGAGAATAACTTTATGATGCAGACACAAATCGACTAATATTTCGATGGCGTTATGTTTACAAATACCTAAGCTTATTGTATGACATCTATGATCTATTTATTTCAACTACCACTTGCCGCTACAGCCATCTATTGCAAAACGGCGGAAGCAAAGTTGTACACCTAATATTTTGGCTCCAACCTGGTTTTTGCTTCACATAAATGATTTGTTGAAGACAACGGACAACAAAGTGTTCAGTTCTCCGGATGGATAGTACGTTTGTTTCCTCTTTTTCGAGTGACCGGCCTATTAGTGCACCAACGTCACACCAGCTGAGATGTAGCCAGATCGACTCTCTGAATCGGGATCTGGATAAGGTCCGGCAGTAGGGAAAGGCTAGTCTCGTCGACTTCAATGCAACGAAGACACAATATACAACATTCACAAAGAAAGGTGGATCATTGGTTCCACGACTTATGATGAATGGGCGGGCCCTAAAATCTGGGGAAAGTTTAAAATTACTCATCGTCACGGCCTGTGGGGGTGTATCGTTGCATAAACACGTGTCGAACATCGCCAGATTCGCCTCAGGAAAACTGAATTATCTTTTTAAATCCAAGAAATATTGTACTCCGGCTCAACTTTTCCTTGTGTATAAATCCCAAATTAGGCAGATGTTCGTATATTGCTCTCATGTTTGGAGCTCCTAAGCATAATCTCAATGTACTAGAGACGAGCGATCCGCCTGATCAGGGACACGGTGCTGACGTCGAGACTACAGTCGATATCACATCGAAGGCGCGTAGCTGACCTCTGTCTATTTTACCGATATTATCACGGGTACTGTTCTTCAGTGATTCGTGGTATTGTGGCTAACAGATACACACACAGTGCACAAGCAAATAGTGAAGAAGAACACAGAAAGAAATCGAATTCGTACACGCGACAGTGGCCTGGTGTGTTGAGCATTGGTTCAATTTTTAGTGATTCTAACCGTTATGGCGTCGGTTCGAATCACACGTTCTTCAGTATCGTCGCAAACGCAATAATTGGTGACCCCGACGTGATCTGTGTACAAACAGCACACAATTGCCCATAGGTAAACAGGACTTTACTACTATGTCTCCGACTTCTGCACAGAACACCGGCTCATTCGTCTGCTCCGACGTTCTCTCGCTCGCTCGCTCCTCGCGCCGTCGTTCGCACACGAAGTTCATTGTAACAAAGTAACTGAGGAGGGAGTAGTGTGCCGTTTCTAAAAGATACACACCTAGTACCGAAGCAAATAGTGAAGAACACAGAAAGAAAATCGAATAAGACAAAGCATCAGCCTTATACCATGCAATAACATCGCAATTCCACAGCAGTTGAGTGTACTTGAGTTTAGAAGCCGAATTTGCGCACGCGGCAGTGGCTTGATGTGTTGAGCATTGGTTCAATTTTCAGTGATTCTAAAAATAGAGTCAGTTCGAATTACACGTTCTTCACTGTCGTCGCAAAACGCTATAGTATTGTTTCACGCAATTCAGTTTATATGCGCTCCACGAGTCATTCCGATAGATCGCACCGCTTTTCGGCTAATCTCCCGACGGCGCGAAGATTTTTATATCATAACTCATTCCGTTGGAGAGTGGGAAAGCTGTGAAATTCTCTCCCCGTGCGCATGTTTTCGGGTCGTTACAACCTGCAACTGTTTAAAAAGAACTGCAACAGTTATTTGGTGGCATCTCGGGGCGGCGACTCGGCGCTATATGTTCGCCTCACCCGAGAGAGGTATAATAAAAAGCCTCAACTTGAGCATAAGCAGCACGGCATGAGTCATATTCACTTTCGAACGCATACTGTTCCCCGCCAACTCAAGGAATTGAACGCAAACAAATTCGCTGGTCCGGATGGCGTTGCCCCAATTCTCTTGAAGAGATGTTCTTCTTCAGTCGCTAAACCACTGGGGAAACGTTTTCATTTGACTGGTTCTACTGGCCGTTTCCCAAATAGATAGAAGTCAGTGAACATTCAGCCAATTCACAAAAAGGGCGACAAATCGTCCCTTTCTTCTTATCGACCTAACTTATAGCACTAACTTCTATTCTTGTGAAGGCAATGGAATCACTGATTAACCGTCAACTTTCGAAGTATCTGGAATCAAATGACCTCTTCAATGACCGCCGATATGGGTTTCATAGCAACAGGTCCAGAGGAGATTTGATGGCGTACGTTACCGAAAAGTGAAGCCATTCCATCCATTATTTCGGCGACAGCAAGGTTATCGCATTGGATATTTCAAAAGGCTTCCACAGTGTTTGGTGGTTTTGTTATATTCTCAAGCATATTGAACATTTATTGATTGATTCAAAATATTTTGGTATTTCGGATGCTTCAAGAGACGAATTGGAAGAGCTATACCGCAAACCCATAATAGTGAGAGTAATCAGGTCGTGAAGTTTAAGATGGGCCGGACATGTGGCGCAAATGGGCAACGATAGGATCGTGCGTAGAATTTTTGACGATAGACCAACGGAAAAGAGACCGACAGGACGGCCGCGACAGAGATGGGACGACAATGTAAGGTTTGACCTTGAGGAGATCGGATCAGATGGTCAAGCGTGGAAGGAGACTGCACAGTTCAGGGGACGATGGCGGAGTCGAGTCAGTGAGGTCATGAACTTCCGGGATCCTACAGGCCAATAAATAGTCTAGTATAGATGCTCCAAGAGATTCGAAAGTTGACTCTGTAACTTTCGACGGAATACAAGTTGGTGATATTTTTCTCGGAAATTGGTTGGTTGTTGGTTGACTTCCAACTATTTGGGAATTGACCAGTCGAAAAGATTAGATGGCAGAGAACTGGCAACGGTTTAGCAAGTTGAAATATTCGTAAGTATGGGGGGTACCATTTTTGAATTTTATACTATTTAATATTTTGGCTTTTACTACAAGGCAATCTAGCTGTGAGGTTTCAAGTAAAAAGCTAACCGGAGATTCGAGCAGAGTTTTTTTGATTCCGCTTCTAAGAGGCGATCGGTCTGGGGAGTTTCTCGATATGCAGTTTTCAAGCTAGATCACAACGATATTTTGATTAAAGGTTGTCTAGTCACAGATTCCATGGAGAAGAAGGCAAACAAACACGAAAAGTGCTGCACTGCTGCAAAACTAAGTCTCACCGGAGGCCACCGCACTTAGGTTAGCAATGTCAATCTGACGACGAAAGCTTTCGTAGAGGTCTCATTCCGAATCCAGCTGGTAGGAGACAAATTGATAAATAATTATGACTCTCACTTTCTGAAGAGAAGGTAATCGTAGGAAAAATTGCGAAAATATATAAAAAGATATCTACCGATTGTACAAGGTGACACATGTACTAGGTACATAAAACTAAATACACAACCTTCTCAAGGATATTTTGCAATCAGTTTTGACATTTTTTTTAATAAACCTTATTTAAAAACGTAAAGCAGATTGTTTAGCTTATTGACGCTGTAAATACTCACGAAATAAAGGTTCTCATTGAATCTGGCCTGCAAGGTCCTCATAACAGCATCCTCCGTTAAGGGTCCCGGCAAATGGATCAAGTCTTCCATCTCTTTGAGATGTTTTTGTTGACCGTTGCGAACCATTGTGGAGTTTTGTGGAAACGTGTTTATGCCATTACAAGGATTGAAGTTGGTTTGAGCTATTGGAACGAAAGGTAGATTCAAAAGTCCCGGGGGTGATCTGATTGGCAGGTTATCGTTGAAGTGTGGATTCACTGGAAAATTTACATAGTAAGTCAAGTATCTTTAATTGGAATTTTTAGTGTGTTTACCTGGTATCTTATCATGTATATGCTGTGGCAGTGGATGTGGTATTGATGTATTTCGTGAAGATACTGTCGTGGTTGGTTGAATGCATGAATTTATGATGTGATGGTTCTGAAGTTTAAAAATATTTATTTAGGTTAATATAAGCTACAGTTACTTAAAACTAAGACTTAAGAATTAGAATAAAGGAACCGAGCAAAGGAGATATTTTTTTAACATTTTGTTGTAGGCGAAAGCGAAGATAATAAGTGTTGAATTTGTAGCCTTTTCCAAAGTAGTGAATAATGTGATTACAGTAGGTTACAACAAATTACACTAGTCTCAACTTTCTGTGATTGCTACGTTAATGCTCTAGTATAGGACGCTGATAATTTTTGCAATTCTTTTTTGGTGATGTATTTCTCAATAAAATTTTTGAAGACTTTTAGAAACGTGCACTCGTTAAGAGAAAGACCATTTACACTCTACAGAGTGAGAGACAAAAGTTATGTAGGAGAATCTGGTTAGCATAGGATGGAAAATAATTTGGATCATTTTTGGCTTCTCGTGAATATGTGTACCGGAGTTCAACTGCTTTCTGCACAAAGTGCCAAGTTCGCGATTAGCTTAAGCAATTGATTGCATAGGAATGTTATGGGGTGACATGTAGCGACGTAGATGATATAAGCTATTTTTGAGGCACCAGAGAAAAACAATCTAGATGATATTGAGGCTTTGGAATAACGAATTACATTTGAAATATTGAATATTGTTCCGGCATAAAAGGAGAGGAGGAAGTGTTTGGTGACACCTTTAAGATCATAAACACAACTGAACTTATAGAGGACATAAAGGGAACACTAAAAATTGTGTTCCAGATATATTTTTGAATACGCTATGTTCAAAGCCAACTGCCGATAATTTAGTACGGTTCTTCATCGAGAGTATTGTTAAAATCAGTTGTTATAAGTTGTAATAAGTGTGGAGAATTAATTGATTATGCAAAGATTCTGCAACTTATTTGTGATAATCGTGTGTTAATGATTTAAGAGCCAACTTAATGAGTTAATTAAAGTATGAAGGATCCGAAACGAGAGAGTGAAAATCTCGATAATGATGAGTAGATCGATTGACGATTCTTAGAAAGTGGTTGAGGAAGGGTCTGCTTTGGATTCTTACTTATAGTTAACGAACTGGAAACGTGTCATCTGGTCGTCTGGGCACTGTTTACCTAGTTGTAGTAGAGTGGGATGTTGAGCTGCGTAAAGCAGGGGCAGGAACCTAGATGACTGATATAATCAGCTACCGCCTTGGTGAAAAAAAAGGAACTGTAATTTGTTTCTCTTGTTTCGTAAAGAGTGGAGTTTTCGATTATACCATGGATATCCATCATCATGTCGGTAGTAGTTTTATGATGGGAAAAAGAAACAAAGAGAGAAACAGTATTAAATATTTTGGTGTAAAAAGTGGAAAGAGCTTCTTTTAAGGATGTCTTGCCGAATTCAAAGGGAGATCTAGTGTGCGAGAATACACCTTATATTTTTAAACTTCTTAATTGACTTTTGATTGACTGTGGATAGGAATACAGTTTTGATTATTCGTCCTTTATTCTGACTTTATTGAACGGAAAATCCTGCTATTTATACGTAAATGTTGTCTATGAAACGATTAATCATATTTCGCAATAGTTTAAAAGAATTGGCAGTAGGAATTTTTTAATGATTATGATGAACCAATTAAAAAAGCGGGTCATCGTTCGTGCTGCAGTTCAATCGGCAGTTTTAGCTAAGGTGGCATTTTGCAGTATGAATTGTTTAATTAATATTGTAGCGAGCTTAGGCTGGATTAATTATTTTTTAATAAATAAGAGCCGTTAAATCGATTTTGAATTAATCTAACAGTTTATTAGTCCGTTAATAACAACCGTTAATTTTACCGTACACTTAACGATTTCTTTACTTATCGCTTCCGTACTTATCGCGTCTTTGGGCTTACTTCTTACGTTTTACTTGTCTCCATGATCTGTGTGCGACGTATTTATATCGTTTCCTCACATTCTGATTCGGTGTTTCGTTTCCGTCCGTTCCATAGTCTTGAATGTTCTATTGTTCATAGTCTCCAGTTGTCCACTACTTTATAGAATATTCTAGTACATTGTTTCGGACTTTCTCGAATATTCTAGTACTGATTGTCATATGCGTCACAATATAATGAACCAATTGTGAAAATAGGTCACCGTTCGTGGTGCGGTTCAGTCGGCAGTTTTAGCTGAAGCGGCATTTTGCAGTAAGATTTGTTTACGTTTATTTTGTGTTCTGCTTCTCGATGAATGGGCTGTCCAGTGCTTGCATTTTTCGTCGTTTGTTTACTCCTCCCTTTCTGGAAGCGCTTCTTTCGAATAGCGACGTAATTATAATAAACAAAACACGCCAGAAAAGGTGATTGAGCTGCAACGTTGAAGTACCGAGGAGTGAAGGGTTAATCTGCTTCTGTGATTTTGAATTGCAATTGGTAACATGTGCCAGTGCCCAACTACCGGCTATCTGATCTACCTCGTTGAGTTAGCTATCGCCGGCATTTCTTGTCTTGGTTTTAAAGAGATATTCGCCTAAGGAAACGGCTTAAACGAGGTTGACAAGATATAATCCTCCACCCAAATACCAGTATTGAAACTCCTGTGAGATCCGGTCGTTATTGTCAGACTCATTTGAAAGTTGCACCTTGAGGAGGGCAATCACTTAGTTGTTTTGTGTTTATGTCGATACTTGGTTCTTTGATCGGAGCACTTGCTTTAACCATTTTGCTGGAAATTTTGCAGCCGTTAAATCTTACCGGGCTTACGCTTGTCAGGAGTGGTGTAAGTGAATCGTTACACACCAAATAAACTTCATTGGCACTTGTTCTATAGAGGACAGCGACGTTACTGTGATGCTGATAAATCTTATCGAATTCAGTGTTGACTGGGGTTGAGTTGAATTTTCCCAAAAGTGAATCGGATGCATGAATTTGAAGGACTTCCTTTCAGCAGTTGTTCAAAGGTTTTTCTTCAACATTATCGTGGATCACGTCCCCAGGGTCTATGGCTTGAAATGGCTCAAAGAAAGTCTCGTTGTCTGGACTGACCACAACTTGTTGCACGAAGTGTCCATTGCCCAGCAAAATAGCACGGGAATTGATTGTTGGAACACTGATAACGTATTTCCAAAATAACCTTGGTTGCACCAGAGGGATATTGAACGCCAGAATACCCACGTCTTGACGGACAGACTTCATGGTTTTGTTCATAGTAAATAATGAGGATAGATCGGATACAGGTGGTAATCTACAAAAGTCCGAGCCTTCATTTATTCGGTTAACATGTTCTTTTTGGGGTTTAATACGATGAATGTTAATGATGTTTTGGTGATTTGTTTGAATAGAACTGATGAGTAACTGGATGCTTGTTGGGTAGACATTTATCTGGTCTTGAATGCGGAGCTGCTATTGTTGGATTATCAGTTCGTCGTGGTGCATGTCCACGGCTTTGAATTCTATGTGATGTTTGTCATGACGCAGGACACCTTACTTATTTGACCTTTCAGCTGGTCGATTTGCCGCTTCAGATTATTATTCTCGACGGCTTGATATGCTATGCCTGCAATCATCAGTACTTGGGGAGCGTATCTAGTAATTCCTTCTATTAATTCTATTACGATTTCGAGTTTCAATCGGACATTGGCCCACGCTTGGTAGAAACCTTAACGTGGTCCGGGGGCTTAAACTACAATGAATCACTCATGCTATCCTGACGGAAGCATACGCTTCCAGTAGGGCCACCCATGTCAGACAGGCTAGCGAGGAGCAACACACAAAGATCTACCACCTCTAATCCAGGGTGTTACGCGTCACCGTGCCCATTGGATGGTTTGCAGCCAGGGGTTTACCGGCTGTATTATAACGGCGCCTCTCTGACACCGGGTCGAATCAGAGCAGTAAGCAGACCTTACCATATCAAAGAGGGGCTCTGATATGGCGGAGTATTTGAAACCCCAAGACTGTTCACACGAAATGAATAATCAATATACAAAAAACAATCTCACGAAAAAGTCGGTAGGTGTAGGTGTGATGAGCCGACACTTATCAAGAAAACACCGACTCGGCAAAAAGAAGACGTAATAGGCAAGAAGTAGCGAACTACGGAAAAAACGGGGTTTACGCGTCGGCACGTGGAATGTTCGAATGTTATATAAACCAGGCGTGATACAGAAAATGCGAAACAATATAAAATGGACATCTTCGCGCTTCAGGAAGTCCGACTCCCACATCAAGTAATCGAAACCAACGGGTTGACACTGGCGTGTGGAGGTACCGATACACATAACCTCGGAACAGGTTTCATCATAAGCACGAAGATTACGCCCCACGTAAAAGATGTCAAATTTATTAATGACCGAATTTCGGTGCTACAAATACAGGGCCCATGGTACAATTATGTATTTATAAACGTACACGCCCCAACAGAATCTACCAACGAAGAAACGAAGGACACGTTCTAAGAGACCCTAGAGGAAGTATTTGATGGGATCTCATCATTCGATGTTAAAATCCTTCTCGGGGACCTGAATGCGAAAGAAAGGAAGATATCTTCCAACCAACTATAGGTAAAGAAAACCTACACGACGTTTCAAATGATAATGGAATTCGAATTATTACATTCGCAGCGTCAAAAGATGTGTGACGGCAGTCACAGGAGACAAGCAAAAAGTTCGACATTGATAAACCTGCACAAAAGGGCTGAATATCAAGACGACCTAACGAATAGATTTAGCATCCTAGAGAATGGGAGTAGTGAGGAAGAGGAAGCCAATAGGATGGGCACTAAATGCACATCGATCAGGGACACAAACAGCCAAAAGGTATTAGGATTTAAGAAAACAATTAAGTCCAAACCTTGGTTTGACGATGAGTGTAGGGCAAAGATCGAAGAAGGTAAACGACTTAGAGTGATCTACTTACAAAGATATGATGAAGTGAACACAGAAAGATACGCGACAATTCGGAAAGAGACAATGAGACTCGTCAAATGCAAAAAACGTGAATGGGAGAAGACTCGGATCGAAAAAATCCTAGAAAATTCCAGAGCAAAGAATATCAGAAGTATGTATCCCGGCATAAATTCAATTAGAAATGGCTACCGAGGGAGAGCCAAAATAATTCGAGATACAAACGGTTATCTGGTCAAAGAAACTACAATATCGTGACAAGATGGAAGCAGTACTTTGAAAACCTGCTCAATGTGCGCACCCATCAATCACAAATAAACGCACCAGCCGCACATACAGCCCAGCCTCAGATCCCAGAGCCCTTTTTCAATGAAGTTGTAGACGCAATAAATCGATTGAAAAAAAACAACAAGGCTCCCGGAGTCGACCGCATACCGGCAGAGCTTGTGAAGCACGGAGGGGAGGCAGCAGGTCATAAGATCCACTAACTCATCAAAACAATATGGGATAAGGAAATCAGTCTGGAAGAATGGAAAACCTCAATAGTCGTCCCCATTTTCCAAAAGGCGACAGAGCTGACTGCAAAAACTACAGAAAAATATCATTGCTCCCAACCACATACAAAATACAAACAAATGTCATATTGGCGAGAATCACACCGTACGCAGAGGAAATATTGGGAAACTACCAATGCGGATTCCGTAGGAACCGGTCAACAAGCGACCAGATGTTCACAATAAGGCAACTGCTGGAAAAGAAGTGGGAATACGGAGAGACGGTTCACCAACTGTTCGCTGACTTAAAAAATGCCTACGACTCAGTCCCAAGGCAAAGACTCTACCGTATTGTAGTTGAGCTGGGATTCCCAAAAAAATATGCCGCCCTCATTCAAATCTGCATGAACGAAAACAAAGGGCGAGTTAGAATAAAAAACCACCTCTCAGAACCATTTGAAATCCGGGACGAACTAAAACAGAGGGATGGCCTCTCACCATGTCTTTTTAACCTTGTACTCGAGTATGTTATCAGAAAGGTACAAGGCGACAACATGGCCGGATCATCCCTGAACGGGGTCACACAAGTGCTCGCATATGTGGATGACATCGCTGTTCTGGGCGATAATCTAGAAACTGTAATTAAAAACAGTGAAATCATCATGCAAGCGGCAGAAGAGGTGGGCCTAGAAATAAATGAAACAAAATACATGATTATGGCGAGAGCAGGTGGACCTCAGGGACCACATATAAACGTCAGAGGCAAGATATTCGAAAAAGTTAAAGAATTTAAATATCTGGGAACGATAATGATGGCCAGTAACGAAATGTCGAAGGAAATTAACGAAAGACTGCATTCCGGCAACGCTAGTTGGTATGCAGTCGGTAAACTGGTGAAATCCAAACTGCTGTCACGTAACATAAAGCTCCGTGTCTATAGAAACATAATTATGCCGATTGTTATATACGGATGCGAAACATCGTATCTCACAAAACGGGAAGAAAACCAATCCCGCGCAATCGAAAATAAAGTTCTAAGGGGTATCTTTGGCGGTAAATATGACGAAGAGGCAGGGCAATGAAGGAAACTCCAGAACCACGAATCGGACGAGCTATATCGTAAACTTACAATAGTGAGAGTAATCAACTCGCGAAGATTGAGATGGGCCGGACATGTGGCGCGAATGGGCAACGATAGGACCGCGTGTAGAATTCTTGACGGTAGAGCAACGGGAAAGAGACTGGCAGGACGCCCGCGACGGAGTTGGGAGGACAATGTAAAGTTTGACCTTGAGGAGATCGGATCACATTGTCAAGCATGAAGGGAGAGTGCACAGGACAGGGAACGATGCCGGAGTCGAGCCGGTGAGGTCATGAACTCCCGGGCTCCTACAGGACAATAAATAGTAAAAAAAAGAGTAGATCGAACATTGGAATAGCTTGCGGTGATATCAACCTCCACTCCTTTGGCCTTCATTGTGCAGGCTTCTTTTACAGTCTGACAGTGTTGGTTTAGTTTCCTATATTTGTTGTTCTGATACTGGTTGCAAAGTCAGTTGAAGTCTTGGAGAGGGTCGAAATAGAAAGTATAAGCAAAGTGGTGATATTCGAAGAAGTCTCGACTGAAAACTCTAAGTTATCTTTGAATGTGGAAGTGTGGGGCAAGATATTGAATGGTTAAGGCATTGGATGATGGGTACATGAGAGAAAGCCGGTATAAAATAACTCGACTTAGCAGCGTAGTAATACGGCTTTGCTTTCGATTACTTCTGCGTAAAACTGGCTCTTCTTGAGCATCGTCTAAGTAGAGTGGGACCAAACGATTTGTGGCGCGATGCACAAATTCTCGATTTGCTGTGTTCACATCGACTCTGCGAACTTCCCTTCATCATCAGGAAAACATTCAATGATTCGTATTATTTTCCAATTCACAGGCGTACAGCTCGGTTCTTGGAGCACAACAAGATCTCCGACCGAGCTTTTGAGTGGAGTACTTCCATTTATTTCTCTTTTGTAGAAGGTGGAGATACTGCTGGTAGAACAGTTCCCAAAATTGCAGCTGACGTTCCTATTCCTGCAACCAACGTTTTGTTATTGGGACGGCAGTTGGTGGACCAGCAGCGATTACTGAGTTTTTGAAGCTACGCTATATGAAGAAATGAAATGGTGTAAGAGGAGGTGCATCTTCTACTTCTGACGACTCTGGATTTGCTATTTAATATACCTTCAATGCGACACAACAAAGTGTTAAATTCCTCATATGTTAGGTTAGTGGCACCGGTCATTTTCTTCACAAAATGTTTCACGAATGTAACAGCGGATTCCAATAGCCAACCGAAGTTAGGGCTGTAGGGCGGCTTAAGCTTCCAAACTATTTCTTGGATCGCCAACCGTTCCTTGCTATGTTTGGTGATCTTACTTCACTCTTCGTTAATCTTTCTTTTGGTTCTAATGAAATCTGTAGCGTCGTCGGATAGGATTAGGGAGGGCCAGGACCGTCTGTTTGCGAAATGCGTAAATGCTACAAGGAACATATCTGTGCAGAGATCAGAGCGAATTTCTAAATGAACAGACTTGGTTACTAAACAAACGAACACTGCCACTCAAATTTTAATGATTTTGTCAAATCTGATTGCACTGGCTTTAATATGAAATGGACCACACAAATCAATTCTAATTTTGCTGAATACTGTAGTAGGACAGTTTTGGCCTTTCATCGGATACATATTGGACAGCTCCGGATGCATTTCTTTACTCTTAATCTCACAACACGGATCCAACATTTTTCTCTTATCATATGATCTATGAAGGAGTTTCCAGTATGGTGGTGATCGTCGTGTGTCTGGTGTACAATCAAGTTGACTGTGGCATTTTGTTAAGACGATTGGATGCATTGGACTTCAAACCCAAGAGTTATATCCCATATTTTAGACGTATTCAGAGAGGTTAGACATCTCAGTGATGTGAGTTATTAAAAAACTTGTTAGGCATCCTAGAAAATGCCAGAGGAAAGAACATCAGAGGTATGTATGCCGGCATAAACTCAATTAGAAATGGCCACCGATGGAGAGCCAAAATAATTCGAGACGCAAACGGCTGTCTGGTCATAGAAACAAACAATATCGTGTCAAGCTGGAAGCAGTACTTTGAAAACCTGCTCAATGTGCGCACCCATCAACCACAAATAAACGCACCAGACGCACATACAGCCGGGCCTCAGATCCCAGAGCCCTCTTTCAATGAAGTTGTAGACGCAAAAATCGATTAAAAAACAGTAAGGCTCCCGGAGTCGACTGCATACCGGCAGAGCTTGTGACGCATGGAGGAGAGGCAACCGTTCGAAAGATCTATAGCGTTTGGAATGATAGTGAAGAACGTGTGATTCGAGCTGACGCTATGACAGTTACAATCACCAAAAATTGAACCAAAGCGCAACCCATCAGGCTACTTGCCGTGTTTAGAATTTGATTTTTAAACTCAAGTATATTCCACTGATATGAATTGTTATATTATCGCTATGGTATACGGCTCTGATGTATTTTCTTATTCGATTTTCGTTCGGTGTTCTTCACTATTTGCTTGTGTACAGTGTGTGTATCTGTTAGAGACGCTACACTACTCCCTCCTCAGTAACTTCGTTACGATCAGCTTCATGTGCGAACGACGGAGCGAACGAGAGAACGTCGGAGCAGGCGAGTGTGCCTGTTGCTCTATGCGGAAGTCGTGATCGTGTGTGGTTCTGTTTACTATGGGAAAGTGTATGCTGTGTGTACAGATCACGTCGGGGTCACCAATTATAGCTTTTGGGATTGATAGTGAAGAACGTGTGTTTCGAACTGACGCTATGACAGTTAGAATGACCAAAAATGGAACCTAAGCGTTACCCATCAGGCTACTGGCCGTGTTTAGAATTCGATTTTTAAACTCGACTATAGTTTAGTTTAGTACAGTAGTGGTGTGTTTCATCACCGCTCAACGCTGTGAATTTCCTTGAATGAACTTGAAGTTCCACATGTTATGCTTTATTTATTGCAGTTAATTATTATTTTGTTTGCCGCAGTTTACTGAATTAAATTAATTATGCACTTATGTTATTATTAGTATTTGAGCACTGTTTTTATTTTTTTTTATTTTACATAGGTTCTAGAGTTACATTTTCACGTTTATTGTTAAATTTTCTTTTGATGTTCTTTGTTTAAACTTGACTGTTTTGGTATTGGTCACTATTGAATTTATAATTTGCGTTTCTTTTATAATTCTCAATCAAAGTCGAAGCTAGGTCGCGTAATGTGGAAAGACAATTAGGTTATAAGACGTACGAAAGGTTGGACGATCCGTACCGTTTGAAGACAGAACTAAACAGGATCCACTGATGTGAATTGTTATGTTATCGCTATGATATACGGCTCTGATGTATTTTCTTATTCGATTTTCGTTCGGTGCTCTTCACTATTATGCTTGTGAATTGTGTGTGTATCTGTTAGAGACGCCACAGTATCGCCAGAAAACCTTTGAAGGACAGCATTCTTTTGTTTGCACATTCCGTGCCAAGGAAATTAGTTTCAGCGTCTATTGGGCTAATTATATGCAGCTGCTTGGGTTGTTTATTGTTGGGAGAAAAGGTCGCCAGCCAATGTGTATAAAAAGGGATTTGTTGTACACATGAATGAAGCTGGGAATAGACGGCGCAATGATCATTATCCCTGGTTGGGATGCTTACATGATATGTGAACCGATGAATTTTATTACAGGGAATTTATGATAAGGTAAGAAAGAACTCTTACAGGAATTGTATGCGAAGAGATGCGAGAAAAGGTAAGAATTCTTTTACTGAAGCTTTTTAGATTATACCTTAGATAATCCTAGATGCGTAAGGCATTTAAGGTGCTAATGCGATTGCATTACCGAAATTATGTGATTGGATGGGAGTTATGGGGGTTTTTTTAGGTAAGTGAACCGCGGGGTTTGGCGGAACGGCCACAGAGTCGTCTTACTTTCTGGTAGTAAAAGGTAAGGAGAGAGTCGTTATGGCTTGTGTAACAAGATATTTAAATCATTTGACCGGATGTATTATTCAACCTAACCAATGATTTATGGTTGGTTTTGCACCTCATGATTGTGGAATTGCCCCAATTAACCCATGTTCTTAGCATATTCTTGAATACTTAGAATTGGTATTATTTCTGTTTTGTAAGCGCCCATGTTTCGCATCCGTATAAAACAATCGGCATGAATATTGTGTTATAAATATGGAACTTTGTATTACGTGACAGTCATCTCGATTTTAGCAGTTAGCTAATTGCGTATCAACTACCATTGCCGGAATGCAGCCTTTTTGTGTTTTGTTGCAGTTCCATCATAAGCACATGTTTTTTTTCTTACACCTCTGTAATCCCTCCCAAGCATCAATGCTTTAAGATGATTTTTCATCATCACCAGGTTTATAATGTAAAAGTAACGTCATATTCGTCACGGAGAGGCTACGGCCTAAGTTTCCACAGCAATAAAGAGGCCACAATACCTGCAGTGGTTAATTTTCGCCTGTCCATTACAGATGTTGGCTTCGCTTTCAAATTCACATTGTTGCCCTACTACGTAAAGAGTTAAACATAAATAAATCCAATTTCGTTGAAATCATTCTATCCCTTAGTTAACGACAATCCAGTCGTCAACGCAATAGAGAACGAATCCATAATACTTGGTAACATTTCACAAAGCTAAATGATTACACATCTGCTTCAACCTAAACACAAGCTAGAAATTATTCGTCAGATTCGCTTCATAACTCGTATTGTGGCCCGAGCACTCGAAGAGCTGAACAATAACAAATCCACTAGCTCTAGTAGCTGTGGGCGGTATGAAATCTGCCTCCCATCAAATTAATGCTGGTGCTCCCCAGGGTTACGTTCTTTCACCTACTCTATTATCCATTTTTATAAGCGATTCTTGTCGATTAGATGCAACCCAATCGACTCGTTTGCTAAGTTTTTTGTACCTTTTCTCGACCTGGCCGTCTTGTGTGCTTGGATTTGGTCATATCTTAGCTTTAATACTGTTATTTTTGTTTTCATTGACCACCTGCCATAACGGCATGAAACTTGGTCAACGGGGGAGTGACTAATTATTCTGAAAATTGATTGGTCGTGAAGAAATGTAGGCATACACTTCCTCGTTGAATAATACTCTATATTAAATTATAACTCCAGCAAGCTTAAGAGCCCAAAATGATTTGATGGGACCGTACTGTAAATTGGTACAACCCGGTTCTTGGCTTTATATGCCCTGAGAAGACTCATATACTGTATTTAAATCCGTGTCTTAAACAAAACTGCGCTGTCTCTAATAGACAGTGTCATTATATGAAGTGTAGCTTTATTGGACCTAAACTTTATCTGAGCAGAGGTACTATAAAGTCAAATTTCGTTGCTATAAGTCCTTAAAAATGAAGTATTAGCAGTTAAATAATACAAGAAATCTCAATATCGGTATCCATATCCTAATAAATATTTTCAGACTACCAAAATTCTAGTCGTTCTTCAGCCGAACAACCCAAATATGAAAAGCATCATCCACAAATACTCCACAACATCACGTATGCTTCCGCAATACAATTTATACCTCAGTTAGTTCGTCTTGTTATCCGCTATTGTGGGCACATAATCCTCTATGGACTTTTAAATAAGCAATTAAATTAACAAACGAAAACAAAATTAATTGAATTATTCCTAACAATTCTATTTGCAATCTTGGATATCTTTCAGATCAACACCAAAACTGATCAACACACACACACACACATCTTAAAATGTAAATAAAACAAGAGCACTCACCTTACTATTGGCAATCGGCTTCGGCGGGTTACTATTCGATGGAGGATGGTGCAGACTATTTCCTGCTATTATACCGGTTTGTACTGTATTCGGTGCATTGATGATATTCGGCGGTGGATTAGTTATCAAGCAGTTATGACTATTGGCCGATACTAAACCACCGTTGGGATTCGTATTGGCCCCATCTACCGGGTTATTTGATCCCGGACTCTGTGTTTGTCCAACATGCAAGCGATTGCGCAGCGTAACTAATTCAGTACTCAAACACTTTAACCGCTGTTGTAAATGTACAGCTTCATTAGATGATGATGCGTCTATAAAAATAAAAATTATTATACCTCCTGTATTCACAGAAAACTTATCTACATAAATTCTGGTTAGTAAAATTTCTAGACCAAGGTATGACGGTTAAACGAGGTAAAGTCATTACGTATAATGGGCTCAATAAACAAATGACGTGTTTTATCGATGTTTCGATGGAGAACTCTGCAGCAACTCAGCATTAGGTTGGATGTTGATAAACTGCTTACAGAGTTGATCTCAAGTAGGAACTTCAGCGAATAGGTGAAGGAATGGAATACATTTGCGAACACTTTACCTATAAGTATGCTATTGCATCTATAAAACGATCGTTAAAAGGTCGTAAAATGAGTGATTCCTGCACATGATGTGGAAGAAAAGATAGCAGAAGACCAATTTTGCAGGTTTACGTTTTTACTAACTGACTTTTAACTCGCAATTAATTTTAAAATTGTATATATTGAGGCAGTGGTACAATCAAGGTTGGTTCGCAATTCAGAACATTCTTATTGTTATAAGATAATTATACCGAAGGTAAAACAATCAGTCAAATAGATGATTGAGTCCCAACCCTACTCGATAAGATACTAGGGATCGTAGGCTTCATTGAAAAGACAGGAGAATTCTTGAAAACTTGAAATATGTGGTATACACAAGTCTTTTTACGCTGGAACCATCCGTTCATGTCATAGTCTCCTTGAAAAGGTCGGGAGAAATTCTTGACCACTTTTTGGAGTTTATCTGATGGATCACTCAAAAAGCAGGAATATGTGGTAGTTTATGTTCCAACACCAGCCTTTTGGTGAAGTCCACGTTATAAATTTCTTGGAATGATCAAAAGAAATTTTTAAGCATTTTTTTTTTTTTGAGGGGCTTATGGACCGTTCGAATGTGAAACTTGGATTCCAAATACAACCCCCACTAAGATTCTACCGCACCATGCTACAGGATAATATCAGCAATAAAACGTTACTATGCTCCAGAGCCTGGCGACGGGTAGATCTGTGGTTACCCACAATTCAAAATTCCTTTTGGTGCGAGTTTCGCGTAAAAAATATACATACTTCCTCGGCGAGAATATGTTGCAAAAACCCAGTTCTAAACAACCCGCATTCATTGAATCGAATCTTTTTTTATTTTACTTCTCTCAAAAAAGGTGAACCAATAGTGCTGAGTCGGCGCCCCGTGATCCTATTTGTTCTCGACGGGGTCTATCAACAAGACCTCGAAGGACAGTCAAGCATTTCTCCCAACCATTTCATGGAGCCTATAGCTCAATGGTGTTGTATTTCACCGGGCGGCTGGCCTTTGGGACCCAATCTATCAGCTCGCGAAACTCTTCAAAAACTTAACATACGAGTATAATAGCAACTTACAATACTTGGTAACTTGGCTTGACTTATAGGAATGTAAACTACCTCGTCAACATTAACAATCAGCGATATTCTGGTACTCAGGTCAAATTATGGCCTTTGTGATGGAACATTTTTGAAGAACAATTCAATCTTGAATCGGGCTACAGATGCTCCTACATTTCCTTTGCCCGTTCTTCCTCAAATATGCTGGTCAGCCATTATCTACATATCCGAATGGGCTTCAAGACCCCCCCCCCCCCCGCGCAGCGCTTAGGTTTACGTAATTATATAAATACCCCCCCCTCCTAAAAATTACGTAAATTCGCGTCCTCAATCCTCTAATTACGCGCATACCAGTCATAATATAACATTCTAGGCTGAAAAATGCCATATTTTCATTTTCCTAACGAAATACAATCCCATCCTAAAAGCCGTTTCAAGGCCAAACTTCCCGCTGTTCAGTTTTGAATAGTCTCGATTTCAATAGAAAATGTACATACAAATACTTCCCCACACGTTCATCCCCTATCTCGCAACATGTCATAATTCTGATAACAAAAGAATTACAAAATGTTCTAAACCAGGGCTATGATTAAGTATATATACACACACATATATATATATATATATATATATATATATATATATATATATATATATATATATATATATATATATATATATATATATATATATATATTAATACTGTAATGCAAGGCGGCGACTCGATTATGTCACGAGTACGGATCGCCCATTGATTAGTGAACTGTATTTGATGTGTTCTGTTTTTAATTTATTTCCTTTATTTTTTTCAATCTTCAATCTGTCCGACGATCTCCTCTCAACGGGCATCCTATTGCTAAAATGTCTCTTCCAAACAGGACGCGCCTCGCTGTATATAGGCTAGTCACGTCCCCGTTCGCCTCTTCGCGCCCGAGTCTGATATTTAAACAAACAGCCGGCTAGTGATTTCACTTTTACGCATCGAGTAGCTGGCTCGGGCGTTTGGTCGTGTGCGTGCTGTCCTCGGCCTTGTATGTTACGTCACCAATTAATACAATGGCCCTTCCCAGAAAATTTCCCTTTACTACACCGTTATATATTTGTACACCTGAAAATTCTTTGAAGGGGGTTCAAGTCAGGTAGATCCGAACCCAAGTTCAATGACTCAATAAATGGAAAGGTAGGGGTAAATTTGTGTCCACATATAAAAGAAGGTGAATGAGCCACTCTCGCTGTCATGTATTTTAATTCCTGACTGGAGGACTCGCGGAGTCTTTTTTGGAAAATTAAACATAAGCCGTGCGTTAAAATATTCATGGTGTTCGTCAATTCACCCACCCACTGTTTTCGGATTAAAAAAAAAAACGAAATGTGTTAAATTATAAGAATGGAACTAGCTGAAGACTAAATGTGTTAAATTATATTATGTACTTTTCAAACAAAAAAAGGGACCCATTGTAAAACTATTCTCTGGTATAAATTCAATAATTTGGGGAGAGTTCAAGGACCACAAATTAATAAAAAGCAGGAAGTATGTTTTAGATTTAAATACAATCTAAAATCAAAAGAAAAAAACAGATGCACCACACCCAAAGGAGCCGGATACTGGACTTCTTACGCCTAGAACCAGTTGCTTCCCATTCAGGAACCAAGCTGCACCACACCCAAGTGAGTACGTTCTTATTTATATTATATATTTTGTGTGCAAATAATTTGCAAGATTAGAACCACTGCAAAAGTGAGAACCAAAGACCCAAAACACCAAACCACAGCATCAGTACCAAATTGACCACCATCCGGTGTAGACGTGTCGACAAACGGTAGTTGATGAACCGTTCAACGGAACGGTCTAAAAAGTGAAGTGTATGTAAAACTATTATTAAATTATTTTTAAATTAAACCGCGTTGCACATCATACGAGGGTTGCTTTTTATATTTCGGGATTAGAGAACAAAAACAAATATTGATCATCGAAAATCACTTCAAAATATTCCCCATGAAGATCTATACACTTTTGCATGCGTTTGAACCAATTGTCGAAGCACTTTTGCCACTCTGATTGAGGTATCTCCAACACATGCATTCTGAACGCAGCAACCGCTTCTTCAGGTGTCGAAAAACGTTGACCTCTCAGTTTGTTTTTTACGTACGGGAATAAAAAGAAGTCATTCGGTGCCAAGTCAGGACTATACGGCGGATGACCCATCAAATCGATGTTTTGGGTGCTCAAAAATGCAGTTGTCGCAGCCGATGTGTGAGAGCTCGCATTGTCGTGGTGAAGAGTGACCCGTCTTCGGCGGTTGGTTTTCCTGATTTCTTGGAAGACAACTGGAAAACAAATGGTTGTGTACCACTCAGAATTGACTGTTCTGCGTTGTTCTAGTGCTACGGTTGCGACATGTCCAGTTTTTCCGAAAAAACAGGCGACCATTTGCTTGGGAGTGCTTCGTGCGCGAACAACTTTTGTTGGATTTGGCTCATCTTGAAACACCCAGACAGTCGAGTGCTGTTTACTTTCGGGCTCATACGCGTAAATCCACGATTCATCACCTGTCACGATGTCATAGACGTGTTTCGAAGCATCGCGACCGTATTTTTTGAGCATTTCTTTCGACCAATTGACACGAGCCTTATTTTGGGCGATTGACAAATTGTATGGGATCCAACGCGAACACATTTTTTTGACAGTCAAATGTTTATGCAATATTGAATGTATGCTGGTCCCACTAACGCCTAAGGTTGTCTCAATCTCACGATAGGTCACATGACGATCTTCCAATATCAGTTCGCGCACAGCATCAATGGTTTTCGGAACAACAACTGATTTTGGACGACCTTCACGAGATTCATCTTGGAGTGAACTACGACCACGATTGAATTCACCATACCATCGATAAACACTGGTCCTTGATGGAGCTTCATCGCCAAAAATTGAATTAAGTTCATCCATGCACTGTTGCTGAGTTAATCCATGCCGAAAGTTGTAAAAAATAATCGCACGAAAATGTTGACGATTTAATTCCATTTTTGGGCCGAGATGAATCTTTTAAGTTACTGAAAACAACACAAATAGCGCTCGTATGTCAAAACGTTCTGAGTGCGTATAACCTCAAAAATGTCCAACTTTACGACAGAGCTGTCAATTTCCGGATTGCAACACTAGGGTTGCCAAATCCCGAAGCATAAGAGGCAACCCTCGTAAATGAGTACGGGTTTGCTTGGGACTTCCCCGCACCCAAAATAATTAAAAAACACTTATTGCCGATACGTGACATACGAAGTGTTCATGTTTGCGTATGTGCACAGTATGTTATAATAAATAAACTCTTGAACGTGATCAAATGGATGCCAAAATTGTGCTTCGGAAAAGGCAAAATACAGTCCTAAATCTAAAGGCTAAACGCCATAAAGCCAATAAAAATAAGTATACAGACACGTTGAGTGTCAACAGCGACGACAAAGACAACGCCATGGTGCCCAGTACTCAGGGACTGGAAACCAATTCCAAACACTAGCTGTCAGCGAAACAAATGCAGACGCCGGCAATTAGGTCGAGGACCTCAACCGACTCATCCATGAGGTTTGACTTAAAAAACAACAACTGGATAAACAAATGGAGGAAGTTGTTAAACTAAAAAACAATTTGAGCCAGGATGAGCGGAAAACGAAAACGGTACAACAACAACAGCAAGAACAAAGACAACAGCAACCCACGAAGGCAAAGAAAACACAACAAGCTATGGAAACTCAACAGCAGAAACCACATCAACAGCAAGAAACATCTCAGCGGGTGCCAGTCAAAAAAAGGAGAAAGTACCTCCTATCTACATTAGTTATATGGAGACAAAGGATCTCATAAAATTGCGTGAGTTGACATGCAAAACTTTTAAAACAAAACGGATAAATAATTTTAAGATCAGTTTAACGTGCGATGATTTAGAAGGCTATAGCAAAATTAAATAAGCATTGGGGAGATCGAAAAGCGAGTAATACACATAAGTAGTGTGTTTTAGGGGGTTCTGGGACAGGAAGTGACGCCGCACAGTGACGTCACGCCGAAAGCTCTCCCGAGAGCGCTTTTGGTGGTTGGTGCCCCGGCTACCGGGTGGGTGGGCAGGCTTGCCGTGCGGCTTTTGGGGGGTTGGTGCCGCAGATACCGGGTTAGTGACTGTGCTTATTGGTGGCGCCACCTTGAAACCTCTCTTATGAGGGCATTGGGTGGGTGTCTTGGATATGGGGTGAGTGATGGAGCTTATATTTTCGCAAGCAAATAATTGTGCGTGTATTAATGAATGAATGAGTGAATGTGAGAATTAAGTTGGTGGTGAAAGCTCTCTTGCGAGATCTTTGAATTGTGTTTTATTTTAGGGCATTACTTCGGTGCTTGTCTAGGGTAGTGGTTATTCGATCGGTGAAGATTTATTCGAGTTATGTTTCTGTTGAGAAAAGCTTATACCCTTAGTCTGCAAAACTACTACAGCCATTCAAATGAATTCTTAACATTTTAGACTGTTCGGGGCTAGTCCCTTTTTTATCGAGTTGCTTCCATACTCCAAAATTGCAGAATTTATGGCAGATTTAAATAAATGAGAATTTAGACACCCTTTGCGTTCCACAAGTGTCGAACGCAACTTCCACCAACAATTGGGTCTTTTGGTGGGCCGTGGGGATGACGTCAGGAACTATGGTGTCTCCTGGCGTGCAGCGACGTTGGCTTCCTTTGGCTGCAACAATGACTACAAATGTACTTAAAAGGAAAGATTCCCTTGCTTTGTAACACCAACTGTTGTTCTCCAGCAAATGAAACTCCGTTAAATCGTCCTTTATATCCGAACTAGTTATTTTATTTCTACTGATTAATTCGATTTTTCTGGGTTACAATTGCTAACCCCATGTCGCCAAAATCTTACGAAGAAAAGAGAAAGTTGTCAACAATGACAGCTCGAAATTAACTATTCATTTGTGAATGGCTGCATTTCAGTGAATCCACAACAAACATTTCGTTTGCCTATAATCTTTTTGTATACCATTTTTAAGAAGCAACAGCATATTTTAATAAAAAAAATGTTTTCCCATTTTTTGAAAATTCTATGGTGGTTTAGTCCCTTAATGACACTGTGCTGAAACTCCATATTAATTGCAATGCTCTACACTGCCGCATACTTCAAATAAGCACAATGCAATTCGCTCAATTTAAAAATTGATTCTAACTCTGTCATCTCCCTCCATTCTCGCAGAAACAATCAGTCGGAAGTCGGTTATAAATTATAGAGAACTTCGCTGATTTGTACCTTGAAACAGAGACAAATCAGACTTCAATGGCGAAGGTAGATTTTGCAGACGTCAATACGACTGCAAACAGGTGCATCAAATACAACCACAACGTTACTTAGTAAAATAGAAGGTGTATATCCCTATTGGTTTTCCAAAACTAGAAACCATATGACTGTACTACATAATGTCAAATATACTTAATAGATCTGTAGCGGTTCTACGAACCATACAACCCACCACAGGTTGAGGTATCCTTTCCGCCAAGGAACTTTACTCACGTTTTTCAACACACGTGCCCACAGACACGTGTCCCAATAGTCAGTAACCATACCTGAAACAAAAGGTTATAGGACATGCAACGACGTTGAACCCGATATCAAAAAGCAAGGAACTAAACGTTCAAAAGCTCCCAATATCGCGTTCAACGCATCCATACATTGTATTCTACCCCGATTCCAAAAGGCAGGAAAGCATCGCATCTAAGCAAATGCGCCATGCAGGAAAGCATCGCATGTAAATCGCTCACCCCTCCTAAGCATCAACGCGATGTTTCCCATGAAATACCATTGTCGATAAATAAACCGAACAACGGATGCATACTCTGGTAGCTAATATCAATTAGCACCTAAATCCCTTGCATGACCCTAACGCAAAAGGCACACTTGTGCAAACAAGGCATATCATTTCGCTGCCGTCCAATAGTCAGGAAATCATAAACATCTTAACGTAGATCGCTCGCTAGATGTTTATGGTTCGAAAATCCTAACAAAGGAACTATACCAATCCCACGGTTCCTTTTATTACCCAGCTGAAATGCTCAAGAACATTGTTAGCTTAAGCCAGATGGGTAACCTAAACATATCCCACGGAAAGATCGGAGAATAAGCGGCGGCATCCGATCTTAAAACAAAACGAACAAGATTCTGATAACCAACAGCTAATGGTGTTGATGATTATGAGGTAAGATTTCTCCTTTTCAGATCCTATGGGAAGTTCTCCTTTTGAGATGCAATGGGAAATTTTATGCCGTTAACAGATACTATGGGAATCTCTGTTAGCAGATATGATGGGAAGTTCTGTGCAGAGATGCTCCGGGAAGATTTCCCTTGCCGATGGGGAAGTGGAATTTAGTCTAAGAAAGAGCCGCATAGTCAAGAGGAGATAGTCGTGTTAGAAAAGTCTTTATCGAACAGCAGGACAGCGAACCCCACCGAGGAGGTCGAACCGCGAGAATATTACGATAGTAGAAATAATCATCATCATTAGCACTACAACCGGGAACCGGTCTTGGCCTTATTTAGCAACTCCTGAGGCTTGTTAAATTTTCCATAATGATTTGATAGTAGAAATAACCCGGAGTAAAATACGAGTCCTTTCAACTTTTGAAAGCCGTTCGAGTTCCGCGAGGATACGCGCAAGTCTAGTTTCGCCTTTGATTGAATAGTGGAAGATGTTAAGAGTGCTAAGAACCTAATCAAGTTATACTAACAACTGTAAGAACCGAACAAAAATTATCGGAAAGGTGTCATCTGTGATTAAGAGTGCTAAAGAACATAGTGGAGTCATTGTAACTACTTTAAGAACAAAACAATATAATTTGATTATCAACGATAAAATAAAAGGGACGTGATCAATAAATAAAAGAAATTTGTGTTTCATTTGTGACGGTGTCCGTGTACGAAGTTGTTTTCTTGTTCGTGAACAGTGTTCGGCGGAACACTCCAGAGACCTACGACACTTGGACAACATACAAATCCGCTATAGCGACAATCCACGACACCTATACCGCCAAAGATCCTGTCAGGATTGCTAAATTGAAACAAGGACTTGAAATTGTACATTTTGAACAGTTCAACCTTCTACTTAATAATAGCCACTCAGGAATTACATATAATTCAACTTAATTTAGGTGTTTATTTATTTAGAAGAAAATGAGTCATGGTGTCTATTTCGTCATACACATTCCAGCCAATAAAGCCCAATTAGTGAACCAAACATTTTCTCACTCATTAATTCATCATGTGCTATCACTTGAGCTCATGAGATATTCATGTTTTTTTTTTTGCGTCCACTTGTCTAATTTGTGGATAACAATATGGCAAAGGATTTCTCCTCGGACATCTTACATTCAACCACCTCAAATTTACACAACCTACATTTGCAAATGCTTTTAAATTCCCTCAGATAAAAACGATTAAAATAGAATACATCAATAGTCAACTCTCACTTCAACATAATAGTTTCTCATCCGTCGAATCATCAATCCTTTTCTTGTTAGTCAGAAAAAGCAACCACAAGGTAAATCGAAGAAAAAGTAATAGCTTCATAAACCTTCGAACCAAACTGTGAAAGGTTGTTGTTCTTGAGACGCACGAGACTGCATCAAAAAAGAAATTTCTTTTGTTCACGAGTTAGAACAAATTTCGGTGGATCAGGTTGAGTTGAAGCTGCCATCGACTCTGAACATGTTCCTTCCATTTCGTTGGTTGACGGAAAGATGAAAGCGACCGCCACTCTTTATGGGTACCTGTCAGATGATTAATCATTAAGCTTTTTATTGTTTTCTGTGCTTCGTTAACATTTTAAACCTGTCTTATTTAAAAAAAAAAGTTTGAGTTGCATTTGCGAGTGGTGTATACTCTTTTGAAGACATCTATATATTCTCAACAGGTTGTCTAAACCAGGCAGAAAACCAGAGATAAATGAATGACACTTAATCAATTCAGTACTATTATAGGTTAATCGGAGTTGAAAGTGGACATTGTCATCACCAAAGTTGGATTAAGTGTCTCTATCTCGCACCGTCAGACCCATTTACATTGTAATATTATCATAACTCGTGCGCCTAAGTCGTGTTTCGTCTCTGTGGTGGCATTTCCATCCAATAAGCTCTGAACTATGCTTCATTCACTACTGTAAGATGCCTGACCTATTTTCCTGGTCCGCAATTTACCACAATTACATCAAAAAACCTCCTCGAATTTCATATTAAGGAATTACTCAGGTTAATTTATTTTCCAAATATTTCTCTGAAAATGTTGCTGTTGAAAACATGATTTCAATTCTCTTACTTGTTAATGTACTACGTTCTACAGACGTCATCGAAGGCGGTCATTTCAAAAAATGGTCGGAGCTTTAGATATTAAAAAAACGTTGTCGATCAACCGTCGCACTGAGCGGACATAAACTTAATATAACAGTACGAAGCCGGTATTAAACCCACGCATATTGTATTTTAAACTACGATTTAAAAAAATCCATGCATGTCCCAAAGTCATTTTTATGTAAACAGTGTATGTGTAGTGTATGCACGAAACGCTAGGGTACTGATTGGAATGTATGCACTATTGGAAAAAACATTATAACAATAAAAGTTTGTTCAAATAAGGGATTAAATATAAATAAAAAACAGTGTGCTGCAGAAAACAACAAGCAAAAAGTGTGGACACAGTGTGTGTGGTGGGTATACCAGATGTGTCAATTAATTTCCTACCTTCACTCGGGGATGTCGTTAGTGATAAATGCTATGAATGAAAATTGGCTGGGTTTATTTCCTTGAACAGCTGTGATATTCCCCGGCAGTGATTAGTTGACAGTAGAGAGAATTAAAACACATCAACAACAACAGTTGTTGCATTAAATATATTGTGTAATAGCTTTACGAGTGTATTGTGGTGGAATAGAAATGATGGAGGTGAATTTGAAATAAACCTATAGTTCACAGTCACATCGTGACAATGGAGTCAAGCTGAATTTTGTTTAGTCCTATAATTCACAATCAATCACAGCTGGGCACACTTGCTAGGGTGGGCAAAAGAATAAAAGAGGGTCAGTCATCAAAAGTTTAATAAAGTGTATATTTTTATCCCACACTTGAGGGCTCAACAGGGTGTTATAGAAGGAATAAAGACGGCAGCGAAGGAACAAAGAAAGCAATGAAGGCATAAAGACGCCAAAGAAAAACTAAAGACGACAACGAAGGGGTAAAAACGACGAATAAAGGCGAAAACATAGCTTCCATCCTCGAAAGGATAAATTAACCATGCCTGAATTGAACAATTTCACAGTTAGCGAATTGCGACAAAAAGCTAAGATTTGTGGATTAGCCATTGGCGCTACGAAAGCCGAGATAATCGCCCGATTAGTTGAACATGAGCCAACGGGCAATTGGATGAAAACCACAAACGAGGAGGAGAACCAGGATATCGCATCTAACACAGGACTCCACTATTGCGCAGAAAATACCGACAAGGATCACAGCCAAGAATCTCAATCCAGTGCAGCGCTAACAAACCGCAAAAGAGAATTTCATGTGCGCGAAATGGAGCTAATGCAACGTGAACTCGGACTCACTCAACGTGAACTCGAACTCGCTCAACGTGAAATTGCGATGCTGCGACAGGACTAGCACTTAGCCGCAGACGAGTCGCGAGCATGAGAGATGCCCGGAAGACGAAGCGAAACAGCCGCTTTATTTTCCCCGCAATCAAATATGGGCATTAAGATGATTGCTGAATTAGTAATCGAGTTCGATGGTACGCCTGGTGATTTCCACGTGTAGGAAAGGCAGATCAAGTTCATCAAGGAGACGCGTGAGCTAGCGGATGACATGGCAAAAACGTTGGTCGGAATGAAACTCTGGAAGAAAGCGTTCGAGTGGTTGCATGCAAAAGCTGAACATCTGGAAATGACGTTTTACGAGCTCATGAATGAGCTGGGTCACATGTATCGCCCGAAGCAAACCAGGATTGACTTACGCAAAAAATTTGAAGCACGAATATGGAAGAAAGACGAGACTGTCGGTAGAGAAAGTAGATGACTCAGGGACATGGATTCACTTTCTTCCCACAGCCTTCGTTGTCACTCCACAAACTGTCCAGAAAAAACAAGGAAATGAAACACGTTGGTTACGTTTATTCAAGTTTTCTTTTCGTTCTCTTTTTTTTAACTTTAACAATTCGGCGAGACACTTAACATTTATCAATTCTGAAACCGTGGTGACACTTTGCGAATTTACTTTGTCGATAATCACTGATCGCGATTCTGATTATGATATCGCTTTGCAAAAAAACTAGTTCAAAGTTCACAACCGAAACTTCGACAGCGCGACGACATCAACACCACTTAGGAATTTTACTTTGGAATGCTCGCACTCTCTGGTGATCATCCGCCTCCTCTGGCGAATTAAATCTGACTCCACAATGCAACTCACATCCATTAGATTCAATGGCCGCAAATTGCATCGATAGGGGAGGATTCTATATGTGTCCGTATAGGACAAGTACGATGCCCTGCGATGAAAACGATGATCGGTGGATACCTGATTAAACAGACGTACGATCATCGGGGCTACGGCGATGTACCCATACATCGTTGATGATGTACGCCAGGGATCGAAATAGATTTTTGTTTCAAAGTAAACAAAACGCTATTTCACAGATCAGATGGTGGTACATATGATGTACATGATGTGCCTATGATACCAAGGGGTCGTCATGGTATTTGCTTAAGATTCCTTGGAAACACCGATGTAGGCAATATCTAATCTAACCGTATGGCTCCGGTGTACAAGGAAGAAAATTATTTTGTTGACATAAGTCAGCAGAAACCTCGTCGACAGCGGCAAATGGTCAGGCTGGATGGCTATATGTTTAGATTAATATGCGGGTACGTAAAACGAACACAGTGAGATACTGTATGTTTCATTTATCTTTTCAGGCGGTCATCATAGGTATGGCATGGGTAAGGTTACCTAAACTATGATCATATCCATGCCCAAATTCATGATCGGTTGATAGCCGATAACGGGGAATTGTCGCAACTGTCGCGGACCTAAGCGTATAGGCACGATATACAATCGTGAACTGTGGAAAGAATATCGACTACACCTATGTCAACAATACGCTGGCCAACGTTTGTTTATCGTAATGGAAGACAGGTTGAGCCGATAAGAGATGAACTGGTTCATGGAATATGAACAAAGGAATTTCAAAATGTATGGATGCCGTCGGGTAGGTTTTCTTTTCAGGTAAGATGCTGCAGGGGAGCTTACGCTGCCCCTAATTGGGCGTAAGTCCCATGGCTTGGTATGGTAAGAGGAAATGGTTAATTTGAAGAGGATGGGCAGTTCTTTGGGAACGTATTAAAGAACCGCCACAAGACCTTCCGAGAATACGCACACGATAAGATTGTGATTGGTAACCGCGTGCCGATCAATAATGAAGATATGATAGATTATCTTATCGAGAAAATCCCTGACAAATTGCTCGCATGCAGTGCTTTACTACGAACGATTCTTAATCGACACATTCGATAAGATAACCTTACGGGAACAGTCGTCTGCAAACACGATTAGTAAAAAGGAAGAAACGTCACATAAGAAACCCAATGCAAGAGGGGAGAAGAATAAAGGCACTGGCACGAAGAAAGGACGTATCGTAAAAGCTACGTCAATTGCGTGGCTACAGGTCATGTAAGCGCAACATCTCCAAAGAGCTTGGCTCAAAATGTTTCCATTGCAACGAACACGGTCACATCTCAACAAAATGTCGACAGAAGAAAGAGGCTTGCATTATAACACGCAGTCCACGGAAGGAGTATATGAAGATGGTAACGATTCATGGCAAGAATATCGACGCACTCATCGACACCGGGAGCGACCTGACACTCATGCGCAGAGACGAGTACGAGAGAATTGGATTCCCACTGATTCAGCTAACCGAAGTTCAGTTCACTGGAATAGGCTCGGCTGCTAATAAGGCGCTAGGAGAATTCCAAACCGAAGTCACAATAGATGGGCACTGTTTTCCGACTCTAGTACGTGTTGTTTGAGATACTATTTCTCAGCAAAAATTATTGATCGGAACTGACTTTTTATGACCAAGAAACTTCCACCGGAGATTTTACAGATCGCCGTGCTCAAACAGGCATCACCCGCCGGCGACTATTGGAAACCCCGGGCAAGCGACGATAGTGAGGATCTATTTAGGAGTGACGAAGAGGACGAAGGCGATGAACATTCGGGTCGAATGTCGAGTCCGGACGGCCGAGTATGGAATGGACATGACGAAGGTGAATTTGAGATGAACTTATAGTTCACAGTCACACCGTCACAATGGAGACAAGGTGAATTTTGTTTAGTCGTATAATTTACAGTTATTTAGTGCAAGGAAATCTTGACAGGTTTAATAAAATGAATATTTTTACCCCACAATAAGCAAGATGGGTTTCGCAGTGTGTTTTTTTTTATACCAACGCGCGCATGAAAGGGGATTTTGAACTACCCTTAAGTGTAAGAGCACAATGCGAGCGGACGGAGAGGAAGTTGATAAGGGAAGGAGGTGTCGATGTATATTGGTCTTGAATGCCTGGACATCACAACGACCAGGAAACACATGGTCAGGCAGAACATTCCACATTCATGTGGTTCGGCTAGAGAATGACTCTCTATGTTTATTTGTGTCCCTGAAGTCTACTTTCCACGTGAACTGATGCGTATTTTCTGATTGACGGGTATCGCGGGAAAATGTCTGAAGGGGCGGAACACATTCTGCAATTTCAGTTGAGCAACGACCGTGGTAATACCTATAGCAAAGAGATAGGCATGATACATTACGCCTATGTTCTAACGACAGAATTGATCGACTTACGGCTGACTCCACAGTTCAGTGGTCGCTGTTGCATCCTGTCGAACATGTGCAGTGCAGTTTTGGATGCACCTGATCAAATGTGGGAGTTAAAGTCCATTTTTGACGAATATACGCCTTGTAAATAGTGACCAGGTTGGATGGAATGAGGTATCTTTCGCATCTCTTAAGGAACTTCACACATTTGGCTGCACTTTTCGCAGCTTCAAATATGTGGACGATTCAATTAAGAGTCGAATTAATTGGAGTGCCGAGGATTGATAGTTCCTTGGCGTCGTCGATGCAAGTGCCGTTCATCGACAGTGTATTTACTTTGGGGCTCGTCTTTGACGACAAAAGGCATTGAATTATACTCGGATAGATAATCCCCATAGATATATATATGGTTAGGTCTGAATTCAAGGTATCAAGCATAACCTTTGGTAATGACGAAGAGTTTGGTCGGGAATGTTTGTATGAGTATGAGAAACTCAATGTGCTATCATCAGCAAACGAGTGAATTCGGTTTAAGGTAATTGACAAGAGATCATTTATAAAGATCAGGAAGAGAGTGGGGGAGAGTCCAACCCTGGGGAACACCTACATTAATTTGATGGGAGACAGATTTGACACCATCAAGAACCACTTGGATTGAACGGCCAGAAAGATAGTCTCTTATCCATTGGATCAGGGAATTGTCCACTCCATATGAATGTAATTTTGACAAGAGAGCTGGATGCCAAACTCTGTCGAAAGCTTTCGAGATATCCAGTGCAACAACCTTGCTTTCTCCGAAGTAGTGGATGGAATGGTTCCACTTTTCGGTAAGGTACGCCATCAGACCTTCTGTGGACCTGTTGCTACGAAAGCCATATTGGCGGTTATTGAGGAGGTCATTTTATTTCAGATATTTCAAAAGTTGACAGTTGATAAGAGATTCCATTACCTTGGAGAGAATAGAAATTAGTGCTATGTGTCGATAAGAAAAAAGGGATGATTTGTCACCCTTTTTGGGAATCGCCTGAACGGTCACTGACTTCCATCTATTTGGGAAACGGCCAGTAAAAAAGACAAATGGAAGAGTTTCCGCAGTGGTTTAGTGAGTGAAGAGGACATATCTTCAAGAGGATTGGGGGAATTCCATCCGGACCAGCGGATTTGTTTCCGTCTTGCTCCTTGAGTGCCCGGGCAAGAGTAAGCGTTCGGAAGTGAATCTGGCTCATGGTGTGCTGCGTATGCTCAAGTTAAACCGGAACTGATGTGGTATCAGGCAGCGTTAAGTTGGCTGCAAAATGTGCAGCAAGTAGATTCGCCTTCTCTATTGCAGTGGTGACTGGTCTGTCATCGACCATAAGCGATAGAATGGATAAAGAGACCGAGTTTTGAATGTTCTTCACAGATCACCGAATGCCCAGAAGTTTCTACTACCTGCGGGAGAGTGTAGTATTATTTGTCTCACTCTATGGTCATGCAAGAACTTGGCGCGTTGAATATGCGCATTACAGTCATTTCTAGCTCTCTTAAATCTTTTCTGGTTTTCCTCAGTATTGTTTGATTTAAACAACCGGAAGTTCAACTCTATAGCCTTAATGGCTTCTCTGCACCCGGAATCGAACCACATATTTCTCTTGGGTTTGATACTCTTTACCCTGTGTGGAATAAAGGTTCACATGCCAAGTAGAATCGTGTCTATCAATGTGCCCGCTATAGGGTCAACATCATTATTGAGGAAAAATAACGACCAATTTAACCCTCCAAAAAAGTCGTTCAGACCTTCCCAGTTGGCTTTCGCGTAGAACTATACTGTTCTTTTGGGAGTTTTCTCATTAACGTTACTGCTGGTTAGAGAAAATTTCGCTGACACGACACAGTGGTCTGAAATGCCCAAGGGCGAAGAAACATCAATTGTGTATTTGTTTGGGTCGGAGGTGAGAAATAGTTCCAGAATGTTGGCGAAATTACCATATATGTCTGGTACCCGTATTGACTCATTGACAAGTTGAGTTAAACTATTTGAATCAGCAAAGAGCTGAACTACAACCCGGAACCGGTCTTGGCCTTATTTAGCAAGCCCTGAGGCTTGTTAAATTTTCTATAATGATTGGAACAGAGCCCATATTGAGGCAGAAGCTGATAAGCAATATCATTTCGTATGTATGTGACTATACCACGATGTGGACAGAACGGTGGCACTACGCCATATCCAGGTAGATTATAATCGGAAATATCTGTATTAGTAATTACCTGAGTTTCGCTCAGTGGCAGGAGAGTTGATTTCTGGGTAGAAACGTGGGCAGACACAGAAGAGAAAATGCATCCCAAGCCGCGAATATTACACAAATAAACGCGAAAATCCCGTTCCATTGTAATGGCCCTATAGCGTTTTGAAATAATAATCTTGCCCGGAAAAACAAATAATTATGGAAAATTTAACAAATTTTACTTTTTACCGATGATGATGATGACTACTCCCTTAAAATTATTACTTTATGATTCAGCGGGTTGTAGATTCTAATATTTCTGAAATCCAGAGAAACAGTTGCAATATGAGCATAATACCTGCAATGGTTGCTTTCGCTCAGCAAAAGCGGTATTATTAGCAATGACACGAAAGTTCCACATCAACGAGTGCAACATTTGTGGTTAAAAATGAAACTTTTCTGTTGTATTTGCTAACATATAAAGAGCTTTCCCAAAGAGGCATTGTGGGGGTTCTCTATACCACATGGAGAACCAACCCACAATTTCATACCTTATTTCGACCGCTTTCAGTGCGTCATTTCTACCCTTATTCCCCTTACAATCTATTCCACCTGTAAAACATGTTTCCCATAAGGACGCATAGCTAAACTCATTATCCTATGCAGATAATGCATAATTCTGTTTAGCTGTCTTTTTGCCATACGACAACTCCATTTCGCTAACCCATGAGATTTCCACCGGAAATAGCAACATGTCGGTTAGAAACGGCATAGTCTGATCATACGACGCCGTTGCATAATCCTACAACCGCTGGAGAAATTACCAAAGTATTTAATTTAGTTCCCATGATCAGATTTCCCTTGCCAATTCGGCGTACTATTCACTTTTCCCAGACCATTTATTCGCTTGCGATCAATGATCTCTTCTTACAGGTGAATAGCCACAGAACATTTTCCTCTCCTTTCCGTTTCTACCTTCCCCGGGTTCAATGCACTCTGAGATCACCACAGTCATTGCACTAGGGCAGTAGGTCATCCTCAGAGGCTGCATTGATACCAGCACACAAGCTAAGCCAACCACAGAGTTATTGCGTTCTCTCGTTTGTTCTTTTCATCCTTCGCATGCACAGCGTCGGTCGAATGATGTGCGAGTATTATTCACCTCACTGAGACATGCAAATGAGAAGATTCATGAGAAGAGCGCAATGATAATTGGCTAATAGCCGTGCGCATTGCAAACTCAAAATTTCATCCCTAATTGGGATCAGTCGTTACACGGTGACAGTCGGTCACGGCGCCGCTTGGTGCTAAATTTAATTGCCTCGATTTTCAGCCAGTCGAATATTGTCGTTACGTAGTCACAACCGCAGTCGGTTACGCCGCCGCTCGGAGCTAAATTTAAATCCTTCGATTTTTAGCCAGTCGAATATAGTCGTTTCGCGAGGCACATCGCAACACCAAAGTGCACACATGCATTTGGAACATAGTCGGGAGGATTTAAGTGAACCAGTGTAATACGTCGGCATCTATACTTCTACCCCCCACAGCATAACGCGACCTTAAACCTTTATCAGGATCTATCAAGGTTTAGATTTTCATCCTGATGAAGTTCACGAGTGAGCCATGTGTGGAAATTTTTAAAAATTACTTCCGAAATTCCGAGTCGGTAGGGTTACAACTTCAGCGTTTAAGGGGTAATATCACCTTGTGACTTTTTTTCACGTTTTTTATTGGGTTAAACACTTCTTAAAGTATCCAAGAATGATAAAAAAAGTCGATTATGAGCGGGAGAAACTTGTAACTGGGTCGTTTTGTCCAGCGTAGATTTGAAGCGAAATTAGCAGTTTTCCGAGTGCGCGGAGTCTTTATTATTCATTATATGAATGACCCCGGCACATATCAGTTTCCAGATATGAATTTTAACTAATAGATATCTCCCCTACCCCAATTTTAAGTCTCAACAAACGGCAGGTTGTAGAAAGTTCGTTAAAACTACAAAACTACTCAAAACTTTAACTTAACAAATATCTCGGCGCCATGTTCAAACTGGGCGCACCCACAGCTCCCTCAATTTTTCTCCAATTGATTTGAAATGTTAACCGCAACTTGAAAACAATATTTTCTAGTGAACGTCTTCTGTTTTGATAAATTTATTTTTATAGATTTTATAAGCGATTTTTTCGAAAAAAAAAAAAAAAACAAAGAAAAAAGCTCAAATTAACACTCTTTTTGAATCAAATTTTCGAAATACTCCAACGATGTTCATTCGATTTTGGAGTACATTCAAGAAACTTTTAGTTTTTTGTTCCAGATTAAAAATGATGACCTGTAGCGGAGCGCCCATGTCGACCGTCCGAGATTCTTTTTTCCTTACGTGCCCTGATGTGCCACTATTTTGTATCGTAAAAATATAATAAAACCCCCTTTTTGTAGTTAAAGACTGTTACTTTCACATGCAGAAAACCTCATACCTCGATCTCTTACTCATCGTTCGTGGTACGTCTCACTAAATCACGTGAAATTTAGCGAACACAAGGTGATATTACCCGTTAAGGATGTTCTTGTACCAGGGAGACAATGCGTTGGAAGAAGTACCGCAAAGTAAATGCTCAGTTCAACATGATACAGATCAGTCTATTCCGGGTCGTCCAGGGGAATTGGGAATATCATTTTCTCCCTCTCAAACTACGCTTTGACAAAACAGCGTAAAGTTATTTTTGTGCCCGCGGTATGTGTAAAAAAGGAAGAACTCCGTTCGGAAATATAGAGAAACATATTAGGACAACTTTGTAACGATACTAGCAGACGCATACGAAAACACAACCATAGTAAAAGACATAGCACAAGAAAAAAAGTTCATGTCCAAATATCTGAGTAATTAATATAGCAGTCTTTAGATTAATTAACGAAGTTACACAACTTCATGCACATGTGGCCGTGGTTTGACGCCTCGATACTTACCTCTCAACTAATTTTACGTGAGTTCGAATTACGTACTTCACTATCATTACTAAAACCGTTGATACTAAAAGTTACTGAAACAGTTCCCAACACTAATAGAACTGTAATCTTACCGTTCACAAGAATTAGATAATTGTTGCCCAAAGACGGAATGGTAACACTCAACCATACACAAAACATGGATAATTTTTAAAACCGGCCAGGTGATGTGACATAAATATACGAATATACATTTTAGCGTAACATAAGTTGAATGGTAAGGTACTTGTGTTAACTTTTACTTTCAATACATTCACTAACTATATCTCTAAAGTTTTAGTAGTAATAAAATGTTTTAAAATTTTATATAAATAATTGCCACAGATGTACATGTGTAAAACATACAAGTCCATTAGCTGTTAGCTGTGTTTACAACTCTTAAGTACGTTCGTCGACCCACGATGTGTTTTATGAATTTTAAAATAGATTCATAAGCCGAAAATATATTCGATTTATCAAACCAAATTCATTGATTATTCATTCGTATGAGTGAAGGTGATGAGGAACTGAATTTTAATGACTAAACCAATATTTTCTTCTTTAAACAAAATATGCTGAAAGACCACTCTATTGACAAATATAGTAATTATAGTAGAATTAAACTGCACGTTAGAGCAAATCGTTGCGTGGTTGGGTCAAAGTACATACGTTACTACTCGGATTAGTTAAAAACAACATTTGAATACTTGATCGTGCCAAAAACTCATGCTAAATCATCTGACTAATCCAAAAGCGGCATCTTATGTGTGGATACTTATTAAGTCAATTATAAATTCGACAGTTTGTTTAAATACTAGCTTCATTTTTCATGCACCACGTAAATTAGAATGGATGTGAGGAAAGGTCTAGGTTTAAATTAATGCTTTACTTTTAATTCATGTGAAATGACTTTAGCAAGATATATTGTGTACAATATAAAATACTCACATTTCTATAGACCAATAAATAATAAACATAATAATAAATGTATGTCCTTCGACTAAAAAAAGATTCTTCGTCAAGATAAAATTAACCCCTAACGTGACTGTGGTAAATATCCAATTCCCTTTATAAACTCCCAGCATTCTTCCTACCCCGAGGATTGCCAAACACTTTTAGACTAACAACTTTTGGGGGCAAATATTTGAAGAGGATACAACAGCTATAGAGTTCACTTGAGACCAGGAACGGGCAAGGTATATTCCCGTTTTTTTTATTTTACTACAAAATTAAAAGCATTCAACGACGGTTCTTGCGCCCCCCCCCCCCCCCCCCCCCACACACAAATCGTCTCAAACTCATTAACCTAACCACTCTAGCAGACAGAAGAATTCACAGTGACATCCTCTTTATCCACCGTCTTCTGTCAGGATCAATCGACTGTCCTAGCCTTCTCTCTACCATGCCGTACTATACCCATTCCCGGAACCTACGAAACCCTCGTCTGTTTTACCTACCAGCCCACCGCACCTCGTATGGCCTTAACGAACCGATCTCACGTATGCTACGCAACGTCAGCTCTTACCCCTTTGATTTCAACGTCACCTCTCCTGCTCTCAAACCTCGTCTCCTTACTTTCTCCTCTTAGCGCGCACCTAATTTATGTGAATAACCCTTGTTTTGGGCTGAATGAATGAGGGCTTTGATCCCACTTAAACCCTAAACCCATCCCCATTCCTGTTTCCAAGCTTCCGGCCTATTTTTGTACCCTGTCTTGCCATTTACACCACCCACTCTCTTCCCTCTTTAAATTAATTATAATTTATTCATTTTTAATCCCGAGTTTTAAAGTTAGTTTATAAGTTTATTTTTATATTCTTGTACCGCATGTACTAAGCGTAATAAATGAGGGTTCTGCCTTCACCAAATTCAAAACGCATCCGCAAAAAGTTCTCGTATATTAAGCTGCACAGTTCAAGAGAAAGAAGAAGGGGAAAGTAATGAAAAATATCACTGTACATTGGTCTTAATCGCCTGGATATTACATTGACCAGGAAACCCATAATCAGCCAGAACATACATTCGTGTGGTGCGGCTGAAGAATGATTGCCCGTGTTTATCCCTGCGTCTGAAGTTAACACTTGCGCCTAGCTCTCCAATAAGTTTCACCACTCTTCTACACTGTTATAGAAGCTTTTTACAATACTTCAAGACGAATATAAGTCTTGTATATTGTGGGGAGATGAAATGAACTATTTTTTGGCATCTTTTAAGACGTCCCACATGTTCAAAATTCAAATATGTGTTCGTTTAAACTAACACTTGAATTAATTCGAGTGCCAGGAACTTCGTATTCTTCGACAGTGCAGTGTATCTACATTGGGAATTCTACTCGAAAGGCTAATTCCAATTGGTATCTATACATATTTTTTTATATTATACAAACATTTTCACGGGTCTCCGCCTAGAGATCAGAAAAACAACTTCGAGCGACCAAATAAATTTTCCACTTTACCCGGAGCACCAAAACAACATTTATACATTAGGAACTCTCACCAAACTAAAACTCACTTTGTACCAACTAACAATGAATTAAGATCAACGAATAATATTATACCTTACAAGTGGTTGACGTCGTGAATGTATATTTGCTACTAGCAAATTAGTTTATTAATTTGTTTACGTATTTATGTGGGAATCACAACAAAAGTGAAAGTGATCGCCGCGTTGGATAAATCTCACCAGGAGTGGGTATCAGCTATTGTTAAATCCATTACATTCAAAAGGCTCTCCAACGGCACGGATGTTGTCATCTGTACAACTTGTCCTCGGGCGTCCATCATGACTTTCATTTTCGATACGTTCTCGCCTATTTTTAAATTCTCTGGGCCAAGTATACATACTATTCTGAGACACTCATCATCACCTAACTGTGCCCTCAATCGAGAAATAATTTCCGAGGGTTTAACGCCTTCATTTGTTAAAAATTTTATAATAATCCGTTGCGCAACAAACGTATGGACCTCCAGCTCATGGCTGTACTGATTACAAAGTCGAGCGCGACCGCTAGCCAAGGCAGTTCCCCTATTCTTCATAAACCAAAAAAAAAAAAAAAAAAAAACAGCCAGGCACAAGATTATCTAGCTCGCAACTTGTTGCTAAGCAAAATAGTAAAATTACCGTTTATATTTGCTACATCCTCGTTATTCAATTATGATTTACATTTCTCCCATGCATACAGTTGGGTTGTGGACAGGCCACGTCTATAATACTAACAAATCGTACCTAAATGTGGACTGTATAAAAGTACGTAGCCCAACCTCACTGGTTATAAAATGTCTGAAATGACGAAAACCCTGAGAATATAAAAAATTAGAAATGAAATACCTCCACTCTAGGACACACCTAATTCCTAGTCGGGTAAAGTATTCTCGAAATATCTGAAAATATGAAAATGCCTTTCCCCCAAAAATCCTTAAGCACCCCTTACCGCTGTCGGGGAGTAGTGCTCCAGACAATAATACAAATAAATTTAGTAACAATATTTATTCAAAATTAGAGATAGAAAAAGATGCAAACAATACCCTAACGGGGAATCCATTCGCAAAAACCGTGCCGTCTGGCGACGCTGCAACAAACAGAACCATCTACAACCATAATAATGTTAGGCTCGGTCCCGAAATGTTTGAAAAAGGCGAGGGTTATCTACTGAGAGTTGGTGCATGTTGTCTCTAACTACAGAACCAAACGGCACCTTACATATGAGCATATTAACAAAGTTTCGTTTCGCTTTGAGCGTTTAGCGTTAGAACACGCTACTATCATGCTATCCTATTTATTGGCTTGTGGGAATCCGGGAATGCATCACTTCACTGACTCGTTTACGCCATCGTTTCCTATCTTGTGCACTTTCCTCCACACTTGCCAACTAATTCGATCTCTTCAAGGGCATGCCTTACATCGTTCCCCGTCGGCGTCCCGACCTTCCCTTCGGTCGCTTTCCCGCTGATCTTCCGTTAAGAATTCTACGTGCGGTTCTGTCCTCGCCCATTCTCGCTACATGCTCGACCCATCTTAATCTTGGCGACTTCACTATTGTAGGTTTGTGGTACAGCTCTTTCAATTCAGGGTTGTGGAGTTTCCTCCATTGTTCTGCTTCTTTATCATATTTAGCCCCAAAGATACTCTTTAAAACTTTATTTTGGAATATGTGGCGTCTGTTAGCTTCTCGTTTCGTAAGCGCCTACGTCTCACATCCGTATAGAACAATCGGAACACCTTATTATCCGTTGTCTCCAATAAATCATTTATGTGAAACAAAAACAAGATTGGAGCCAAAATAGAACCTTGGGGCACCCCCGAATTAACGGGATACATATCCGAACACTCGCCCCCCACAACAACCCGGATCCATCAATTTTCAAGGAAGCTCTTCGTCCAATCGCAAAGCTGTTGCGAAAGTCCATATGAACAGAGCTTGCTCAGCAATGACCCGTGCCAGACGCGGTCAAAAGCCTTGGAGATATCCAATGCGACCGCCTTTGACTCACCATGCCGCTCAATCGCAGATGTCCATATATCGGTTATAAGGGTCAAACGGTTTCCCGTGGACCGCCTGCCACGGAATCCGTATTGACAATCAGTCAGAAGTCCGTTGCATTCCAAATACTGAACTAACTCAGTATTGATGACTTTTTCCATTACCTTAGATAAAATAGACAGTAATGCTATCGGATGGTAATTTTGTGGGAGACATTTTTTCCCGTCTTTGGGATTGGCTGAACTGAGCAATTTTTCAGCAGGCAGAAAGGGTCCTCCGTGCATAAGATAAGCGGAAGAGTCTGCCAAGGACCGGCGATAGTTCTGGAGCACAGTTCTTAAGGACAATTGCTGGTATTCCGTCCGGCCCTGTTACCTTCCTACAGTCCAGTTAACATAGAATGCGTTGAATAGTATGCGGGCGAAATCTGACATCCAGCATGAAAGACCGTACCGGCGCGATCACTGGTGGCTTCAAAAGACAGGGATCGAGGTTTGAATTCCCGGAAAATAAATTCGCGCGAACACATTAGCTTTATCCTTTGAATTCGTGATTAACGTCCCGCTGTCTGTCATCAACGGAGGGAAAGAGGAGGATGCCAAGTTACTGCTGACAGCTTTTGCCATTGGCCGGAAGGATCGCGAACCAGTCGGGCACTGAAGGAGCTTAATGATCACTCTGTCGTTGCGAGCTTTCTTCGCGGTATCAATCGCATGATAGCACGCGTTTCTGATTCTAACAAAATTCGTCCTGTTAACATCGGTGGGATTGGAGCGCCATTGCTTAAAAGCTCTATTTTTACCGCTGTAATCTTCTCGCATTTTTCGTCAAATCACGGTTTATCATATGAACTTTGTTTAATGGAATGTGGAATGTAGATCTCGATACCGAGAAGAATAATCCGTGTGACCAACTCCGCGTAAGCGTTAACATCAGAGTCTCCGCAGCACAGCTCGGACCATGGAAAGGATGCGAAGAAATCCCGCAAATCGTCCCAGTTAGCAGCCCCATGCTTCCATACATGGCGAAGCTGCCTAGGCCGGTTATTCGCTTGTTATGCAAGTGCTTGCGCGGCAGATACCAAGCAGTGATCTTAATTTCCCAGTGGCGCAGAAACCTCTACAGTATAAATACTCGGTTCGGATGTCAAAAACAGATCCAGGATGTTCGCATAATCGCCTCGGGCATCCGGCACTCGCGTTGGTTTCTCCACGAGTTGAGTCAAGTTGTGGCTAACAGCAAACATCTTCGCCAGCCTCCCAGCCTCGTCGGTTCTGTTAGAATGTACCAATCAGCCGGAATTGTGCATGTTAACATCGCCAAGGACAACAATTTCAGAGGCTGGGTGGTTGATTTGTATCCAGTCGACGGCAGCACGACCCCCAACCATATGATGTACATATTATTGGGTTACAACGCCTCCGTCGTCTGGCAAGCCAGATTGGACCGCACGAAAACGCAGACTCCGCCCTTAAAACGGAATCTCGAATGTAAGTCGTATCCTGAACAGCGAAGATATGTCGAATCAGTTGACGTATCGACCTGGGTCTCAGTTAGGGCAAAGATATCAGGTTTCACTGTTTGAAAATATCGGTGGACGGCGTTTACATTCATATTGGTGAAACCGATGCCGCTGATGTTACAAAATGCCGTCACCAGTCGAGCGTGGGCAGAACTTCGAGAGTGAGCCCGGTTATGCGATGACGAACCTCTTAAAGTTCCATTATTTATCATGATATCTGCATGATGTTTCCCTTGACATAGTCCCCCGGAGATCCGAATGGGAGACTAGTTTACCTCCGGAATCCTTTATATCAGAAGGTACCATCATGGCTTATCTCCGTGTCAGTCCGGGCCATCAGCCACACATCCGAAACACCGTCGAAGATTTCTCTCGACGATATCGCGGTATATACAGGGTGATGTGGTAGTATCTCACCTTGGGACCAACTACCACCTAAACCAACCTTTTCTCGAACCGGTCCATCAGCCAAGCTCCGAAAGATGGCCACGGATTTCTCCCGACCATTTCACGAAGCCTAAAGCTTGACAGGGTGGTATTTCACTGGGCGACAGGGCGTTGGGACCCCAGCTACCACTCGGCCTTTCGTTACCTCTTACAACAAGCCTGTCGAGCTGTGAGTATATTCTAACGCCCTAATCACAGGGCTGAATATCCTGCGTCTCTGGCAAGAATATAGGTCATTCTGTTATCTTCGGAGGTTAGTCTAATAAGCAACAACTGGAAGCTAAAAAAAAGCAAGTTAAAAAAAAAACGCTTCGGCCATCTGGTATCGAATTGCAATATGAAATTTAAATGGGAGAAGTGCCTCAGCAATCATGCTATAGGGGAATGCCCGCTGGGTAAAGAACAGCTCCCGGATAAAAATAAATTATCCTGCATCCTCTGTTAAAATTCCGGTCACCGTGCTAACCCTAGAGTTTGCCTTAAATACCAACAACTGAAATCCAAGTTGGAAGCCAAAAAACAAGTTGAAGAAAAGAAATGAATGAAAGCTCATTCTTACAAGAACTTCGTGGCACCTAATGTGTCAAAATTACTAATATCATCTAGTCTGTCGAAATTACGAAAATCATACGCTCAAATAACATAGCAGGTAGTGTAAAGAAATCACCGATACGGGAAAAACCCCGAACAACATAAAAATGTTTGCACCAGAGGCACAAGCAGACATAACTGCAATTTTACTGTCCGTGCAACCACAGTTTTCCGTGATTAAAAAGAATTTCGAAAAAAAAAACTGACAGAACACTCCACCGACTAGACGAGCTTTATTCGACCCTGTTTCCAGATAACTCCACACCATAGACACCATGTTCTCTTTGGCTGAGTTAAATTTTTAAACAACTGCTGTGAATGTCAATTCAGTAATCCGTAAGAGGAAATTCCTTCTTGAATTTTCTTTTCCTGGACGAGCGAATACAATTGTTAGGTACGGATCTAACTACTCCAAAATGTCTTCTTAGTGTTATGTACCCAATCCCACACGATCTCACTCTCTCTCTCTCTCTCTCTCTCTCTCTCTCTATCGCTCTCTCCCTTGAATAATAACAAATAAAATTTTAACAACAAGTAGCTAAAAACCTATTAATAAAAAAAAAAGTAGGCGGCGAAAACGAAAACCAAAAAGATTTGATAATAAAAACTTGAATTAGAAAATAGAAATGATAAAAAAAAGTACAATCACCGCCGTCGCGCGGTTAATAAAAAGTTGAATTAGAAAACAGAAGTGATAACAAAAAGGTACAATCACCAGCGTCGCACAGTTAATAAAGGAAAAATTAATTCATTAACTACAAGGTGGCGCAAAATTGATTATCCAATTTTGTTTTTGAATTACTTTTTTACTAAATAAAAGAAATGATTGTGAGTGATGGAAATCTTTACTTGGACCTTACAATTTTTCTGTTAAGTGGAAAAGATGATATCCGTTAAATGGCTGCCGCCAGTGTTGATACACATTTGTACCCGTTTTATCACATTTTCCATGACTTTCCGCAAGATTTCTGGTGATAACTGTTCGCATTCCTGTCGAATATTCTCCTTAAGGGCTGCGATTGTCTGAGGCTTGTTGGCATAAACCTGCGACTTCAAGTAGCCCCAAAGAAAGAAATCTGGGATGGTTAAAGCGAGCGATCTTGCTGGCCATACCAAATCGCCAAAACGGGAGATTACGCGACCAGGAAACGCTTCCTTCACAATATCCATTCTGGCTCGTGCTGAAACCACATGTTCAACAAGCCCCGCTCATCCAATTCCGGCAGTAAGAACTCGTTTATCATGGCCCCGTAGCGTTCGCCAGTAATAGTGACCGTATTGCCGACAGCGTCCTCAAAAAAATACGGCCCAATCACTCCTCCTGCGTCGATGGCGCAACTCACAGCGGTTTTGAATGGATGCAATGGCTCTTCGTGCATCACACGCTGATTTCCCGTGCCCCAGAAACGAAGATTTTGCTTATTGACGTAATCGCTTAAGTGGAAATGCGCCTCGTCCTTCATGATGATTTTCGACATAAAATCGTCCTCTTCGTTGTTGAGATTGAAGATGACTTGACAGTCACTCACACCGGACTGACGGTCAGCAGGCATAACTGATGCACTGTTTGCACTTTGTACGGTAACATGTGTCTCTTTCATTAAAATTCGCGGTAGGATCCGTCTTGTGATCCCCAATTGCGTGCCCCGTCGTCTGGTTGATGTTTCTTCGTTCTCAGCGACATCGGCAGCCATACCCACGATATTCTCAGCCAAACGACCAGTCCGGTAGCGACTACGCCCTACATGGTCTCCTGTGGTTCCAGTCAGTTCAAGTCGAGTAGCTAAGCGCCGGAATGTTTGTCCAGTTGGCGCGGCACGATTAGGAAATCGACGTCGAAATTCACGCTGCGCTAATACCACCAACCGATTATTGGTAAAAGACAGAATTATTCCACGCTCTTGCGGAGTATAGCGCTCCATTGCTTGTCTGTTTGTATACTGCAGCCGTCTAGTTCACAAATGTCAAATATGATTGACGTACGACACCATTTGCAAAAATTATAACATCTTCCGATAGGGTGATTAATTTTGCGCCACCTTGCACATAACCCACCAAAAGGACTTGCAACTGTGGTTTCAAAACACCACGACCCCAGCAACTTGAAAGCAGCCAAACGTCATCCAATCGGTTCAGCGTTTTACTAAGTGAGTACCCTTACTTTTCAAATAAATTAATTTGTTAAATACAATATAACAGTAGAAACGACTAAGATAATGATCAGTACAGACTTGGCGGCGTAATTCATGTTCCAAACGAACACTTACTGCTTGAGCAGTATGACCAGACAGATTTTTTTCGAAAAGCATACTGGTCGCGCTTTGATCAGCTAAATCAAAAATAGAATTATGCTCCAATAGAGTAGATTCACCGAGTGACAGAAATCTTCATAATGATGAAATTGATCATTATATTTTGACGATGAACAAAATTGTTACCATTACAATGAATCGTTCTATCCGAATATTACCTCACATGGAGCGACATACAAAGCGATACACAAACCCAACAATTGACACTCTGTATAGGCAGAAGAGGATTCTGCTCTCCAAGCTGAAATTACTTTATAGACAGTTGAGAGATCCAAATTTCCAGGAAATAAATACATTTAAGTCACTAAAAACATATCTTCAATAGCTGATCCGTGACAATTATAGATCAGTAATCAATGAAGACTGGAACAATAAAATCCGAGCCATTAAAGCTAGTGGAGCGAATATGTTCCCACAAATAAATAAAGTATTTAAAAGGAAAGATTATTATGACATTCCATTTCTGTGAGTTCCACGATCTCCCAAGAATTGTCAAACACTGCTGAACGCAGGACTTACCCTGGAACACATATACTCCAGGGAAGAGCTAATATTGGTAGAAGACCCGCAAGAAAAAGTGAACTCGAATGGCGCCTGTTTCGAGGCAGTGTACAGAGTGAACATTCTAACCGAGACCTCGAAGCCATTAAATATTGGCGTCTCGGAGACAGAAGTTTCACTACTTTCAACGAAAACAAAAAGCAGATTCTCCACTTAGAAATCTAAACAGAAGTATATTTGTGCGCAAGGATGAACTTACGGACATTCTTAGTTCTATTCAGAACAAGAAATCTTCTGGCATAGATTTCATTCCAAACATTGTTCTGAAGCACTTGCCTCTTGAAGTAGTAAAAGTTTACACAATTTTGTTCAAGCTCTAAGCAATGCATATTATCCAACCCATTGGAAAACTGCAGTAGTCCATCGCATTCCCAAAAGGGCAAAGACAGGAGCAATCCAGCCAATCTTCTCTCGATTAGTTGCGTCAGCAAGGTATTCGAGAAAATTATAAGTAAAGCATTGATGAACTGATGTAATGATAATGGTATTATTCCGAACAATCAGTTTGGTTTTAGACCGCAACACAATACAGTTCACGGTGCGCCAGAACTTGTTTCCGACATACAGTGGAACGAAGCAAAGTGAAAATTCACAGGCATCTGTTTGGTTCATTTTAAAAAGGCTTGCGACATAGTATGGTTAGAAGGGCTTGTATATAAGTTATGAAATCCGGGTATGCCAAAATATTTGTCATACAATATCTTCAATATGATAATGGGTAAACAATTTGTGGTGAAATGTGGACACGTAATCTCCAACCAGACCTTTCAGATCAGAAATGGGTTACAGCTGGGAGCAGTGAATTTTCCCATTTTGTTTAACGTATACACTAGTGAGGTAATGAGAGCCGACGACATTGTAGTGTATAGATGTGAAGAAAAGATTGATACCATCAACAGACTGCAAGATGACTTCAATAGAATCAAATGTTTTTGCGACGACTGGAAATTAAAGATCAATTTCCGGAAAACAGAAACTATCCTTTTCAGAATGCCGCTGTCCAGTGCACCAAGCGATACAAAACTGAATTGGAAAAAAGTCTCTATTGTAAGACGTAATCTTCCTCTACAAGTAGTAATCTTCCTCTACACGTAAAAACGGTAGTTAGATAACCTGGTATCTGGCTTGATCGGTATATATACTTTGTTAACCATATAACAGCAGCTCTTGCCGCAGCTAAAAACGCATATGCTATGACTAGAAGTCTATTCCATCGTAGTCTTCTAGAGCGCAAAATCGACATAATTTCACACTCAGCATTCATCCAACCAGTATTGGTGTATGGATGCCCGGAATGGTATAATATGGCGGTTCCGCCAAACCCCACTGTTTACTTACCCGAAGAACGCCTCATATTCGCAACCCATTTTTGCATCTCAAACACCAGCATACCTGAAACATTTCTTTTCTCAAGGACATTTAATGCGTTCGACGCATTATCTGAAAATCCCTAAAAGGTATTCTCACAGCATTCACGCATTTAATGCGTTATTCAAATTCCCTATAAATTCTTCACATCATACGGCATCATAAATCCCAAACCATTCCGCACCCCATGTCACCGTCAAAATGCTATGTCGGACAGCTTGTTTATACAGCTACAATAAACCGACCCGCGATTCGTTTGTCCAATCGACAAACAATTACCGCATCCCAAGCATTATCATCGAAGCCGAATCCTCTAGCATTTCCTAGTACAAACAAGAACCCTATAGCAGTCAGAGATGACATAAACATTTAAAATCCATTAGCACCTCTTCCTAATGGCGATACATCTATTAACGCATCTGCACCACTCATCCACGACTGTAATGGTGCCCTTATTTACTTTTAGCACCATTTCTCCGATGAATTGACGTCTACGATAGCCACCAGCACAGCGTAAACAATGATCTATACGACCCCTTTGTTCTTTTTCCCACGTTTCAGGTTTCGTTTATCCTTTGGTGAAATGCATCGATAAACCCTGTGATCAGTACGATCACCCATACATGCATACACCATGATCTTCATTACGAGATCTGGTTTTCCATCCCGCAAAGAGAGACTTTACGTTTCTCTTGTAGTAAGTAAACATATCCTTGGCCGAGAGGATATTCACCACCACAGAATCGAGGGTGAATCAAAGGCCAGATTCCAGCCCTCGGTGGCGTCGAAATCCAACCACCAATCGCGACGGTCGGTTAACCTCCCGCTCTCCGTAGCGCTGCGGAGACGCGTACGTCCCGGAGACGCGAAAGTAACACCCCCTCGAGTGTATTTTTGAATCGTGCGAGTCGGCTGCGCGAATAAAAGTTACCTTACCCGGTCTCCTTTTACATGCCTAAGTTTTATTCAGTGAATGTTCGTTCTGAGTGTTAAAGTAGATATAAATAGTTTTCCGCAAAATAGAACATATTAACCATGTCAACAACATTTGAAATCGCGAGAGAAATAACCTCGAGCGAAGGTAAATTAAAAACCGCGAAACATCAAAATAAAAGTTTTAACTAGTGAAAATCGTATTTTATTTGTCTCTTGGTGAATGGGTGCATTAAGCAATAGGACGACGGAATGCATCGCTGTATGTGTGGATTGAGGTTTGCCGCGCACTATGCACGTTTATATCAATCAATTAATAAAGACAATTCAATTCGTAATCAACTGTGTGCGCGTAGTAGAAACACTATCCTGGTATCCGCGGTGCACTTTTATCCTGTCGTTGTGTCCGGTGAACTATTTACGGCGGAACTTTCTTATAGTGGTGATGGAGGAAGAAGGGAATGAGCGCCGTACGCCGGCGCACCATACTTCTTCCCCACAATAACATATCTCCATTCTACATGGAAACGTTTCGAGTGTTCGAGAGGCAATGTTTGCATTCCTGTCTTGGAATGTATAGAACACCAGAGTGGCAATATAAGTAATTCTACCCCAATGAAGCCCTGTACGACAGATTAGGACTAAACAGGATGGACAGATTCATTATCTAAATGATTCGTGATCACAATGCAAAGCCAATGTGTAGTGGAAATAATCTTATCTCGGGGGCATTCTGTGCCAATGATATGTATGTGCAGAGCGTTCTCCGCAATGGGCTTCTTTCTCCAAAAGTATTCCCCTTCTTGTATAGAAAAGGTCTTATCCAAGACGAGTAAGGAGTCCCTATTATTAACCACGCTTTTTGTGGTGACGAAGAAAGGGGTACACTTCCTCAAATATAGTATGCTTTTAGGCGCACGCTTTCCCTTACTCATCTATTAGTTTAATCATTTTAGTTCTAATTTTTGTTTTAAATTGCTGCTGGGGTCCACCTTTTAATCGTTTTGTTTTAAACATTTGCTTGTAATATATATATATATATATGTATATATATATATAGATATATATATTATATACACGATCTCCTCAGGGTCAAACCTTACATCGCGCTCCCACCTCCGCCGCGGCCATCCTGTCGGTCTCTTTCCCTACCGTCAAGAATTCTACGCACGGTCCTATCGTTGCCCATTCGTGCCACATGTCCGACCCATCTTAATCTTCGCGACCTGATTACTCTCACTATTGTAGGTTTGCGGTATAGCTCTTCCAATTCGTGGTTGTGGAGTTTCCTCCATTGTCCTGCCTCCTCGTCATATTTACCGCCAACGATACCCGTTAGATGTGGTACCAGGGACAAACGAATTCTCCATGATAGTGATATCTCCAATGCACCAGACCGCCTGCGTTTTAGCACGGCGATCAGTGAAAGAGATAAATCAGCCGAAGATCGAACATCTCCCAAATGGTGGTGGCTTCTCTACGAGGAGAGGACTTCACTTCCTCAGATATAGTATGCCTCTCAATCGCAACGCTCTCCTTCCTTTTATCCCCCCGCCCCCACCCCCTGTCCACCTTCCCCTATTACGTTTATTACTAATTTTGTTGCTGTTTATTTTTATTTACCTTTTCGTTTCGTTTTGAATTTTTTGTTTGTTACTTAATTATTAAAAAAAAACAAAAAAAAAAAATTATATTAATAATGTATATGTATATAGATGAAAACGACCTATTTAATGTTCATATATATATATGTAAGAAAAACAATGTACGCCGAAGGGCATAAATAAAAATCAATTTATACTGTGTAATTTAGAGAGTTCACATAGAGCCAGTAAGTTAATCTAAGGACTGTAATGTAAAAGAGGGTTTAACATGTACCCCTAATATTATACATAATATGTAAAAAGAATAAGGAAAATAAATGTGGTTTCAAAACTAAAAATAAAGAAAAGATACACGTTAGAACTTTATTCTCGAATACGCGGAATTTGTTTTCTTCCCGTTTTGTGAGACCCCATATTTCGGATCCGTATAGGGCAATCGGCATGGTTATGGTTCTGTAGACACGTAGCCTTATGTTGCGTGTCATATATATATATATATATATATATATATATATATATATATATATATATATATATATATATATATATATATATATATATATATCCAGAGTGCCTTTATCAACATCTCTCCATCGATTAAGCTATTGAATCATGAAAACGCATCTCCACTTTTTCTAGACCATATGAATTAAATACTCTCTAACACTTATTTGACGGACTGTTAGACTTTCCTCTGGTAACACTTTATAACTGTCTTTGACCAGGGAAACAGCCATAGTTCTTGACCCTTTCTCGATGATAGTCTTAAATAAAAATCACTGCAGACGGCCCTCATTTGTATAGCCAGAAACATTAGCGACGGAATCACAAGCCCCAGGCACAGTTGAGTTCACTGTATTCAAGTGAAATTTGTGTCACGTTCAACAGGTTCCCAGTCGATGGCCACAAAACTATTGCCTGCAGCTTGATAATAATTTTTCCAATTCCAGTTATTCGTCAACACTAAAGGACGCTTTCAACAACTTCCACAAACTGACTTACCACAAGTTTGAAACGAAACTTTAACTGACTCCCCAATTCAACAACAAACTTAGCCCATACAAATATGATTCACGTACCTAGCATGTACAAAATCCTACGTTTAGATCCTGTTTTAGACAAAGAATACCAGGACAAAGCTCCACCAGAACCACCAACCTACAGATGGTAAGCCTAACCCCAACCATTCGAAATCTCGATCAATAGTAGTCCTAAATTTAGCAACCCATACACAAACAATCCCACACGTGTGCGCTATAATCTCTTACCCGCTCTACGACGCGGTAGCTACACAACAGACAAAATAGAGAGACTCAAGAGTCAAACTTAAAAACCAGTTTGGAATTAAAATCATCACCAGCGGCATTATATCGGAACAGTGACTCAATACATGAAACAGGTAAGCGCGCTGCACCGCCAAATTTTAACTAAAATGGCTGCTGTACCACTGAACGGACTCCACTACCACCAACTGCCGATGCAACTTAATTGTCATCTTGTATAAATCTAAAGGTAAACTACAGATATTAATTGAAACTCTCACGTACCCTGTAACTTCTTCTCCGTTTCCCAAAACTTTTGTAATTCTGTGAAGTACTTATCCAGGATGAAGACTTTTGAAAGGCCCAATGTGGCCATCGTTCACATTGGTAATACACAAGTGTATATTATTTATCAAGAGGTTGTAATCATGTAAACTTCGTTTTCGGGATCGTTACTTCGTAGCCGACTATAAATATACGACAATCCTCACACAGCAGTTTGTTGTCATGTAAGACGAAATCAAAACAAGTTGTCGGTACAAGAAAACCGTCGAAGTAACAAACCGACGGAACAACACGAATAATTACGATTTCTTGAAGACTTATTTGAATTCCCGTTCGAAGCTTCGCGCGTTCACCATAGATACAATCACTTCGTGGATACTTCTTGTTGGAGTGGCACAATCATTTAGGGATACAACAGGCAGCACTATCCAACTGTCACAAACACTGGTACAGACACAGGCACGGGCAAAGGCACAAACCAGCCGCAGGTACTCACATTATTGTTAATCTACCAAACAAATCACTTTCATAACAAAACAAAAATTTCAATATATTCCTCTGCACTGGATTCTTCTTGGCTTCCTTGCTTATCTTATCTTTCTTTCTCTCCCTCTCTCTCGTCCTCTACCTCCTCTCTCTTTTTAATTTTTGATTTCCTTTCTTCCTTTTATTAGATCACTCCTCTTCTCACGTCACACTCCTCTTATTATTACTTATTTTCTCTACATAAAATACATCCATCTCACAGATTGTATGAAACTTGTTCAAAATAACGATTAAAAACCGACCATCATAAGTGCGATCTTCAGCAGCATTAAAAACCACGATTATTCCGAGCGAATTGCAATTTAACCGAATTTTTCGAGAACTTATTAAAATCCTCTTTAAATTTCTTCAACATTTTTAACATGGCACGATGGACAGCCACCCGACGACTGAGAAGAGTAACTAACTAATTATTAGTAGTAGCACAGTTACGACCGCAACATACACAGCAAACCAAACCAGAGAAAGGTTTCTTCAAAACTGATTCGTTGGTGCATCTAACAAACAACAAAAGGTCCGCGCAGATACAAGTTCTCTCGTTTCTTTCAATACGATATTCTCGGTATTCTTTCTCCTTCCAGCTACTTTTTCCTTTGCGTAATCCACGTTATAAACGTACAAGGCAAACTGCAGAACTATACCTGACCAACTACAACCACCCATACACGACAACCCGCACTTTGATATAAGGTTCATTCCACCGTCCAAATCCATTCGATTTTGGGGTCTGACAACAAATGTGTGCAGTGAATGCCTCAACTGGCTACCGGCCATACCACGGCAGCGGAGGCAATTACCGCGGTAAACAGGTATTAGGCGCACAACACTCTCACACAATCCCGCAGCACACTGTCCCATACACATGCGGCACAATGATGTCGATATATAAAAGTTAATTCAACAGGTAGAACATCGGCGACGGCGGCACAACAAAACAGATCCATAAAAACAATAAAAAGAAGAAAAACAAACAACAACCAAAAAACACATGAGCATAGGTACCTCGAAGGTGTTCCCTTTTGCATGCTGATACTGGTATCGAATTGTGGTCGGTTGGTTGCTGTAACAACCTCGACTTTTAAGACTTGAAAGAAATGTGAAAGCTGAAACATTGATCGCCTGGAGCTATTGTAGAGCTAGTCACACAGAAAATAAATCTCTGTCAACCGAAGCTGTGTTGTCGAATCATAAAGCTTCTTATGATCGCTACCAAACCAAAGACGACCAGTGAGAAAGTATTCTAACTCCACCTTGGAAAGTTTCCAACATCCAAAGACGGCCAACTGACTCTTTTATGTTGCCTAATTAACATTTACAGATCACCCAAAATATCTAAGCAGCAAGTGATCATCCGCTTAAAACACTCACTGCGTTCCTAAACGATGCCACCAAATGCAATCTTCTATATGCACACTAGTTCAATTCTGAAGTTAAATAATATTCCCTATCCTTTATAATGACGTCGGACATCCTCGATGGTGTTATAAGTGAACGACTGTCTTAGGCGTTAAGGTCGTCGTGCAGTATAACACCTAGAATTTTCCTAAACGGTGACCACTACCCTACAATCCTTCAAATTTGATTTCAACATTAAATCGAATCCGTTATCCCTGTCGTCGCGCATCATTGCTAATAACAAAAAGAAATAACTTTTCCGATTTTCTATCAAAATCAATTCCCCATTCTCAACCGTATGACACTTGTAATGAGTGATCACATGACAACACAAGTCTGATTGAAAATTAATGTAATATCCACTATAATTCTCAATATAGATCGTTTTCATTGACCTTATATAGAAAATATTTTTTATGCTACTGCTAAAATTTCTGACCAATATCGTGCCATAAATATAATTTTACTAAACGACCACCTTCGTGCATGACCGCACAAACTCGATTGCAAAATATTATTAATATAACTGTCCTTACTAAAAATATCGAAGACCCTAAATGAAATGATAAAAAATCTCCGGTTATGTTAAGATTACTAAACATTGTAATTCTGGTAAATGTCCATGTCTTTCCTTAAACGAAAACGACTAGATCCCTAGAAGTTTAAATTCAACGTTAAATAAAAGCGACTACCCTTGTTAATGGCATCGAAGATCATCACTGATCTCATAAGAATATACATCAATTCACAATTCCTATACGATCGTATGTGTAAATTTGATTAGTAATGAATAAATATCTCCCTGTCCGTCATAATAACGCCGACCATCCTCGATTATCTTATAAGTAACTGATCTTTCTCAGGTTCTGTTAAGATCACTTCGACAAACCTCAACAATACCCTTATAAATTTGGTTTCATCATTAAATAAAATCCATTGTCCTTAACATCGACGCACAATATTGCTGATATCATAACAATTGGAATTTGTTAGCTGCTGTTAAGGTCACTTCACAATTCTCGGCATAACAACACTTGTAATTCTGTTTAGCCACCTCACCATGCACGACCACACAAATTCGATGACGAAATAAATTAGTTTCCGCTGTTCTTCATAACTATGTTGAATATCATAGAATATCGGTTTCATCATCCACGTATAACAGCAAACTCCGTGCTCTTCGAAATAAGAGGAATAAACTATGAACATTTTCCTTAAAACGCGTTCTCCCCATGAATACTCCAACTATATCGGCTCCTTTTTTCACATCACTGATCGTTATACCACCCTCTACCACAACCATCTTCATAATACGCAAACCAACTTAATTAACGACCCCAACAACTTTTTTCTTCGTTAATTACAAGCGCAAATCTGATGAATATTCCACCTCCCTTTGCTATAACTCGATTATTTCACCCGACCCACAAACTATCGCCAATCTTTTCACTTCATTCTTTAAACAGTCCTTCACAGATGACTCCATTGATCCTGACTCTTTCTTCAAAGCCCTGCCAGATTCCTCTCCCGGCTTTCTCATTTATCAACTTATACAATAAAGATAAGAAGCTGAAGATAAATTAACTCATCCTAAAGATGACTTCAGCCCTGGCACAGGCGGTCTGACTGGTGTCTTAAAAAAACATATCTTCCTCCACACTCTCTATCGCACTCTCTCCCTTGTTCCCCCGCTCACAATGATTTATAATCTATCCCTATCACATGGCACATTCCCGATCATTTGGATATTCTCTTTTAACACCTCCATACATAAATATAGGCTCCTCGATAGTATAGTGGTTAGCATACCCGCCTGTCACGCGGGAGACCGGGGTTCGATTCCCCGTCGGGGACCCTCTGGCGCAAGACTAATGACCTTGCCCGGAAAAGAAAACATATCATTATGGAAAATTTAACATGCCTCAGGACTTGCTAAATAAGGCCAAGACCGGTTCCCGGCTGTAGTGCCGATGATGATGATGATGATGATACATAAAAAAGGACCTAAAGGCAATATTCCTAAGTCTCATCCCATCGCTGAACTATTCCACAAAATGTTCAATGACATTCTATATGAAACGTTGTGTTTCTGCCTAACAGAACGGCACCGAAGTCGATGTTATCACGACCGATTTCAGTACCTTCGATAAAATTACCCACAAACCCATACTCTTTAAGTTATCTTCCCTTGGTTTCGAACCCCTACTGATTTAGGGGTTTTCTTCCATTTTTAAACATTTTTTTATTTTCTTTCTATATTCTTAGTTTCTAAATTAAAGGCTAGACAAAAAATGCTTAAATTCTAGCTTAAATAGCTTATATAATAACTTACTGGTCCTTCGCAGACGCTCTAAGCTAAACATTACTTAATATTTGTATAATTTGCCTTTCGGCGACAGAACTTTGTGTCAGTACTGATAATTATTTGAAAGCCAAAGAAAAATTTGAAAAACTTTGTCAATTTTTTTTTTCCTTAAAATTTAACTTACTTAACTTACCTAAACCTATCTACTTTTTTTTTTTTTTTTTTTTTTTTTTTTATTTTATGTAAAATCACTTAGCTTAACTTAACTTAAATCTTATACTACCCTAATTGGGGGTTTTCTTTCTTTCTGAATAATGGAATCTAACGAGTAAGATTTAGATCTATTCTTTCTAATCCTTTTCTCCCCACCTCAGGGGTTCCACAGATCTGTCATCCAGGTCCCCTCCTATTTATATATAAATTACATAGACTCTGTGGGGAGGAATGTATTGTGTCAGACACGGACACTCGGTTCACCTTCCTCCTCCATCATAAAACTTTCGCCACTAAAGCACCGAACGAAAACTGCATGTCACCGGCGGGAAGGAAAACACATTAATAATCATCACCCCAGAACCCCGCACCAGCGGCGCAAACCACGTCAGACCAAGGCGCTCGTCGGGTGTACCTGATAACTGCACGCATGACGTGCACATTTTGCAATAAAAAGGGTCACCTTTATGACGAGTGCCTTAAAAGGCGTAACACACCTTTCTAGAGGGAGTGCTGTATGGCCACGACATTGTAGAATGCAGTGCGCACCATACTCCACTTCCACAGAATAGGTCACCACACCAACCCGTCGCCTCTAACAACCCAGTGTCATCTAACCTCCGAGTGCCTAGCATTCAGAGTTGCTGCACGTTGTGTGGCCGTACAGGTCACACGGGGGACAGGTGCGGAGATAGGGTGAAAGCGGAAAAAACCAGAATTTCCACAGTACCACTCACCCCAACACGAACCCGAAAGGCCAAGACTAAACGTCAAAGCCATCGCCCACCAACCCACACGTCTGTCAAGGACGGCAAACAATTCTCCATACCAACGTATGGACGAAAAACTCCGACCCTGAACCAGGATCTCCTCCACCCCGCACACGGCACCCTGTCTCTGCGGAATTAATGCTGGGCTGGAAGCCCCTTCTTTCCGCTCAAGCTACTCCGTCACTGCGAACACGAGAGAGCTTCCCACAGGCCTCGACCGTATTATACATCGCACCTGTAGGTCCATACGATCCACAACAGGTCAGTGGACCACCCTGCAATCCCCTGTCCCTGTCGGCATCAACGCGGTAACAACCAGGCCCACTCCCAATACCGACCACCAAACTCCCCTCAAAGCCCTCCACTTGTTTCGTGACTACGTCACGGGGGGGGGGGGGGGGGGGGGTGAAGTGAGGGTTCTTTAAGCGCGCCCAAAGAACCACCCATTTTCTTTAAACCAACTCGCCTTTCCACACCCAACAAAGCTATTTTGCTTACCTCTAATCGAGCAGCGTTCAGCTACCCTTTCAATTTTATACCTGAAAAATAAGCCCACGGCAGGATCATCATCTTGCCATGGCATCATACGAAAGCATATCAACCAAACACCCCACAACTCCAGTATCAAGAACTCTTCTCCCGCTTTACTTTACAAAACAACCGGCTGTCCAATTGATTTCTCACTTCTTCAAACAGATCTCGATAGCTTTCGAGTTGGCGTCAAAATAATTGGGTCGAAATAAATACCGCCAAATGCCACCCAATCACTTTTTCATGGAAGCCCAACCTTTCCCCGCGGTGTGCCTAGTTCTTACTTAATCAACAAATAACTTCTACACAATCGATTCGCGACCTGGGCATCTTATGTGACAAGTAGCTTAATTTCCTCTCACATATTGATGACATAATCGTCAAGGCCAATTCTACTCTTGTTTTTTTTTTTTTTGTGAAACGCTGATCGAAAGAGTTCTTTAACCCTAACGTTCCCCGATCGCCCTATGTAACCTTTGTTTATCCTCCTCTTGAATTCTTGAGCAGGTCTGGTCCCACATTCGTACGATCGAGAGCATTCAACGTCGTTTGTCATGTTTTGCCCTTCAAGTATTGAAGTGGGAAAATGCTCTGTTTGTGTCTCCATATATAAGACGCCTCAAAGTAATTAACCTGAACACTTTTCTTTTTATCCACCGTCTTATTTCATATTCGACCAATTGCCTATCCTGTTACATATCAACCTTTATAACGCGTTATCTTATCGGTGTAAATCCATTATCTCACCCAATCAACATAGTTTCCTTTCGGGAAGGTCGACCACCACCAATCTGGTTAAGGTCTTATACCATACTCGCCTTGCCTTAGAGAATGGCAGCGAATTCGATGTAATGACTACCGACTTCAGCAAAGTCTTCGACAAAATCTCTCATAATCTCATCCTCTTTAAGCTACCCTCCTTTTGGTTCGAATCCCTTTTGATTAAGTGGATATCGACCTATCTTAAAGCTCGAACCTATTGTATCAAATTCAGATCCTCCCTTTCAAATCCACTTCGCCCCACGTCAGGGATGCCCCAAGGCAGTCACCTGTGACCCTCCCTGTTTATTCTTATTATTAATGACAATGATTCTAAGATCAAGTACTAGTCCATCTCCCTCTATGCTGACGACACTAAACTCTACAACCGATATGCTCTCCTCTCGATTCCTCACTTCTCCAATTGGATCTTAACAGTTTCTCAATTTGGTGCCATAACAACTGCCTCGAACTTAATGTTGTCAAATGTCACTCTATTACCTTCTCCCACAAACGTCCCCCTTCCCCGCCATGTCCTTATTTCTTACTCAATCAACAGATATTATCTGCACCCTCAATTCGTGACCTTGATATCTTATGTGATAGGGAGCTTAACTTCGCCCCACATATCGATGATATTATCCTTAAGGCGCACTCCCCCCTTGATTTCATGAAACGTTCGCCGAAAGAATTCTCTAACCCCTACGTTTTTGATCACTCTACATAGCCTTTGTCCGCCCCCTTCTAGAGTACGCCAGTCAGGTCTGGTCTCCTCACTGCTCGTCCCATATTCTCAGGATCGGAAACGTCCAACGTCGATTTTTCCCTTTTGCCCCTCGTGGCTTGAAATGGGAAACCCCTCGTGCTCGCCCCACATACACAAGCCGTCTCCAACTAATAAGCCTCAATAGATTTTTTTTGTTGGTTTTTTACACTAACGCGCGCACAAAAGGTGATTTTGAAGAATCCTTAAATGTCAGAGCACAGTGCGAGCCGATGGAGAGGAAGTGGATAAGGAAAGGAGGTGTCGATGTATATTGGTCTTGAATGTCTGGACATCACAACGGCCAGGAAACACATGATCAGGCAGAACATTCCACATTCATGTGGTTCGGCTAGAGAATGACTCTCTATGTATATTTGTCTGCCTGAAGTCTACTGTCAACGTGAACTGTTGCGCATTCACAGATTGACGGGTATCGCGGGAAAATGTCTGAAGGGGCGGAACACATTCAGCAAGTTCAGTTGAGCAACGACCGTGATAATACATATAGAAAAGATATAGGCATGATACGTTGCGCCTGTGTTTTAACGACGGAATTGATCGACTTACGGCTGGCTGCCCAATAAGTTTCACTGCTCGTTTTTGAATCCTATCGAGCACGTGTAGCGCAGTTTTGGATGCGCCTGGCCAAACATGGGAGTTGAACTCCATTTTTGGACGAATATACGCCTTGTAAATAGTGACCACATTGGATGGAGTGAAGTATCTTTTGCATCTCCCCCATACATTTGGCTGCATGTTTCGCAGCTTCAAATATATGTTCATTCCAGTTAAGAATTAATTGGAGTGCCGAGGATTGATAGTTCCTTGGATTCGTCGATGCAATTGCCGTTCATAGACAGTATATTTACTTTGGGCATCGCCTTTGACGACAAAAGGTAGCACTGAGCTTTTTGGGGATTGTTTGTATTAAACTCGGTTAGATAATCCCCACGAATATATCTTGTTGAGGTCTGAATTCAATGTATCAAGCATTAGTTGCTAGTTGGTAGTGACGTTCGAACAGTTTGGACGGAAGTGTTTGTATGAGTATGAGAAACTCAATGTGCTAACGTCAGCACACAAGTGAATTGGCTTGTGAGTAATTGATAAGAGATCATTTATAAATATGAGAAAGAGAGTGGGTGAGAGTACCGAACCATAGAGAACACCTGCATTCATTTGATGGGAGGCAGATTTGAAACCATTAAGAACCACTAGGATTGAACGGCTAGAAATGAAGAGACACATGAAGAGCGCAGACGCCACGCTGACATCCCCTTCATCCACCGTCTTCTCGCTGGTTCAGTCGACTGCTCAAGCTTACTCTCCTCCATCACTCTTCACACTCACCCCCATAACCTACAAAATCCTCGTCTCTTCTATCTTCCCGACCATCACACCTCTTACGGCTCTAACGAAGCCCTTTCACGAATGCTATGACAGGCAAATTCGTACCCTTCCTCCGATTTTAATCTCACCTCTCCTGCTCTCAGACTTCGTCTCCTCTCTTTCTCCTCCTGATAGCACCGCACCTGCCGTCAACATTCTTACTATCCGCACAAATTCCAACTCCCGATCCTCCTTTCCTACCACCCTATCCTTCCCCACCCTACCTCTTACACTTTCGTCTATCCACCTTATCCTTCAATTAAGGGAAGAAATGGGTTGATAGCCCCACTAAACTAAACTACATATACATTTGTTCTCCCCCTTATAACTCCTTTCGCTTACTTAATTAAATGTATTATACCTTAGTTTTTAAGTTAGTTGTTAACTTTATGTCTTTTTTTATATATATCACTTCTGGTAAGCTAAATAAACGCGGATTCTGCCTTCACCAAACCAAACCCCATTCCATACCAACCCTCGCAACATTCAGAACCCTCGCCTCTTCGGCTTGCCCGTGCATCACACCTTTTATCTCTCTAACGAACCAATCCTGTGAATGTTATGTAGCGCAAGCTCTTACCTCACCACTTCCAACCTCAAACACCGCCCCATACCCCAGACATAGCGTTTATAACAAGTCTATCCTTGTTCAACCCCTGCCATCCCCCTACACCACCTTTTGTTCACTTATTTAAGTCCAAGTTTTCTCTTTTCTCCCTTCCCTATCTATTTTTTTTTTGTTTTCTCTCTCTTAAGTTAATTCAATAACGGGGTAAATTGTCTCTTCTACTGGATAAATTTTCCGTTTTCAAAAGCGAAACCAACATGAACACTTCCTTTATTCATAAAAATATCCTCACTCGTCCCCCCACCCAAAACTTCTCATAAACATAACCTTTTACAGCGCCGCAACCGATCCTTCAAACTCGCTACTACGTCCGACGCCACTTCTAACCCTAAATCTTCCAACCAGCCAATGGTTACCCCCAATCCCAACTGTATCTGTGTACCGCCGACTGAAAACCACAATACCGGCATCCTGACCTGTTCAAGACAACTCTGTTTAGCCTAATAAACGAGAAACCGATTACCACAAAAAAAGAGGGTTTCCTTCAAACCCCCACCAAACAGAGTCTCTTTTACCCTCACCTTACCCTTCTCAACGCATCATCCCATCCCACCCTCAGCTCAAGGCGTGGCCTCAATGTGACCACTAGAATCGCCAATGTATACCCGAAAGCCTTAATTATAACTGTTGTAATAAGATATTATAATGTAACATACAGGATGATCATAAAAGTGAGAAGGTTGTAGTGGAGTTAGATAAATTTAAACAGAAGTTCAGAAAGGCAATCCTTCAGTTTTGTACAGCAACTAGCATTACTAGATTTACCATCCTAGAGAATGACAGTAGTGAGGAAGAGGAAGCCAATAGTGTGAACACTAAATGTACATCGATCAGAGACACAATCAAACAAACAGCCCAAGATGTATTAGGATTTAAAAAAACAACTAAGTCCAAACCTTGGTTTGACGATGAGTGCAGGGCAAAGATCGATGAACGTAAACGCCTCAGAATGATCCACTTAGAAGCATATGATGAAGTCAACGCAGTAAGATACGCGACAATTCGGAAAGAAACAACGAGACTTTTCAAACGCAAAAAACTCGAATGGGAGAAGACTCGGATCGAAAAAAATCTTAGAAAATACTAGAGCAGATAACAGCAGAGGTATTTATGCCGGCATAAATTCAATTAGAAATGGCTACCGAGGGAGAGCCAAAATAATCCGAGACACAAACGGCTGTCTGGTGACAGAAACAAAAAATATCGTGACAAGATGGAAGCAGTACTTTGAAAACCTGCTCAATGTGCGCACCCCTCAGCCACAAATAAACGCACCAGACGTACATACAGCCGAGCCCCAGATCCCAGAGCCCTCTTTCGACGAAGTTGTAGACGCAATACATCGATTGAAAAATAACAAGGCCCCCGGAATCGATCGCATACCGGCAGAGCCTGTAAAGCATGGAGGAGGGGCAACCGCTCGAAAGATCCACCAACTGGTTAATATAGTATGGGAAGAGGAAGTCATTCCGGAAGAATGGAAAACCGCAATAGTCATCTCCATCTTCAAAAAAGGCGACAGATCTGACTGCGAAAATTACAGAGTAATATCATTGCTCCCAACCACTTACAAAATATTAACAAATGTCATACTGGCAAGAATCACACCGTACGCAGAAGAAATATTGGGAGACTACCAATGCGGATTCCGTCGGAACCGGTCAACAAGCGACCAGATGTTCACAATAAGGCAACTGCTCGTGGACTTCAAAAAAGCCTACGACTCAGTCGCAAGGCAAAGACTTTACCATATTGTGGTTGAGCTGGGGACCCCGAAAAAATATGCAGCCCTCATTCAAATTTGCACGAACGAAAACAAAGGGCGAGTTAGAATAGAAAACCACCTCTCAGAACCATTTGAAATCCCGGACGGACTAAAACAAGGGGATGGCCTCTCACCATGCCTTTTTAACCTTGTCCTCGGGTATGTTATCAGAAAGGTACAAGACGACAAAACGGCCGGATCATCCCTGAACGGGGTCACACAAGTGCTCGCGTATGCGGATGACATTGCCGTTCTGGGCGATAATCTCGAAGCTATAAGTAAAAACTGTGAAATCATCATGCAAGCAGCAGAAGAGGTGGGCCTAGAAATAAACGAAGACAAAACGAAATACATGATTATGACTAGAGCAGGTGGACCTCAGAGAACACATATAAACGTCAGGGGCAAGATATTTGAAAATGTCAAAGAAGTTAAATATCTGGGAACGATACTGACGACCAGAAACGAAACGTCAAAGGAAATTAACAAAAGACTACATTCCGCCAACGCTAGGTGGCATGCAGCCAGTAAACTATTAAAATCCAAACTGCTATCATGTAATATAAAGCTCCGTGTCTATAGAATCATAATCATGCCGATTGCTATATACGGATGCGAAACATGGGCTCTCAAAAAACGGGAAGAGAAGAAATTCCGCGTATTCGAGAATAAAGTTTTAAGGGGTATATTTAGCGGTAAATATGACGAGGAGTCAGGACAATGAAGGAAGCTCCACAGCCACGAATTGGAAGAGCTATACCGCAAACCTACAATAGTGAGAGTAATCAAGTCGCGAAGATTAAGATGGGCCAGACACGTAGCGCGAATGGGCGATGATAGGACCGTGCATAGAATTCTTGACGGTAAACTAACGAGGAAGAGACCGACAGGACGGCCGTGACGGAGATGGGAGGACAATGTTAGATTGGACCTCGAGGATATCGGATCGGATGATCGAACGTGGAAGGAGAGCGCACAGGACAAGGAACAATGGCGGAGCCGAGTCGGTGAGGTCATGAACTTCCGGGTTCCTACAGGCCAGTAAATAATAAAATAATAACTAGCACTACTAAGTAAAGATAATACAACATACAGTTCTCGAAACACAAATTGTCGCAAAACATTGTAAAATTGACCAATTGCACTTCTGTTGTTTCCACAACTAGTGACTGTTTCATAAATGAATATGTTTCGGATTCATGATGATAAGCTCGGGGAAAATCTAGTACATCGTCTAGTACTTTCCCCGACAAGTATTCACCACACCTGACGACGGCCAGATGACAGTGCACAAACAACTGTCATGCATTGTTTACTGTTGTTGGTGCCCGACTGGCAATTTCACTGTAACATACTGTGTTTTGGTGCTCGACATTTATCAATGTAATTGTATAAAAAACTGGATTAAATTTGCCCGCCACCATGTGGCTTTGATTAGTTTAGTAGAGAAACGATTTAATAAACGAAGTTGTCTCAATCAAGAACTCAGTCGAACTTTTCTATATTCGAGCGTTGTCTGGTGTACTCTGAATTCTTTTCGTTCGTAAACCTATAAACCTAGTGAATTAAACAATTGTTTAAACATAAATATTTTAACTTTAGTTGACAAAACATAAGGAACACAAACATAAATCCCAACAAGATCATCATATCATCGGGAACTTCACGCTACACGATTAAAAATGTATTACTGTTCCTTTTTCTTTAATGCAAACTTTGGTTTTAGGCAACGTGCTCATCAGTAACGACTTCCCGACGACATTCCTCGTTCGGCGGAACAACATCAAACAGGATCTCGGCTGACGACATTCCTCGTCAGGATCGAAATATACACAACAGAATATAATGACATGAAATTGGAAACAGCTCTTCGTCACAGTGCTACCAAGTTCGAAAAAAAATATTAAGATTCACTATTCAAAATTCGTCACGCAAATTCCGCGTCATATTTATACACAGTGGTGTGGCGGCTCTAAATTACGACGAAGTGATTTGGCCAACGTGCTAATTAATCACCCTCAATCCGCTTTTGCGGCTTTATTATCATAATCCGGGCATTACGGATTTAAGTTCGAAAAATAAACATAAGCATATCGTATATAAACATCAAGCAGGATTGACAATGGACAAGCAAAACATACAGCAGGCTTCAGTCGCTTCTTATGAAAAGCTGCCTCAATTGTGGACTTATCTAACGGCTTACCACATCAGAAATCTTGCTGTCAATAGACAATAATTGTTGAACGTTATTAATTGGCTATACCTATTGAAATTACCTAAAACGACACTTTTTAAAGAATTTTTTTCTTCGTAATTTATTAAGCAATTAAAAAACTATTTGAGGGGCGTACACGTTAATTAGGAAAAAAAAACATTTTTTTTTATTTTAAAATTAAGTACAAAATGGCGGCGTGGCCGCTAGTCAAGTGCAAACTTTTTTTTTGACAGGTCAAACGGTGCTCAGCATAACGTCCCTCCCAATAGCCCCTAGAATAAAAACAATTTTTTTTCATCATCCATATGAGTTTTTTTAAGGCGGTGCACATGATTATTACAAAATATACATTTTTCGCAAAATACCACTTCTATGACCAAAAAATGAAATTTCCGGTAAAAAATCGACCTTTAGGTGGTATTCTGGTCTAGGCGCACGAATTTAACGCAATTTTTGAAGTGCTGTAAAAAAAAGCAATCAATATTTTTACGATTCATTTTTTTATAGGATGTTTATTATTATTTCAAGAATACAGTAAAAAAAATTGAAAGTAAAAAATTCGAAATTCAAACATTGAAAACTTAGAAGACGAACTATTCATCATCATCATCTGCACTACAACCGGGATCCGGTTTTGGCCTTATTTAACAAGTCTCTCCACCGATCCCGATTTGGAGCTGGCGTCATCCAATTTGGCACTCCCAGGCTCTAGGCGCCCTAGTCTACACATCCTCTCGAACGCGGATAAGAGTTCAGAGAGCCTTTTATTGAGCACCCAGGTCTCGGATCCATACATGAGTACTAGTAAGGCCATGGTCTCGTACAGTAGTAGCTTGGAAGTCTTGGATAACTTTCGAGATTGAAAGAGCCTTGATAGACCATAGTAGGCTATGTTGGATTTGTTCAGTCGTTCGCGTATTTCTTCTTCCATATTGTTATCTGATACTATTGACCCGAGGTAGTTAAAGGATTGCACTATTTCAAATTCGTGCTCCACTACTCTGATAGTTTGACCAACGTTATGTCTTCTCTTCGTAGAAGTTGCCACCATGTACTTTGTTTTTCTTCATTCTATGCAGTCCCAGTTTTTGCGCAACCTGCTCGATCTGGGTGAAGGAGTCCTTTACAGCCGAATCGGTTCTACTGATGATGTCGATGTCATCTGCGTAGGCAAGTATCTGGCTGGACTTGGTGACAATAGTCCCTCTTGTTGTAACGCCAGAGTCACGGATTGCTTTCTCCAACTCCAGGTTGAAGAGGAGGCAAGCCAGACCGTCCATTTGTCTGAGTCCATTAAAGATGTTTATTGGTTTGAACAGCAATCCCGCTATTTTTACTTGACTAGTTACGTTGGTCATGGTCAACCTACAAAGTCGTATCAATTTGTTTGGAATGCCGAACTCTCTCATGGCATTATATAGTTCTACCCTGGCTATGCTGTCATTGGCGGCCTTAAAGTCTATAAACAGATGATATAATGGAATCTTAAATTCCTGACATTTTTTCATCGCCTGCCTAAGGGTGAATATCTGATCAGCCGCTGATTTGCCCGGAATGAAGCCACACTGATATTGACCATGGATGACTTAAGCGTATGGGATATTGTAGGATAGAGGAGAGTATCTTATACTCGTATGCGGTACTCAGCAATGTTATACTCCTATAGTTGCTGCACATTGTGATATCTATTTTCTTATGTATGGGGCAAATTATTCCACGACGCCAATATTCCGGCATCTCCCCTTGCTCCCATATGTGCACCACAATCTCATAAATTGCGTGATGTAATGCTGTCCCTCCTTGTTTGATCAGCTGAGCTGATATGCCATCAGCTCCAGAGGATTTATTTGATTTGAGGTGTCTTATGGTTTTTACTGTTGACTCAATGCTTGGTGGCGGCAGCATTTGGTCTTAATCTTGCATTGGTGGAGCCTCCAATTCTTCTGTGAGCTGACCAGTTAGCAATTCATTAAAGTGCACTTCCCATCGTTCCAGAATTCCTGCATGATCGGTGATCAGATTATCAGCAAAGTCTCAAATTACAAATACATGTTAATCTTATCTTCACAACTGACCCAGTTTATGCTTTAGTTGAATTCAGTCCATAGAACCTCTCAACGATTGACAACTACACTTCACCTGATCACATTTCCCGTTGTCACATCTTCCCGCTCTACGAGATAATTATTCTTATCATCATCATCAGCGGCACTACAACCGGGATCCGGTCTTGGCCTTATTTAACAAGTCTCGAGGCTTGTTAAATTTTCCATAATAATTTATTTTTACGGGGAAGGTTATTAGCCTTGCGCCGGGATAATTATTCTTATAACTTTCGCAAAACCAGTGGCCCCTTTATAAAAACAAATCACTTGACGTTTTAATCATTTAACGGTACAGAATGCTAACATACTATCATCGTCTACAAAAGAATGTTCAATTCTCTTTCCCTCTATGTTCCCTATTGGCGACATAAAATATCAACATAATCAACCCTTGATATAACCGTTTCCTAAGAACATGTTCACTCCGGGCCTATTTCAACTATTTCGGTTCCTATTTTCACATCGACGATGTTTATAGTCTCCTCTACCATGACCCAACTTAATAAACAACCTCGCAACGTCTTTTTACTTCGTTAACTACAAATGGAAATGAGATTGTGGTATTACTAACAGATACACATACGATACAGAAACAATTAGTGAAGAAAAGATCGAATAAGCAAAGCATCAGAGCCGCATACCATAGCAAAAACATAGTAATTCCACATCACTCGAGTGTACTTAAGAATAACGATCGAATTCGAACGCGTGCCAGTGGCCTGATGTGTTGACCATTGGTTCAACTTTTAGTGATTCTAACCGTTACAGCGTCGGTTCGAGTCACACGTTCTTCACTATCGTCACAAACGCTATAATATGACTATCCCACCTCCCTTTCCTATAACTCGGATATTTCAACCGATCGAGCGAGTTAACGTTCTCAAATATTATATTATGAATCTCTATATATTGTACGTTAACCTTTGTAATCCCAAATATTATAACATCTGCATTGTACTATAAATATACATTAACCTTTGTAGTCCCAAATATTATATTACTCCTATTGTACTATCATCATCATCATCATCGGCACTACAACCGGGATCCGATCTTGGCCTTATTTAGCAAGTCTCGAGGCTTGTTAAACTTCCATAATAATTTATTTTTACGGGCAAGGTTATTAGCCTTACGCCTACTATTGTACTATAACCTTTGTATTATAAATCTCATTAACCCCAACGATTTCTCTATCATCTCAAATATTATAATCTAAAATACTGCACATTGATACATCTCAAATATTGTAATTCCAAACATTGTACTTTGTTACATCTCAAATCATCCTAACTAACAATCGAAAGCCATCAACAACCAGTATCACCCAAAATATAAAACCAATCATAAACACACACGACATCTAATCAAAGAAACTTATCAACGAGGAGTGCATTCCCTCTTATCAGAGGGCTGGACCTGGACATAGGTTTATGATCATATTCAACGTATAAATGCAGCCGACCAAAGGAAACACATCGCTCTTCTTCTCTCCAATAATCAAAAGAAAGACCCACATCATTAATAACTATAAAATTAATAAAATCACATTTTTAAGTAAAACCGATAGTGGGTGTTTTATTAACTAGCGTCATTTTTTTTTCTTTAAACAATCCTTCACCGACGATTTTTTTTTAACTGACCCTTCTTACTTCAAAAGATTGCCAAACTTCTCCCTCAACTCATTTATTGAGCATCCTATACTGTATAACAGCGACATCAAATTGAAAATAAATTAATCCTTCTTAAAGATGAATTCAGCTGCGGCCCAGTGGTTTCCCCACTACATTCCTCAAAAGTGCTCCTCCGCCCCCCCCCCCCCCCCCTGTCCACTCTCTCTATCTCACCCTCTTCTTCTCGCTCTCTATGAACAACAATTTATCCGTTTCGCGAGGTAAATTCCCTAGCATTTGAAAAGCCTCTCTTATAAACCCTATAGATAAAAAAAGGGGGGGGGGGGGGGGGGGGGCGATAGAACATACAGGGCTAAGTCTCTGCTTTCAACCCAGCGAAGGCCAGGACGATCCTTGTCGCTGTTCAATGCAAGTTGACATGCAGTCTCCACGTGACACCCCTGGATAACTACTTTAGCACCCGCCAAGTAGTGAACCAATGCATACGGCGGCATCCTGAGAAAGGTTGGCGTAAGGCTAATAACCTTGCCCGGAAAGACAAATTATTTTGAACAGTTTAACAAGTCTGGGATAAGGACCGGATACCGGTGGAGAGACTTGCTAAATAAGGCCAAGACCAGATCCCGGTTGTAGTGCCGATGATGATGATAGATAAAAAAGGACCAAAAATGCAATGTCTTAAACTATCGTCCTATTGATAAGATTTTCCCACATTCGATAACTGTTCGAGAACATTCTGTAGAAGGATGATCTGTCCACTATATAATTAATAGTAGAACTAATATCACAAATCTAAAACAATCTTCAATTCTCAAACCACACAGTCTGTGTCTTAGAGAACATCAACGGAGTTGATGTTTTTACAACTCATGTCAATAAAGCATTCGACAAAAATTCCCGCAAATTCATGCTTTTCAAAGTAAATTCCCTTGGCTGCGAACCTCTGCTGATTAAGTGGAATTGTTTCTGGCTGAATAAGCGACTCCACAGGCTTAGATACAAATCAGCCCTATATAATTCATTTTAACCCAACTATTGTGTGCTCCACGACAGACACTTTGATCCCATCCTTTTTGTACTAATATTATAAAGATATTATTAAATGATATAAAATATTATTTCTCTCTTTACGCTGACAATGCCGAACTTTTCAAAACGATCAACTCTTCACTTGATCATTCCTTCCTTCAAATAGATCTCGGTAGCTGTTGGTTTTTCAGTTTGGTGTCAAAGGACTTTCCGTGAACTTAACATTGGCAAATACCCATCTAATCCTGAGAATGGTAACCATTGGCATACAATACAAAATATAGAAAAGGGAGCAAGAATAGTTGAGTCTATAGAAAAATCAAAAATGAAAAACATAGTCAGTCCTTAGTGATACTCTTTTTTATAGTATAACCAATTTTGATTATATCGTGTCAAGTTTGGAATAAATTATACAACAAAAGATCTCAACTCCCAACAACATTGCATAGCCATACTACCAGAAACTGATTCAATCTCTTCCACACACCTTAAAAATAACTAACAAATTACGTACCAAATGATTTACGACTATTGATTCATGTAAAACATATCTCCTTAACAATCAACAAAGTATCGATCTAGCAAACACTACAAACTACTCACACAATCATTTGATATAAACAGAAAAAGAAATGAGAAACTCCGAGTACCATGTGCGCAAAACGATCTTAAAAGTAAAACCACAAGCTGGACCAAAGCAACCTCCAAGTTTGTCGGTGTGATTTCAAATGGAGTTACTCGAGAGAGTGATACTTACTACCTGGCGACAAGCTAAACCTTTCCACGTCTGGAGAATTTATTCAACTTCCATTTCTGTTCGGTCTACAGCAGAGAGGTATTTCTTGAATCCCATATCACAAGATAGAAAGGTTTTTATTGATTGATTGACTGTGACACCTGCAAGACGTTGAAGTTGGCTTAATCCCGGTCTAATTGGTCAATTGATGACTCCTTTCGCAAAGAGCTTTCATCCAGTACATATTCTTAACCATGATACTTGTCGTTGAGTACCCGAAGAGATAACAAGAGAAAGGTTTGAATTAGCCTAATTGCCTGTGATCAACGTAATTATTAAGATTAAGTGAGTGACTTTCAGCTATAGCGGCCTTAAAGAAATTTCACAACTGATTTATATAAATCTGCGCATCTCTGATTTGAACGAAGAGGGTCATTTTATAGATAATAGCTTACGGATATTGTAAATTTATTTACACAAGGTGAGTAGCATAAATATTATGGGGTAAGTAAATAATTTAGCATGGTGTCAAAAAGGAGGTCAAACCCTCGGAAAAGAAGCTAATAGCATTAAAACGCAACTACTACTACTACTATTTATTGGCCTGTAGGAACCCGGAAGTTCATGACCTCGCCGACTCGACGTCGCCATCGTCCTCACCCACATTCAAAAACTCTTTTTTTAACTCTGTGTTTCCCAACTTGCCAGCATTTTATAGGAATACGTAGTCAATTTATTATTAGACACTGTGAGTGGATCTACGTGAGAATATACCACACGTATCGAAGTCTTCGTACCACATATGAGACTGAAACAAGAAGATAATTAGTTCCGTAAAATTGGTGAACGTCCACTAAATATGATTTGAGGCCATTCTGCCCTGTGATTAGGGCGTTAGAATATACTCACAGCTAGGCCGGCTTGTCGTAAGAGGCGACTAAAGGCCGAGTGGTAGCCGAGGTCCCAACGCCCTGTGCGCCCGGTGAAATACCCCCCCATCAAGCTTTAGGCTTCGTGAAATGGTCGGGGGAAATCCCTGGCCATCTTTCGGAGCTTGGCTGATGGACTGGTTCGAGAAAGGGGTTGGTTAGGTGGTAGTCGGTCCCAAGATGAGAGAAATCTTCGACGGTGTTTCGGATGTGTTGTTGATGGCCCGGACTGACACGGAGATAAGTCATGATGGTACCTTCTGATATAAATAATTCCGGAGGTAAACTAGTCTCCCATTCGGAACTCCGGGAGTGACTATGTCAGGGGGAACATCATGCAAATATCATGATAAATAATGGAACTTTAAGAGGTTCGTCATCGCATAACCGGCCTCGATCTCGAGGCTCTGTCCACGCTCGACTGGTGACGGCATTTTGTAACATCAGGGGCATCGGTTTCACCAATACGAACGTAAGCGCCGTCCACCGATATTTGCAAACCACTAAACCTGATATCCTTGCCATAACTGAGACCCAGGTCGATTAGTCAACTGATTCGACATATCTTGTTGCTCAGGATACGACTTACATTCGAGATTCCGTTTTAGGGCGGAGTCTGCGTCTTCACGTGGTCCGATCTGGTTTGCCAGAGGATGGATGCGTTGGAACCCAATAATATGGACATCATATGGTTGAGGGTCGTGCTGAGGAATTCCGTTAAATTTCTTTCTTGTCTTTACCGCTCCTCGAATGACGATCGACCGGCGACATTTTTCGAACATCTTTCACATACTGTCGACTGGATACAGATTAACCACCCAGCTTCTGAAATTGTTGCCCTTGGCGATTTTAATGTGCACAATTCCGACTGGTTGTTACATTCTAACAGAACCGACGAGGCTGGGAGGCTGGCGGAGATGTTTGATGTTAGCCACAACTTGAGTCAACTTGTGGAAGAACCAACGCGAGTGCCGGATGGCCGAGGCGATTATGCGAACACCCTGGATCTGTTTTTGACATCCGAACCAAGTATTTATACCGTAGAGGTTTCTGCGCCACTGGGAAACTCAGATCACTGCTTGGTATCTGTCGCGCAAGCACTTGCATATCAAGCGAATAACCGGCCTAGGCAGCTTCGCCATGTATGGAAGCATGGGGCTGCTAACTGGGACGATTTGCGGGATTTCTTCCCATGCTTTCCATGGTCCGAGGTGTGCTTCGGAAACTCCGATGTTAACGCTTGCGCGGAATCGGTATCAGAGATTATTCTTCTGGGGATGGAGATGTATATTCCACATTCCATCAAACGAAGTTCGTCTGATAAACCTTGGTTTGATAAAAAATGCGAGCTTAATACAGCGGCAAAAAGTAGAGCTTTTAAACAATGGCGCTCCAATCCGACCGATGTTAACAGAACGAATTTTGTTAGAATCAGAAACGCGTACAACCAGGCGATTGATACTGCGAAGAAAGCTCACAACGACAAGGTGTTCAATAAGCTCCTTCGGTCAATGACAAAGGCTGTCAGCGGCAACTTCGCATCCTCCTGATTCCCTATGTTTGTGACAGACAGCGGGACGTTAGTCACGAATTCAAAGGATAAAGCTAATGTGTTCGCGAATTTATTTTCCGCGAATTCCAACCTCGATCCCGGCCTTTTGGAGCCATCTGTGATCTCGCCGGTACGGTCTTCGATGCGGGATGTGAGATTTCGTCCGCTCACTATTCAACGCATTCTACATGAACTGGATTGTAGGAAGGCAACCGGCCCGGACCGAATACCAGCAATATCCCCCAAGAACTGTGCTCCAGAACTATCGCCGGTTCTTGGCAGACTCTTCCGCTTATCACGGAGGACCTTTCCTGCCTGCTGGAAAATCGCTCGAGTTCAGCCAATCCCAAAGACAGGAAAAAAGTGTCTCCCACAAAATTACCGTCCGATAGCATTACTGTCTGTTTTATCTAAGGTAATGGAAAAAGTTATCAATACAGAGTTGGTTAAGTATTTGGAGTGCAACGGACTTCTGAATGATCGTCAATACGGATTCCGTGGCAGATGGTCCACGGGAGACCTTTTGACACTTATAAACGATAAATGGACATCTGCGATTGAACGGCATGGCGAGTCAAGGGCGGTCACATTGGATATTTCCAAGGCTTTTGATCGCGTCTGGCACGGGGCATTGCTGAGCAAACTTCGTTCATATGGACTTTCCCAAGAACTTTGCGACTGGACGAGGAGCTTCCTCGAGAATCGATCGATCCGGGTTGTTGTGGACGGCGAGTGTTCGGATCTGTATCCTGTTAATTCAGGGGTACCCTAGGGTTCTATTTTGGCTCCAACCTTGTTCTTGCTTCACATTAATGATTTGTTGGAAGCAACGGATAACAAAGTGTTCAGTTTTGCGGATGATAGTACGCTTGTTTCCTCCTTTTCGAGTGATCGGCCGATTGGTGCATCTACGTCGCACCAGCTGAGATGTAGACAGATTGACTCTCTGAATCAGGATCTAGATAGGGCCCTACAGTGGGGAAGGGCCAATCTCGTCGACTTCAATGCAGCGAAGACACAATATACAACATTCACAAAGAAAATTGGATCATCGGGTCCACAGCTGATGATGAATGGCCAGGCCCTCGAGGCTGGGGAAAGTTTGAATATGCTCGGCGTCACGGCCTGTGGGAATGTATCATGGCATAAACACGTGTCGAGTATCGCCAGGTCAGCCTCAGGAAAACTGAGTTATCTTTTTAGAGCCAAGAAATATTTTACTCCGGCCCAACTTCTTCTCCTACATATATCCCAAATCAGACCCGCGCTCGAATATTGCTCTCATGTTTGGAGCTCGGGCCCTAAGCAAACCCTCGAGCTACTTGAGAGCATACAGAGACGAGCGATCCGCCTGATCGGGGACTCGGCGCTGACGTCGGGACTACAGTCGCTATCACATCGAAGGCGCGTACCCGACCTCTGTCTGTTTTACAGATATTATCACGGGTACTGTTCTTCGGAGATTCGTGATATTGTTTCACGCAATTCGGCTTATATGCGCTCCACAAGACAATCCGACGGATCGCACCCGTCTGTGGTTCATCTCCCGACGGCGCGAACATCCCTGCATCAGAACTCGTTTCGTTACAGAGCGGGGAAGCTGTGGAACTCCCTTCCCACGCGAGTGTTCCCTGAGCGTTACAACCTGCAACTGTTCAAAAAGAACTGCAACAGTTATTTGATGGCATCTCGGGCGCCCAGTCGGCGCTATAGGTTCGCCTCTCCCGAGAGAAGTCTATTAAAAAAAATATATATATATTATGTTCTGTCATTATTGTCCTAATATAAATTTGGAGAAAAAGATAGCCTTTATTTTACGTCTATTTCTATTTATATAAACGACAAAGATCAATCAAAGATGTATTTCCCATTTCGTTCGATGACGATCTATTGGTGACCATGATAATTTCCCGTTCGTAGCACGACTTGTCTTTATTGGTGGAAAAATGAACAAGATGCTGATTAACTCACCTGACCTGAATGACGGCGCAAAATTATGCGAATATGCTGAGCAGGGAAGCACATCCCATCCAACCATAAATAATTTTTGAAGGGTCGCCAAAGATGTGTCTCGCTTTGTTGTGATGGAACACGGCTCCCTTATGATTGAAGACCTGCAGACATTTCTGTATAACACAATCGATAATAGCATTCAATTGCCAACCGTATTCATCCGAATTGATTGTTCGATTTCTTGGTGAAAACTCAAAGAGCACCAACCCTTCCAATCTCAAGGCGGTTCGTATTTCACATTGTTATAAACAATTCACTTCCCATTACCAGTTATCATTCTTTTCAAAAAAGGATCATTTCTTCACGTTTCAGCAGCACGTCACAGAAGTTTATACGTGCTGTCAAATGAACTTCTTTCAGTTCATGTGGAATCCAAATATCGAGCTTGCGTACGTATCCTAGTTTGTTTAAGTTGAAACGAACAATTTTTTGACTCATTTTCAATGTTTCTGCAATCTCTTGGATCGTACAACGTAAATTTGACTTAAATAATACCATTATTTTCTTGTCATCACCCTCAACGAGCCTTCATGACCAAGGAGCATCTTTGGTATTAGAATTATCAGCACGCACTTTCTTAAACCAATTCTGGGACTGACGTTCTTGTTGAACAACGTCACCATAAACTTTACGCAATTTGTCATAAGCTTAACGCGAGTTAAGGTATCAACTCCACTGATAATTTTCCTGTATGACTCATCTACCAATAACATGCACATACCCTCCGAAGTAAGACTCAGCCAAGTCACGACACTAATCACAGCCAACAGATAACAGTCCCATATCGCTGAAACTTGACTCACAACTACCACCACAGTGATTAAACTTATCACTGCATCCCAAGACTTGTGCGGGTTCCCTATAGTACGCGGAGAGCCAACCCACAATTACAACCCAATTTCGCCCGCTAATCGCGCACCACGTCAAGCCCAATCTCATTTGACAGCCTATTCACCTATAAAAGGTATTCTCCCAAAGGACGCATAACCTGAATTCATTCTTCTATGCAGATAATGCATAACAGAATTCAGTCATTCATTCATTCATTAACCACATGAGATTTCCACCGGAAATCAAAAATCTCATGTCTGCTTAGCAACAGCAAAGTGTGGGCAAGCGACGCTGTTACTGCATAGCGAAACGGCTTGGGTAATATAGAATCCTTTTAGTTTTGTTCCCACGCTGATATTATCCCAAGCCATCGGCGCGTCCTTTGACCTGCGCCAGACACAGCTATTCGCTGGGAAACAATAAACTCAAAGTCAGGTGAAGAGTATAAGAAATATACTTTTCAGCCTACCTCATTTCCCCTTCTCGGACTGCATTTTGGTTCTGCACTCTGAGAGCAATCAAATACTTAACTGGGTCATGCGGTTACGAGTTGGTTTTGCTTTCGTTGCATGCGAAAGCAAATCAACCTGGAGATCGTCACGCTCTCTTTTTGGGTTCTCCCATTCTCCCTAGGTTCATTGATTGTGGGTAAATTCGCAAGAGTTTATTCACCCCGGTGGGCGGGGAAATGGGAGAATGCAGATTAGTGTGTGATCACCATTGGTTGATCGTGTGGGATAAGAGAGTTCCGAGTAAAGCTACTTAGTCAGTTGTCTTTCAAATACCGCAGCGTGTGTATGGGGGTGTGCACACCCCCGAGTCATTTTTCAAGTTTTCAAAGTCGAGATTTAACCACCGGGGTGCGTACACACGCGATTTTTATATACGAGTCAGTCGAGTTTTTGGTAAAGTCAATTTTCAATGCAAGTGAAATTCGTGGCAATATCGTAGTCGATTCTGAAAGAACTTGAAGGAGTACATCACCAATGAATCGTGTGAATTTAATAAGAGTTTAACAAAATATCACTGTCAAATCTGAGTGTGTGTAGTGTAAAGCGAACAAAGCAAAAGGATTCTCCTTGTCCGTTACTTAATTCATTATTGAGAATTGAAGATTGTTTTAGATTTGTGATATTAGTTCCACTACTAATTATATAGTGGAAAGATCATCCTTCTACAGAATGTTCTCGAACAGTTATGGAATGTGGGAAAATCTTATCAATAGGACGATAGTTTAAGACATTGCATTTTTGGTCCTTTTTTATCTATCATCATCATCGGCACTACAACCGGGAACTGGCCTTGGCCTTATTTAGCAAGTCCTGAGGCTTGTTAAATTTTCCATAATGATTTGTTTTTTTGGGCAAGGTCATTAGTCTTGCGCCAGACCATTACTTAGTTAATTCTACATTAATTCTCTCATAAACGTGACTGACATATCGTGTCATATGAGTATGTAATAAATCTAAATGATATAGTAGGGAAGTCGGTTACTGTGAGCTTATTTTATAAACAATATTAAATACGAAAATGATCCTGTGAACTACGGTATATTAAGAACAACAGCAAAGTGTTCTATGTGTATGTGCTGATATCCAAAATAAGCAAAAATAAAAAAGAACATTAAAACAGCAAACAACGCCAGCGTTTTTATTTTTGATTCCTTTTGGTAATCAGCCCCCAGCGCAATCTTTGGGGATAATAGTCAACCAGTTCCCGTGCCGGCACATCCAACGTTTTAACCCCACAGACTAACAACTGATAACCACCGATATGCCAACAAGGAAAACCAAGGTTTCACGAGGAATAAAAAAATTACGGATCACTAGTCTTAATCCAATTAGTTGTAAGAATACTAGATGTAGACTCGAATAACATAGGGAATGAATAAATATTATATATATTATAACCTTATTTATAAGCTCGCGCGAGTTATGTCAACTACAGCCATCATTCATGTGTCTGTTAAATGGGGCATATGAAAAGCTCATTAAAAGTCCCTGTCAAAGCGATCAAGTTTCAAAACGGTTCGTCAGAATGTTTTTCATCACAGGAAACTACCAAGATGAAAAACTAATTGCAAGATAGGCTCGCCAATCGTCCTCTAAAATTGTAAGAAGATCCGTGAAAACAATAGAAAAGCAAATCGAAAACTTCGGAAAATTAGGATAGTTCAATCTGAAGATTCAATTCGACATGAAAAGTTGTGTTCTTTACAGTTCGGTTAAAACTATAAGTTAAGTTCAGTTTTTGAAATAAAAATTATAAACAAAATTATGTTTTTTGTAAAAAAGAGGTTAAAAGGAAAATATTTATTTTTACACAGATGTCAATTACCCCTATATATCTCGCGTTGTTCCCTTTACAATGGCGAAAATGCTCAGTTTGGTCCTCCGCCTTCAACTTGTAAAATCTCCAGAACTTGACCAAACGGCTCCATTTTTTGTTAATAATGACGCTTAAACTGTCAGGTGTAAAAAGACATGTGACAAATGTAGTGCGTGTGCACGTACAAACTCGTCTTTTTGTCACATTCAACATTATTGGAAAAGATACTTATACAAAGATTAATAATCGAAATATTCGCAATTGTTATCTCTTGCCATTTATCGGGTAGATGATGAATACCTTAGCTATAGAAACTTGGTGGAATCGAAGCAAAATAGTCCTCAAGGCATTTTCGCCCATCTTCAACTTTCGTAAACCGCTGGTCTTTCAAATAAGACGACATCGATCTGAATAAGCGGTAATCAGAAGGAGCCAAGTCTGGAGAATACGCCACATGCTGGACAACTTCCCAACCTAAGGAGAAGTTTTTCTTTATGTAGGCGACCATTGTCATGCAGCAACCTCACTTTGCGCTTTCCTTGACCCGTAAATGATTTTTTTTCTATCATCAACATCATCATCGGCACTACAGCCGAGATCCAGTCTTGGCCTCATTTGGCAAGTCTTTTTCTTCTAAAGCATTACTTAATTAATTTACCTCCTCCAAGCGGGACATTGTGACTATCAAAATCACTCTTCCTCGCAAATTAATCTTTGTTATGTGCTTCTATATCTTGCCACCCCAGCCTATTGAATTTTACGACCTCGGTCTTAATTATGACCACATAATCGAACTGAGTAATTCCGAGGACGGCATAATCATCTTCGGAGATTTTATTCTTCCACAACTCAATTGGCCTTAACTGACGAGGAATCACACTTTTGTTCAACTACGATCACATATCCGTTAAAGATACCATCCCCCCTTATATACCAAAATCCTTTACTCTGTTTCTTTGTTCGTTCCCTACTATATACAAAGAACATCAACCTCTTCCCCACCATGGTATAATCACCAGCTTCGCTCCCCGTGTAACAAAAGAAATAAGTTATGGGTTACCTTCTCTCGGAATCGAACTATACCTGACTACTCCAACTTTCTTGGCCGTTGCTTCCAATTCATGGAACTTTTCAACACACTTTATCGCAACTATCTCACCAAAACTCAGACCAATCTCAAAAATGACCCCAAGACCTTCTTCCAGTTCGTCAATCATAACGGTATTCCGATGGTTACCCCATATCGCTTATCTTAATCTCGTATACCTCATCTGATCCTGTTACTATTGTAACCTCTTCGCCAGTCGCTTAAACCAGTTATTTACTAATGACTCGTTTGTTCCTAACCCGTCCTACTTCAACTATCTAGCCAACTTTTCCCTCGGCCCCCTTCTTCATAACTCCTTTGAATGGCCCTTAATCGAATCTAAGCTACTGGAACTCAAAAACGAGTTTACACCGGGCCCTAATGGATCCCTGCAATTTTTTTTTGATTTGAGGTCTGCATTTACTTTAATTCAAAATCAAATTATACATATTTCCTTATGTAGGACTAAATGCGTGTCCTATTTTACATAATTGTACTAATGTTAACTTACTGGCTCTATGCAAGCACTCTAAATTATAGAATGTCTAGTTTTTTGTTACTGCCTTTTGACGTGGTATCCCTGCAATCCTCCTCAGGAAATGCTCATCCATTCCCTGTGCTCCCCTCTAACTAATCTTCAATCTATCACTCTCTCAATCTGTATTTCCCCACATTTGGAAAACCTTCTTCATCACCCTCACCCACAAGAAGGGTCCCAAAAATTGTGTGGCAAATTACCGACCTATCCCCAAACTGTCCTACTTACCCAAGTTTTTCTGTACGAATTTCTTAGTTTTCGTTGCGAATCTTTTATTTCAGCAAGCAACATGTTTTTCTCAATGGCCGATCACCTACAACCAACTTTGTTGAGTTTTTCAGTAAAGCATTCGACAAAATCTACCACAATCTAATGCTCTTCAAATTATCCGCCCTCGGCTTCGAACCTGGATTGCTGATATGGATTTATTCCTATCTAAAGGATAGACTGCATTCCGTTCGGTTCAGGTCCATGACAACCAACCCTTTCCTTGCAGCCCCTGGGGTCCCTCAAGGTAGCCACATTTGTCCTCTCCTATTTATACTTGCCACTAATGACATCGATAAGACCATTAAGAATTCCAGCTTGTCCCTATACGCTGATGATACCAAGATATACGAGTACAAGATCATCGAGTCACCACTTGATTCTGTAGGACTGCAATCAGACACTGACAAGTTCTCAGCTTGGTGTGACAAAAATTGATTTGTACTTAACATCGCCAAATGCCAATCTTTAACCTTTTCTCGTAAGCGTATTCACTCATCCTCACGTTCCTATACCCTTCATAACCAACCCCTGACCATTATCCAATGTATTCGAGATCCTGGGATCCTTTGCGACAGGGAGCTTAACTTCCTCTCTCACATTGATTAGACGATCCGGGAACTCAATTCAGCCTTAGGCTTGAATTTTCTGACCTCTATGTAACCCGATCATTTCATTTTTAAAACATTTTTTATTTTTCTTTTTATATTCTTAATTTCTAAATTAAAGGCTAGACAAAAAATGCTTAAATTCTAGCTTAATTATCTTATATAATAACTTACTGGTCCTGCGCAGACGCTCTAAGCTAAACATTACTTACCATTTGTATAATTTTCCTTTCGGCGACAGAACTTTGTGGCAGTACTTATAATTATTTGAAAGACAAAGAAAAATTTGAAAAACTTTGTGTCAATTCCCTTTTTTTTTTTAAATTTAATTTTATGTAAAAGCACTTAACCTAACTTACCTTAAATCTTATACTACCCTAATTCTAGAAAAGCTAAGTCTATGTAAGCTAGCTGATGATAGTATGATTCTATACCGACATTGGTATCTAGGTCTTTATATGCCATTCAACCACCAGAACTGTTGACGCTGTCTAATACGATCGTCCCGGTCTCTGTGGGAGATAGCCCTACTGAAGCGCAGGAGCTCTTCTTCGGTGCGCGCTACTTCCCGGTCGTAGCACAATCGCCCGTCTACAGATGATCTACTTACATGATAGATCAGCGGAATTCCGGATCTATCCTGTATAAGCCCTTTCATGTCCAAATCAAGGAACGCCTCTGGTGGAACAAAGCCGTTGCGACGCACGCTCTAATAGTACAGAGTGTTTGGATAATATGCCCCGAAAATTAGGTCATTGGACGAGCTTATTGCTCTCGCAATATGTCCTCTGATTAATTTAATCATAAAATTATCCACCCTATTTATGTACGCTTCATTATATAAAGTCTCATTTGAGTAATACTTTTTATAGTCCGATTCCGGTGTCCGATATAATCTGAGACAACTTCTGAGACAATTTCTTTCGAACACCCGAATCTTTTCCATCAAATTTGGACCCATGTTAAACCATACTGGACAACCATATATGAGCATTGGCTGATTAGCGTCATGTGTTGCTATCAAGTTGGCTACTGCTATCAAGTTGGCTACTGTGAAATAGCCTCCTTGCCATAGCAAAAGTTTTCCTCGCTTTGAGCAAAGCAGCCTCTACATGTCTGTTGAAATACAGATATTGGTCTAGCCAGATGCCAAGGTATTTAACTAAACTCTTGGTTTCCAGTTTATCTCCATGCGGTCCCACGATAACTAGCTTTCGCCAGTTTTTCCTTGTGTCGTTCGTGGCTTTATATAATGGAGTTCTAAATAGGATGGCTTCACATTTCTGGAAGTTGATCTTAAGTTTCCAGTCATCGCAATAGCGCTGCACGTTGTTGAAGTCTCGCTGTATTAAACTATTTATGAACTCAACTTTCGGAGCTGTTCTGTAAATTATGAGATCGTCTGCGTACGCAATAGCCTGCGGAAGTGCATCTAATAAGTCGCTAATGTAAATGTTAAAAAGAATCGGAGAGAGTACCGCACCCTGTTGCAAGCCATTCTTGATATTATACGTTTTATTAGTGGTCACATTACCATTTTTGACCACGAACTTCCTGTCCTTTAACATATCGTATGCCATGTCTCACCAGTTTGTAATACAACCCTTCGATCCAGACGGTATCAAAGGCTTTTTCCAAGTCGATCAGACAGGCCCCTGTGCATTGGCTCCTACATTTATTCCATTGTATGTCAGAGACCAGTTTAGCTGCGGCATGTGTGGTTTCATGACCCGCCTTAAAGCCAAGCTGGTTATTTGGAATAATGCTATTGTCGTCTACCCATTTTAGCAGAGCTTTGTTAATAGTCTTTTCAAATGCTTTACTGATGCTTGGGAATAAACATATCGAACGCATGTTCATTGCATTTGTACAGCCTTTGCCCTTTTTTGCGATGGGCTGAATGATTGCCGTTTTCCAACGCGCGGGATAATATGCATTATTCAACGCGTTGTTGAACAGGACCGTGTATATATCTATTGCCTTTGGGGGCAGGTTCTTGAGTACGATGTTAGGTACTCCATCTATTCCCACTGACTTTTTGCTTCTTAATGAGTCGAAGATACTCTGGATTCCTTCCCCTGTGATTAAAAGGCTATTAGCCCCACCATTGGCATTAATGTCAATTGACAGATTATCGTCACTGAATTCCGTAAAACCCGGATTCTCCGATTGCCAATGTGAAATTTCATTCTGGAGGTGCAGGTGATTCAGTAGAACACTGTCCTCCAGGTCGTGATTTGGGCGAATGCTTTCATTCACCTTGTACATTTCCTGAAAGACAGCTCCCACAGTGTTCACCTTTTCCAACGGATCTTCGATCACGAAGAGCTCACTATTGAGGATAGCGTTCTCTGTATCTATGCCAATGTTGGTTAGCAGCTGCTTGTTTACATCAGTACGTGGAATTAGGAGACACTGAATCTCGTTATGATTATTTCTCCTGAATATTTTATTTATAAATATATTTTATCTATAATTAGCTTTAAGTAATTGTTGGAGGTTTTTTAATCGGGATTTCAGTGATATTATCTCCTGCTCTTGTCTGTCTGTAAACTGTCTGTGTAATTGTTTTAGTTTCGATAGCAGTCTGCTCTTTTTCTTGTGGAGTGCGTTTATTTTTGTGTTTCTGTACATGTTTATGTGATCTGTAACTGTTGTTTTGGGAATTGTTTTGTCCATTGTTCGTTTTACGGTTTCGTCCAATTGTTGGATGTATTTGTCGATTTCGTCATTTGTCAGGTTTCTGTTTACTGGCAGATTAAAGTCATTCGAACGAAGTTCTCTTGTTAATGATCTGGTGAACCTCGGCCATCGCATTGCCCTGTAGTTGTAGGGTTGCGGGATCACGAATTCCTCCAGATCTGCGAGATCGCTCGGAAGCTCCATTACTGCCGTGAATGCACAGTGGCCACTGTCGTATTCAATCGTCCGTAAACAGTTTCTGTTTCGTCTGTTGGTGTTAAGTAGTCTCAGTCGTGAGTCACTTAGCAAGATGTCTAAGAACGATCTCCCTCTAGGGAACGATGGATATTCGGTAGCTAGCAAGTCGGTTCTATATTCAATATGGTACTGATCTAACCAGCCAGCCAACTGATTTCCTCTGGCATTATATATACAATTTCCCCAATTTCTATGCTTGGCGTTCATATCTCCCCCTAGAATAAAGTAGTTTTTTTCCAGGAGCAAATGTAAGCATCGAAAGAGTGTCTCGAGCTGCGCTATAAATAGGTTATATTGGTGCTCCTCAGGTGCATAGACCGCAATCGCATACAAACCCCTTCCTTGCTGAAGAGGTATGCGTACGATACAGGCTTCCAGCAACCGGAACCTGCGCACTTCCCCACTTTATATATATAACTGTGTGTTTTAATTTTCACTTTTACGACTGAGGTGATATATTTTAATTGTCTTACGTTGTTTTTGCACCTCACTGAAGTGATTTTGTGAGCACATTTTTTGTCACTTTTAACATTCGTTCTGTTGTTGTTGCACTTTGTTTTAATTGTCACAACACGTCACTGTTTTTCTATTTCGTGGTTTCGTTCTCGTTTATGAATTAGATTAATTATATCAATAGGTTGTCCGTTTTTTAAACACACGTTTTCCGAGTATTCACTGAGTGAAAGCCGATGTTTTCGTGATATTAAAACACATTGGTTATGGGGTAAATAGCACTTTAGTTAGTAATGTAATTGTATGTTTGTCAATGAAAAAGTGTATTAAATGTGCACAAAACAGAAATAAATGCACGATAAATGAATAAATAGTCTAATGAGTTGATTGCGATTAATATTTCACGAATTTCAAAATAAATTCACTGCGGTTGATAATGATTTACTTAGAGAGCTGAATTGCACGTCTACATCGGATGTTTTATATATTGTCTCTGTATGTAACCCGATCCCTTTACCTTACTTTCGCCCGTCCACTGCTTGAATATGCTAGCCAAGTATGGTCCCCTTATCACAAGATCCATATCCGAAGGATCGAAAGTATACAAGATCTCTTCCTACGGTTCCCCCTCCATGGGCTAGGGTGAGAAAACCCCTTAAACCTGTCCCCGTACATTAACCGACTAAAATTAATCTGCCTCAGAACCCTTGAGGAGCGCAGGCTCCTCACTGACATAGTGTTTATTCATTGGGTTCTCTTCGGCCCAGTCGACTGCGCCTACCTCCGTAATACTCGTCTTCTCTACATTCCCCCTCACCTTACACCTTATGGTCTCAACGAACCCCCTTCACGGAAATGTCAACTGTAATTCCACCTTATTTGATTTCGATTTCTCTACCCATACTCTCAAGCACCACCTCCTAAACCATTCTCACCACCAATCTTAAGCGGCGCTTCTACACTTTACTATAACCTGCCCCCACCTCCGACCCCTACTCCTGCCTTCTTAATTTGTCCTGATTACCTTAGGTTAAATTTAGTTAATATAGATCTTAAGGTCTTTAGTTTGTAAGTTAAATAAGGTGGTACCCCCACTAAACTAAACTAAACTAAACTAATTCGTTCAATTGGGCATGATAACGTTCAGCTGTAACAGTTTGACCAGGTTCCAGAAGCCCATAGTAAATGACACCTTTCCAATCCCACCAGACAACGAGTAACACTTATTATATACAGTTTGCAACTGGTTTGATGACTGACTGGATCAACCCATGCTTCTCTGCGTTTAGGATATATATATATACATATATATATTGCTCTTTTTTTTTATTTGTTATTTATTTATTTATTTTTTTTTTTTTTTTATATATTTATTTATTTATTTATTTTTTTTATTTATTCATTTATTTTTTTTTTTTATGTTTTGTTTTTATTTTATTACACTTCTCTCGGGAGAGGCGAACCTATACCGCCGACACAGCGCCCCGAGATGCCACCAAATAACCGGAGCAGTTATTTTTGAACGACGTTAGCGCCAAGTCCCCGATCAGGCGGATCGCTCGCCTTTGTATGCTCTCAAGTAGGTCGAGGGTATGCATTAGGAGCGTAACTCCAAACATGAGACCAATATTCGAACGTCGGTCTAATTTGGGATTTATAGAGAAGAAGAAGTTGGGCCGGAGTAAAATATTTCGGTTTTCCAGAAGCTGACCTGGCGATGTTCGATACGGGTTTATGCAACGATACATTCCCGCAGACCGTGATGCCCAGTAACTTCAAGCTTTCGCCACATTCGTGGGCCTGGCTATTCATCATCAGCTGTGGAACCGATGATCCACTTTTCTTTGTGAATGTTGTATACTGCGTCTTCGTTGCATTGAAGTCGACGAGATTGGCCTTCCCACACTACAAGACCTTATGCAGATCCCGATTCAGAGCCGATCACACTTAAAACTGAACACTTTGTTATCTGTTGTCTTCAACAAATCATTTATGTGAAGCAAAAACAAGGTTGGAGCCAAAGTAGAACCTTGAGGCAGTCCCGAATTAACAGGATAGAAACCCGAAGAGTCGCCGTCTACAACAGATGCGGTCAAAATCCTTGCAGATATCCAAGCGACCGCCCTTGACTCACCATGTATATATTGGTTATAAGGGTCAAAAGGTCTCCCGTGGACCGCCTGCCACGGAATCCGTATTGCCGATCATTCAGAAGTCCGTTACACTCCAAATATTTAATTAATTCGGCATTGATGACCTTTTCCATCACCTTTGACAACATAGACAGTAATACTAGCTGTCGGTAATTATGAGGGAGACATTTTTTACCTCGTTTGGATTGGCCGAACTCGAGCGATATTCCACCAGGTAGGAAAGATCGTCCGTACAAAATCCACTTTTCATCACCCGTAATGATTTTGAGCAAAAAAATCTTTCCTTTGTATCGAGAAACCAAATTCATATAGATGTCGTCTTCGTTTTTTGTTTCCTTCCGTTAGTTTATGAGAAACCAATTTTCCTTCTCTCTGTATCCTATTGCATGTAATCGAAGTGATATTGCTTGGTGAGAAACTTCTAACTGTTCTGCAAGCTATTCTTTTCACCTAGTAAAAATTGAAGTTCTTCGTCGTCAAACTTTTTTATTGTACTCCACTTGGACCTAGAGTGTCCTCAAAACAAAAATTTCCGTCACGAAATCTTGCAAACCATATTTTTACTCGTGAATGTTTTACAGAATGTTCACCCAAAGTCGAATTAATCAATTCCATAACTAGAGCATTATTTTTTTTTCATTTGAAAACAAAATAGAATGTAATGGCGTAAATGTTTCTTCTCGACATGCATCTCTTATACAACTGATTCACACGGAATTACAGCTTGTAAATAACTTAATTATTAGAACAGCAGTGACTAAGCTACATATATCCAAAATGGTGAGCGAATTGGATACGTTCAAGTAAGTTTTTGATGTAACAAACTTTAGAGCCGACTTTCTACCTACACACCTATTATGTGTGGATAACTTCTGTACTTACAAACGGTACTAAAGCCAACTGTTGCAAAACTACGCAATGACTCAACTCAACGGGTATTCAGTGTGACTTGTGGGTGGCATTCTGTCAAAAAACTACCGGAAGTTGAAGATTTAAAAAGCTCGCTTAAGGGGGTAGTCTGGTCTAGAAATTCGAAAAAAAAAACATTTTTTTTTTCATATTTTCAAAACTTAACCCTCTAAGAATATGTCTGAGGATTTTAGAAAATTCAAATTATTTTCGGAGGTATGGCTGTTTTGCTGACGCGCCGTCTAAACCGGCTCGGCCGGAACGAATCGAACAAAAGAAATTAGGGACTTTCTGTCAACCTGAGAACCCGTTTCCTCATAAAACCTTTATATATATATTGAAATACAATAACCGAAGGTAACCTTTATGTATTTTTAAATTATCTTTTATATTTATTGTGACCTTACATCCACATCTCATATCCCACAGTATAACATATACCCATTCTACATGGAGGTGTTTCGGGTGTTCGAGAGGCAGTGTCTCCGTTCCGCCCTCGGAATGTATAGAACCCCAAAGTCGTAATATAATAAATACTATCCCAATAAAGTCCTTTATGACAAATCAGAACTAAACAGAATAGATAACTTCATTATCAAGATTATCCGTGGTCACACAGCTAGGGCAATGTGCAGTGAAAATGATATCATTTCGGGAGTATTCTATTCCAATGATATACATCTGGAGAGTACTCTCCAGAATGGGTTTATTCCCCCAGAAGTGTTCCCGTTCTTTGATAAAAAGGGGCTTATCCAAGACAAACATGGACTCCCTAATATTTACCGCGCTTTCCGTAGTGCCAGGGATAAACGAATTCTCCATGATAACGATATCTCTAATATTCTAGATCGCCTGCGTTTTAGTATGGTGATCAGTGAAAGAGATGTGGGGGTTCTCCCTCCTTACCCCCACAGAGATATATCAGTAAAAGGTCAATCTCATTCCAACTGGTAGTGGATCAGTGATAAGAAAAGGACTATACGTCTTCAAACATAGTATGCCTCTCAGGTGCATCGCTTTCCTTGCCCCTATCCCCTATCCCCAGTTCCTAATTATTTTTTGTTTGTATTCCTTGTTTATGTTGGTACATATTTTATATTTTCTTATAGTTTTTACTTTGAAGAATATGCTGTCCAAAGGAAATTTTAAAATTCCAATAATTGGCGAAGTTACAGCTGCTTTAGTGACACGGCAACTAGACCTGTGCTGTGGAACGAACCGGACAATAGACGGTACATACTCCCCAACTACCTACCAGCACCCAAATTAAAAAAATCGGGAGATGAAGAGGTTATTGTAGCAAATAATTACTTTTTGAAAAATAAGAAGGCCCGTTGTATGGGCCAGGAATTGCCGGCTAACAAAGTGTAAGTATAACGTAATATTATGTCACTTGAAGCTACTATACCCTGACATTTTTGAACGCGTTTTTCTCGAAACCTCTTTTTCCAAGTCTATTGACACGATATCTCAAATTCTAATGAACCGATTGATTTAAACTTCGTACATACCTTCTTGATATAACGCTCTAAAGTCTCTACCAAGCTTTTTTTTAAAAAAAAAGATATTTATTATTTTTAAGAAATTAATAACCGTGTTTCGCCAGTTGGGAACGCAACTCCGTTGTTGCCGATGGTTCGCCAACTGGGAAACAGGAAAGGTTGATTTCCGCGTCGAGTTCCTCCTCGACGGGACAGCAAACTATATTTGGCGTTGGAAGCCAGCGAATCTTTCAACATGTATCCCTATGGACACAGCAAATATTTTGGCCTTATAGCCCAGCGATAGCAATCACATAAACATTTTTTAGTACATTAACTTAAACTTTATTTCACAGAAAACTGTTGAGACATAAAAAACAGGTGCTGAAGGCACCGTATACCAAAAACCAACTTAACTTTAACGTTAAAAACCATACTGTCTACAAAAACAGTAAAACCAGCACCGCGTAAAAACAGTACCATGGAAAACGTCACATGAATAGACCATTTTGCTTTGTCTATTCGGCAATAGGTGGCGCTCCGCGTGGTATGTTTTTTCCGACTGGTATAATGTATAATGTTGCGGAACTGCAACATCTTCCCGGGCCGAGACGATGGACCCAGTAGTAGTCCTCCTTAGTTGGCGTCACCACCTGGTGTCAGCGCCGTGGGAAGTGGCGGTTGGTATTTGCTCAGAGCCCTTAATGCTCGTATTGCTCATACACCGGTACGGTAAAACGGTAGGGTGGCAATAATTATATTGTTATATCTGATTATTACTTGAGTTCGTTATGAAATATGATTGGTTATGGAACAGTAATACTTGATGTTATCAGTGTGTGTGTGTGTATATGTGTGAGACCGAAGGTCCAGTTGGCCATTGATTGCTAACGTTGTAGCTTTTGATAAGGCCGTCGTTGTTTGTAGTCTCCGACATGTTGTGGAGGAGTTGCCTGAGAGGCGATATTTGCCGCATCAGCTGCGGCAACGATGTGACTTGTGTTTAATGTTAAATGTTGGTTGGATCGTAAATCCCTGGTGTCATCGATGATCTTCTTGGACGTAGTCCTCATTGGATCGTGGATCCATGAATGATAAGTGAGCGATGTGATCGTCAATATATTGAATTGTTTGTTTTGTCCCTGGTTGGAAATGTGGCCATTTAGGTTTAGTTGAAATCTAGGTGCACTAGATGGAGCTGTCAGTTCAGTCCAAAGACCGATTAGTTGCGTTAAAGTCGGCCGTGCAATATTGGTTTTCTATCATCTTCTGAATATGGCCAGCCTGTGCCGATATTAGAAGTATTAGAGTTGCCGCCAACTGCGTATGATCATCTGCGTCTTGAATCCAAGGTGATTGCTGTGGCTGATGCTGTTGCAGTTGGGGATGTGTCCCATCTACGCCGCTAAACCAATGCTCGGCGTTGGGCGAATTTCTTGATGGGAGCTGAGATTGACGTTGGCCACATTGCCTGGTGGAGTATTTGATCCACTGGTTGAGTGATTGTTTGATGATGATGGCTTAGGTAATTGTTATAATGGCCACCATAGAAATAATCTTGTTGGCCTTGAGGACTTGAAGAAGACGATATACTGCTTGCTTTGCCAGACTTCGCTGAACATACCATCATATTAGAAGGGATTGTATTGTTCCCTTGATGGTAATTCCTGGAATTGATTTTCCGGTATTGTTGGATGCTCTGGCATTTGAACTGTAGTTACCTTCAGCCGATTCACATATCCGACGTTGAAGTCGCTGAGCGTAACTCTTAAAACCTGAATCGGGACTGCGGTCATACGGTGCAGTCATTGTCTGTGGACCACCATCATCTTCATACTGATTGTCATCACAATATCTATGCTGTTGTTGTGGGTGCTGTGACCGCATGTGATTCCCTTTTGGAACAGCATAGTTGTTCAGGTTCTGATAGTGATCATATTCTGTTGACTTATAACTGGCACTTGATTGAGCCAGAGAGGTTGCGCATCCAAGCTGCTATTAGAAAGATTACTTTGCTCATTATTAGAAGCTTATGTTCAATTGAGCCACAGGATGGAATAGTCCTAAAGCCAGGTACTTTCTTCTTTGACTGGTGGCTGGACCATGTGTTCACTATTCGCCTTCCGTTGGTTGGATTTCCCGAAGGGTGCCGGCATCTTTCATCGTTCTTCTTCTTCTTTACTCCCTAATCTTGGCACCGAAAGTCTATCTTAGACACCGACTCCGTTGGAGTGGTGCCCCCGTGGCAGCTATGTGCAATGGGCGGTGTTAAGAGGGTGCCCCCAAAGCATTTCGTCCAGCCGGCGAAAGGTGAAGAACCCCAGACACGTGACAGCGATGTGCCTGAGTGGCTAGAGCGGCAAAATCAGGATGCTCGAACGATGAATCCTTGCGACGAGAAGCGGTGAACTCCAAATCCGCGACAGCTTTCTGATAACATGCTTTTCCGAAGGGTGCCGGCATCTTTCCTTGTTCCTCGTTTTCTTGTCCCTTAGTCTTGTAACCGAAAGTTTATCTTAAACACCGACTCCGTTGGAGTGGTGCCCCGTGGCAGCTACGTGCAATGGGCGGTATTAAGAGGGTGCCCCCAGAGCATTTCGTCCAGGCGGCGAAAGCGAAGAACTCCAGACACTTAACAGCGATGTGCCTGGGTGGCGAGAAGCGACAAATCCTGGATGCGCAAACGATGGGCCCAGGTTTCGACAAGCGGTGCCCCAGGAACAGATGTAAATGAGATGGTAAATCGCAATTCCCGATGTTCTTGGACTTATTCATCTGCAAGTTCGATGTTTGAGATGATACTTGTAGGTATAGGACCGGAAGTGTCTTCGTTGACGAATTTTGTCTTAGTAGTGACTGCTTCGATTTCATTGCATTGTCCTCTTCACTGTTTTGTCCAATGGGTCATCGTCCTTTTCTTGAGGTTCCTTTAATTGACGCGGGGCGTATCTGAGTTCTGTAGCGTGGTCGTGCCAAGTACCTGAAACTTCATTAAAAGAGGAGCCGAATGATGTCCTCAACCTGGTACTGGGAACGATCAGAATGTTCTTTGATTTACCCGCTGTGACCTGCAGAATTAAATAAATGAAACAACCTTGGATCTTGCAAAGTGGACTGTAATTTGGCTTTGTTAAAGTTGATTGTTATTTAAATTGCTAAATAACAGTAATTTGTTAGAATTACTACCTTTTCGGTTACTAATATTGTTATTTAGGTTATTGTTCGACCTATGTGTTAAAGTTGGAGTAATGTTTGATGGATCGTAAATCCATCTATGTCATCGATGGCTACTCGGACGTAGTCCTCTTTTGGATCGTGAATCCTTCTATGTCTTCGATGACCCTTGAACGTAGTTCTAATTTGGATCGTGAATCCATATGCGTTCCACTCGTAAGAAACGCAAAACATGTTATTTTATTTATATTGGAGTTGTAGTATGGGACAAAACAGGAAATGTATCTTATTTTATTATTTTCCGCTGATTACAAAAGACAAATTAATTAAATAAAGCAGAAGTTAAGTTATTCTTCACAAGATTGACGAACCACGCAACCAGTACGGGCTCGTAGATGTCTGCCCGATGTGAAACTCTGGAAATAGATATGTGGTAAGCATATTCTACTTGACCATACGTCTTCGTTTTTCAGAAGCATATTTGCCAGAGTTCCAATTATGAAGTGCTCCATCCCTTTGATTATCATCAGCGCTTGGTGATGTAATACCTGCATCAGATTCCCATTGTTGTTATCAGGTTCTAATTGAATAGCTTTCGTATAGACGTCTATGGCTTCATCGTACTTCCCTGTATTGATTCGGCCATATGCCTTGCTTTAATTTGGATTGTAGAATAATGCAGAGTTGCAGTCTTTAATCGCACTATCGTTTTCTGTTACACGGATATATGCTGCAGCTCGATTACAGTAGAATGTTGGATTTTTTGGATCGAAAATAATGGCCGTAGTACCACTTCTTCATATTTGCATTCCTTCATCAGGCGGTTGCCTTTATTCTTAATCCGTCCGTCTGTTCCAAGGGATTGTAGATTGCGTTTGATAGACATCGACTGGAACATTTCGAATAGATATAACCTTTGTGGTTCCGCTTGTGAGGTTGTGCCTGCACTGTTAGACGTAGCTTCTTCGCTATCGAGATCCTCGTCATCGCTCAGATTAAACGCTGCTTGCAAACATTGTATAACAACATCCAGACTTTCGACGACGTCAGTGCCCAGCGATTAGCCCTCACTCGGTTGTTTTACATAGTCAATGAAGGATTTAACGAACTGCTTGTTGACTTGATCGGACATTTTCGAAATCTATCAACCGTAAACACTGAATTGTCCCGAACAAATATGTTTTCTTTATATAAAAACGACAATCACAATCCGGCGACAGACAATGTCGACGAAATTCATTTATTTTCACGCACACCACACAACACTTTTTAGTTAAGATCTATTCGGACCTCTTAATTAAATTATATATTAAATTATAAATTGCACCCTACCTTGTTTCGGCGTGTAGCTCCCTCGTTGAGGTTTTGGTATGTCGGACGTGATCCTATGTGTGGCGCCTTGACTTGTCCCTAATACGGATGCAAAATCCCTTGGTTGTGGCGCCGACTTCTTGCACGGATGTTTCGCCAGTTTGGAACGCAACTCCGTTGTTGCCGATGGTTCGCCAACTGGGAAACAGCAAAGGTTGATTTCCGCGTCGAATTCCTCCTCGAAGGGACAGCAAACTATATTTGGCGTTGGAAGCCAGCGAATCTTTCAACATGTATCCCTATGGACACAGCAAATATTTTGGCCTTATAGCCCAGCGATAGCAATCACATAAACATTTTTTAGTACATTAACTTAAACTTTATTTCACAGAAAACTGTTGAGACATAAAAAACAGGTGCTGAAGGCACCGTATACCAAAAACCAACTTAACTTTAACGTTAAAAACCATACTGTCTACAAAAACAGTAAAACCAGCACCGCGTAAAAACAGTACCATGGAAAACGTCACACGAATAGACCATTTTGCTTTGTCTATTCGGCAATAGGTGGCGCTCCGCGTGGTATGTTTTTTCCGACTGGTATAATGTATAATGTTGCGGAACTGCAACAATCCGGAAAAAAATAATAAGAAAAATCAAAAAAATTTTCAGTTGCTATTTTGCGAGAAAAAAATGTTTTTTATTTCTTCGAGCTAGGGACGATTAAAACACCTTAGCTGATTAAGAATCCATTTTTTTTTTTGTCAGATAATTAGAAGAGTCAAAATCATGTCAATTAGGTACGCACGCTGTTGTTTCAACCCCCCCACTTCATCATCATCATCATCGGCACTACAACCGAGAACCGGCCTTGGCCTTATTTAGCAAGCCTTGAGGCTTGTTAAATTTTCCATAATGATTTGTTTTTTTCCGGGCAAGGTCATTAGTCTTGCGCCAGGGGCTCCCCGACGGAGAATCGAACCCCGGTCTCCCGCGTGACAGGCGGGTATACTAACCACTATACTATCAAGGAACCCCCCACTTCACCACCCTGGAATTTTGGAAATTTTCGACATTTTTGTTTAAATTTTCAATTTTTTTATTTTGTTATTTTATAAATAAATATTGGGAAAAAAATACGATAAAATAGGATGGGCCATAATTTTTTGCAAATGGTAACACTTGATTTCTTAAAAACCGTTTAAGGGGAGTGGGGGGGGGGGCGCACCAGTGGTGGGGAATTGTTTATTACGTTGCTGTTGGAATTGCTTATACGTTTATTACGCCCCGCCACTCGCGCGCCCCTCCCTCTAACGGTTTTTAAGAAATCAAGTGTTGCCATTTGCAAAAATGTATGGCCCTATAAAAATATTTTTCGTTTTTTTTTTTAATACAATTCTAAAAAACAATCAAATTTGGTCCTCTACACCAGAATACCCCCTTAAGTAAAATCTGTAATTAAATTGTTAATAAATGTGGAGAAAAAACAAAACACTTTAATTAAAACGGAAAAAGAATCAAAAATTCATATCTAGAAAACCATTGTATAAAATGTTTTATTATTGTGATTTTCGAGATTAGGAGGCCTTAACATAGTAGCATTCAATGGACATTCTGGTTGTATTTACATGCTTCCTTTAAAACATTCATAACCCCGTGCGTATGTCGGCAAATAATCATAAGAAAAACAAACGAGCCGTGTTATTCGCTTTGGTAAACCATTCTGACATGGAACAAAAATTTACAATTCAATTACAAAAGAATACCATTTTATTGTCCATAAAATCTATTACCAGATTGTTGCAATTAGTGTGCTCCCATCCTTTTTTTTATTGCGCTTTATTTCAACTAGGGTCTCTGTCTGTAATACCCTTGAAAGAATCGGCCATTAAAAGCAAACAAAGAGCAAGCCACAACGGCCTACTTTAACGTTTGATCTCTAATGCCAACAATCAAATTGATAGAATAGTCCAGGTACGGAAATGCCTTTATTGGCCTCCATTCGGGAGATATAGCGATAGATACTTCTATATGCACGGAGAGCCGCATAGGTAGGTATATCTACCTATGCCTATGTTATAACGATAGTCTCAGGCAATGTGTGTCTGGATGGAGACCAAAACGAAAACATGCTTTTTAGAAATTATTCAAATAGTGTTCAATTTTGAACTCCCCAGACCAGGGTCACCAATACCCTAACAGACTGCATTGCCGACCGTACTCCTTCTCATAGCTTTGGTGTAAATGATACTCCCAACGGACATCTCACACGGACAGTCGGTCAGTATTGTGCAGAGACGAATACCTCGAAGAACAGGTTCTCCTGCTAATGTTACCCACGAAATGGGGACGGCCGAATGTTTAATTCGTGTGCAGTTTAGTATCTCGCACGAATTTGTGAGTAAGTCACCAGATGTTCAAGAGATCCTTTGTGGATTGGAAAAGTTGATGCTGTAGGTTCAGGTTACGCACACCTAAATATGCATCGACCCTTTGTTTTGCTGAAATTTATGAATTAGAAAATATCTAAACAAAAACTGAAAGAAAACCTTAACACAAGGTAACAAATTGTTGGGTTTTTTTTTTAAATGTAAACGTTCTTGAAAAATTCTAGTTTCTCTAGCAATGATGACTTGAAACTTACTTTATGTGGCTAACATAAATCAATGGCTCGCTACAACCAGAAAAGAGCCAGACAGAAAGAAAGAGAATAGGTCTACTAAAAATTTCCTGAAGTTCATTCTAATCTTTGTAACCTGTCAATTTTACATGGAGTAGTTAGTTAGTTTATTGGCCAACCATCACAACACGCAGAGTCGACAGTTGAACTTTCGTATATATGTGGAACGAGACTCATAAGATTTTTACTAATTTAGTCACTGATGCGAGTCAATGTTGGGGTAAATTTACATTCAAATCAAATAACCTTTCTATTGACTGTGATCGAAAGGTCATTTAGTTACTTTAAGTTTTGGAAAAATTTGCTGTTGTTGGTTGTATGTACTTTTCACATGTATCCTTAGCCGCTTATTGGGAGTGGAACTGGGTATACTACAGGTCACAATCTGGAACCGATATCATCCCGGTTTTCAACCCAATGCATCTGACATGGTGAACACCGCCACTGTCGTTAATTATAAGTCCAACAACAAAGGTTTTCTGGCCTTATTTCTACCTAGCTATTAAAATGTTCTGAGCTCTTCGGTCTCTGTGAGGTATCGCTCAACTGAACTGTTCCCGGTTCGGCCCCGAAAATGAGGTCGTTGGACTACAACGAATTCATTGATCTGATAACATGTTATCGGATTGGTTTGATCATAGAAATATCCACCCTATTTATATCCCAATGAAGGTACAATATTTTTTGTAGTCGGACTCAGGAGTTCGATGCAAACCGATGTTCTGAGACTTTGCCTCTGTCTTACATGTGGTGACAACAATTCTCCGCCTAACTTTTCCATCGAACCCAATCCAGGTCCTTTATGTCTACGTGAATTTGGTTAGAACAAAATTATCAGATGTAATAGATGTTTGCCGATTTCAACAGGCTTGACATACCATATTTTTTGTTGATAGCAACCTTCGAAATAGCTCCGGTCCTAAAGTTTTACCAGTTAATACCACTGACCCAATGACGAAGCCCCCGCTTGGTAGAAACCTTGACGTGGTGCGGGGGTTTAAGCTACAATGAACAACTCAGGCTATGCTGACGGAAGCATACGCTCCCGGTGGGGCCACCCATGTCAGACAGGCTAGCGAGGAGTAACACACAAAGATCTACCACTCATAATCTATGGTGTTACGCGTCACTGTCCCCACTGTCCAATCTCACGAAAAACCCGGTAGGCGTAGGTGTGATGAGCAGACACTACCACAAGGGAATAAATCATCAAGAAAACACCGACTCGGGAAAAAGAAGACGTAGGGAAACGTGGAAAAAACGAGATTTACGGGTCGGCACGTGGAATGTTCGAATGTTATATAAACCAGGCGCGAAACAGACGGTCGTAGAAAACTCAAAACAATATAAAATGGACATCGTCGCGCTTCAGGAAGTCCGACTCCCACATCAAGTAATCGAAACCAACGGATTTACACAGGCGTGTGGAGGTACCGATACACATAACCTCGGAACCGGCTTCATCATAAGCAAGAAGATTACGCCCCATGTAAAGGATGTGAAATTTATTAATGACCGAATGTCGGTGCTAAAGATACAGGGCGCATGGTACAATTATGTATTTATAAACGTACACGCATCAACAGAATCTACCGACGAAGAAACGAAGAACCCGTTCTACGAGACCCTAGAGGAAGTATTTGATGGGAACTCATCATTCGATGTTAAAATCCTCCTCGGGGACCTAAACGCGAAAATTGGAAAGGAAGATATCTTCCAACCAATTATAGGTAAAGATAGCCTACACGACGGTTCAAATGATAATGGAATTCTAATTATTACGTGCGCAGCGTTAAAAGATCTGGTAGTGAAATGCACGATGTACAAGCACAAGCAAATCCATAAAGCCACATGGATATGACCGACCGGCGTAACGCTTAACCAAATAGACCACTTCCTCATAGACAAAAGACACCACTCGAATATCCTTGACGTAAGATCATATAGAGGAGCAGATTGCGACTCCGATCATCTTCCAGTGATGGCAAAAATCAGAAGTAGGCCCGCAGCAAACCTACATGGGCGGTCACGGGAGACGAGTAAAAAGTTCGACACTGATAAACTAAATGACCTGCGCAAAAGGGCTGAATATCAAGGCGAACTAACGAATAGATTTAGCATCCTAGAGCATGGGAACAGAGGGAAGAGGAAACCAATACTGTGAACACCAAATGTACATCGATCAGAAACACAATCAAACAAACAGCCCAAAAGGTATACGATTTAAGGAAACAATTAAGTCCATGAGTGCAGGGCGAAGATCGAACAACGTAAACGCCTCAGAGTGATCCACTTAGAAAGATATGACGAAGTCAACGCAGAAAAAGACAATGAGACTATTCAAACGCAAAAAACGCGAATGGGAGAAGACTCGGATCGAAAAAATCCTAGAAAATCCCAGAGCAAAGAACCTCAGAGGAATGTATGCCGGCATAAATTCAATTAGAAATGGCTACCGGGGAGAACCAAAATGATTCGAGACACAAACGTCTGTCTGGTCACAGAAACAAACAATATCGTGGCAAGATGGAAGCAGTACTTTGAAAACCAGCTCAATGTACGCACCCATTAACCACAAATATATGTACCAGACGTACATACAGCCGAGCCACAGGTCCCAGAGTCATCTTTCAAGGAAGTTGTAGACGCAATAAATCGATTGAAAAATAACAAGGCTCCGGAAGTTGACTGCATACCGGCAGAGCTTGTGAAGCATGGAGGAGAGGCAACCGCTCGAAAGATCCACCAACTCATCAAAACAATATGGGATAAGAAAGTCACTCCGGAAGAATGGAAAACCTCAATAGGCGTCCCCATTTTCAAAAAAGGCGACAGATCTGACTGCGAAAACTACAGAGGAATATCATTGCTCCCAACCCCTTACAAAATATTCACAAATGTCATACTGGCGAGAATCACACCGTACGTAGAAGAAATACTGGGAGACTACCAGTGCGGCTTCCGTAGGAACCGGTCAACGAGTGACCATATGTGCGCAGTAAGGCAACTGGTAGAAAAGAAGTGGGATTACGGAGAGACAGTACACCAACTGTTCGTTGACTTAAAAAAAAGCCTACGAATCAGTCGCAAGGTAAAGACTTTACCATATTGTAGTTGAGCTGTGAATTCCGAAAAAATATGCCGCCCTCATTCAAATCTGCATGAACGAAAATAAAGGTCGAGTTAAAATAAAAAACCACCTTTCAGAACCATTTGAAATCCGGGACGGACTAAAACAGGGGAATGGCCTCTCTCCATGTCTTTTTAACCTTGTGCTCAAATATAGGCCGATCACAATTTCACCCGCAAGTCCAACCACAACTCTTACCCCGGCTCCTTTCGCCAACCTGCAAACATTCTCCATCACAGAATTCGCCATATCATGCAGATAATGCATCACAGAAATTATCAATTCATGCAGATAATGCATCTCCCGAATTCATCTTTTCATGCAGTTAATGCATCATCATAATTTCCCTGAAAAGAACTCCTAACATACAACATACATAGGGAAACTCGCTGGCGCCCCTGTCAGCCAGGGTTTCCTGCCACACACGTGCGCAGTACATTTTTCTGGATTATCCTCATTCACGGCTGCTTTTTGTCCAACCGACAAAAGCAGTCCACGCATCGCGTGTCTAGTCGTCGAGAATCAAATTCTTCTGCATGTAAACATGCGCACAGGGAATTCTACCTTTTCCACGGTCATGGGTGCCGTGCACAACCATCGTTGTGCAAGTATCCTATTTCCTCGTGGCACAAGTTTCTCTATTGGCGAGCAGCCTGTTTTACGCAGCTGCATGCGCGCCACGAACGATACCCTTTTGCTCATTCCCGCCAAGATCGGCAAAGAGATCCTCTCTGATTGTCCACCCTTAGCGGACGACCGACTCTGCACGAGTCATTTACATTGAGTCGTTTTTCATCCACCGGTGAGTACACATCGCCAGAAGTCAAAATTCAACCACAGCGGGGATCGGTCGCCCACGTGGTAGGGTCAAGTTATTCCTCCAATCGATCGTGTGTAAATATATCCCTTCAATAATTTCCCTCACTGAGTCGTGTGCAATAAAGTAGTGCTGTTGAACCGAAGTTGCGTTTAAGTCAAGAACAATCTTGGGTTTAAGCTAAGAACAATCTTGTGTTTAAGTCAATAACAATGTTGTGTTAAGTCGAGAACAATCTTGTGTGTAAGTTATAACCATTTTGTGTTTAAGTTGAAATCCGTAATAATTCTATCTATGGGTATTTACTAATAAACGTGAATGTTGAGTTTAAGTCAAAAACAAGCGAGGTTGTTTCATTTTTCGTTGGAGAGCGGCTCGAGGAGGAACAAGCGTGGGAATATGGATGAACCCGTGCCCGTGCTGACACAACCACCACCACCAGATAACACCAACATCTATCCCCACAAGTATGCCACAGAAAGGTACAAGACGACAACATGGCCGGATCATCTCTGAACGGGGTCACACAAGTGCTCGCATATGCGGATGACATCACTGTTCTGGCCAATAATCTAGAAACTGTAAATAAAAACAGTAAAATCATCATGCAAGCGGCAGAAGAGGTGGGCCTAGAAATAAATGAAGACAAAACAAAATACATCATTACGGCCAGAGCAGGTGGACCTCGGGGAACACATATAAACATTAGAGGCAATTCATTTGAAAAAGTTAAAGAATTTAAATATCTGGGAACGATACTGACGGCCAGTAACGAAATGTCGAAGGAAATTAACAAAAGATTACACTCCGGTAACGCTAGTTGGCACGCAGTCAGTAAACTACTGAAATCCAAACTGCTATCACGTAACATAAAGCTCCATGTCTATAGAACCATAATCATGCCGATTCTTCTATGTGGATGCGACACATGAACTTTCACAAAACAGGAAGAAACCAAATTCCGCGTATTCGAGAATAAAGTTTTAAGTGGTACCTTTGGCGGTAAATATGACGAGGAGGCAGGACAATGGAGGAAACTCCACAACCACGAATTGGAAGAGCTATACCGCAAACCTACAATAGGGAGAGTAATCAAGTCGCGAAGATTAAGATGGGCTGGACATATGGCGCGAATGGACAACGATAGGACCGGGTGTAGAATTCCTGACGGTATACCAACGCGAAAGAGACCGTGAGGACGGCTGTGACGGAGATGAGAGTATAGCGTTTGAAATAATAGTGAAGAAGAACGTGTGATTCGAACTGACGCTATGACAGTTTGAATCACCAAAAATTGTACCTAAGCGTTACCCATCAAGCTACGGGCCGATTTTAGAATTTGATTTTTAAACACGACTATACTTCACTGATGTGAATTGTTTTGTTATCGCTATGGTATACGGCTCTGATGTATTTTCTTATTCGATTTTCGTTCGGTGTTCTTCGCAATTTTGCTTGTGAATTGTGTGTATCTGTTAGAGATGCCACAAGAGGACAATGTTAGGTTTGACCTTGAGGAGATCGGATCGGATTGTCAAGCGTGGAAGGAGAATGCATAGGACAGGGAACGATGGCGGAGTCAAGTCGTTGAGGTCATGAGCTTCCGGGTTCCTGCAAGCCAATAAATAGAAATAGAATTATAAAGTAAAGTGGTACGTGTGCTTGACGTGTGAAAGTTTTAGAGTTCGTTACAAGTACAGCTATTTTTTTTTTTCTAGGAAAACTGCTGTCGACAGTTTAAATTCGAACCCTCTTTCGGTTTGAATTTAAAATGGGATATAATGCGTCATTGGCAATGAAAAACATTAATGACGCATTTGAGAATATAGGGGTAAACGAACGCCTTATACGACGTTGGTTTGGAAAGTTCCGTTCGGGAGATTTCTAACTCGAAAAAGAACTACGTGGGAAGCCAGAAACGTTAGTTGACGACGATGTTTTAAGAGCAACGGTGGATGTGGAACCAACGAAACCGGTGCGGGAGATTGTACAAAGCATGGGAGTATTCCCAATGACAATAACTCGACACCTTTCTCTCATAGGAAAGGTAAAGAAACTCGATAAGTGAGTACCTCATGAAATGAAGATTGTACAAAGCATGGGAGTATTCCCCATGACAAGTAATCGACACCTTTCTCTCATAGGAAAGGTAAAGAAACTCGATAAGTGGGTACCTCATGAAATGAACGAGCCCCAAAACTGTCATCCTACATTTGCTGTTCTTTCTCCATCTTTAGTTTTGTGGCTTTACTTCGCGTCACAATTGTATTTTACGGGGACCTTTCTTGTTAATTGTTGTTGCGTTTTTCTCTTCGCCCGTGTTCATGCTGGCTTTCTGGTTTGTTTTTGTTAAAATTAAAAAACCAAGGCAACCTTGCGATGCCTGTAGGAACCTCGACGAAATTCGCGTATTTTCCATTATGACGTTCTTATACAGATCTTCCGCAACATGAACGCCTACCTCTTTTCCTTGAGTTCGACATTTGCTTGCATTTAATTCGACATTTACTTTTAAAATTCTAAGCGCCACGGACCAGCTATATAAACATGGAATTTTTCAATAATTATAATCCCTAACCGCGTCCCCTATGTACTAAATTATGTACTCCATTCAGCTCAGCAATGTGTTGCCCACAAGTCACGCTAAACACATTACAGTCAGATTTATCCCAGTGTGGTTTAATGTGGGACCTAGATTAATGGAAAAGGTTCAGATTTTTGAGAGACAATGCGTCGGGACGTGCCTTAACTTATATCGGACTCCTGAATCCGATCATAAAATATACCATCCCAATGAAGCGTTGTACAGTGGGGCCAATATAAACAGAGTGGATAACTTTACGACCAAGTTGATCCGAGGGCATCTTGTGAGATTAATGTTCTCGCCGAACGATTTAATTTTTGGTGCATATTATTCAAACAATATGTATTAGGAGGTGGTCCGTGGCAATAGCTTTATTCCACCAGAAGCATTCCTCAGTCTTGACATGAACGGCCTCATCCACAATGAATCCGCTATACCGTTGATTTATCACGTGCATCAATCGGGTATAGATAAACGAATATGTAATAATCGAGAGGTTGCGCACACAAATGAAGAGCGCCTGCAGTTCAGTAGAGTAATAGCACAGAAACACCAAAAATCCTACATCCACGATTACTTGAAACAGTCTCAGCTTCAATAAGTAATGCCATCTAAATACCTGTACAAACTATCCAAACACTCTATAAAATAAACGAAAATAGTATTCATATGCCTGACAGTAAGTTTCTAACGTGAAGAAAGTAATTCGTAATTCGAACTCACGCAAAAATGGGGAACAGCAACAACGCATCACAAAATGGTACATAAATATTCTCCCGCTGCTTAAGCTATGTTAATTGCTTCGATGGTTTATTTATTGGGTTAAGTAAAAATATAAAAAAAAATAAAGACCATATTCTTTAATTAATACACCCGGCTTACATATATATCGCAATCAGTTGCATTAAAATGTTAAGTAACCACAAACTTCTTTTATGACCATACACCTAAATCTTTCCATTCTCCTAACATTTCATCGTGAAATAAAGTCGACTATACGTCTTTCGTTTGGTTTAAAAAAACCAGCAATCCTAAAATTTCCTAAGCAACAGAAATTAGGTTACTGTCCTCCTTATTGTGAAATTTATTTTAGGTCAAAGTTGGTTGGCTTGAAGATATTTTATGCATATGATCACGATCAGGTTCAGATCTTAGTTAAAGCATTCAACGAAATCAGCCTGAAAGTATGTAACCGTTGGAAACGGAAAGATCGTTTTATTTCGACCTTACTGTACCGCGAATTGACCTTGTGCGCCTCGTTGCGTAATCATCCAATTACCAGACTTAGGACCGGATTAAGAATCCATTTATTAGCTGCCAGTAGAAAATAGAACTATTCATGACATTACCACGATCAGGAATGACCAGTCGAGATGGCCGGCAGGAAAATTGATTGGTTCTGCAACAAATTAAATAGGTATTCTAGTTCGGTGTAAATTGGGATGGATTAAGATGGAACGGCAGAGTAATGTGATTTAGACGGTGCTACCCGTTTGGTCGCAGATGCGGCTGATGGTTGGCATTCCAGCGAGATGTAAAATTGAAGATCAGGCGCAACACCGATGGAAACGGCTAATAGGAAATATGCGACTGTAGCAAAATGATACTACATGAAAACTGAGAAATTACGTGTACATTCAACACTTTTGGAATCAAGGAGTTTATCTGTTGAAAATGGAAAAACAAAGTCTTGCACACGATGCTATCATATTTCATTTGGTAAGAGGGCACATGTCATGGCAATGAAGATCTGATCTTCACCCTTTGTCTCTTCAAACAGGTCCTGATTTCAAAGCAATAGCATTAGCTTTAAGTTCCGATGCTTTTCACATTTTAGTCAACAACATCCTGTTAGTGAAAATCAGAGTAATCTTCGTTCATATATGATAAATCCTAATATAGGGGTTTTCATTAGGGACATGACAGGATCTTCTTCAAACTTTTGTAGAGTGCAGTTTTGGAGAAGTTTCGACGTTTTAATTGCGCAACAGGCTTCAGTTCTTGAGTTAATTTGTTGTTGCAAGGGCGTAGGCCATAATCTCCAAGCAAAATTCGCCAAAATGTAGTTCGAGAGATTCCTATTTCCCCTCAAAGTCATGGAATCGACTAATTTGGCTCATTTTGAACTAAAACGCTTACAGTTCAGATATTTTGGTACTTTGACCGTTGTCTCATTGGCATAGGAACATCCAATAGTGAATATTTTGACTCAAATTTGTCCACCATAGCACTTACAACACCTGTCCGATGAGACAAAATAAGGGGTAAATACTCATAAAGTAGTCATCGTTATTTTTAATAATTACTAAACGTTACTCCTTCGAGAACTTTGTCATAATAAAAATGTAAATCTTGAGTGGCGCTTTGACAAATAAGGATCCTGAAAATAGTTTCAGGGTCCGTTCGTATTAAAATACAAAATTATGTCCTTTTTTGAAATCCTTATATGTATTCCACCAAAACACCTTTTCTTTTCGCATCGCAATCATTGTAAGTCCCGTAAATCTCATTACCTCTAGAATTAGTTTTCTCACAAATGAACCCATTTTCCAAAAAAAAAAAAATCTATAGAACATGACTAAGAGGTTAGAGTTTTTTTTTTTTGATTGATAGGAGAAATCCTTGATGAATACCAAACCGGCCATGAAAAGTAGTAACAGCACCTAGACAGAAAAAACCACCTGTATGTTCAGCTCTTCGCAGAAGGAAACATCTCGTAAGTAGGTACCAGATCTAAGAGACCATTCAGCAAATACCCTGATCCGTTGCTCACGTTATATCTAAATAATTATACAAACGAAGTGTTTTCCCCTTGGACTCGTTATTATACATTAAGTTAGTTAGCATACAATTTCTGATAACCTAAATGTGCGTTTAGGAAAAAAACCTCCAGATGTATGGTGTAACTCTACAAAAAGCCGTCTACGATGGTCTAAACACATTTTTTTTGGGGACGACTATTGGTCGTTATATTAGTTTTTCTTTTTCAATAAGCATATTGATAATCCAGCTGAACTAACACCAAGTACGATTTTGCTTGACACGACAACCATTATTGTACCTGATACAAAAACTACAAATACAAGTACAATACGTGGTGCGTACCAGGGCAAACTACTCAAAACACTCTCTCACAAAATAAGAAATTAGCCAAATATCAAAGCATGCTGCGAACGGGGGAAGAGGAAAAGGATTAGTGAAAGTGAAAGCATTGGGTTGTACCACATGAAATGCCCGATTTTCGCTCAGTCGGAAATAAGAAGTTTCCGAGTGAGCATCATCATCATCATCGACACTGCAACCGCGGTCCGGTCTTGGCCTTATTTAACAAATCTCTCCACCGGTCCCGATTTCGAGCCGATGTCATTCGGTTTGGCGCTCCCATGCTCTGGGCCTCCTGGAGCCTATAGTTGGTGTTTTAATTCGGAGTTTAGTTTCTTCATCATCATCATCATCGGCACTACAACCAGAATCTGGGCTTGGCCCCATTTAGCAATTCTTTCCACCGGTCCCGATATCGAGCCGATATCATCCAGTTTGGCACTCCCAGGCTCTGGGCGTCCTGGTCTACGCAATTCCTCCATCGCAGACAAGGTCTGCGGCGCTGTCTCCTTCCATACATCCTACCACAAAGGACTTTCCGGGCAGGCTCCTCTTCGCTCATTCGAGCTAGGTATCCCGCCCACCGGAGTCTACCGAGCTTGATTTTTCTTACAACATTAGCTTCAAGATAGATCGCGTACAACTCATGGTTGTAGTGTCTCCGGGATCGTCCTCCCTCACATACAGGGCCGACAATTCTCCATAAGACCTTCATCTCAAACGCGGCTAAGAGTTCAGAGTGCCTTTTATTGAGCACCCAGCTCTCGAATCCATATATGAGTACTGGTAAGACCATGGTCTTGTACAGTAGCAGCTTGGATGTTCTGGATAAATTTCAGGATTTAAGGACCCTTGATAGGCCAGAGTAGGGGGACGGGAGCGAACATACAAGGTAAACTCTGTGCTTTCAACCCGGCGAAGGATAGGGCGATCCTTGTCGCTGTTCAATCCAAGTTGACATGCAGTCTCCACGTGACACCCCTGGATAGCTACATTGGCACCCGCCAAGTAGTGAACCAATGCATGCAGCGACATTCTAAGAAAGGTTGGCACACGGCTAATAACCTTGTCCGGAAAATCAAATTATTATGGACAATTTAACAAGTCTCGGATAAGGACCGGGTACCGGTGAAGGGACTTGCTAAATAAGGCCAAGACCGGATCCCGGTTGTAGTGCTGATGATGATGATGATGATGTGCCGACTAGACATTGTTGGATTTGATCAGCCGTTCGCGTATTTCTTCTTCCATATTGTTATCGGCTGATACTTTTGACCCAAGGTAGTTAAAGGATTGCACTACGTCAAATTCGTGCACCACTGCCCTGATAGCTTGACAAACGTTTGGTCTTCTCTTCGCAGAAGTTGCCACCATGCACTTAGTTTTCCCCTTATTAATATGCAGTCCCAGTTTTTGTGCCGCCTGCTCGATCTGGGTGAAGGACTCCTGTACAGCAGAATCGGATCTACCGTTAATGTCGATGTCATCTGCGTAGGCAAGTATCTGGCTGGACTGGGTGATAAAAGTCCCTCTAGTTGTACCGCCAGAGTCACGGATTGCTTTCTCCAACGCCAGGTTGAAGAGAAGGCAGGCCAGACCGTCCCCTTGTCGGAGTCCATTATAGATGTTTATTGGTTTGGACAACAATCCCGCTATTTTTACTTGACTAGTTGCGTTGGTCATGGTCAACCTACAAAGTCGTATCAATTTGTTTGGAATGCCGAACTCTCTCATGGTATTTTATAGTTCTACCCTGGCTACGCTGTCGTAGGTGGCCTTAAAGTCTATAAATAGATGATATAATGGAATCTTAAATTCCTGACATTTTTCCATCGCCTGCCTAAGGGTGAATATCTGATCAATCGCTGATTTGCCTGGGATGAAGCCACACTGATATTGACCAATGATGATTTTAGCATATGGGACTGTCCGATTTGTAGGATAGTGGAGAGTATCTTATAGGCGAAACTGAGCAATGTTATACCCCTATAGTTGTCACACAGTGTGATATCTCCCTTCTTATGTATGGGGCAAATTATTCCACGACGCCAATCTTTCGGCATCTCCTCTTGCTCCCATACTTGCACCACGATCTCATGAATTGCGTGAAATAACACTATCCCTCCTTGTTTGATCAGCTCAGCTGATATCCCATCAGCTCCGGGGCTTTATTTGATTTGAGCTGTAATGTTTCCTCAATGATTGGGGACGCCAGCATCTGGTTTTGATTTTGCAGTGGTGGAGCCTCCAATTCTTCTGTGAGCTGACAATTTTGCAATTCATTGAAGTGCACTTCCCATCGCTCCAGAATGCCTTCAGGGTCGGTGATCAGATTACCCTCTTCATCCTTGCAGTAAGTGTAGCGTGGTTGTACCGCATCATACTGCGGATTATTTGGTAGAACTTCCGCGCCTGGTATGGATCTCGCTCTCTACTTTTCTCTATTTCACAGACAACGTTTTTCTTCCCAAGCACTTTTCTTTTGCCTGTGTAGTCTTTTTTCAGATCTTCTGAGCTCTTTGTCTTTCTCCTCGTGTATCCGCGTTCTATGAGACTGCTGCATTGCCCGGTCTGCAGCATTCTTACGCTCAGTCACTAGTTTGCACTCATCATCAAACCAGTCGCCCCAATCTCTACGACTACCGCCTAAGATGGAGTTGACAGTACTAATGACAGTATTCTTAAGGCGTGTTCATTTCTCTTTTACGGCCGGCATTCTGCCCCAGGACTTACTCTCCCTCCGCAGAGCTCTCCGAGGGAGAGTCCTAGCGCATGCCCAACGCTGTTACTGGTATTCTCATTGCGTAAGGCAGCCGTGTTGATTTGAACTTGATCCGCGGATGCAATACGTCTCCGTAAGGCAATCCGCGCTCGGAAAACTGTACCAACAAGATAGTGCTCCGAGTCGTCGTTGGCACCTCGGTACGTTCGTACCATCATCAGATTCGAGGAGTGGCGGCGATCTATCAACACGTGGTCAATTTGGTTGCGCGTGACCCCATCAGGTGATACGCCAGGTGGCTTTGTGGATATCTTTACGCGGAAACCTGGTACTCGCAACGAGCAAGTTCTTTGATGCTGCCAGTTCGATGACTCGTAGTCCATTGTCATTAGTGTTCTCATGCAAACTATGGGAACCTGCGTAGCGCCAGCAAACCGGCTCCCGACCTATTTTAGCATTCAAATCACCAAGAACGATTTTCACATCTTATCTTGGGCAGGCATTGAGGGCCCGTTCGACATTCGACATGGTAGTATTCTTCTTTTTCGCTGTCAGGGGACTCCTCTGTAGGTCCATGAACGTTTATGAGGCTTATGTTCTTAAACTTGCCTAAGAGTGCATAGCCTCTCGTTTATTGCATTAAAGCTGATGATGGCAGGCTTCAGTTTTTGGCTGACTAGAAAGCCTACCCCGAGTACATGGTGTTTTGCATGACAGCTGTAATAAATGTCATACTCGTTTCTTTGAATAACACCACTCCCCGTCCATCTTATTTCTTGTAATGCTGTTATGTCAGCCTTATATTCGGACAGGGCATCGGCTAACCACTGTGCAGCTCGAGCCCTGTATAGTGAGAGGACGTTCCATGAGAAAATTCTTAAATCGTTTAGGCATTTTCGTTTCCGTCGTCGTCGTCGTGTATCCGGTCCATATCCGAGGCTTGTTAAATTTTCCATAATATTATTATTATTATTAGCCTAGCGCCAACCTTTCTCAGGATTCTCGAGTGAACATCTGTGCTAGACCTTTAAATTTTATTTTTTTATAAAGTAAAGTGGTACGTGTGCTTTACGTGTGAGAATTTTAGGGTTCGTTACAAATACAGTTATTTTTTTTCTAGGAGTTGTTTACCATGCTGTCGGCAGTTCAAATTCGAACCCTTTTTCTTTATGAATTTAAAATAAGACATAATGCGTCATTGGCAATAAAAAACATGAATGGCACATTTAAGGATGTAGCGGTAAACAAACGCACTATATGACGTTGGTTTGGAAAGTTCAGTTCGGGAGATTTCAGCCTCGAAAATGAACCTCATGGGAAGTCGGGAACATTAGTAGACGACGGTGTTTTAAGAGCAACGGTGGATGCAGATCCAACGAAATCGGCCCGGAAGTTTGCGCATACCATGGGAGTATCCCCAAATGACAATAAGTTGACATCTTTCTGCCATAGAAAAGGTAAAGAAACTCGATAAGTGGATACCACATGAACTGAACGAGTACAAAATACTACGGCGCCTGGAAATCTGCGTATCGCTTAGATTAAGAAACCAAACTGAACCGTTTTTCCACCGGAAAGTCTCCTTCGATGAAAAGTGGATTCTGTATGATAACCGTAAAAGACCTGGGCCGTGGTTGGCTGCAGGCGAAAAACCAAACCAAAACATACCTCCAAGCCTGATCTTCACCCAAATAAGGTTATGGTGACAATTTGGTGGGCATCGAAAGGGCCAATCCGCTTTTCATTTCTTCAACCAGGAGAAACGATAACCGCTTCAAATATTGTGACGAAATTGAAATATTGCAAGCAACCAAATTGGCTGAAAAGCAACCTGCGTCATTTTGCATGAGAATGCTGGCCTAATACCTCACAAGTAACGCTGCAAAAACTGTTGCTGTTGGGATTTCAAATTCTTACGCATCCACCGTACTCTCCTGACATTTCCCCAACGGACTACCATCTTTTCAGCAATCTGGAACCATTTTGTTGGCAGAAGGTCTTCTGAAACCAAGTAGAGGTCATAAAGGCCTTTGAAGATTTCATTGTCTCAAAAAGCAAGCACTCCTACGAAAAAAGAATATTTGACGTTGTATCACGTTGGAAGAATGTCATAGATGGCAACGGATCCTATTTTGATTAAATAAAACTTTACGGAAAAATAGTATTGACTTTTCAAAAGAGAGGAAAAATTGTAAATAGTTGAGTTCCCAACCTACTTCTCGATATTCACAGAATCATCATCATCGGCACTACAACCGGGCACCGGTCTTGGACTTATTTAGCAAGTCCTGAGGCTTGTTAAATTTTCCATAATGATTTGTTTTTTCCGGGCAAGGTCATTAGTGTTGCGCCAGAGGCTCCCCGACGGGAAATCGAACCCCGGTCTCCCGCGTGACAGGTGGGTATACTAACCACTACACTACAATTCACAGAATATTCGAATATAAATAAGAGGTACTACGATTAGACCACAATACAGGATGAAATAATTTCGGGTCATTTATTCCCCAAAAATGAATTTCATCAAACATATGACCCACATTCGTCAAAGGGGCCTCGATCGATTTGAGCAACTGCAAAACATTCTAAAGTGAAGCAACAAAGTCGAAACCAAAATTAGGCGTCTCTGCTATAAGTAGCTAATCTGATCTGGAATATCGAACGCCCTTCCCGTATGGTACTGCATATCTTCGGCTCAAATGGAAAGACTTCGAGTTTTCGAAAGGAAACTCCTCAGAAGATGCATCAACCACTCTAGAACGCCTTACGGTCGACATTACCCAACCTCTTACCTATACGAAAGTGCCTCCATTACCCTTATCGACGAGTAGTTGCTACAATTAGAAAGACAATCTCTTTGGATCCGACCGCCACAATTACGTCTTTAGTACAAAACTGAAAAAAAAACACTCTTCCCAACAACATTCCCCTGAACCCATCCCATAGGGTCTACTGCTGACACACTACAAACACGTACGCACATTACAAGACAGCACAAATACACACACAAACACCGACCAAAGCGCAGATTATCAGACGCCAAGGACGTAATCTGCGTTTACTACCGCACTCAAAACCTGCCGGTCTCTTATGATTTCTCTACCACCATCCCTCCCTTCATGTACAATTGTTAAAGAACACTCGAACTAACACTATCCTTAGATACACCCCCCCCCCCCCCCCCCACCGCCCGCCCGCCTCTCTCTTTTTCAGATATCTTGAGACCGAGCCCAACATCCTCACGGATGTGGTTGATCGCAAGATGATCAGAAGCCAGAGACATAATGAAGGATGCATTTGTCCTTGTCTCGTTTAAGTCAGCCTCCCGCCACTACTTTTTTTTTTTAAATAGTTTTAAATAGTTGAGTTCTGTTCCAGTAGTCGAGGATAGCATAGGACTTTCACTTTAATAAATAAATCATATTTAGAACAGGAAATGTTGCTATATTTTTAGAGAGTTTTCTCAATCCACTACTTCGTTGCTTTTCAGGTAATCTAGAGCACTTCCTCCCAGAAGTAGTAAGGGGGGTTTAACCAGACTTCTTTATTTTGCAAGTACTCCAGAGCATCGAGCCGGATCAGAAATAATTAGTCCTTCGAGCCAGATCACTAACATAAGATTATATGTTTCTAAAAATATAATTCAAGGAAAATGCAATTCCACTAAGGCGTTCAGTCGTATGTTTATAATTTAATTAAATTGATATCTTATTAACAGCCGTTTGCAAAATTGGTATTAATTACTCTATCTTGGAGGAAATACGTTGTGACCAACAAAATATTTTTACCGGAATAAAAATTTGATCTTTACAAGCCTCTTCTTTTCACAATTTTTTGCATAAATTCAAAAGCAAAACCTGAAATAATCGAAACACGAAGTAAATATTTGCCATAGGGCCAATGTCGCAAATACGAGTACTACCTTCTCTCGACAAAAGGGCAGTCAAGAGTTTTCTCTTCATCTTTCTTCCCTCCTACACAAATTATCTGTGAAATCGTCTCCCATTTGTATAATCTCTAAGTGACGAAGATTCAGTGGATTAAAAAATAACTTACCACTGGTTGATACACTGTTGGCTCCACATCGTGGATGTGCATGTACTGCAAGGTACTTGATATTACCTTCTCGTGCTGATAATAATTCTTCCTTAGCATTTGTCTGCTCATCTCGTTTAGGACTCTGCAGTTTGGAGCATGGTGATATCCTTTCCGAGCTGTAGTACTATGACAATTTTAAACGAACATTCAATACAGTCTTACGGTGGTTTTTTACCTGACGGCTTTTTGAAACCGACAAAAGAAGTCCGGCCGGATGCGATGCCTATACAGAAAGTCTTCACATTCCTTAAGGATATCCGAGCTATTCGTAACGGAATCAATCCCATTGCTGTTAGTCCGGCTCTCCGTGTCAATTGTTTCGGTAATATTTGGCCCAGAAATAGGAATGGTGAAGGGAAGAAATATGTCCTCGGGACAATCGGGGATTTCATTGAAAAATGCCGATCTGTTGTCATAATCCTCGTTAGATGTTGAAGTTTGTACTGGAGACTCGATTTTATGATTAGCTTTCAGCTTTTCTGTTTTTTTCTTGGACATTCGGCAGTTCCGAGAAGGCTTAACATGTTGTTTCTTATTCAAGCCTTTTGGCTTTGTGTGCCCTTTTGGTATTATGAGTGGGTTAGGTTCTTGCTCATAGATTTCGTCTGGCAGCAACATTTCTCCATGGCTGCATGATCTGATGTATATGAATAATTGTGATTAAAGTTGAATAATACACTGAAAAAGGAAACCAGAGTTATTGTGGGATGAGTAAGATTGAAGCTGTGACTTGACACATTAAAATTATTTAATATCACATTGTCTTTCTATTTAACTTTTCTTCTAATTATATTTTTATTCCTTTTTTTTTATAACTTTTTGCAGCAGGATACAAGAAAAAATACCATGACTCGTCAATTTACGTAGGGTCAAAACTCAACTAATTAAGTTTAGATTTCATAACTCGTCATATTTCTTTGGAATTAATAGCGACTTAATTATCCATCAGTCCCAATAGCACAGAGTCGTCAATTGAATCTGGGTACGGACCGTCACACAAACGTCAAAACCTTTTTTTATCAAGATACTCCAAGCAAGTCCTAAAAGCTTATGAAAACGAAAACATCTACCGGCTGAAACAAAAGTAGCCAAGGAATAATCATCTGACGCATGTCTTCTACCCGCATGAAAAGCTGTTCATTGCTATGGTTGTTGTGCTTAAAAATATATATGTCTCGGTAGTTAAGCAAAATAAAAACAGGTACTTTGAAATTCAGTAGATGATGGAAAATCGAAAATAAATATAACAATGAAAAAGTTAAAAATTTAATTTGTAATCATTACACCTCAAACGATAAGGTGAGGGCCGCTGTCAAGTTCTGGATTTGTAAAAATTCGAAGGAGGTTTTCAGTGACAGAATAAGAAAACTTGTTACACGTTGAGAAAAATGTATTAGAATCAGCGGTGACTATGTTTGTTGGCGATGCATCATATTCCTGGGAAACAACGATCAGCAGCGCACCAATGCCAGGAAGCCACTAAGGAAAGCAGCACACAGGAAACGAGCGAACGAGGGGACGGCTGCGGACCTATATAAGGCGAGCACATCGGTAGAATGGTTCGGTCCACCCCACTGCACAAAAAGTCATTCCGTTGGAAAAATCGTGCACACCGAAGGTACCATCCTCCACAACCCCGAAACCAAAGACCACTCCAACTCGAAAGGCCAACCAAACATCGGTGGGGGCAGACGTACCTGCTTTAAAAAAGAAGCAGCAACCTGGAGTCTTTGCACGACACCTCAACCTAAGAGAGTTCGTCGGTGATATGAACCGACAAGGAATATCCAACTTTAAAGCAAAGACCTTGAGTCCAAGTCTCAATAAAATCGTAACCTACGATCGACAAACGTTCTCTAAGGTTAACGATACCCTGAAGGCCAAGGAGGTGAATTATTACACATTCATCCCGACCGAAGAAAAGTCGAGGACCATCCTCTTAAAACGAGTCGCTGCATGCTGGGAAAACGACGACATCGTAACAGCCCTTGAAGCAACATTCTCCCACGTCAAATTCACTGACGTTAAAAAAGTCTCCCCCCACAACGGTTTGTGAACATCAGACCGCAAAAATACAGCAAGGTGAACATATGGCAGCTTCACCTTGCCCCAGGAACCAACATAGACTCCATAATACGGACAAAGTCGCTTCCAACTCTCAATCAACAAGTTGTCTTCGAAGTATTTCATAACAATGAAATACCTCAATGCCGACGTTGCCAACGTTTCGGGCATGTCTCCCGGAATTGCAACATGGACCGGCGTTGCATTCGTTGTGGAAAATCCCACGGTATGGACAAGTGCGAACTCGCGCCAACAAAACATGACCCCAGAACGTATGTGCAGGATGAAATTACGTTGCCTACTTGCTGCAACTGCGGTAAGAAAGGACATCCGGCCAGCTACAGGAACTGTCCCAAATATAAAGAGATAGTCCACAGAACTAAGAAGACTCGAGCTAAACAAGTAGCCAAGTCAAACTTCGGAAAACAGGCCACACAAAATTTCACCCAAAATGGATTTACATTCGCTGATAAGGTTAAAGAGAACCAAACAAAGAATATGAAAACCCCACCACCTCTCCCCCAAAAACATATTCAGGTTCATAAGCGACCCGCTATACAGGCCAACACAATGCCACAAATCCAAGCGGCGGCACAAACGCCCCCAAAGAGGCAACCCCCAGTGCTGGAGAAACTACTCAGTCTCCCTCGCGTGATTGAGGATATCCGACCCCGATATGAAAAACTAACAACTGAGGCTGAGAAGGATGCACTCCTTTTCACGGCATATGTCAGACATACGCTTCAAAATGGATCCCAAAATTAAAGTTATCCTTATAAATGTCAACTCCCTTGTTTTGCTATCAAAGCGTGCGATAGTCTCTGACTTCATAAAGGATAACCGGGCGGGCGTGGTTCTTGTAACCGAAACTAGGTTGCATCCATGTCACCGTCCCACTTTCCCAAACTTTTCAATGATTCGAAGAGATCGAACACTCACTGGCGGCCCCACCATCAACGGAGGTCGCACTTGTACACTAGTTAATAGCGAATTTCGCCATGAAGCTATTGACCTCCCACATTTCGAGTCCATAGGGGTCTCCAGGGTTGAACTGCATCTACCTAATAATGGTAGAGTGAACATATACTCCGTATACCACTCGCATAAAACCAATAATGGCCCCATTAATCCCGAAGATATCGGCCAATTAATAACGTCCTCGGGGCATACACCCTTCATGATAGGCGGAGATTTCAACTCCAGGCATCCCCACTGGAACAACTCCGTCTCTTGCCCAAACGGCAAAAAGTTGTTCCAATGGTACACCGAAAACTGTCATGCCCTCAACTTCGAAATAGTCGCACCTACGGGTGGTACCCGAGGTAACTCAATCCTGGACATCTTTATTGTGTCCAAAGACTTACTTCCCCAAATCACTCCTCCTCAAGTATCGGTGGGTGTATCTGACCACAGCGCTATGACCATGTTCATCCGCGGCTATCGAGCATCCCGGGCTCATGTCAGATACATACCCGATTATGGGCGCACAAATTGGGACAACTTCAATATTACATTGAACGAAAAACTCCACCAACTCTCCCTCTCCACTGGCAGGAACCTAACGACGGTTGAGATTAATAACGCTGCAACTCAACTTCACGAGATTCTAGTTGAAACTTCGGAGACTCATGTTCCGAAGTACAAACTTGACAAGACTTATCAGATTCCCCTTGACGACCACAGTCTTCGTCTCATCCGGGAGCGTAAAATGCTCTGCAGAATGAGATATCGTCACCGCTTTACGCAAAGGGAGCCATTATTGCAAGCCATTATTCACAATATTGGCACACTGATAAAACAAAGAATCCAAAACAATCGCACCCGACAATTGGAAGACAAACTGAAGGGTATCCATATGGACCAGAACATTTATAAAAATGTTAAAAAGATATGTGGCACCTCTCGTATCGCTGGACCAATCATGCACAACGGTGTTGTTGTCAATAATGACACCAATAAAGCAAACATCATCGGAGAGACCTTTGAAAATAATCACAAGCTCACTCTCGAGGATGGCGACCATCAATAATATTTCAGAGATCCAATTATATTTCAGAGATCCAATAATTAGTTCAGAGATCCACAATATTTTAGACAACTTTAACGAGCCAATAGTTGTCTTTTTAACTAACAGTGCATACTTCGACGACACACGTGATAATAGTCACGGCCTCGCCACACCAAATACCCTACAGAACCTCGTTAAATCTCGAAACCCCAAGAAGTCACACGGTATCGACAACATGTTATACCACTCGTTGCGAAGGCTTTCTGCTTTATTCTTTATAAAGCTCTCCATTCTGCTCAACCATGCCTACAACATGGGGTACTTTCCCCAAGCTTGGAAGCATGCTGTTGTCTGCCCAATAGCCAAAGCTGGAAAACCGAATTACCACCCCCAAGCTTTCGTCCTATTTCGCTCCTCACCTGCATCAGCAAAATATATGAACAGTTTATATACGAGAAGCTAAATAAATTTATCAATGCCAGGAACCTAATACCTGATTTCCAATTTGGATTTCGGATAGCGCACAGCACCACTATGGCTCTCAACATATTTCAAAACCACGTCTGCGTGCGGCTCTTTAATAAGGAACCCACCGTTGCGGTGAGCCTGGACATTGAAAAAGTTTTTGACACAACCTGAATCGAAGGTCCCGTTTTTAAATTACTGAATGCTGGCCTCAGTAAAACGCTTTGTAGTATCATCTACCAGTTCGTTTTCAACAGAACCTTCCAAGTTCGAGTGAATGGAAAGCTTTCCCGAACTTTCAACGCCGCTGCAGGCGTACCACAGGGCTTCATTATAGGCCCCGTCTTATTTAATATCTACACCTCAGATATTCCTCGCCCTGTGGAGGGTAGAGTAAACCAGATTTGCTATGCGGATGACGTCCTAGTGTACACGGCATCTAAAAGCCCAAAACTCGCAACAAACCGACTCAACCGTCATCTGGACGAACTGTGTCAGTATTACAGTCGATGGAAAATTCGACTTAACCCATCCAAAGCAGTAGCTATAATTCTGAGTAGTAAACACTCCCAGCCTACTTCTCGATATTCACAGAATATCCGAATACAAATGGGAGGTACTACGATTAGACCACAGGACAGGATGAAATATTTTGGGGTCATCTATACCCCAAAAATGAATTTCATCAAACATGTGAGCCACATTCTTCAAAGGGGCCTCGGTCGGTCTAAGCAACTGCACAACATCTTGAAGTGGAGCAACAAAGTAGACACCAAAGTTAAGCTCCTCTGCTATAAGCAGCTAATCCGATCTGGAATATCATACGCCTTTCCCATATGGTCCTGCATATCTTCGGCCCAAATGGAAAGACTTCGGGTTTTCGAAAGAAACCTCCTCAGAAAATGCATCAACCACTTTAGAAGGCCTGACGGTCGCCATTACCCGAACTCTCACCTATACGAAGGTGCCTCCATTATCCCTTTCGACGAATACTTGCTACAATTAGCATATAAGTACCACGAAAGCATTCAGAACAGCGAGAACCTACTTGTAGGGGGTTTTGCGTTTTTGACCCTTCTCTCTTTCGATCTCTTCGGATCAGACCACCACAATTTCTTCTTCAGTACAAAACTGAAGAAAGCACCCTTCCCAACAACATTCTCCTTTATAATAAAGGATTCCTGGACCCATCCCATAGGGTCTACTGCTGACACACTACAAACACGCACGCACAGTACAAGACAGCACAAACACACACACATACACACCAACCAAAGCGCAGATTATCAGACGCCAAAGACGTGATCTGGGTTTACTACCGCACTCAAGACCTGCCGGTCTTGTACGATTTCTTTCCCACCAACCCCCCATCCAAGTAGTTAGAGAACAATTGAACTAACCCTATCCACACTATCCTTAGATACGTCCTTCCCCTTTCTTTTCAGATATCTGCAGACCGAGCCCAACATCTTCACGGATGTGGGTGATTCTGGTTATCGCAAGATGACTGATGTATAGTAGTGGGTCGAGGAAGGATCCTTGAGGAACTCCTGCGGTTATGCTATAAGGTGTCGAGAGAGTTGAATTTATTTTCACCATGAACTTTCTATCAGAGAGATAAGAAGCGAGAAGTTTTGTGGAGTGGATGTTTAATCCATACATTGAATGAAGTTTGTATAACAGTCCTGCGATCCAGACACAGTCGAATGCCTTAGCTATGTCTAGGGAGACACATACCGTTGGGGATTGGTTTTGAAGGTGGGTCGTCACATCATGTGTCAGTTTTAAGAGAGCATGACAAGTGGAGTGTTGTGAGCGGAAGCCAAATTGAGAGTTCGGAATGAGGGAGTTATCCCTGGCAAATGAAAGAAGATTTTTGTAGATTTTACATTCAAGAATCTTGCTAAGCGAGTTTAGCTGCGATATCGGACGGAAGTTATCCGGGTACTTGGAGGGCCCAGATTTGCTAATAGGGACGATCACCGCTGTTTTCCAACTTTTAGGGAAATGTGAAGCGTTTATTATGTGGTTGAGAAGAACGAGAATCGGGAGCAAGTTGCCTGGGTGGAGTCTTTTGAATAGGAGGTTAGGGATTCCATCTAGGCCAGTCGATTTTTTATTGTTACGTGAAGTAATGACTTCAAATAGTTCTTCAAGGCTTAGGAATGTGTCGATTCCTACGGGGTATGATGCTTTATCGGTTTTGGTGAATTCAGTAATAAATGGTGTGAGGGATGGCTGCAGTGAGCGTGGAATGTAATCGTTCACGGTATCGTGGAAATTCGTTACTGGGAGGGTATCGTTTTGCTTATGGACTTTGCAGAAATGTTCAGCGAGACAGTTTGCTATATCAGTGTCCGACTGGACGATGTTATTATTAGTTGGGTGAATAAGATAATCTGTTCGAGGCTTGAGTTTGCGACCCGTTAGTCTGTTTATGTTTTTAAATAGATCGCGATTTGGTTTGATACTGTTTAGGGTGGATGTGTAGGTCTGATTAGTGAAAACTTTTAGTTGTCCATTTATCAGGGAGGTCAATAGCTGGATCTGTTGTTTAATAAAAGGTGAGTAGCTAGTGTGCAATTTTCGTCGGAGTTGTTTTTTTATACGTAATAATTTTGTGATTAAGTTGGGTAGGGGTTTTCCTAAGTGATTATGAGGAACGATAGTGGGAGTATGGCTGAAGAGAGCATTTCCCAGTATTTGCTCTATTTGGGCCGCTGCTTGGTCAATTTTTGTAGGGGGCAGCTTAGAAGATTCCGGTAAAGAAAATTTTGAAAAGCTAACAGCAATATCCTTATTGACTTTTTTCCAGTTTGTTTTGGTGAAATTTGGAATAGGATTCAGAGTGTAGAGTGGTTCAAGCGAGGGGATTTGAACCGAGGTGTGGACAGAGCCATGATCCGAAGGGAATGTGAAGGACACTGTGGGAGGATTAGATGAATAGCTATCTGTACACCTTAGGAAGAAATCGATTGTTGACTTGGTTGAGCTGCAAATTCGAGTAGGTTGCAACGGGCAGTCTGCGTAGACATATGGATGAAGTCGGAGGAGATCAAGGAGTTGGCAGCCGTATTTGTTGCATTTGATGTCATTAAATGCAGTATGTCGTGCGTTCCAGTCTCCTCCTATTATGAAAGGTGCTGGCAGAGACTGTTGGATTATTTGATAGATGTCTGCACTAGGGAAGTTTGGTTCACTAGAAGGGTGAATGTATATGGAGGACAAGACCAGTACTTTATTATTTCGGCAGAAAAGTTTAACAGCCGTGTATTCGACACTAGTTATATTAGCAAATCTAATCTCAGTTAATTGGAATTTTTTATCTATTAAGATTCCCGTACCTCCATGAGGGCCAGAGGTTCGTGGGTTGGACACAAATGTGTAATTAGGTATGTAGACTCGAGAAGTGGATTTCAGCCAAGTTTCTGAAAGCAGACCAATATCTGGGAAGAACTTTTCAACAAACAGTCGGAGGTGTTGTCTACGGGTGTGGGAATAAATGGACTCTGAGTTGAGGGAAATAAGGGTTAAGTTATACATTAAGGGAAAGGATGTGGGAAGTTATTAAATTTAAGATCTGACCTTTTTTTTTCCAATTCGCAACTGTGTTTTAAGGTTGGTAATAGTGTCTACAGGCTCCTGATGTATCCCAAGATATCCAGGTTGAGAACGTTGGGGTTGGGTTGTTGAGATTTCGGGCAGCTACGGGAACTTTTCGCAATTTCTGCATATGATGTTCCTGACCCCCTGAGATGGGATGGTTGTGGTGATAAGGGTTTCGTTGCAGCTGGTTTGGCCGTATTAGTTACCGTATGTAACGAACGTCTCTCCAGAATCCGCAGCTTTTCGGGGCATTGTGAAAAACTAGCTGGATGTGGGCCTTCGCAGTTACAGCAAGTTATGGTAATTTTTTTCGGGGATGTTGATCCATCGGCGTTTGTTTGCTGAATTATTGATGGTTCTGTGCCAGGCGGGTTCACTTTGCACTCTCGTGGTATATGCTGTTCGGCACATTTTCCGCATCGTGCACTTAGGTGGCACGCAACTGCTAGGTGTCCTGATCCTTGACACCTTTTGCAATGGAGAATGCTCTGTTTATGTGGCTCCTCGATCGTGATTTTGTGTGTGAACAAATATTTTATTTGTTAAAGTTGAGTGACATCACCGTTCGGTGGGATATGTATGATTCGCAAGCTCCTAATATTATTCTCCCTCATGTGTGGGGTTTGAAAGTAGTCCAATCTGTGGATTTTCATTGACGGGCATATTCTCAAGATTTCGAGTGTAACTTCCTCGGTAGTCCATGCTGGATCAATGTGCCTTATGATGAATGTTTTTGGTTTCATCTGGGCATGATGGAATGTGAAGAACTCGTGTTTGTTCTCTGAGAGTTTTCTTATTGCCATGTCGTGATCCGTTAGAGTCATCGTCTTGATAGAGATCGAAGATCCTTTTGAGTCCGTGGTAAAATGTCTGTGTCCAAGGGCATTCTCAAGCGTCTTGATGACTTCTTTGGTACTATTAGGATTTTTAATATAAATTGTGGGTGGTCTCACCTTATTTTCAGATTTCTGTCCAACTGTTTGCCAGTGGTCTTCAGGTTTGTGGGTATCTTGGGGCAGTGGCGAGGTATTCGATGATGATGGGTTATTGTTGAATGTTAATGAGATGGGTTGGGGAGGAACTTCCTTCATGGGGACGTCGACATTGGTTTTGGTTTGCGCTTGAAGAGAGCGAATTTTTTCTTGTAGTTGTTCCATTTGGGCTGTTAGTATCCTTATTGTTTCCATCGCGTCATCGTATTTTTTGTGGTATTCGGTTGTTAATTGAAAACAGTGAGGATGGCAGTGTGGAAATAACGCCCTCTCAACAACCCAGCTTAAGGCGTTATACGCACTTAGAATTTTAAAAAAAATCGATTTTTTTTCATTTCATTTTTTGAATGTACATATATTAACGGTTCTATACACAAAATTTTAAGTCGATCCGACAAATACTGTCGGCGTGATATTCATATTTGTATAATCGCCTTTGCGCGAGTGAAAGTTTATAGAGTAGGGTTAAGCATCTGCCTACATGGAGCTCTCCTCCTATTACTTTCTTGTATTGCTCATTTCTTGTTTCATAATTCTGTTTTATATCTCTCTGATTTTTTGGCATATTTATATGGTCCTGCAATAAATGACTCTGTGTAAATAAAAAAAAAATTGTTTGCGTATGTAAAATGATTTTGAAACTTTAAATCCATTTTTCTCAAAACCATGTTATTAAAATCGGTGTACACGATATTTGTTGAACGGTTGAACCGATCGATCTCAGATTTTAACATCATCTTTTCGCATAAAGTTTTTAATAATTACTCGAAGGGTTTGCGATTCTAGTAAATATTATTCATTTTAAGGTTAAAATTTTCATTAAAAGTTGACGTTTTTTTTTAAGGAGCTGCCATTTTATAAAAAGTTAATATTTTGCTTATTCCTTTGATTAATTACTAGATAATATTATAAGTTAACGATGTTTTTTTTTATTTTTTGATTTCAGATAATCTAGTCACGAGATATCCTGTACACGACAAAACAATTTTTTTTAGGATGTTTCGGATATGGTCTACTGTGACCTTAAAAATCATAATTTTTACATAAAAAAAAAAGCAAATATAGCAAAAAAAATACAAATCACTACACCTTACACTGTAAGCCCATCATTAATTTAAACCCATTGTGCCTGATCTAGTACAATACGACGATAATGGATGGACTTCCGGTTCCTTGGCTTCTTCTTGTTCGAGCAGTCACGGCGGGTGGACGTTAAAAAAGAAATTAAAATGGTGAATGCCGATAATTTAAATAAAAATATAATTCTTAAACAATATTGTATAAAATACCTATTATAAGTAAACATAATTTCGAATTAAACTTTTAAAATGCCTTACCAAAAAAAATTCTTAAAATATCGCTATTTTGTCTTACTAACTGCGTATAACCCCACCATCAAACATCTCCCCCCAAACAACTACCGCCAACCCGTAAGCAATCCACCAAACAACCCAAGCCAGCACCGAGTCCCCTGCCTGCCCAGCACAAAAATGTTAGACCACCGCCAATCTACATAAAAAATATGACTAGTATCAAGCAAATAATTATAATAGTAGAAAATGCCCTTGGACACCGCAACTTCACCACAAACACTAAAGGCCCCTCTGTCTCCATTGCAACAACAACTCTGGTTGATCACGTGAAAGCCGTTAGAAAACTTGTGGAACTACGACACCAATTTTTTTACCTTCCAACACCATCAGCTCAAACCAACAACATTCATCATTAAGCATATTGACCCAACTTGGACCAACGAAGAACTAGCGTCGGAGAACATCAAAATTTGCCCAGAGCTGAAAATTCACAGGCTAGACTATTTTCAAACTCCATACATGCGAGAAAATAACTTAAGGAACCTGCGGATTATCCAAATCCCTCCAAATGAAGACACCAACAAGCTCAAACAAATTAAGTACTTGTTTACGCATAAAATCAGCATCGAGGAGTCTCATAAACAAAGCATCCTCCATTGCAAGAGATGCCAAGGCTCGGGACACTTGGCTGTGGCTTGCCACCTAAATATATGATGCGGCAGATGTGCCGATGAACATCAACCAAGAGAATGCAAAGTCAATCCACAGCGTATGGAACCAGAAAAAATCCAAACCACAAGCTCCGATGAATCCATTACCACTAAGAAAATCGCTGTGACATGCTGTAACTGCGGAGGTCCACATACAGCCAATTTCTCCCAGTGCCCTCATAAATTGAGAATTCTCCAAAGAAGAATAAAACCAACTACAACCAACAAATCCGCATCGCAGAACACATTACCACAACCTACATGGTCAGGAACATCATATGCGGACGTAATCAAAATAATCAAAACACGCCGACGTCAAACAACCCCAACTCCATTGGCCTCAACCTGGACTTCATGGGCTACATCGAGAATCTACAAACTATGCTTCCTACATTGAAGCATATGTCGGATATCGACATGGTCATTAGTCTTGCGCCAGAGGCTCCCCGACGGGGAATCGAACCCCGGTCTCCCGCGTGACAGGCGGGGATACTAACCACTATACTATCGAAGAGCCTATAGTTGGTGTTTTAATTCGGAGTTTAATTTCATCATCATCATCATCATCATCGGCACTACAACCGGATTCTGGGCGTGGCGCTATTTAGCAAGTCTCTCCACCGGTCCCAATTTCGGGCCGATATCATTCAGTTTGGCTCTGGGCGTCCAGGTCTACGCCATCCCTCCATCGCAGACAAGGTCTGCCACCCTGTCTCCTTCAATACACCCTGCCACAAAGGACTATCCGGGCAGGTTCCTCTTCGCTTATGCAAGCTAGCTGTCCCGCCCACCGGAGTCCACCGAGCTTGATTTTTCTTACAACATTAGCTTCATGGTAGATCGCGTACAACTCATGGTTGTGGCTTCTCCGGAATCGTCCTCCCCCACATAGGGGGCCAACAATTCTCCTTAAGACCTTCCGCTTGAACGCAGCTTGAGTTCAGAGTGCCTTTTATTGAGCATCCAGATCTCGGATCAATACATGAGTATTGGTAAGACCATGGTTTTGTACAATAGTAGCTTGGATAAACTAATTTTAATTAATAAGTTCTGGAAAATTATCGGGATTTAAAGAGCCTTGATAGACAATAGTAGGCTTTGTTGCATTTGATCAGCCGTCCGCGTATTTCTTCTTCCATATTATTATCGGCTGCTACTATTGACCCAAGGTAGTTAAAGGATTGCACTACTTCATATTCGTGCTCCGCTACCCTGATAGTTTGCCCAAAGTTAGGAGTTTAATTAGCCAAGGTTTATTGACCCTAAGGGATGTGCCCTTGGTAAGTCCTGCTAAACATCAGACTCACAGGAAAAGGTCTGGGCTTGTAAGACAAGCAGGACACTCTGTTTGGCCGACCAGGGGCTACAACAGTCCACCCATGGGCCCAATCAGCCGGAAACCACCACACACGGTCTTAGCAGACGGAATCCACCACCCGGAACACCCGGAAGCCACCCACGGACTCAATGAGCCGGAAACTACCACCAGTAAGTGTTATATAAATATATATAACAGTAGATTGCCTGTAAACGTAAATGTTTGTGAATTTTATGTTGCAAAATTAAATTGTTATTGCAAAAACGCTGAAAAAAAGTCGAAAAATCATCAATTTTGGCGAAAAGCTTTTGCCAATCGTTGAATTTTGTTCACCTTTTCGAGGTTTACCGACAAACTGTGCGTGTTTTTAAGGACCTTGATGCCAGTCCTTTGGAGGCACCTGTCATCGCGCCGGTACGGTTTTCGATGCGGTATGTGAGATTTCGCCCGCCTACTATTCAACCAGTTCTAGATGGACTGGACTGTAGGAAGGCAACCGGTCCGGACGGAATACCAGTAACAGTCCTTGAGAACTGTGCTCCAGAACTATCGCAGGTTCTTAGCAGACACTTTCGCTTATCCTATGCACGGAGAACATTTCCTACCTGCTGGAAAATCGGTCGAGTTCAGCCAATCCCAAAGAGCGGAAAAAGGTGTCTCCCACAAAATTAGCGACCGATAGCATTACTGTCTATGTTATTTAAAGTAATGGAAAAGTCATCAATATCGAGTTAATTAAGTATTTGAAGTGCAACGGACTTCAGAATGATCCACAATACGGATTCTGTGGCAGGCGGTCCACGGGAGACATTTTGACATTTATAACCGATATATGGACATGTGGGGGTTTTTCCTCTAGCGCACCAAGCATGGGCGCGGATTCATCAGGAACACCACCAATATCGCTGTAACACAACAAGTCTCCAAGGAAAAACACACTGGAGTAATTTATTCTGTTCGTTTTATTTGAGTTTATTCTCTTCCATAGCTTTTATTTTAAATACAAACACTGGAACCGTCTTTTAAATTATGGGTCGTTTTGTTTGTTCAATAGTCTTGATTTTAATTTTCACTGCGCACTTGTTATTTACTGTGTGGTACACGAACTCTATGAATCAACGTCACACTCGTATTTGACAACCATTATTTAAGTAAATTTATTCCTCTAAAATATTAAATTCATTCCCATAGAACTTATGTTTCTCGACAAACAACTCGACACGAAAACAAGCGTGTGTACGCTTAAGGAATTTAAATTTGACAACGGAGGGCGCGGCAGCGGTAATAAAATTTGACTCCTCGATGCAATCAACATCCGTCAGATTCAACGGTGGTGGCTCACATCGATGTGGGAGGAGCGAACAGGCTCAACTTGGCGACGGCCAATGAGCGATCACAAAGGAGTTAAATGGGAAGATTTCCCATGTGTCCGTATAGGACAAGTACGATGCCCCTTAGCCTGCATATCGACAACGTACGATACCGCACCTGTTCAAACAAATGGACGAGTAACAAGGGGCTGCAGGCATTGTGTTTATGTAATGCCGTTGTACGCGATACATTCTTCGGTGACGATAGGTCGACCGAAGATTTGGGGTTTGTTTGATTTAGCCGTATGGCTCTGGTGCTCTAGAAAGGAAGATATTTTTTGGCATTAAGTCAACAGAAATCTTGCCGACGGTGGCAAAGGGTCAGGCTGGATGTTATCTTATTTGGGTTAATATGCTGGTACATGGATATGGTGGTGAGGAATTTGCCACCCATGGGAACCATGGACCAGCGTTGGTTAGCAAAACAAACACAGTGCGGTACTGTGTGTTTACTTTGATTTCCAGAATGGTCATCATAGAGCATGAACGTGGGTATGATTGCCTAAACAACGAACCTATTCATGATCGGTTGATAGCCGATAATAGGAAATTGGTTGCAGCTATTGCGAACCTAAAGATATGGGGGCAATATTTAATTATCGAATGGTAGGGAAACTATCGGCTGCAGTTGTGTCAACAAGTACGTTGGTCGACGTGTCTTCTGGACCAACGGATTATTGTTTGGACGATCGACCGATGGTCCAGCCGATAAGGCGAGGATGAACATGTCATACACGTGTGTGAGAAAGTGCTTCTCAGCAATGCGCATTGACATGTTCGGGAATTAATGTCGGTTACATGAAGAGGTAACCGAATTAGATTTCGGAAACATGATGCGTTGGATGCAAGCATGCTCCGCGGTGAAAGTTTTATGCTACGGCAAGGTGGTAGTCTTGCCGTGGGTTACTGTTTACAGGTGGAAGGTGATGCAGAGTAGCTTACGATGCTCATTTGCAGGTAAGTATAATGACTTGCCTGGTAGGTGGGAGACGGTTAATTAAAAGGGAGTGGGTGGTTCTTTGGGAATGCCTTACAGAACCCCCGCAGACATCTGCGATTGAGCGGCATGGTGAGTCAAGGCCGGTCGCATTGGATATATCTCCAAGGCTTTTGACCGCGTCTGTCCCGGGGCATTACTGAGCAAACTTCGTTCATAAGGACTTTCCCGGCAGCTTCGCGACTGGACGAAGAGCTTCCTCGAAAATCGATCGATCCGGGTTGTTGTGGGCGGCGAATGTTCGGGTCTGTATCCTGTTAATTGGGGGGTGCCTCAGGGTTTTATTTTGGCCCCAGCCTTGTTTTTGCTTCACATAAATGATTAGTTGGCGACAACGGATAACAAAGTGTTCAGTTTTGCGGATGATAATACGCTTGTTTCCTCTTTTTCGAGTGGTCGGCCGATTGGTGGATCAACGTCGGACCACCTGAGATGTAGACAGAGTGACTCTCTGAATCGTAAAGTCCTGCAGTGATGTTTTTTGGTTAATTCAATAACTTAGTTTAATTGTAAAATCTAACCACTACACTTGATTGTTGCTTCCTTCTTGTATGTTTCAATTATCCACCTTATATCGACGAATTATCCTCCATGCGGTGTGTCGAATTCATCTTCTTATCGTTGTCCTTATCCACTGCGATACTACGGTTGTTTAGTTGCAAGCACCGCGGTCAATATTCTTCAGATGCACTCACTAGAACTGGGTGAATCGAACGTTTCCGATGTCGATATTATTGCACAACTGTTGTTCGACAACCAACTGTTTTGCGCACTGTTCTAAGTGGTTACCAAATCGTTATTCTGGATGTTGCATTCGCGTTGGTCGGATTTTGATCTATTGTATTATCGCCTTCTTGATTTGACCTCCTTGTCTTCGATGTTGTGCTCCTTCAATGCAAACGCTTGAAACTCATTATAATGCACCGTCAGATCAGTAATGGTTATGGTATTCGAAATAGTTACATCAAGGTAATTTTACGCGTGCTTTGAATAACCGAAAAACCCTTCGCACTCGGTTACAGTTCGTCTTCGCTTTTCCCTTTATATTAACGCACCAATCACTTGTAATGTTGTTGGATAACCGAAAATACCTCGCCCTCGATTTCAGTTCGTCTTTGTTTCTTATCGCTTTCGTTTTCTTTTTGTACATAAAAAATTATGTATATGGTATAATATATATAATTTTTTAGTCCACTTAACCCACTGCACAACACAGGGCAAAATAGTGCGCGTTAATGAAAAATAAAACGGACGACTGGCTCTCAGCCGGTCCGCAATCTTCCAACGATGTCGTGGACTTCATTGAATTTGGCTAGCCGGTCAAGGATACCTGAAAATAGATAAACCCGCCAAAACCCGATATTGCCATAAGAACCTCGTTCCATCTAGACCTTATGACGTACTTGCGCCTTTTTTGTGCCTAGAGGAATCGATTTTGAGCACCCCTTACCACTGATTCTGAGAAGTGCTCTGGTGTACCTAAAAGAATACGAGACTAGACTGAAAAGTTTCCGACCTCAACGTGGAGATAGCAGCAGTGAATGTAGTTGTGGTCTTTTGAGAGTTACTCACCAAAGCCATTTTGGATGCGTAATTTTTATTTGACAGTCGTTTGAGTGAGTCGACGTGAGTGTTTTTGTGAAAATTGATAAAATTGAGTATCGAGCTGTCATTAAATTTTTGTTCTTGAAAGGCAATATGCCTACGCAAATCAAAGATGAGTTGGACTTTGTGTATGGGAACTCTGTACTATCATTTACCACGGTGAAATTTTGGGAACCTGAATTTAAACGTAGCCGTGAGACCTTGGGAGACGATAAACGTTCGAGACGTCAAAGAACTGCAACAACTAACGATAACATCGCTAAAGTTCACCAAATGCTAGACGACGCCGAATTAAAGTGAGAGAGATAGCAGAAGCTAATACAGTCAAAACAGTGGATCGGCTCCAAAAAAAAAAAAGCAAAAACTGATTTTTCGGTTGGGAAAGTGATAGCGACGGTTTTTTGGGGATACTCAAGGGGTTATGTTGCTGCACAAGCAACAAACAGTCAAATCAATGCAGCTTCTGGTGAATCGGGACTGTCATACACTTTCTTTACAGCATTAAGCCCCTGGATGTATGCCGCAGAAAATCCAACTTGCGTTTGCAGCAAACAATAGTGGCGTTGAACGCTGCCAACTGATTCAGCGGACTGATAACGGGCCCCGCTGTTCAATGCTGAATGGAGAAAGTGAACCGGTGACAGTTCACGAACAGTTGTGACTGTTTCTTACTGTTTTAGAAACAGTATGGTGTTTAACTTGGTTCTTCAGACAAAGAAGAATTTAACTTTTTGATTTATATATACCGTTTTTGACGTGACAACGTCTTATAAATCGGTATACCTTGGGAGGCATTCGGAAAAAAGTTTGTAGTGTTACGATAACGATAACCGATAACGCACGAGCCGCAGTGAGCGAGAGCGCGACTCTCTTAATTGCTCCTAAGTCAAATGCAGAGAGACAACGGGAATACAGACAGCGCCTTGCACTGTCGAGAACAGCTGTACAGGTTGAAAGTGTAAAGACAAAAAATACACAGAGACAACGCGAATACAGGCAGCGTCTTGCAGCATTCAATAAATCGGATATAGTTAAGAGAAAATTATCTGTTCATAGTGGTTTCGCAGCGGCAAGTTCAAACAACGTTCAAGAACTACAGGTTGTAAACCTACAACAGCCTTCAGCAGCAGTATTTTACAATACAACTAGTTATATCGCCGCAAGAGGTGTGGGACATTAAATGGAACAAATCGATATCAAGATTTAAATTGATGTTTCTTGACAATGACTTTTGGGTATGCTTGCTCTGTTTACGATAGACTTTGGTTTGAACGCGATTTAAAACCGATCACAGTGCAACAGATGGACGTAATTTCGGACTGGCACACAAAAGAAAATCGACAACTGTGTCCTGACGAATACACAGTAGTTTGCACTACTTGTAAAATTTCGTTAAGCAAACCAAAATTAATGCCTACACTTGGAGGCATTCGGAAAAAAACACTTTAATTTTGATTTAATGACTTGTATATTCAATGTATACTGGTTAGTATACCCGCCTGTCACGTGGGAGACCGGGGTTCGATTCCTCGTCGGGGAGCCTCTGGCGCAAGACTAATGACCTTGCCCGGAAAAAAACAAATCATTATGGAAAATTTAACAACTTGCTAAATAAGGCCAAGACCGGTTCCAGGTTGTAGTGCCGATGATGATGATGATGATGATGATATTCAATGTTACATATTTAGGATACGTTGTGACGAATATAATGTCCGAGCGCCTTGCGCCCAGACAACCATTTTTTTTTTTTTTTGCTTGTCACTTTGGTCAACCGGTGTTCGTTTTGTTAGATATTTACTGGGTAGTGTTAAAAATAAAATCGCGCATTGGCAAGAAAAATGTTTCAATGTCTAAATTATTGCTTATTGGTGGAATTCTAGTTCGTCTTTCGGATGATCCCATTTTACATCGACATTCATCATCACGAGTAAAGGATACTTTGCTGTTCTCGTCGAGGAGGAACTCGACGCAGAACATGGATTGGCTATTCCCAGTTGGCGAACCACCTGCAACAGTGGGGTTGCGGTTTCCAACTGGCGAAACATTTGGTCCTACGAGCCGGATGTATAACATCCGAGCAAGAAGTCGGCGCAAGAATCCAAGCGCCAACAACTGGATTACGTCCATGGGATTACGTTCACAAGTCGCAACGAGGGAACTATCTCCAGTAACCAAGGTAGGTGGCAATTAATATAATATATAATTTGATATATCATTTAATTTAAGAGATCCAAGTGATCTTAAATAAAAGTGTCGTGTGGTGTGTGCATAAAGGTGTTTAACTTTCGGCGATATTGTCTACCGCCGGGTAGCAATTGTCGTTTATTGAATTAAAGAGAAGTTTCATTCAAACAATAACATTAAAGAAGTAACAATATTGGAGTGATAAAATAGAGAAGACAGATTTGTTCGGGACTGTTCTAATTTCTAATTGAACTGAGTGCAGACATTGATTTGGAATCAATAACGGCAATTACGAACAAGGCCCCAAAGTTAGATATATTCGAAATGTTCCAATCAATGTTTATCAAACGCAATCCACAGTCCCTTGAAACAGCCGAACAGATTGAGAATGAAGGCAACCGCCTGATGAAGGAATGCAAATATGAAGAAGTGGTACTACGGGCCATTATTTTCGATCCGAAAAATCCAACATTCTACTGTAATCGAGCTGCAGCATATATCCGTGTAACAGAAAACGATAGTGCGATTAAAGACTGCAACTCTGCGTTGTTCGACAATCCAAATTACAACATAGCATATGACCAATGGGAGATGTATATCTCAATGCAGGAAAGTACGATTAAGCCATAGACGCTTATACGAAGCTATTCAATTGGAACCTGATGACAACGATTGAAAATGAACCTGAACAAACCAGTTAGACAAGTTGGAGCTGTCTTCCTACGTTCATGTCAGGTGTTCTGGATGTTTCAATTGGGGTTTGCAACCAATATCGTAACCGTTTGGGTGTCACCGCGAATCGTAACACATATTCTGGTATACCTAAAATGTTGTGCTTCATCTATTCCTAGAAGTTAATTAAACGTCACATGGTTGCAATATCGAAGATGTTATATTTCCAATAACTTCCTTCACAGAATCTGACCAAAACCCCTGGGAAAGCGACCACAGGAATGTATTCAGTCAAAATCAACATTTGACATTTTTGCAGATTTTAATTGTCCAGGTCCTGTAGCACAAATATCTCAACATCAGGTAGAACGCAGAAAGGAATTCTACCGAAAACAATGCAGGTTCGTACATCACCAAACGCGGATGAGTTTCGATTGGACTGGACATATTTGAGCCTACTGGTTGAGTAGTTCACTACTCTTGCAAATAGAACTAACTTCTATTTTTATTCAATAATTTTCTTTTGTAATCGGCGGAAAATAAAATAAAAAAAATATATACATTTCCTGTTGTTTCCCATATTCCAACCCTCAATACAAGCACCTTACATTTCAATATTAACGCACAAGTCAAACAACAAATTAAATAATAATCAAGTAACAATCTAAATTACAGTCCACTTTTTAAGATCCATAGTTCTTTCATTTATTTAATTCTGCAGAATCCACCGCAGGTAAATAAAGAAGTTTTCTTATCGGTTCCAGTACCAGATTGAGGACATCATTCGGATTCTTTTTTAACAATGTTGCAGGTACTTTTCACAATCCACGCTACAGGAGTTAGATACGCCCGCGTACACTGAACGAACCTCAAGAAGAGGACGATGCCCATCGGTCAGAACAGTCGAGAAGACAGTTCAATAAATCTAAGCGTGTTGAAATCACCACCACCGCACCAGCTATTGGAGTTGGCGCTTAATTTGATTGCTATTCCCAAGTCAACTATTGGAGTTGGCTTTTGCCGTCACCAGAGCGGGAAACATTGGAGTGGGGATGAATATATCCAAGAACCCCGGGAATTGCGATTTTCACCGCTTCATCTACACCACGTTCCCGGGGCACCGCTTATTGCCACCTGGGCACATCGCTGTCACGTGTCTGGGGTTCATCACTTCTAGTCGCCTGGACGCAACGCTCTGGGGGTACCCTCTTATCACCGCCCAGGTACCGCGAATCACGTGTCTGGGGGCACCACTCTCACGGAGTCGGTGTCTAAATTGGACTTTCGATATCAAGAGTAGAGGATATAGAAGATGATGAACAGGAAAGATGCCGGCAACAATAAAATCATATCATCGAAAAGCTGCCACAGTATGGATTACACCGCTTCTCGTCATCTGGACTCATCGCTCACGCATCAGGATTTGTCGCTTCTCGCCACCTCGACACATTGCTGTCACGTGTCTGGGTTTCTTCACTTCTGGCCGCCTGGATACAAAGCTCTGGGGGCACCCCCTTATCACCGCCCAGGCACCGCGAATCACGTGTCTGGGGGCACCACTTCAACCAAGTCGGTGTCTAAGCTGGGCTTTCGGTAACAGGATCAGGGGATATAGAAGATGAGGAAGAAGGAAAGATGCCGGCACCCTTCGAGAAATTATATCAACGGAGAGCGAATAATGAACACATGGTCCAGCCACCAGACAAGAAGAAAGATACCTTGGGGACTATTTTATCCTGCGACACACTTAAACGAAGGCGTCTATTGAACAACAGAATTATTCTTCTTAATAGCAACCCGGATGCGCAACTTCTCTGGCTCACTCAAGGGCCAGTCTAATTCAATAAATTATGCCACTAGGATTCGACCACAACATTACAAAAGAAAAAGACACCATGCCCAGCACCATCATCCTATCAGTGGATCAAACACTCCACCAGGTAACGTTGCCGACAGAGAGTTCAGTTCCCATCAAGAAACTCGCCCAACGCCGAGCATTGGTTTAGCGGCGTAGATGGGACATATCCCCAACTGCAACAGCATCAGCCAGAGCAATCAACTTGGATTCAAGATGCAGATGATCCTAGGCAGTTGGCGGTAACTCTAACATTTCTGGTAGCGGCACAGGCTGGACATACTGAGAAGATGGTGGACTTACAACCCATCACCTTCAACATATTGACGTCTAAGATACCCTTTTATTCTACTAATGGATTTACGACCCAATGGGGACTACGTCCAAACTATTTACATTCTACTAATGGATTTACGATCCAACAACAAAATATTTATACAATACAGAAGGATCCACGATCCAACAGAGGACTACGTCAAACCTATTTTGACGCTACGTATGTAGTTACTTTACAACCCACCCAGACACACCGCTGTCACGTGTCTGGGTTTCATCATTTCTCTCCGCCTGGACGCAACGTGCTGGGGGCACCCTCTTAACACCGCCCAGGCACCGTGAACCACGTGTCTGGGCGCACCACTTCAACAAAATCGGTGTCTAAGTTGGACTTTCGGTAACAAGAGTAGATGATATAGAAGATGATGAACAGGAAGGATGCCGACACGCTTCGAGAAATCATTTCAACGACAAACGAGATGATTAACGACCTTTCAACATTTACTACTACTCAAATTCGAATAGAAATCTCTACAACAAAGGAGATGATTGACAAATTCTCAACCTTATATTACTCCCAACAAAGGAGAGCAACAGCCTCCGAGACGATTTAGAACTGCTCAACATGGTACTACTTTTCGATAACAGAGCAGACTACTCAACAATACAGAGAAGACGATTGGCGACTTCTCAACAATATAGTAATCAAATCAACCGGAATAGAGAACTCAACCAATTGAATAACGTAAGTGCTTATTCAAATTCTTGCCGCGGCTGATGCGGCAAATATCGCCTTTCAGGCACTTCTTCACAACGTGTCGGAGACTATCAACAATAACCAAACACGCTACAACGTTAGCAATCAATGGCCAACTGGACCTTCGGTCACACACATACACACACACACACTAACATTGATAATTGACTAGAAATTGAAACAATAACTAACTATATTTGATAACAAATTAACCCTATTAATAGTTAGATCTAGTCGATATAAGTAATTATTGCCACCCTACCTCTGCACTATACCGGTACATGAGCAACATGAGCATCAAAGCCTCTGTGCTCAACCACAACTATCAATCGCGACTTCCCACGTCGCGGACATGTCTCAACGAGCACCAACTAGTGGAGTTGGTCTAGCTGTTCCCAGTGGGTGACTATTTATCAAACCAACTAGTGGAGTTGGTCTTGCTGTTGCCTGTCTTATCAAACCAACTAGTGGAGTTGGTCTTGCTGTTGGCTGTCTCATCAAACCAACTAGTGGAGTTGGTCTTGCTGGTCCCTGTGGTACTGACAGGCCCCTTCATTGACAGCGCCAAAGGAAAGATGAACACTGGTGCATCGTCGTCGGCCCGGCAAGATGTTGCTGCACAAGCAACAAACAGTCAAATCAATGCAGCTTCTGGTGAATCGGAACTGTCATACACTTTCTTTACAGCATTAAGCCCCTGGGTGTATGCCACAGAAAATCCAACTTGCGGTTGCAGCAAACAATATTGGCATCGAACGCTGCCAACTGATTCAGCGGACTGATAACGGGCCCCGCTCTTCAATGCTGAATGGAGAAAGTGAACCGGTGACAGTTCACGAACAGTTGTGACTGTTTCTTACTGTTTTAGAAACAGTATGGTGTTTAACTTGGTTCTTCAGACAAAGAAGAATTTAACTTTTTGATTTATATATACCGTTTTTTTTTTTTTGCTTGTCACTGTGGCCAACCGGTGTTCGTTTTGTTAGATATTTACTGAGTAGTGTTAAAAATAAAATCGCGCATTGGCAAGAAAAATGTTTCAATGTCTAAATTATTGCTTATTGGTGGAATTCTAGTTCGTCTTTCGGATGATCCCATTTTACATCGACATTCATCATCACGAGTAAAGGATACTTTGCTGTTCTCGTCGAGGAGGAACTCGACGCAGAACATGGATTGGCTATTCCCAGTTGGCGAACCACCTGCAACCATCGGGGTTGCGGTTTCCAACTGGCGAAACAGGTTATCTTAATCGATTACCTTCAAAAAAGAAAAACCTTTACAGGAGCATACTACGCATCATTACTTGATCAACTGAAGACAGAAATTGCGGAAAACGGCCACATTTGCAGAAAAAGAAAATCCTGTTTCACCAAGACAACGCGCCGTCTTACACCTCAGCGGTTGCCATGATGAAAATCCACGCGTTACTCACCAAATCTAGCCCCAAACGACTTCTTTTTGTTCCCTAATCTAAAAATTGCGCTCGGAGGACAGAGATTTTCGTCAAATGAGGAGGCATTGAACAGTTATTTTGAAGAGAAAAATGCCCAGTACTATTTGGACGGGTTAGAGAGATGGGAGCATCGCTGGGAGAAGCGGTAGAGTTACAAGGAGACTATGTGGAAAAATAAAAATAAAATTTAAGAAAAAATGTCTTATATCTTTGGAAACTTTTCAGTAAGAAATCCGCTTGAACACCCCCTACCACTGGTGGGATAAGTGATTCCGGGTACCTGAAAGATAAAGGTTCCTCGATAGTATAGTGGTTAGTATATACGCCTGTCACACGGGAGACCGGGGTTCGATTCCCCGTCAGGGAGCCTCTGGCGCAAGACTAATGACCTTGCCCGGAATTAACAAAACATTATGGAAAATTTAACAAGCCTCAGGACTTGCTAAATAAGGCCAAGACCGGTTCCCGGTTGTAGTGCCGATGATGATGATGATGAAAGACAAGGGAGCGGATTGAAAACAACCTCTGTCTGAATGACACAACGTATTATTCTATACTATAAGTTTATTTGTACAAGTTCTATCAATCTATCCTCACCTAATAGCATAGCCTCCCGATTCTTGAACTTCGAAAATAGAATTCCAGTGCTTCTGAATTTGCTAAACATATGCCTCCTTCCCAATCAGAGATTGCACATCATATAAAGCTGAAAGTCTTTAGACACACGAATAAGAACAAAGAACCTCTCTTTAGCTTAAACACACGAATGTGGAATCCGCCGGATCTTGTCGTCGTTGTAATATCCCAAGATTTAAGACCAATGTACATCCATGCCTCTTATCCTTTGCCCCGTCTTCCACCCTTCTTCCACTCTGATATTTAAGTACTTCAAAATCCACTTCTGTCCATGTATTAATATAACAAAATACTTTTGCATGAGCGTCTTTCTGACGCAGGCTTACCGACGTCCGCCATATATGTATACATCAAGGCGAGGTTACTACTAATTACGTCACACAGTCAAGTGAAGAAGCGGTTCCCTGCCCGAGGCCATGGTTGAAATCGCCGAAAATTGTACCTTAAATCACCGAGGTTATGTTTTGGAGTTATGTGAATGATCATAATCCTTAAATCGTGTCCATATGCATTCAAGATCAGCACCTCATTTTCCAATCTCCTCACCAATCTGCCTCGTTCGGACTGTGCATTGAAATTTAGGGGCATCGAAAACTTGTTAACTCCTGATAAAAGAGGAAGAAACCTTTGAATATCCTCAGAAAACGTAAGCAAACGAGGGTCACAAAAAAACTCAACTCACTTAAAATTTGCGGTTACATTGAAGCCCCTACTCATTCAAAATTAACTTAATAAAATTATTATTAGCTCTAGTTACTTCAACATGATTTTCAATAGTAGTAATTTTCAGAACACACCCAACAGAAGCTATAAATTAAGATTACTTAACATATCTGATAATCTTCTACATATCTTCCTTAGCATAGGAATTACAGCAATTAATTGCAAGCCCTGAACTATGGTTGTCTTACAATTGCCAAGCCATGTAACCACGGAATACTCAGATAAAAGACGCGACCCTCCGCACACGCTCGAACGCATGCAAAATGTTCATAATTCAGTCACGTGCTACCAACAATTCAACAGTGTTTTACCGCGAGTATTTATTACCACAGCTACACGAACGAAGTGTGAACACATAAAGACATTGGTTTTATAGAGTGTTGGATACTTAAGTGCAGTCAGAATGACTACACACCTTAAGGGGACCAGATCTCAATTCACTTCGAATTGCCATTTAATGAGTCCAGGAACAATTTTCTAGAACAATATTGGCATCTGACAATAATGGGCGGCAATTCGCCATAAAATATCAATAATTGTTTTAAAAATAGCAGCGAATTATGGCACTATAAAAAACCCAACATAATAAAACGCAACTGTTTACAATGGCATGTGTAAGTCCCGATTTCTTATGCAAGTGAACCTTGTTTTGCAGTGGATCTTATTTATATATACTTCGAAGGATCTTAAGACAACCTTTAAATGTTACACTTTGGTGGGAGCGGACTTGAAGATTAAATTGGATTCATCGATTGGTAGTGACTTCTTTTACGATGTTTAAAGACTTTCAAATACTAATATGTGTGGCGACGTCTGATAATCGATGATCTAGACTGGTGAAGGACCGAAGTGCCATGTATATAGCGTAGCTTTTAAATATCATCTGTCGAAAAGAATTTATAAACATTACAATATAGTATTCTTAAGAGCCACCCTCTTTAGAGACGCTGGCATAATTTAGAAAAGATTGTTACACTACCTGATGGAACATTTAAGAAGATGAACAATTTGCATTTATAAATTAAACTTAAAATAAATTATACATGAACCAATTCCAGAAAACAACGACATAGGGCTTCATTCCTTCTATTAAACTACTAAATGGCATTAGAGGGCTTACTTTTTAAATGAGTCGGGAAATGTGATCTTCTAAGATGACTCTTATAGACAGGTCACAAGAGATTAATAGCATGCCTTACTAAAAACGAGTATTGCACTTTGATGAGAGCAAGGCTGTAACAATAGATATTTCTACGGCAATCGGCACTTACTTCTACCATTGAAATTGCCAGTATTTACTACGAGTATAATTCAATAGATAAGATGTAACGGAATATCTCGCAGAAGAGTGGAAGCAATCGATATACTATTTTGGTGAATGCATGTTTGTTGCATTGGACGTATTCATGGTTTGGCAATCTGCACATCAAAATATTACGGATATTCCTCATGATTGCATACCATCACATGTTCTATACCTCAATTCCTTATCCACCATTCATAACCCCTAGTTCAATTTTTTACTTAAGACAACTCAACGAACTTGTGCGATCACATTCTTCCAACTCCACTATCCAGTGGCAAGAGCTAAACTTATTAAACTGCAACAAAGAGTATCAACTCAAAATGTCTAATAAAGGAGGCTAGTATCCTCAATGATCTCTTTACAAGCAGACATTTTAAGGCTCTCTTAAAAGAAAAGATTTTTTTTTTGTCGGCAAATATCTTGTTTATAGATACATCATTTATATCTTGGTTATAGATACATCATTTTATTTCTGAACATAGTGCTCTTTTAGCTCGATACATTTAATCCATCGTTTTTCCAATTTTTTATTCCTTCTAAATAATAGGTTTCCCCAAGGCCCCCAAATAGGCAACTCGGAGTAACGTGAAAACCGCCAACGAGACAGGACGTGTGCTTCTGCCTCGTGATCCGTACCATCGGATCAATTATGCAATCCGTTTTGGGATTCTTAGATATACATAAGATACCCAATTGCACTATCGGCTCGGGCGCGAAGTCTTACTGTGAGATCCTAAACAAACAAACGGATCTTCACACACTCGGCCGAGTTCAGTGCAAAGTTTTCTGTGCGATCCTAACAATCCAAACAAACGGATTTCCGAACACGCGCCTTAGTACTATGAAAAGTGCGAGAATATACACGCGAGTGGTGTGCAGTGGGGGAAAACTCTCTACCCTTTCCATCCCTTGTGTCTGTTTTCCTTTTGTTCTCACCTCTGTCTGCGTCCCTCAGGCATTGATACTCTCGATTGATTAATAATCTTTGGAGAGTTTTTTGTGTCTGAGTGGCATAATGTTCATCATGGAAGGGATGTGACCTGGATTTCGGCACGGATCTAGTGGGGCACCTACTACAAGGGCATAACACCTGTAGTGGTTGCTTTCGCTTATCTATTGCTGGTCCCGAATTGCATCTTTTCCATTCAATGGAGCGGGAATTTCGCGTTGATTTGTGTAACACTCGCAGCTTGAGATGCAATTTCTCTTCTGTGTCTGCCCATGTTCCTAACCAGAATCCAACTATCCTTGCACTTAGCGAAACCCAGGTAATTACTAATACAGATATTTCCGATTTTAATCTACCTGGATACGAGGGTTGCCTTTTATATTTCGGGATTAGAGAACAAAAACAAATATCGATCATCGAAAATCACTTTATTGTTTTTCAAAATATTTTCCATGAAGATCTATACACTTTTGCATGCGTTTGAACCAATTGTCGAAGCACTTTTGCCACTCTGATTGAGGTATCTCCAACACATGCATTCTGAATGCAGCAACCGCTTCTTCAGGTGTCGAAAAACGTTGACCTCTCAGTTTGTTTTTTACGTACGGGAATAAAAAGAAGTCATTCGGTGCCAAGTCAGGACTATACGGCGGATTACCCATCAAATCGATGCTTTGGGTGCTCAAAAATGCAGTTGTCGCAGCCGATGTGTGAGAGCTCGCATTGTCGTGGTGAAGAGTGGTCCGTCTTCGGCGGTTGGTTTTCCTGATTTCTTGGAAGACAACTGGCAAACAAATGGTTGTGTACCACTCAGAATTGACTGTTCTGCGTTGTTCTAGTGGTACGGTTGCGACATGTCCAGTTTTTCCGAAAAAACAGGCGACCATTTGCTTGGAAGTGCTTCGTGCGCGAACAACTTTTGTTGGATTTGGCTCATCTTGAAACACCCAGACAGTCGACTGCTGTTTACTTTCGGGCTCATACGTGTAAATCCACGATTCATCACCTGTCACGATGTCATAGACGTGTTTCGAAGCACCGCGACCGTATTTTTTGAGCATTTCTTTCGACCAATTGACACGAGCCTTTTTTGGGCGATTGACAAATTGTGTGGGATCCTACGCGAACAAATTTTTTTGACAGTCAAATGTTTATGCAATATTGAATGTATGCTGGTCCCACTAACGCCTAAGGTTGTTTCAATCTCACGATAGGTCACATGACGATCTTCCAATATCAGTTCGCGCACAGCATCAATGGTTTTCGGACCAACAACTGATTTTGGACGACTGTTGCAGTTCCGCAACATACATACCAGCGTATACCAGTCGGAAAAAAACATACCACACGGAGCGCCACCTATTGCCGAATAGACAAAGCAAAATGGTCTATTCATGTGACGTTTTCCGTGGTACTGTTTTCACGCGGTGCTGGTTGTACTGTTTTTGTAGACAGTATGTTTTCTAACGTTGTAAAATCGAACGTATATACGGTGCTTGTTTTTTGAGTTGATTGCTTAAGAAATGTAAAAAGAAGAGTGAAATTGTTGCGTCTCGGTGACCTTTTTTGTGTAACAAATAAAAGTAGTCCAAAATTAATGCTCAGTGTTTTCCTTCCCTTTTATATTGTTCGCTGTTTTGGAATACAATCAACATTGGTTTATTTTGCTGTTCCCAGTTGGCGAACCATCTGCAACGATTGGAGTTGCGGTTCCCAGCTGGCGAACATTATGGTCCTTCGGAGCCGGATGTATAACATCCGAGCAAGAAGTCGGCGCAAGAATCCAGGCGCCACAAAATTGGACTACGTCCATAGGATCACGTCCGACATACAAAAACCTCAACGAGGGAGCTACACGCCGAAACAAGGTAGGGTGCATTTTATAATTTATTATAAATTAATTAGCGATCCGAATGGATCCTAACTTAAGGAGTGTTGTGCTGTGTCGTGCTTGTGTTTAAATCTACGTTTTGACATAACACTGTTTCCACCACTTTGATGACGAAAATAAATCAGTACTTAAATCAAAAAAAGGACGGAAATTAAGGTTGAGCTAACCGCTTTCAATAAATGTTGCTGAATTTCCACTGAATGGAAATACGCAGAGAACAAACAAAGGCAAATGAATGCAATAATGATTTAAAAAGGAAAATTTCGGAATTAATAACATTAGATTGTGAAACGGGAAACAATCACCTTCTTATATCAAGAACAGGATCGTGCAGTGATTCGGGACTATTCTAGTTTCTAACATGAACTGAGAGTCGACATTGATGTGGAATCAATAACGGCAATTACAAACAAGGCCGCAAAGTTAGATCTATGCGAAGTGCCAATCAATGTTATCGAACGCAATCAGCAATTCCTTGAAACAGCCGAATAGATTAATAATGAAGGCAAGCGCCTGATGAAGGAATGCAAATATGAAGAAGTGGTACTTTAATCAACCGGGCCATTAGTTTCGATCCGAAAAATCCAACATTCTACTATAATCAAGCTGCAGCATATATCCGTGTCACAGAAAATGATCGTGCGATTAACGACTGCAACTCTGCGTTGTTCCACAATCCAAATTACGGCAAAGAATATGGCCGAATAGGAGATGTATATCTCACTACAGGAAAGTACGATGAAGCCTTAGACGCTTATACAAAGCTATTCAATTGGAACCTGATAACAACAATTAATGAACAGTGCTGTGCAGTGATTCGGAGCAATATTGTGGATGCAATTGTGCATGATCCTGACATAATCGTACGCATATTTGGAAGATACAGAAACCGTTGATAATAATTATCGGAGATTTGCGAAGTGGTATCTTCTTGCGTTCACGTTAGTTGTTCTCGATTTCACTCAAGGATTTCGACCAAACTCGTAAGCACGGAGCTTTGTCACAGCGAGTCTTAACACATTTTCAATGTACCTAAAAAAAATGCGGTGGTTCATGTCTATTCCTAGAAGTTAATTAAACGTCACATGGTTGCAATATTGAAGATGTTATATTTCTAATAACTTCCTTCACAGAATCTGACCAGGACCTCTAGGAAAGCGACCCACAGGAATGTATTCAGTCAATTTCAACATTTGACATTTTTTGCAGATTTGAATTGTCCAGGTCCTGTAGCACAAATATCTCAACATCAGGTAGAACGCAGAAAATAATTCTACCGAAAACAATGGGAAACTGATGCGGTTATTTCATCACCAAGCGCTGATGATAATCAAGGTGATGGAGCACTTCATGTGAATGGAACTCTGGCAGATATGCTTCTGAAAAACGAAGATACCGTGGTCAAGTGGAATATGCTTACCACATATCTATTTCCAGAGTTTTAAATCGGACTGGACATCTACGAGCCCGTACTGGTTGGGTGGTTCATTAATCTTGTGAAGAATGACCTAACTTCTACTTTTATTGGAATAACAGGTTTGTTTGTAATCGGCGGAAAATAAAATAAATTAAGGAATACTTTCTATTTGTCCCATTTTACAAACTCCAAGATAACCCAACTTACATTCCAACTTTAACACATAGGTCGAGCAATAACCGGAATAAAAATATTGATTTCATCATTAATAAACAAAGCTATTAATTCTACCAAATATAATTTACAGTCCATTGTCTTGAACATCCAAGGTTGTTTTCATTTATCTAACTTCTGCAGAATTCACAGCAGGTAAATCAAGGAACATTCTAATCGTTCCCAGTACCAGGTTGAGAACATCATTCGGCTCCTCTTATACGATGTTGTAGGTACTTTTCACGGCCTACGCTAGAGAATTCGATAAGCCCCGCGTACAATGAAAGAACCTCAAGAAGAGGACGATGCCTATCGGGCAGAACAGTCGAGAAGAAGCTTAAGCTTAAAATCAAGTTCAACAACAAAGCTGAAGCTGTCACAGTAAAATAAGCGGTCAATACCAAAGAAAGATTTTGTCAACGAAGGCACATCCGGTCCTATACCTGCAAGTATCAACCCAAAAATCGAATTGCAGATGAAATAAACCAAGAACTCAGAGAATTGCGATTTCACCGCCGCATCCACTTCCGTTCCCGGGTACCGCTTCTCGAAACCTGGGCGCATCGTTTACGCATCCAGGATTTGTCGCTTCTCGCCGCTGTCAAGTGTCTGGGGTTCTTCGCTTTTCGCCGCCTGGACGAAATACTCTGGGGGCACCCTCTTAACACCGCCCATTGCACGTAGCTGCCACGGGGGCACCACTCCAACGGAATCGGTGTCTAAGATAGGCTTTCGGTTGTAGGATTAAGGGACCAAGAAAACGAAGAACAAGGAAAGATGCCGACACCCTTCAGAGAAGCATGTCGTCGGAAAGCTGTCGCGGATTTGGAGTTCACCGCTTCTCGTCGCAAGGATTCATCGTTCGAGCATCCTGATTTTGCCGCTCTCGCCACTCAGGCACATCGCTGTCACGTGTCTGGGGTTCTTCACCTTTCGCCGCCTGGACGAAATGCTTTGGGGGCACCCTCTTAACACCGCCCATTGCACATAGCTGCCACGGGGGCACCACTCCAACGGAGTCGATGTCTAAGATAGACTTTCGGTGCAAAGATTAGGGAATATAAAAGGAGAAGAATAGGAAAGATGCCGGCACCCTTCGGGAAATCCAACCAACGGACGGCGAACAGTGAACACATGGTCCAGCCACCAGCCAAAGAAGAAAGTACCTGGCTTTAGGATTATTTCATCATGTGGCTCAATAGAACGTAAGCTTTTAATAATCAGCAGAGTAATCTTCTAAATAGCAACTTGGATGCGCAACCTCTCTGGCTCAATCAAGTGCCAGTATAATTCAACAAAATATGCCGCAAGGATTCAACCACAACATTCCAAATGGAAAAAGACACCATGTCCAGCACCATCATTCTATCAGTTCATCAAATACGACCAAAGGTAACGCTGCCGACAGAGGGTTCAGTTCCCATCAAGAAATTCGCCCAACGCCGAGCATTGGTTTAGCGGCGTAGATGGGACATATCCCCAACTGCAACAGCATCAGCCAGAGCAATCAAATTGGATTCGAGTCGCAGATGATTCTATGCGGTTGGCGGGATACCTAACATTTCTGGCAGCGGCACAGGCTGGACATACTTAGAAGATGGTGGAATTACAACCCATCACCTTCAACATATTGACGGCTACATCGCTCAATTACCATTCATGGATCCACGATCCAACATAGGACTACGTCCAAACTATATAAACTAAACTTACGGATTTACGATCCGACTTGGGACTACGTCCAACTTATTGAAATTTTACATACGGATTTACGATCCGACTTGGGACTACGTCCAACTTATTGAAATTTTACATACGGATTTACGATCCAACATAGGACTACGTCCAACTTATTGAAATTTTACATACAAATGGATTCACGTTCCAAAGAGAGGACTACGTCAAAGAAGTTCATCGATGACACCAGGGATGTACGATCCAACGAACATTTAACATTAAACACAAGTCACATCGTTGCCGCAGCTGATGCGGCAAATATCGCCTCTCAGGCAACCTCTCCACAACATGTCGGAGACTACAAACAACAAACAACGACGGCCTTATCAAAAGCTACAACGTTATCAATCAATGGCCAACTGGACCTTCGGTCTCACACATATACACACACACACACCCACACATCCACACACACACACTGATAACATCAAGTATTACTGTTCCATAACCAATCATATTTCATAACGAACTCAATTAATAATCAGATATAACAATATAATTATTGCCACCCTACCGTTTCACCGTACCGGTGTATGAGCAATACGAGCATAAAGGGCTCTGAGCAAATACCAACCGCCACTTCCCACGGCGCTGACACCAGGTGGTGACGCCAACTAAGGAAGACTACTACTGGGTCCATCGTCGAGGCCCGGGAAGATGTTGCAGTTCCGCAACATACATACCAGCGTATACCAGTCGGAAAAAAACATACCACACGGAGCGCCACCTATTGCCGAATAGACAAAGCAAAATGGTCTATTCATGTGACGTTTTCCGTGGTACTGTTTTCACGCGGTGCTGGTTGTACTGTTTTTGTAGACAGTATGTTTTCTAACGTTGTAAAATCGAACGTATATACGGTGCTTGTTTTTTGAGTTGATTGCTTAAGAAATGTAAAAAGAAGAGTGAAATTGTTGCGTCTCGGTGACCTTTTTTGTGTAACAAATAAAAGTAGTCCAAAATTAATGCTCAGTGTTTTCCTTCCCTTTTATATTGTTCGCTGTTTTGGAATACAATCAACATTGGTTTATTTTGCTGTTCCCAGTTGGCGAACCATCTGCAACGATTGGAGTTGCGGTTCCCAGCTGGCGAACAACGACCTTCACGAAATTCATCTTGGAGTGAACTACGACAACGATTGAATTCACCATACCATCGATAAACACTGGTCCTTGATGGAGCTTCATCGCCAAAAATTGAATTAAGTTCATCCATGCACTGTTGCTGAGTTAATCCACGCCGAAAGTTGTAAAAAATAATCGCACGAAAATGTTGACGATTTAATTCCATTTTTGGGCCGAGATGAATCCTTTAAGTTACTGTAAACAACACAAATAGCGCTCGTATGTCAAAACGTTCTGAGTGCGTATAACCTCAAAAATGTCCAACTTTACGACAGAGCTGTCAATTGCCGGATTGCAACACTAGGGTTGCCAAATCCCGAAACATAAGAGGCAACCCTCGTATAACTTAGTGTCACTGTTCTTTCCACATCGCGATATAGCCACATACATACGAAATGATATTGCTTATCAGCTTCTGCCACAATATGGGCTCTGTTCCAACCCAGAATTTAATTTCTCTTGGCTAAAACTACACGTTCGTAAGCATATCATACATTACTGCTTTCTTTACAGAAGCCCATATTTCGATAGAAATGCATCCTTTAACGAATTTGATGCTCTGTCTGATTCTATCGATAGGATCTTGACCCTATATCCGCACACTGAAATCGTTATTGCGGGTGATTTTAATGTGCATAACTCTCAGTGGCTTCGTCCCTCCGGAACAACAACACCCGAAGGTCAATATGTCCAGCTTTTTGCTGATTCAAATAGTTTAACTCAACTTGCCAATGAGCCAACACGGGTACCAGATATATATGGTCACTTCGCCAACACACTGGACGTTTTTCTCACCTCCCACCCAAACAAATACACAATTGAAGTTTCTTCGCCCTTCGGCATTTCAGACCACTGTGTCGTCTCAGCTGAATTCCTCTAACCAACAGTAACGTTAACAAAAAGCTCCCAAAAGAACAGTATGGCTCTACGAGAAAGCCAACTGGGGTCTAAACGACTTTTTTGGGAAGTTAAATTGGTCGTTATTTTTCCTCCATAACGATGTTGACTCTATAGCGGACACATGGACAGACACGATTCTACTTGGCATGCGGACCTTTATTCCACACAGAGTAAAGAGTATCAAACCCAAGAGAAAAATGTGGTTCGATTCCGGGTGCAGAGAAGCCATTAAGACCAAAGAGTTGAACTTTTGGTTGTATAAATCAAACAATACTGAGGAAAACGGGAAAAGATTTAAGAGAGCTAGGAATGACTGCAATGCGTATATTCAACGCGCCAAGTTCTTGCATGACCAGAGAGTGAGACAAAAAAGACTACACTCTCCCACAGGTAGTAAAAACGTCTGGGCATTCGTGAAAAACATTCAAAACTCAGTCTCTTCATTCATTCCATCGCTTATAGTCGATGACAAACAGGTCACCACTGCAATGGACAAGGCGAATCTACTTGCTTCACATTTTGCAGCCAACTCAACGCTGCCTGATACCATCAGTTCCACCTCAACTTGAGCATAAGCAGCACACCATGAGCCAGATTCACTTCCGAAAAAAAAAAACGTGATAGCGTCAGTTCGAATCACACGCTCCTCACTATCGTCCGACACGCTATAAATTCACATAATCAACATGGTTTATTATAAATCTTCGGTATCCAGCAATTAGTTTTTGAAAAGTAGCCTGTGTCGATGTTTATCGCAGATTGGTCTAATCTCTTAAGCTTATTAGAGATTCACAGGAAAATTCAACTTTCAGAAGAATGTTAGACTTCCATAAAGAGATGAGGTACTGTACATATGCAAAGATAGTAGTGTGGGGGTTTCTCTAAACTACACGGACAACCACCCACCATTCCCGGCCAATCCCATCCAATGCAGTAAGCAGACCTTACCATATCAAAGAGGGGCTCTGATAAGGCGGACTATTTGAAATCCCAAGACTGTTCCCCAAATGAATAATCAATATACAAAAAGCAATCTTATACGCGTCGGCACGTGGGATGTTCGAACGTTATATAAACCCCGCGCGATACAGACGGTCGTAGAAAACGCAAAACAATACCAAATGGACGTCGTAGCGCTTCAGGAAGTCCAATTCCCGCATGCAGTAATCGAAACCAACCGGTTCACACTGGCGTGTGAAGGTACCGATACACATAACCTCGGAACTGGCTTCATCATAACCAAGAAGATTACGCCCCATGTTAAAGATGTGCAATTTATTAATGACCGAATGTCGGTGCTAAAAATACAGGGCCCATGGTACAATTATGTATAGGGTTTTCCAATAGGGACTTGACAACTTGTTTTCGGTAGCAAATTTTTATAATTTGCAGACGTTGTTCGTTCGTGTACTTAACTATAATGAAAATGTTGAGTTTACTGAATAAATTGACAGTGACACTTCGATGATTAGTGAAAGGGCGCGTTCACAGATTAAATTCAAAGTTGTCAAGTCACTATTGAAAAACCCGATATTTATAAACGTACACGCCTCAATAGAATCTACCGACGAAGAAACGAAGGACACGTTCTACGAGACCCTAGAGGATGTATTTGATGCGATCTCAGCATTCGATGTTAAAATCCTCCTCGGGGACCTCAATGCAAAAATTGGAAAGGAAGATATCTTCGAACCAACTATAGGTAAAGAAAGCCTACACGACGTTTCCAATGAAAACGGAATTCGAATTATCACGTTCGCAGCGTCAAAAGATCTGGTAGTGCAAAGTACGACGTTCACCAGCAAATCGCTAAAGCCGCATGGATATTACCCTGTGGCGTAACGCGGAACCAAATAGACTATTTCAAAAGACACCACTCGAATATCCTTGACGTAAGATTATATAGGGGAGCAGATTGCGACTCCGATCATCTTCTAGTGATGGGCAAACTTAGAAGTCGGCTCGCAGCAAACCCACATGCGGGGTTCGCAAAAAGTTCGACATTGATAAACTAAAAGACTTGCGCAAAAGGGCTGAATATGAAGACGAACTACCGAATAGATTTAGCATCCTAGAGAATGTGAATAGTGAGGAAGAGGAAACCAATAATCCGGACACTAAATTGGGATCGATCAGAGAGACAATCAAACAAACAGCCCAAAAGGTATTAGGATTTAAGAAAACAATTAAGCCTTAGTTTGGCGATGAGTGCAGAGCAAAAATTGAACAACGTAAACGCCTTAGAGTGATCCTCTTAGAAAGATATGATGAAGTCAACTCAAAAAGATACGCGACAATTGGGCAAAGACAACGAGACTTTTCAAACGCAAACAACGCGAATGGGAGAAGACTCGGATCGAAAAAATCCTAGAAAATTCCAGAGTAAAGAATATCGGAGGTATGTATGCCGGCATAAATTCAATTAGAAATGGCTACCGAGGGAGAGCCAAAATAATCCGAGACACAAACGCCTGTCTGATCACAGAAACAAACAATATCGTGACAAGATGGAAGCAGTACTTTGAAAACCTGCTCAATGTGCGCACCCATTAACCACATACAGCCGACCTTCAGATCCCAGATCCCTCTTTCGACGAAGTTGTAGACGCAATAAATCGATTGAAAAACCACAAGACTCTCGGAGTCGACTGTATACAGGTAGAGCTTGTGAAGCATGGAGGAGAGGCAACCCCTCAAAAGATTCACCAACTCACCAAAACAATATGGGATAAGGAAGTCATTCCGGAAGAATGGAAAACCTCAATAGTCGTCCCCATTTTCAAAAAAGGTGACAGATCTCACTGCGAAAATTACAGAGGGATATCAATGCTCCCAACCACGTGACGTTAGTCACGAATCCAAAGGATAAAGCTAATGTGTTCGCGAATTTATTTTCCGCGAACTCAAACCTCGATCCCGGCCTTTTGGAGCCACCTGTGATCTCGCCGGTACAGTCTTCCATGCGGGATGTGAGATTTCGTCCGCGCGCTATTCAACGCATTCTACGTGAACTGGATTGTAGGAAGGCAACCGGCCCGGACGGAATACCAGCAATAGTCCTTAAGAACTGTGCTCCAGAACTATCGCCGGTTCTTGGCAGACTCTTCCGCTTATCTTATGCACGGAGGACCTTTCCTGCCTGCTGGAAAATCGCTCGAGTTCAGCCAATCCCAAAGACGGGAAAAAAGTGTCTCCCACAAAATTACCGTCCGATAGCATTACTGTCTATTTTATCTAAGGTAATGGAAAAAGTCATCAATACAGAGTTGGTTAAGTATTTGGAGTGCAACGGTCTTCTGAATGATCGTCGATACGGATTCCGTGGCAGGCGGTCCACAAGAGACCTTTTGACACTTATAACCGATATATGGACATCTGCGATTGAACGGCATGGTGAGTCAAGGGCGGTCGCATTAGATATCTCCAAGGCTTTTGACCGCGTCTGGCACGGGGCATTGCTGGGCAAACTTCGTTCATATGGACTTTCCGACCAGCTTTGCGACTGGACGAGGAGCTTCCTCGAGAATCGATCGATCCGGGTTGTTGTGGACGGCGAGTGTTCGGATCTGTATCATGTTAATTCGGGGGTGCCCCTATTTTGGCTCCAACCTTGTTCTTGCCTCACATAAATGATTTGTTGGAGACAACGGATAACAAAGTGTTCAGTTTTGCGGATGATAGTACGCTTGTTTCCTCCTTTTCGAGTGATCGGCCGATTGGTGCATCTACGTCGCACCAGCTGAGATGTAGACAGATTGACTGTCTGAATCAGGATCTAGATAAAGTCCTGCAGTGGGGAAAGGCCAATCTTGTCGACTTCAACGCAACGAAGACCCAGTATACAACATTCACAAAGAAAACTGGATCATCGGTTCCACAGCTGATGATGAGTGGCCGGGCCCTCGAGGCGGGGGAAAGTTTGAAATTGCTCGGCGTCACGGTCTGTGGGAATGTATCATGGCATAAACACGTATCGGGTATCGCCAGATCAGCCTCAGGAAAACTGAGTTATCTTTTTAGAGCCAAGAAATACTTTACTCCGGCCCAACATCTTCTCCTATATAAATCTCAAATTAAACCCGCGCTCGAATATTGCTCTCATGTTTGGAGCTCGGCTCCTAAACATACCCTCGACCTACTTGAGAGCGGACAAAGACGAGCGATCCGCCTGATCGGGGACTCGGCGCTGACGTCGGGACTACAGTCGCTATCACATCGAAGGCGCGTGGCCGACCTCTGTCTGTTTTACAGATATTATCACGGGTGCTGTTCTTCGGAGATACTTGGCATTGTTCCACGCAATTCGGTCTATATGCGCTCCAGAAGACAATCCGACGGATCGCACCCGTTTGTGGTTCATCTCCCGACAGCGCGAACATCCCTGTATCAGAACTTGTTCCGTTACAGAGCGGGGAAGCTGTGGAACTCCCTTCCCACGCGAGTGTTCCCGGAGCGTTACAACCTGCAACTGTTCAAAAACAACTGCAACAGTTATTTGATGGCATCTCGGGGCGCCCACTCGACGCTATAGGTTCGCCTTTCCCGAGAGAAACCTAATAAAAAAAAAAAAATAAAAAAAAAAAACCACATACAAAATACTAACAAATGTCATATTGGCGAGAATCACAACGTACGTAGAAGAAGTATTGAGAGAATACCAAGGCGGATTCCGTAGGAACCGGTCGACAAGCAACCAAATGTTCACAATAAGGCAACAGCTGGAAAAGAAGTGGGAATACGGAGAGACGGTTCACCAACTGTTCGTTGACTTCAAAAAAGCCTACGACTCAGTCGCAAGGCAAAGACTCTACCATATTGTAGTTGAGCTGGGAATCTCGAAAAAATATGCCGCCCTCGTATAAATCTGCACGAACGAAAACAAAGGGCGAGTTAGAATAGAAAACCACCTCTTAGAACCATTTGAAATCCGGGACGGACTAAAACAGGGCGATGGCCTCTCACCATGTCTCTTTAACCTTCTCCTCAGAAAGGTACAAGACGACAACATGGCCGGATCATCCTTGAACGGCGTCACACAAGTGCTCGCATATGCGGATGACATCGCTGTTTTGGGCGGTAATCTAGGAAGTGTAACTAAAAAAAGTGAAATCATCGTGCAAGCGGCAGAAGAGGTGGGCCTAGAAATAAATGAAGACAAAACACTATACATGATTACGGCGAGAGCAGGTGGACCTCCGGGAACACACATAAACATCAGGGGCACGATATTTGAAAATGTAAAAAAATTTAAATATCTGGGAACAATACCGACGGCCAGTAACGAAATGTTGAACGAAATTAAAAAAAAAACACTACACTCCGGCAACGCTAGTTGGCATGCAATCAGTAAACTACTGAAATCTGAAGTGCTATCACGTAATATAAAGCTCCGTGTCTATAGAACCATAATCATGCCGATAGCTCTATACGGATGCGAAACATGGGCTCAAGGGAAGAAAACAAATTCCGCGTATTCGAGAATAAAGTATTATGGGGTATCTTTGGGGGTAAATATGACGAGGAGGTAGGACAATGGAGGAAACTCCACAACCACGAATTGGAAGAGCTACACCGCAAACCTACAATAGTGAGAGTAATAAAGTCGCGAAAATTAATATGGGCCGGACACCTGGCGCGAATGGGCAACGATAGAACCGTGCATAGAATTCTTGACGGTAAGCCAACGGGAAAGAGACCGATAGGACGGCCGCGACGGAGATGGGAGGACAATGTAAGTTTGGACATCGAGGAGATCGGATCGAACGATCGACCGTGGAAGGAGAGCGCACAGGATAGGGAACAATTGCAGAGTCGAGTCGTTGAGGCCATGAACTTCCGTGTTCCTACAGGCCAATAAATAGTATAGTAGAGTAAATGACCAAGTATCGCTTTTAAATAAAATATTCATATTGATTCATTAACGAATTTTTGTTTTATTTTAATTTTTTTATTGATCAATTACAACTGAATTTTTATTTTAATTTTCTATAATAACTGCTTTATTTTCCTTTGCAACACCTGTTTTTTTTTTTTTTTTTTTTTTTTTTTTTTTCTTATTGAACTTGTTTTCGATATAATTTCGATTGTCCTTTGAACATCTTTAAAGCTACTAAAGCTGCAACAGCTACTACAACGAATACTAAGTACGAGCTCAACGTTTTGATCGCTGTAGCATCGCTTTTTTTATCTTTAACAATCTTGTATACTAGAGCTGCCACTTCACAATTGTAGACCGTTAGTGACTTTATTATGCAATTCACACAAAAGCATAACGATCCGTTGCTATGATTCTTGTTGTGTTTACGTGGTTACTCAATTTATTTTGTAGCGATGTTTCATACATCAGATGCGGCTTTCGTATCCGTGGGGAAATGTTACACTCTACTACAAAAATAAATGCACACCTTTTGTTTTGCACTCCACTGTTTGCAAACAGTGCTGTTTAACTGAATTTTCTTCACATAGGTCTGTGGCATGTAGGTGTAGTTGGCGATTTGCCCCACATCTTCTATCAGCGTCAGCTAATTGCAATCCCATTAGCCTATATTATAATCTATGCATTCCTGGAAAACGTGACTTACGCACTGCGTTTAGTATTTCAAAGTGGCTACCGTAAGAGGCTGCTATGCGGCAGTAACCTGGTTATCTTATGTTCCATTAGTTCGACACTGAACTTATACTTAAAATCGCATGTATTAAAAACTTTTATATTAGTATTTGTAGGTAGAAATCTTAATTAGTATTTCCGAGGGAGTGTCTGATATCGTTAATGAATGGCGTCCAACTACTCCTTTACTCTCCTTGCTCGAGCAGTCTCTTTACTTCGCCCACTGTGGTGATCAGCGGTAAGTGTTATTATAACATTTTTTATTATAAATAATGCAGGTTAGTTTAGTTTAATTCAGTAATATTATGACGCCATTTATAGACTTCCTATTGGCAATTTAATCTATATTTACATCGATTTTTCTAAATTAACATATTACGACTATACGTTTGCGTAAGGTTACGTTGCTCCGTTCACAGCATCTGAGAGATCCTGGGGGAAATATGGAAAAAAAGAAACAAACTACACCAAAGGGTGATGACACAGAAAGTGGCCAGTATGTTATCTTTAACCAGTCATGCAAATGGGCTAACTCAATTCCACCCAACAGACGTTAATTAACTTCAGGAGGATCAGCAGTTCCACCTTATTTGGTACACGAATATGGGGGGCAATGAAGGTGGCTTTTTTTCCCTTTTCTCATTCTTGAAGTTGATTCGGTTTTTTTTTTTATTTAAAAATTCGTACTCCGAAAAGTTTTTGCTTTAGAAAAATGCGAGGGTTAACTTATAGATGATTTGCTGAGATTATTTCAAAAAGGTTGGCGATAGTGCAGTCTATTCATGTCGTGAATGTGTGATTCAAATTGAAGCGAAAACCAGAAGAATTATATAACTCACGACCGGTGGAGCGTTTGAAAATCTATTTATGTCAATTACAAGTTGAAGAAAAAAAAAGGAACTCAAAATGAATGTGTTTTACAGTTTATATAATAGTTTGTTATACACTTCCAATCACTAGGATGAGGCCCCAAATTTTCCAATTGATTTTCGCTCTTTATACCTGTTGGAAATTTTGTACCCGGAAACATATACTAGATACCTTTGAATAGGTACGTATACTCCCAAACGAAATTCATAAAATTAAAGGGTAATTAAGAAACGACCGTTGGAATTTCCCAAGTTCATAGTGCGTCACTAGGCCACATGCAAAATTTTAGAGAAGAAGAAAAAAATTAATGAAATGTTTACATTTTATGGTTTTAAAACATTTATTTATAACGTTTTTCTACATAAATAATGAGTATGCCCATTGTTTTTGGATATGACCTCTATAAGACGGTTTGGAATAGAATCATAGAGTTTTTTTTTAAATAAATAGAACCATAGAGTTTTTTTGAAGTCTAGGGAAATTTGGAATCCCAGGAATTCCGAATAGGTTCGATTGTGGTGTCCTTGTGTTCAAATTGTCTGCCGCCTTCACAAACTTTACGAGATAGCCATGACCAAACGTTTTCGATTGTGTTTAAGTCCGGCGAATAGGGCGGCCATGGCAAAACGTCCACGTCTTCTGATTGAGTCCAACTTCTAACAACCCTGGAAGTGTAGATGGGGGCATTGTCTTGTTTGAATATCCAAGACAGGAGCCCGAAAATGTTTTTAATTTTTGGAAATGACCGTTCCAGCAAACATTTGTAGTTGTTTCCGTTCATTGTTGTGGACAAAAACTCCAACTCGATTGTGCCATAATAGGTAATAGCTCCCCACACCATGACACCTGATGTACGGCTGTGATGTCTTGCCAAAATAAGCTTCTCCTTTCTCAGATCATGGAAATAAAAGTTGAAACTATCGGGACCGCCAAGGTTGAATTTTTTTTCATCCGAAAAGACAACGTGTTTCCATTCACTGGCACCAGCGCAATGTTCTCTTGCAAAATTCATTCTTTGCTCCTTGTGTACTTGCCTCAAAACAGGTTTATTTTTTCTTTTTTTCTCTTGATAGTATCACTTTTTTTTATTATCCTTCGACCGTTGCTATGCTGGCCCTTACTTTAGTCGCTGGTAGAGTAGAATTTGAGACAAGCCGTAGAATTGTATATTAATGCCCAACCGCTACAATAGCAGAGAGTCGTCAGATGAACTTAGGCACTCACAGCTGCAGTCTTCTTATCAGCTCGGTCACTGCGGTGTATTGCTTTTTTATTCCTGTTAGGTTACAGTAAATTAGAGAACCTGTTATTGATTTTAGTAACTTATAGTTTTTACTTTTTATTTATGTTTTAGTTGCTAGCTTTCAGTTTAAAACTTATTTATTAATTTATTTTATTGTACTGACTTTTTCTTAATTTAAATTCTTTAACTTTTTCAAATGACGTTTATGTATGTTCCCGGAGGTCCACCTGCTCTCGCCGTAATCATTTTGTTTCGCCTTCATTTATTTTTAGACCCACCTCTTCTGCCGCTTGCATGATGATTTCACTATTTTTATCTACAGTTTCTAGATTATCGCCTAAAACGGGGATATCATCCGCATATGCGAGCACTTGTGTGGCACCGTTCAGGAATGATCTGGCCATGTTGTCGTCTTGTACCTTTTTGATAACATACTCGAGCACAAGGTTAAAACTACATGGTGAGAGGCCATCGCCCTGTTTTGGTCCGTCCCGGATTTCAAATGGTTCTGAGAGGTGGTGTTCTACTCTAACTCGCCCTTTGTTTTCGTTCATGCAGATTTGAATGAGTGCGGCATATTTTTTCGAGATTCCCAGCTCAACTACAATATGGTAGAGTCTTTCCCTTGCGACTGTGTCGTAGGCTTTTTTGAAGTCAACGAACAGTTGGTGAACCGTCTCTCCGTATTCCCACTTCTTTTCCAGTAGTTGCCTTATTCTGAACATTTGGTCGCTTGTTGACCGGTTCCTACGGAATTTGCATTGGTAGTCTCCCAGTGTTTCTTCTGCGTACGGTGTGATTCTCGCCAGTATGACATTTGTCAGTATTTTGTATGTGGTTGTGAGCAATGATATTCCTCTGTAGTTTTCGTAGTCAGACCTGGCCCTTTTTTGAAAATAAGGACGGCTATTGAGGTTTTCCATTCTTCCGGAGTGACTTCCTTATCCCATATTGTTTTGATGAATTGATGGATCTTTCGAGCGGTTGCTTCTCCTCCATGCTTCACCAGCTCTGTCGGTATGCAGTCAACTCCGGGAGCCTTGCTGTTTTTCAATCGATTTATTGCGTCTACAACTTTGTTGGAAGGACTCTGGGATCTGAGGCTCGGCTATATGTAAGTCCGGTGTAGTGTCCCATTCAAACCGAAACACCTTTTCCTGACAATTGGATCGTAATACAACATCCACCGTCATTGAAACGAAATACCTGACGACCAAAGCAAAAGTATGACATTACAGTACTCATTGCTCGAGACACTCTTTCGATGCTTACAATTGCACCTGGACAAAAATTACTTTATTCTAGGGGGAGATATGAACGCCAAGCATAGAAATTGGGGAAAATATATATCTAATGCCAGAGGAAATCAGTTGGCTGGTTGGTTAGATCAGTATCATATTGAATATAGAACTGACCTGCTAGCTACGAAATATCCATCGTTCCCCAGAGGTAGATCGTTCTTAGACATCTTGCTAATCGACTCACGACTGAGATTACTTAACACCAACAGACGAAACACAAACTGTTTACGGACAATTGAATACGACAGTGACCACTGTGCATTCACGGCAGTAATAGAGCTTCCGAACGAGCTCGCAGATCTGGAGGAATTCGTGATCCCGCAACCCTATAACTACGGGGCAATGCGATGGCCGCGGTTCACCAGATCATTAACAAGAGAACTTCGTTCGAATGACTTTAATCTGCCAGTAAACAGAAACCTGACAAATGACGAAATCGACAAATACATTCAACAAATGGACGAAACCGTAAAACGAACAATGGACAAAACAATTCCCAAAACAACAGTTACAGATCACATTAACATGTACAGAAACGCAACAATAAACGTACTCCACAAGAAAAAGAGCAGACTGCTATCGAAATTAAAACAATTACACAGTTTACAGACAGACAAGACCAGGAGATAATATCACTGAAATCTCATTTAAAAAACCTCCAACAATTACTTAAAGCTAATTATAGATTAGCAACAAATTTGTATTGGAACAACAGAATTCGAGCTATAAAAACTAATAACCCGAATATGTTCCCACAAATAAATAAAATATTCAGGAGAAATAATCAAAACGAGATTCAGTGTCTCCAAATTCCACGTACCGAGGTAAACAAGCAGCTGCTAACCAACATTGGCATAGATACAGAGAACGCTATCCTCAATAGTGAGCTCTTCGTGATCGAAGATCCTTTGGAGAAGGCGAACGCTGTGGGAGCTGTCTTTCAGGAAATGTACAAGGTGAATGAAAGCATTCGCCGAAATCACGACCTGGAGGACAGAATTCGACTGAATCACCTGCACCTCCGGAATGAAATTTCACATTGGCAATCGGAGAATCCTGGTTTTACGGAATTCAGTGACGATAATCTGTCAATTGACATTAATGCCAATGGTGTAGTGGCTAATAGCCTTTTAATAACAAGGGAAGGAATCCAGAGTATCTTCGACTCATTAAGAAGCAAAAAGTCAGTGGGAATAGATGGAGTACCTAACATCGTACTCAAGCACCTGCCCCCAAAGGCAATAGATATATACACGGTCCTGTTTAACAACGCGTTGAATAATGCATATTAACCCGCGCGTTGGAAAACGGCTATCATTCAGCCCATCCCAAAAAAGGGCAAAGACTGTACAAACCCAATGAACATGCATTCGATAAGTTTACTGCCAAGCATCAGTAAAGTATTTGAAAAAATCATTAACAAAGCTCTGCTAAAATGGGTAGACGACAATAGCATTATTCCAAATAACCAGTTTGGCTTTAGGGCGGGTCATGAAACCACACATGCCGCAGCTAAACTGGTCTCCGACATACAATGGAATAAATGTAGAAACCAATGCACATGTGCCTGTCTGATCGACTTGGAAAAAGCCTTTGATACCGTCTGGATCGAAGGGTTGTATTACAAACTGGTCAGATATGGCATACATAAGCCTTTACTATATGTACTTTACGATATGTCAAAGGACAGGAGGTTCGTGGTCAAAAGTGGTAATGTGACCTCTAATAAAACGTATAATATCAAGAATGGCTTGCAACAGGGCGCGGTACTCTCTCCGATTCTTTTTAACATTTACATTAGCGACTTATTAGATGCACTTCCGCAGGCTATTGCGTACGCAGACGATCTCATAATTTACAGAACAGCTCCGAAAGTTGCGATCATAAATAGGTTAATACAGCGAGACTTCAACAAAGTGCAGCGCTATTGCGATGACTGGAAACTTAAGATCAACTTCCAGAAATGTGAAGCCATCCTATTTAGAACTCCATTATATAAAGCCACGTACGACACAAGGAAAAACTGGCGAAAGCTAGTTATTGTGGGACCGCATGGAGATAAACTGGAAACCAAGAGTTTAGTTAAATACCTAGACCAATATCTGTATTTCAACAGACATGTAGAGGCTGCTTTGCTCAAAGCGAGGAAAACTTTTGCTATGACAAGGAGGCTATTTCATAGTAGCCAACTTGACAGCAGGGTAAAAGTCATATGCTACATCACGCTAATCAGGCCAATGCTCATATATGGTTGCCCAGTATGGTTCAACATAGGTCCAAATTTGATAGAAAAGATTCGGGTGTTCGAAAGAAAGTGTCTCAGAAGTTGTCTCAGATTATATCGGACACCGGAATCGGACTATAAAAAGTATTACTCAAATGAGACTTTATATAATGAAGCGTACATAAATAGGGTGGATAATTTTATGATTAAATTAATCAGAGGACATATTGCGAGAGCAATAAGCTCGTCCAATGACCTAATTTTCGGGGCTTATTATCCAAACACCTTGTACTATGAGAGCGTGCGTCGCAACGGCTTTGTTCCACCAGAGGCGTTCCTTGACTTGGATATGAAAGGGCTTATACAGGATAGATCCGGAATTCCGCTGATCTATCATGTAAGTAGATCATCTGTAGACGGGCGATTGTACTACGACCGGGAAGTAGCGCGCACCGAAGAAGAGCTCCTGCGCTTCAGTAGGGCTATCTCCCACAGAGACCGGGACGATAGTATTAGACAGCGTCAACAGTTCTGGTGGTTGAATGGCATATAAAGACCTGGGTACCAAAGTCGGTAAAAAATCATACTATCATCAGCTAGCTTACATAGGCTTAGCTTTTCTAGAATTAGGGTAGTATAAGATTTAAGTTAAGTTAGGTTAAGTGCTAGTACATAAAAATAAAAAAATAAAAAAAATAAAAAAAAAAAAGTAGGTAAGTGAAGTAAGTTAAATTTTAAGAAAAAAAAAACAAAACAAAAAATTGACAAAGTTTTTCAAATTTTTCTTTGTATTTCAACTAAATATCAGTACTGCCACAAAGTTCTGTCGCCGAAAGGCAAATTATACAAATGTTAAGTAATGTTTAGCTTAGAGCGTCTGCGAAGGACCAGTAAGTTATTATATAAGATAATTAAGCTAGAATTTAGGCATTTTTTGTCTAGCCTTTAATTTAGAAATTAAGAATATAAAAAGAAAAATAAAAAATGTTGTAAAAAATGAAAAAAAAAAAAAACAGTACTCATTTTCCAGATGTTCCGATGGACGTGTGTCATGCATAGTTTAAGATGTTACAGTGCATGACACTCGCCTGTTGGCATGTCATCTGAGAAGTGCGTCATTGTGGATTTGCCACGTTATTTGCAATATATATTTGAAATGACGAACGTAAATGATAGGTCATAACTAAACGAACGAGGTATGATCGCTTCCGACGTACTTGATATTGATATGCAGTGGAGGTGTTGATGGGAGAAATAGGGTTTAAGGACAGCCATTTTTGAGAATAAATTAGATTCAATCAGACAACAAACTGACTTGTTTCTCGTTTCATTTAGGAGATATTTATGGCATTCGTGCCCTGCGCTTCGATTCCATTCTTTTTGGCAGATACTTATGGCATTCGTGCCCTGCCAGTCTATTGATGGACGACCCCCTATTAACACTTTCTACCCCTGCAAGCACTGTTCGAACCACGTACATGATGTCTTTATGGGTTTACATTACATGGTTAAAATAGAAGAGGTTTGCACAAAGCCTTTTTACATTACATTGTGATCCTGCCATCCACGATCCAGCCAGAACATACACTTTATTAGCGTTACACTAGTGCGTTTATTTGTGGTTGTTGGTTGCGCACGTTATGCAGGTTTTTAAAGTACTACTTCCATCTTGTCACGATATTGTTTGTTTTTGTGACCAGACAGCCGTTTGCCTCTCGAATTATTTTGGCTCTCCCTCGGTAGCCATTTCTAATTTAATTTATGCCGGCATACATACCTCTGATGTTCTTTGCTCTGGCATTTTCTAGGATTTTTGTAATCCGAGTCTTCTGCCATTCGCGTTTTTTTGCGTTTGAATAGTCTCATTGCCTCTTTCCGAATTGTTGCGTATCTTTCTGCGTTGACTTCGTCATATCTTTGTAAGTTAATCACTCTGAGGCGTCTACTTTCTTCGATATTCGCTCTGCACTCATCGTCAAACCAAGGTTTGGACTTAATTGTTTTCTTAAAACGTAATACCTTTTCGATTGTGTGTTCGATTGTGTCTCTGATGAATGTCCATTTAGTGTCCACATTATTGGTTTCCTCTTCCACACTGCTCCGATTCTCTAGGATGGTAAATCTATTCGTTAGTTCGTCTTAATATTCTGCCCTTTTGCGCAAGTCTTTTAGTTTATCAATGTCGAACTTTATGCTCGTCGCCGGTGACTGCCCATGTGGGTTTGCTGCGAGCCGACTCCTGATTTTGCCCATCACTAGAAGATGATCGGAGTCGCAATATGCTCCTCTACATGATCTTACGTCAAGGATTTTCGAGTGGTGTCTTTTGTCTATGAGGAAGTGGTCTATTTGGTTACGCGTTACGCCGTCGGATGATATCCAAGCGGCTTTATGGATTACTACACTACCAGATCTTTTGACGCTGCGAACGTGATAATTCGAATTCCGTTATCATTTGAAATGTCGTGTAGGCTTTCTTTACCTATAGTTGGTTGGAAGATATCTTCCTTTCCAATTTTCGCATTGAGGTCCCCGAAGAGGATTTTAACATCGAATGCTGAGATCCCATCAAATACTTCCTCTACGGTCTCGTATAACGTGTCCTTTGTTTCTTCGTTCGTAGATTCTGTTGGGGTGTGTACGTTTATAAATTTATAATTGTGCCATGGGCCCTATATTTTTAACACGGGCATTCGGTCATTAATAAATTTTACATCTTTTCATCATCATCATCATCGGCACTACAACCTGGAACCTGTCTTGTCCTTATTTAGCAAGTTGTTAAATTTTCCATAATGATTCGTTTTTTTTTTTTTTTTTTCTTTTTTCCGGGCCATTAGTCTTGCGCCAGAGGCTCCCCGGCGAGGAATCGAGCCCCGGTTTTCCGCGTGACAGGCGGGTATACTAACCAGTATACTATTGAGGAGCTATTCTATTGAGGCGTGTACGTTTATAAATATCGGGGTTTTCAATAGTGACTTGACAACTTTGAATTTAATCTGTGAACGCGCCCTATCACTAATCATCGAAGTGTCACTGTCAATTTATTCAGTAAACTCAACATTTTCATTATAGTTAAGTACACGAACGAACAACGTCTACAAATTATAAACATTTACTACCGAAAACAAGTTGTCAAGTCCCTATTGGAAAACCCTATACATAATTGTACCATGCGCCCTGTATTTTAAGCACCGACATTCGGTCATTAATAAATTGCACATCTTTAACATGGGGCGTAATCTTCTTGGTTATGATGAAGCCAGTTCCGAGGTTATGTGTATCGGTACCTTCACACGCCAGTGTGAACCGGTTGGTTTCGATTACTTCATGCGGGAATTGGACTTCCTGAAGCGCTACGACGTCCATTTTGTATTGTTTTGCGTTTTCTACGACCGTCTGTATCGCGCGGAGTTTATATAACGTTCGAACATCCCACGTGCCGACACGTATATCCCGCTTTTTGCGTTTTTCGCTAGGTCTTCTTTTTGCCGAGTCGGTGTTTTCTTGATGATTTGTTCCCTTATGGTAGTGTTGGGTCATCACACCAACACCTACCGGGTTTTTCGTGGGATTGTTTTTTGATTATATGTTTTTATTCCCACCAGTCTTTGGGGTTTCAAATAGTCCGCGCTATCAGAGCCCCATTTTGATATGGTAAGGTCTGCTGACTGCTCTGATTCGACCCGGTGTCAGAGAGTCGCCGTTATAATACAGCCGGTATAACCCTGGCTGCAAACCATCCAATGGGCACGGTGACGCGTAACACCGTGGATTAGTGGTGGTAAATCTTTGTGTGTTACTCTTCGCTAGCCTGTCTGACATGGGTGGCCCTATTGGAAGCGTATGCTTCCGCCAGCATAGCCTGAGTGATTTATGGTAGTTTAAGCCCCCGCACCACGTCAAGGTTTTTACCAAGCGAGGGGATACTTGGTCATGTATTTCATAAAAATTACGTCTTCTAAATATGTATGTCATAAACTTAAATGGCAATACTTAACTCTTCCACAGCCGTCTGGTTAGAAGGATTATTGGGGATTTGGTAGAATTCGTATATCTACGTAATACAAATAATTAGCAACAGTACAATGAAATACCTATGTAATTCATGTAAAAAAAAAAACACGTTCCGTACATGTTTATTAAAATTTAAGTCCGGAAATATTCACCCCACGTTAATTAAAGATTTTCTTATATACTTCAAATCCGCATTAATTTTTTTTAATGGGCTCAAAATCCGTCTGTATTAACAATACATTTTCATTTGCCAAGAAAGCTCCGACAACAAAGAAAAAGCGAGATAATAATGAGCAATTTCTATAAACTAAATGTTCTAAATTGTTCTCAAGGGTAGAACATCATTGTTACTGCTACACGGACGGCGCCTTCTCTGGCGACGTCGCAGCTTCTCCCTCTCATTGAGGACTGTATTCCCGCGCCCGGCGGCCAAACGATTTATTTTATTCTCCTTTATTCGTTCCTATAGTGACTTAGTAACGCTTTTATTATTGTCTCGTTTATTCAAACTATCCCTATTACATCAAATGGATTAATTGATCAACGGTAAACTCTGTTTTTGATCCGCTTACAAACGTTTCTGCGAGAAGTTCTTGTGGCAGATCGTCCTGCTCTGCCGATGTGCCCGCCTTATAAAGGCCCGCAGCCGCCATCTTGTTCACTCGTTTCCTGGGTGCTGTTTTCCTTAGTGGCTTCCTGGAATCGGTGGTTTTGGTTTTTTCCCAGGAACTTGTGTACTGGCGCTTGTCATGCCTTTCCTGGGAATTCGTGTCGGCGTGATGCATCGCTAACAACCATATTTAGAAAAAACTGAAATTTCGCCAGTTGCGTAGTACCAGCTGTTACACCAGTATAGTATTCGCATTCATATTAACCCTCCAAAAACACGATTGGAGACCGGACATCGATCATTACAGCGGCCCAATTCAGGACAAACGATGATCCTTAACTTGGGTGGCCATTCGAATGTCCAAATTCTATTAAGATCTTTGTGTTAGGTAGACACTGTAGTGCTCACGAAGCCCTACCATTTCCCCCCCCCCCCCCCCCCCCCCCCCCCATACATTTGGCAGTTTTCTTTCCTACAACCCAATTCATATACATAATGGATGTTACGTAATAAAGGCCTTCCCCTGAATGATATTCTAATTCGCGCCCTTTATCATTCCCACACTGCAATAGAATTGGACACGCAGGCTGCGGCAGCATATTAAAAACCACTTTACACACACTTTTTCCCATATGCCCATCCTAATGTTTACTATGCTACGACCATATCAACCATATCCTTTCACACACATTTTTGCACACGCAAAACCCTTACCTGTTTTTCTTCGGTTCTCCGGAACACCTGCGTGTCCTTGCAAAAGAAATAAAAGAAACGCGAATGGACAGAGAGGCAGGTAGTCTATTCAATTTAATGTACTGGGTCAGTTTTATTCACTCAGTAGGATCATAATCACAATCTAGGTTTGGCGATAAAATTCACACTGAAGCGATATTTTCGCACAGCCACTAAATAATTTCAATGCGTAAGGCAGTTGGGCAGTAATTTAATTCTTAATTGCCATGATTCTTCGTGGTATTTTTTAGTTACCCTATTTACACAGCGGCCAACTTAGAACCACGAATTGGATCACCCAGTCGCAGAATATTTCATTGATATTGTCAATGCATACTTATCTTACTCCCTATTTTCCGTTTGAACTTTGTTCACCAGTATTAGATTACGTTTCTGTTAACTGAATGACCAGGCAACCTCACGTTGTCGACTTAATTAGAGTACCAGAGTGGTACTGTTCAATCTGATCCTACTCAAAGTAGCAGTTCGAAGTTTAATTTATCAAAAGATCTCACAACACCTTACAGACGGGTGGGGTCTATACCATGTGCTGTCGCCTGTTGTTCGATCCGTGAGCCCTATCACAAAATCATCGTAGAGTCCACCTCTAAGCTCCTTGCCAATCCAAGATCGGGAGTTAACAAGAGAGACTACAAGCAAAAAGATACCCAAATAAAAACAAAACCTCCAAGGTAGACACACGAATGGCCAAACTCGCAGTATAAAGCGATGTTCACTGATAAAATTCGTGCCGATGCAATTATTTTGTTTTGTTTGTAGGAATGTGTACTCAGATGCATTCAGCCGAAGCTATCTACCACGAAGGAAGGTAGTATCAAATTACCAAGAGCAGGAGCACCATCATGGTAAGCACCATACGAAGGGCAACGCAGCTCTAAATTTGCACTGCAACTAAGCCCAGCTCAATACCAAAGTAAATTGGCCATATGTTGGCCTCTATCTACTATCCGGACCTTGATTATTACTTTTATTCGCGCATTATATCAACGTGTGCAATATGGCAGGAGGCCAATGAATCCAGCTAACTTTGAACCATGGGAATGCAATTCTGTGTGCGCTATTGTGCCTTCCAGCTGTATCTCCTCCTCTTTCATAAAAAATATTTTCTTTGACTTGGGGGCAGGTATCACACACAAGGACTTCATTTAAGGCTATTAATCAAAAGGCGTATGTTGCGCATGAGCTCCCAATGGACGTCCACATTCCCGTATTCTGCGGATCTCAACTGGAAAAGAAACCGACATCCAATTTGTGTACAGGCAAAATTAAAACAAATGATACACAAGTATTCTTGAAATTTAAGCGCTGTTCTAAAAATAAAAACTATTATAATTTGTGCTGCGTCTTTGTTTTGACCGTTTAACCTCTGACCAGAAAATTTCTGGTCAATCAACTCGTACCATACCATTGAGAATAACATCAAGATTGCATGAAAGGTATTGGAATCGAAAAGGCCGCAAAACTCGCTCGATGTACCTTTAGATAATAGAGCAATCATTTAAACGTGAAGCGACATTCAGTTGAAGGGAGAAGTCGGAGTATCTATCGTACAAATCTAATCGATGGATAGTGTGCGATCTTTTAAGCATTCCACTTTGATGGTGATTGAATGGAAGATTGTGGGATGGTCATGTTTAACCTTCGGCTACAAAACATCGTCTCAACAGAAAAGGAGGAGAAAATGTTGCTATACAAAATTACATGATTATTCGCATAATCCCCGTGAACGCCGAGGGGCTTTTTAAGCGGTCCAGCGGAAACCATTCGGCGAGAAACGCTGATCATACGCGAAAGAAATTGGAGCAGTTAAGGAGCTTTGTTCAGCCTGCAATAAATGAAACAAACTAAAATTATAAATCGATACTTGGTGGGAGTAGAAATCCGGATAAATAGACTGTGGAAATTGAGGTTATCAGTGCTCCGAAAGAGGTATGTACCTTAAAGGACGCAATGTTTACATTGCAGTACTTAAAGACAGAAAGGTTTCGCTTGAAAGATCTGCAATTAACGTATATGCTACGTTTAAGTTTTTACTATTTTCTTATATTGATCCGTGATAATTCCTTCGGTTAATATGTTATTTTTTTTTACATTTTCGAGCACGATTTTTGATTTTCTCAATAAAAGCGGTCAGAAGAAAAATTAGCAGAATTAAAAAAATTTATTGATCTGAAGCAAGGATTCAGTCCAAAAAAAAAGTTTTTTGGCCAATTTGAGAAAAAGTATTTAAAAAAACCCTATAAAGTTTTAAAATATGTTGTAGACGTAAAAAATATATAATTACATCGTTTAAACATATTTGCTATTAAAACGAGATGATTCATGTTGAACTTTTTGTCCTCATTCTCTTTTCTCGAAGATTTTAGGCTGGAACGTGTTGTTTTTTTTAGCTTGCTCTCTATGGGAATTTACCCTGCTAAATCGCAGATGTACGGCTTCTCGATTGTATTATAAGCATTATCTGTGACAAGTCGGCACACGTAAAAGATTAGCTTCTAGAATTATCATATCAATATAAAGCCATTCAAATCCTGTGGTGAAACAAAGATGTGTCGACGTACTCCCTCATGATACCCAGTATCTCATAATATATAGTATTTGACCCCGAAAATTACATCATTGAACGAAAATATTTCCCATCCGATTAATGCTGGGTTTATTACAGAAGTAACCAACAAACTACTTAAGTGCCCAACTGGCTCATGTCCTTTCTATTCAATGGCAATTAACACTACTTTTGTTCCACATCCTTTCCTCTGCTACTGACATACAGTGAATCAGAAACCACGGACTTAAAAGATAAAGCCAATGTTTCCACGAATTTGTTATAAAATACCACACCCATTTGCTTAAAAAACGGATTCTATAAATCCCCCACATCATTTTCCTTTCCTGAAATAATCAAAATCCACCATGCTGTTTAACAACAGCGAAACATAGGTCGACGACGCTGTTTCTACATAGCAAAGCAATTTGCAATTGCGTTGAAATGCGACGTCAGCCGATATACCTCCATTGGTTTGCGTCACAGTTCAACTTCCGCGATTGCAAAGTGACCCAATAAATTTTAATGTGCAATTACACAATTTCCACTTCAATGGTTGTGGCGAAATATGGGATTAATAGCATTATCGCTCCGGGGGTCATGTGGATTCAAAATCGGTTGGCCTTTTTTGGTTTAAATGCATCAATGACAATGTGGTCCACATCTTGATTTAGGTGGTCATTGATTTACTTAACACACATTCCAATGCAAAAGTGGATCCCAAGCCGATATTCCTCTTAAGAATTAAAAAATACGGGCAATTTACTTGGAATGGTTTCTATCCGGTGAAAAGTATGCATGATAATACTTTTCAACCCTCTCCCTTTCCCCTTTTATTTGGTTTCGGTAGGAAGGTGGGAATCTTCAAAGGATACCTCTGGGCAGATTCATTTCCCCTTCTCGGAATGCACTTTTAGTTCTGCATTCCGAGAATTGCCCAAACGTTTAAACGAAGTCACGCGGGTCACCCTTTTGGTTTCGTTCATTGAGTGCTGAGTAAATTCGCGAGAGTTTATTTGCTTTTAGTGGGCGGGGAAATGGGAAATTGAGGATGAGTGTGCAAATGGGTATAGAACCTATTGTTCGTCTGGTGGAAACGACTCCCGCCTGTGTAGATTTTCTAAATATATAGTAATCAATAAAATGGACGAAAGAAACAATCAATAGTATAAACAGAAAGGTGTAGCGATGAAAAATATTAAATGTATAGTAATAAATAAAAAGAACTAAAGAAACAATCAATAGTATAAACGGAAAGGTGTAAAGGTGAGACTTTAAATTTATTATTTATTTTTTATTGGCCTGTAGGAACCCGGAAGTTCATAACCTCACCGACTCGGCTTCGCCATCGTTCCCTGTTCTGGGCACTCTCCTTCCACGCTTGACCATTCGATCCGATCTCCTCAAGGTCAAACCTAACTTTAAATCTATAGCAAATTTAAAAAAAACGTACATAGTGTACCGGTATGAAGTGAACGCTTTTTTTTTTTGTTTTCTTTTTAATTTTAAACTAATTTTAATGGGAAAGTAAAAAACATTTTATTCGAAGTATTGGCCATTGCTTTCTACACATTTCGGCCACCTTTCTGGCAATTTGTGGATACCACGCAAATAAAACCGGTCGTCTTTTGAGGCAAACCATTCGGAGACCCAATTTTCCACTTCTTTGTAGGAATTGAAATGCTGCTCAGCCAATGCGTGTCCCATCGATGAAAACAAATGGTAGTCGGAAGGAACCAAGTCTGGTGAATACGGCGGGTGGGGTAACACTTCCCAGCCGAAAGCTTTTATTGTTTCTTTGACGGGTTTTGCTGTATGACTCGGAGCATTATCATGCAACAAAATTACCTTTCCGTATCTTGTGGCCCATTCTGGTCGTTTTTCGATCAATACGTGGTTCAAATTGATCATTTGTTGTCGGTAGCGTTGCGCATTAACAGTTTCGCCAGGTTTTAGAAGTTCATCATACACCGCCCCCTTCTGGCCCTACCAAACACAGAGCATTGTCTTTTTTCCGAACCGATCAGGCTTTGCAGTCGATGTTGGCGCTTTTCCTGAATGTACCCATGATTTTTTGCGTTTAGGATTTTTAAAATAAATCCATTTTTCATCACCAGTCACAATTCGATGCAATACAGACTTTCTTTCGTGCCGTAGAAGCAATGTTTCACATGTGGTGTTTCGCTTTTCCATCTGCCTGTCATTCAATTCATGTGGCGCAGATTCCATACTTTTGGATCTTCCCCATAGCTTTTAAACGGTCAGAAATTGTTTGTTGTGCAACATTTAACATTTGTGCCATTTGTTTTTGACTTAAAGTGTCATCTTGATCCAATATTGCTTGCAATTCGGCGTCTTCAAACTTTTTTGGTGGTCTTCCACGTTCTACATTTCGCATATCAAAATCATTATCTCTGAACCGCTTAAACCATCTTTTGCATGTTGCTTCCGATAGAGCATGATCACCATAAGCCTCGACAAGCATTCGATGCCGCTATGCAGCACTTTTCTTCAAATGAAAACAAAAATTAATGCTTTCCGCAAATCATCATTTTCTGGTACAAAATTCGACATTTTTAACAGGATTAAAAAAAATGATGTTGTTTGTACAAGGACTTGATACATACTAAATATGTTTGACAGATGTCATAGCAACCAAATAAAAAAAATATAAGGGTTCGTTCATGTTGACGCCCGGCGCCGTGCTTCCTCTTTCGATGGAAGAGCGGGGACTCATATATTATCAATATATTTATATCATAATTCAAACTGAAACTAAAACTCAAAGTCTACTTTCTCCGAATTCAAAACTCAAAATATATTTAAAACACTTCTATCTCTCAACTCTGCTTTTCTCAAACTGATTTTACAAATGAATTTTTTCTCTACTTATAGAACATAGTGTTCTAATTAACTGGAAATTATAACATGAAGAAAACAAATTTTAACAAAGTCTCTGTGACTTTTAACTTGAATTAAATTTGGACGAAAATCAAAGTTACTATGTTTTGAATGAATAAAAAGGTGCAGGTTATTAAATGTGCATGTTATTATATGATATAGAATATTGTGAATGTTTATGAATGGAATGTATTAAGTGAGAATGTATTATATGTTAAAGGAAGTTTTTAAGGATGTGTAAGGAGATTCAGTGTTAAATTTAATAAAGGGTAGTATTCTGGAATACAACATTCACAACAAACGTTCCCTATCGATACATTAGTATCTTGACGGTCACTTCACACCGGTACACCTGGTAATGTTGTGCAAATTTATTTATCATATATTATGGAAAATATCCAACATTTTGCCGCAAGGTTTTTCATCAAAACTTACTCCGGAGGGAATAATAACAGCAGCACTGAAACAGTGAGTACATCCGTTTTGATTATCTAAATTTTTGTGCAACAATTTTCACCCTTCCAGGATTGCATTGTGGGGGTGTATAATGCGCACGACAGTCCTTTATGTCGTGCCTATATTCTCTTTAATCAGGGCAGATCGGAGTGTTTCGCATTCTTAGGCACTCGTCGTATAAGTGCCACCTTTTATTGAAAAAGCTGCACATCATGCGTGCAACTAGCAGGTCTGACTGATGACCGCCTTGGACCTGCATGAGTTGACTGTGGTAGTAGTGGACACCATCACCCCATTGTGGTAACATGTCTCCAGTTCCTAATGGTGAAAACCCGCCTTTTGGTTGGTACGGGTGTGTAGAAGTCACAGGCTGGGGATTATTTACAGGTGTTCCCAGTCCATACTGGACTTGACCTGCAGAAGTCTGGGCAGCGTCGATTGGCCTACCAAAAATCCTCAGCGGGTTGACACAACCCACTCACAGGTGGATATTGCCTGTGAAACAATTGCTGTGAGCACTTATTGTGGTTTGCAGAAGTTATCGTGGTATCCAATGGCCTTCCGCAAAGTTGAAGCGAAGTACCTACGGGTGCATTCACAGGAAGGATAACTGTATTGCGCTTCTTGTGAATACTGTGGTTGACTGATCTGTGTGTAGATAGTCTCAATTGCTCTACCATAAATTTTATTGAAGGTGTTATCCTGTGGCGTGTTTGTCCGAGCTGAATTGCGGTTAGGGTTGGAAACCTTCGCGGGTGTCGTGCAGCCCTCAATCCCAGCCGAGCCGTCCACGCAAAAGAAATCACGTTTGCGCAACATCTCTTTTTGGGGTTGTTCTATTTGGAGCAGCCGCGCTAATATGTCATCGAGAGGCCCACCTCCGATCGGAAGGAGATGATGTCAGTACTGGTCCTCTCTAACACCACTCATTATCACGGACTTCGCCATTTTCTCGATTTGGATGGCGAAGGTGGCACCACTGGCCTGTCCGATGAACGCTCCGCCGCCTCCATGCAACTTTTCACCGGATACCCTGCTTCACGCGGGAAAAAACGCCTGTGACAAATTCAAGTCTAGATATCGATTTTTAGAGTCACCTTTGAACACGCCAGACCAATCTTCAATAATGGACGTAAAGTTCTCCCCACTTGCAGTTCAACGCATTCTCCATGGACTGGATTGCAAGGAAGCAACTGGACCAGCCAGAACACCTGCCATATAGTCCTTAAAAACTGTCACCAGTTTCTATAATAGCAAATTTTTTCCTATTTTATGGCCACATAACCTTTCCTATGTGTTGGACAACAGCCGAAAGATAGAAAAAATTGTCCCCGCAAAATTACCGCACAGTAGCTTTACGATCTATGTTGTCCAAGAAGGTAGAAAAGTCTTCAATACCAAATTGTTTAAAAATTTGGAATGCAACGAATGCCTAAGTGCTCGTCAATATGGATTTGCAATAGGTAATCCATTCGAGACTTTTTAAGTCTTGTGATTAACGTCCGAGCAAGTGCAATTGAAAATCATGAGTCCAAAGCGTCGCATCGAATATCTCCAACGCGTTTGACTATGCTCACTGTAGAACCTTAGTAAGTAAGCTTCGTTCTTATAGACCTTCCCAACAACTTTGTGACTAACTAAAGAGTTTTGTCGAAAGTCGATCTATTCAGTTAGTTAAATTCCTCTCTTCAGATATCTTATCGATTAATTCCTGCGAACCTCTATATAAGCACCAGCACGAGCTGGTTAACATATCAACGTCGCAGCAGCTGAGATGCAAACATCCCGACTTATTAAATTGAGATGTGGACAAAGCCCTATAATAAAGAGAGACCATACATTTCAATGCAACGAAGACGCAATATGCTGTGTTTACTAGAAAAAACGCTCACGTCTCGGGTTGTGATGAACGATCATGTCATCAAGTCTAAGGGGAGCAAAAATTTGTTCAATGCAACCATCTGTGGGAATACAACGTGACATGAACATGTCTCAAATATCGCCATGATCGCATCACAGAAACTACGTCAACTACGTTGCCATCTCAATTGCTGAGTTGGTAATGAGGTTGCGTTTGATTGTGAAAACTTAGGTTCAACTGACGACTCTTGCTATTGTGCAGTTCGGCACAATTACTGAGTTGTAGGTAGGGTTCCAAAGCTCAGCCGCCCGGTGGTATACCATCCTATTAAGTATGGACTCCGTGAAATGGTTGAAAGAAACCCTTGAGCATCTTTCGGAGCTTAACTGATTGATCTGGTCGAGAAAAAAATCAGCATTTCCGCCCACTCAGCGCTATAGGTTCGCCTTTCCTGGGAGAAGTAAAATAAAAAATAACGTTTTAATTTCAGATCTAAAAGATATTTCACTTCGGCCTAATTTCTTCTCCTCTATAAATCTCCAATTAGTCCCGTGTTCGAGTACTGTTCACGTGCTCAGACTTCTACTCCTAAGCACATCCTTGACCTACTCAATAACCTTCAGAGACAAGCTACCTTATTAGTAAACGCAACCCTTCTGTCACAGTCATATCGAACACGTGTGGCGGCTACTTGCCTCTTTTGCAGATAATACGATGAGGACTGTTCGTTGTAGATCCATGATATGATTCCAACGATTTTGATTTATCTGCGTCCCTAAGGCGATCTAATGGATATCACCAACTCCAATTCATCTCTTAACGCCGTATTCAATCTCTATCCTAAAATTCGGTTTTTTACAGAATGGGTAAACTGTAGAACTCCCTTCCAACAAAAGTGTTCCCGGAATGCTGTAACTAACAGCTGATCAAAAACTGAGAGAAGTGTATCCCAAAACCCGGAAAATTGTAAAAATAGAGCCGGATGTTAGTATTGGGAGCATCGCCGGGAAGATAAAGATCGACCACAAAACAATGTTACTAAACTGCATAAAGCTGCATTCAAAAAGGTTATCGGTATCTGAGTGCCAAAAATTGACATAAAAAAAACGCGATGGATAAAATGTTCATCCACGAAGCCTTGAGCCAAAAGAAACGAAATCGACCCATTCTGACACGGATACTGATTGAGTATAGTACCAGATTAACCACCATCCGGAAAAGACATGTCGACAAACAAGGAAATCCGAAGCCAAAGAAGATCAACATCCGCAACAAAATTCAACCTCAGAACAATGGCCAGTTGAAGAAAAGGAAGCACATCAGCGAAAAGCACAACAGCAGCAAGCCAACAATAAACCTAAAATGCCACCAATCGACACGGTAGACATCGGCTGTAAAGAATTGGTAACTCTGTGTAAGTTAGCAGTAGGTAGTAATAATTTAGTGATCAAAAGACTGGTAGACAATAAGCATGCCATTCAAACATATGACGATGGTGACCATATTAAAATTAAACATATTTTGAAAAGAGCCACCGCGGAATTCTTTTCTTACACGCCGAAAGAACTTAACAATATTACAGTTTTATTAAAGGCGTCGACCCTGAAACTGAACCAGAGAGCCTTTGCTGCGGGAGCTACGATTACCATGAATTTAGTATGGTCAAACCCTTCACTACAGCTAGATCTAAAAAGCAGCTACCCTTCTTCCTGGTACAGTTAAGCCCAAATAGTAAAATTGGTAGTCTATGGAAAATAACAGTCCTGGACCACCAAACCGTAACATGGGTTAAACTAAAAAAAAAAAGGCAGAAACATTCTTCAATGCCTCCGCTGCCAAAGGTTTGGTCACACAGCGGCGAACTGTGAAATAGAGTATCGTTGCGTGAAATGCGGTTAGGATCATAATGCAGAGGAGTCCCCTTTGGGTGAAGAAAGGATCGAAGGCAAAACTCTTTTAAAGTATGCAGTATGTCAGAATGAAGGACACCCCGCTAACTACCGAGGTTGTCCTTAATACCGAGAATTAATGTCGAAAGGTGTGACTCAGCAAAGAAAAACTGAGCCAAATCGCACAAGATCAATGACTGTTCCTCTCAGCGGTATTACGCACAAATAGCGAGAGGTGGGGGAACCTTAACACAGGCTCCAACACTGATACCCACAAATACTTCAGCACGAAATGAAACAACATCACAAACAGACGTGTTCACAATCTTGCTCGATCTACAGAGACAGATAACGCAGCTGCAAGGTCAAATAAACGAGATCTACTCGCACTTGCCCAGTCTAAGTAAAAAGTCGATATAAACCCTCTAATCAAAAGATCAATTAAAGTTCTTGTCGTGAATGTAATTCACTTATAAGGGCAGAGAGAAGAACTACTCTTTTTAGCCTGTTGCAAACCCTCATGTGCTTGTGGGGGTTCTCTATATTACAGAACCAACCCACAATTCCAACCACAATTTCCGCCTTATTTCGACCGCTTTCAGCGTGTCATACTAACTCCTATCCCACCTTTGGTATTCACCTGAGAATCATTGAGCATAGCTAAACTCATTATCCTATGCAGATAACGCATAATTGAGTTTAGCTACCCTTTTTCCATACGGCAACTCCATTTTGCTATCCCATGTGATTTCCATCGGAAATCACATCATGTCGGTTAGCAACAGCAAATCGAAGCAGACGATACTATGGCATATTCATGCAACCGCTGGGGAATTTATCAAAATATTTAATTAGTTCTCATGATAAATTACCCTAGCCAATTTGGTGTCACTTCGGCTTTTCGCTTGGGATCAATGATTTCTTTTCGCAGGTGAATAGCACCAGCTAAATTTTCCTCTCCTTCACAGCTCTGTCTTCCTACAGTTCAATGTAGTTTGAGATCACCATATTCATCGAATTAGGTCAATGGGTTATCCTCAAAGTTACATTGATTCTTGCACACACAAGCAAACCCACCCCGAGATCATACTACATCGTGGGTCTGTCCTCTCATTCTCCCATGTTCGTCGGTTATCGAATTAACCGATGTATTCACCACACATCGACGGGCGTGGCAATGAGAGAGCAGAAGTATGATCTCTATTGGTTGTCCTGTGTACAAAAATTAATTACCCATCTTCATCCCTTTTTCAGTCAGTCGTTACTCAATCACCATCGCGGGCAGACACGCAGCCACAAGTATCTGGAACGCCATTCAACATACTCGCCGCAGTACTTGCAAAATGTTTTTAATTCCTTGTGTATTATTGGCCAAATCGCGACTTTTACAATAGTTGCATTGTGTCGTGATCCCCTTCATGTGTAAATACAAATATAAGCCCTTTCATTTAAAATCTAGTGATAATTTATGATAAATGCGTTTTTATTTATTCATATTCTTTGTGGTGAACAATTTTCGTTGGAGCAACATCGTTGGGGATAAAGTGAATCCGTGCCATACGTTGGCAACAATACTTCGTACCCCCACATGCTTCTGGCTGGGGAAACTAAGTCAAACCAGAGGCATAAACTTTGGCACAAAAACTATGATATTATACGAAGAGATGGAGGGAGGTGTCGCCATCTTTATTAGAGAAAGCCTCCAACACAAAGTAATATATAGTGGAGAAGTGTGCAGGTTCCGGGTGCTTGAGGCATGCATCGCACGCATACTTCAGCGAGGAAGGGGGCTGTATGCGATCTCGGTTTATGCATCCGAGGAACATCAGTACAATCTCTTTATAGCAGAACTTGGGACACTCTTTCGATGATTGCAACTCCAACTAAATAAAAACTACTTTATTATAGGTGGAGACATGAACGCCAAACATAAAGATTGGAGAAATTGTATGTCCAAGAGTAGAGGAAATCAACTGGCTAGCTGGTTAGATCAATATCACGTAGAATATAAAACTGACCTTCTAGCTGCGGAATATCCATCGTTCCCTAAAGGTAGATCCTATCTAGATATCATGCTTATTGACACCCGACTGAGACTATTAAACACCAACAGACATAACAGAAACTGTTTACGGACAATTGAATACGACAGTGACCACTGTGCATTCCCGGCCGTAATAAAGCTTCCGAACGAACTGGCAGAACTGGAGCAATTCGTCGTCCTACAACTCTACAACTACGGAGCAATGCGATGGCCACTATTCACCAGATCATTAACAAAAGAATTACGTTCAAACGATATGGACCGATTACCAAACAGAAACCTGACAAATGACGAAATCGACAAATACATTCAACAAATGGACGAAACTATAAAACGAACAATGGACAAAACAATTCCTAAAACGGCAGAACCGGACAATAGGAACACAGCAATAAACGCACTTCAGAGGAAAAAGGACAGACTGCTAACAAAACTAAAACAATTATACCGACAATTGACAGACACGACTAGGAGATAACATCACTGAAATCCCGATTAAAAAACCTACAACAATTACTAAAAGCTAATTATAGAATAGCAACAAATTTGTATCGAAACTGCAGAAAACGGGCCATAAAATCTAACAACCCGAAAATGTAACAACAAAAAAGAATAAGATATTCAGGAGAAATAATCAAAATGAGATTCAGTGTCTCCACTTACCACGTAATGACGAAAACAAACAAACGTTAAACAACATAGGTTTTACCAAAGACTATTAACGCCAATAACATGGCTAATAGCCTATAAATAACGAAGGAGGAGATCCAGGGTATCTTCAAGTCATTAAGAAACAAAAAGTCAGCGGGAATAGATGGAGTACGAAATATCGTACTCACGTATCTACCACCATTAGCAATGGACATATAAAAAGTTCTATTTAACAACGCGTTAAATAATGCACACTATCCCACGCGTTGGAAAACAGCAATCAGTGAGTCTATACCAAAAAAGGGCAAGGACTATACAAACCCAATGAACATGCGTTCGATAAGTTTACTCCCAAGCATCAGTAAAGTATTTGAAAAGACTATTAACAAAGCATAACAAATGGGTAGACGGCAACAACATTATTCCAAATAACCAGTTTGGCTTTAAGGCGGGTCATGAAACCACACATGCCGCAGCTAAACTGGTTTCTGACATACAACGGAATAAATGCAAGAACCAATGCACGGGGCCTGTCTCATCGACTTTGGCTTGAAGGATTATATTACGACATTGTCAAACAAGGCATGTATAAACCTTTACTCTACATACTTTATGACATGTTAAATAACAGGAGGTTTGTGGTCAAAAGTGGAAAAGTGACCTCCAGTATAACGTATTATATGAAGAACGGTTTACAATGGGAGCGGTACTCTGTCCGATTCTTTTTAACATTTACCGACATCTTAAGCGCACTTCCCGACGCAATTGAGTACGCAGACGATCTTATAACTTATAAAACAGCCCCGAAAATTGGAACCATTACTGCAACGCGACTTCAATAAAGGACAGCGCTATTGTGACGACTTCAGATAAACTTCCAGAAATGTAAAGTTTATTCTATTTAGAACCCCGTTGCATAAAGCCACAAATGACACAAGAAAAAACTGGCGAGAGTTAGTTATCATGGGACCACATGAACGCTAACTGGAAACCAAGAGTCTGGTTAAATACTTTGGCATTTGGCTTATTCAGTAGCTGTATTTTAACAGACATGTGGAGGCAGCTTTGGTCAAGGCCAAGAAAACATTTGCTATGACAAGGAGACTATTTCATTGTAGCCAACTTGACAGCAGGGTAAAAGTTACATGCTATATGACCATAATCAGGACCTTGATTATATATGGATGCCCAGTGTGATTCAATATAGGTCCAAATATGATGGAAAAGATTCGGGTGTTCGAAGGAAATGTCTTAGAACTTGTCTCAGATTATATCGAACACCAGAATCTAACTACAAAAGGTATTATTCAAATTAGACATTATATAACGAAGCCTACATAAACAGGTTGGATAATTTTATGATCGAATTAATCAGATGACATATTGCGAGAGCAATAGTTGCGTCCAATGACTTAATTTTTGGAGGTTATTATACAAATATTTTGTATTTTAAGAGGGTGCGCCGCAATGGCATTGTTCCTCGAATTTGATATGAACGGTCTTATACAGGATGAATCCGGAGTTCCGCTGAATAATCAGGTAGGTAGAACTTCCGCAGACGGTTGATTGTGCTACGATCGAGATGTCACGCGCACCGCAGAAGAACTTTTCCGGTTCAATAGAGTTATTTCCCATAAAGACCGGGATGACATTATCAAACAGCACCAACAGTTCTGGTGGTTGAAAGGCAAATAAAGACCTATGTACCAAAGTCGGTAAAATAACTCCAATATCAACCAGCTTACAGGGATTTAGCTTTTCTAGGATCAGGATAGAGTAAGATCTAAGTTATATTAAATTAGGTTCTTAAGCAATTAAAAAAAATGTATATATATAGTTTCTATATTAATTTAATTTAATTAATTTTAAGTTAAAAAAATTTACAAAGCTTTTTAGTTTTTCTTTGTTATTAAATTAAACGAAATAAAAAAACAAACATAGTTCTGTCATCAAAAGGCAAATTGTACAATAGACATGTAAAGTTTAGCTTAGGGCGTCTGCGTAGGACCAGCAAGTTATGATATAAAATAATTAAGCTAGAATTTAAACATTTTTTGTCTACCATATAATTTAGAATCTAAAAATATAAAACGAAAATCAAAAATGCTGCATAAATGAAAAGTGAAAAATGAAAAATGCTTGGAAGAAATGATTGACCATATTTCGGAGCCCGCACTGTGGAGGAACTTCCAGGCAAGCGTCGCAACCAACGTCAATGCCATCACCGAAACAAACAACGAGATTGAAATCCTTCGAGTCAAAGAAGCAGTTAACGAAATCCGGGAAGCATACGTCATCTATCGTATGTCTCTACCAGAAGTGTTGGAAAAACTTCCCTACATTGTCGCAATCACGCTGGTAGTCACACACTCCACAGCAAAACACTTAAAATGGGTCTAACTAACACCAATTTACTTCCCATTTCTAACCATAAGGCATGATTTTAGGATGTTGTTCACTCATCAGTATAAAGCGACTCAACGTTGAATGATACTAGAAACGAATCTACCCATTCACAGCTATCAACACGAAAACAAATAGAACACCAGAAGAAGAGTGTAAAGGCCCACTCGGGGTCTTCAACACATAGAATATTGAATTCCAATAACTTCAAAACGATGGAAACAGAATCGACACCATATTGGAAATCAGTAATACCAGATCAAATTGGAGTATATTCGAACTTAGGCCCACCATAAACCTCTAAAGAAAAATGTTTCAAATTAGAAAAGTTGATGAAATCGAAAAAGAAACTGCTGTCGCAATTGTTACACGCAACGCCTACCGAGTACCTGAAAAAGTGCATTAGATACAAAATGCATATACGGGCAAATCATGAAATGCAGATACCACATCTGGGAAAAATCCATGACAGCACAAAGAATGTGCTACTCAAAACAAAGAACAATTCTAGCGAATTGCTTCTTACGAAGCAATAAAGTATGCAAAATATCTTTGCCATCGTTGACCATAAATGAACACTTGTGTAAATACAAGATTCTAAGAATTGTATACACGCATCCACACAATCAAATCTCGCAGATCATAAACATTTTCAATGTTTATGATTATCAGGAAATGTACTGCGAAGCATAGCTCATGTGTATCAAAACAGATCTATTGTGGGTAAACAATGGATGTATCTTTCGGTCTGCATGACCGAAAGAGAGATAAGGGTGTGTGGGTATGAACCTCGTCCGGTTTTGGAGATTCTATCAGGGAGTCTGATTAAAACCATCGTCCAAAACGGACGTAAAAGCGAAAGCCGATCGCGCGTAAATTCCTTTTAAAATAGTAAAGTGATTAATACCCGTCATCGAAGACGGAAGAAAAAGTTGCCAGTAACTCTTTGACGGTGGTTACCCTACGACTTCGTCGAGTTCTGTAGGTATTTATCTCATTTTGTCTCTGAAGACTCCCATTAGTCAATTAACACAAATACGCTGACGGTTTTTCTTCATTTATTTGAAACTTAATAAACATAAACGACAACTACATTACAGGAAACATTGCTTTTCGGGCTTTAACACAAAAAGGACTCCAATGTTCAGAAGTGTTTGTACAAGCTTTGAAATAATTTAAAACAGTTAATTATGCTTTAGGTGAATTGAATTGCCGAAACTGGTTAACACTGATTTAAGAATGCATTTAACACAACAAGGAACTTCACTGTTCGGAAGTGTTTGTAAAAGTCAAACGAATTAAAAATGTTTCAAAATAAACTGAAAATGTCTCGAACGATTTTTAGTATCTTTCAGGAGTGCGGATTACTAATAGATTGATAACTCCTTCATCGGCGGTTGTTGGGCTTCGACTGCTTTTAAATCAAAAACCGAAATTATTTAACTGACCTGCCTCCACGGAATCCGTATCGCGATTAGTTAATTCACCGAAGACGACAGCACAGCAAATTTCGTCCATTGCTTCGGTGCCCGACAAGGGATGATTTTCCTTGCATTGGTCCAGAAAGAGGGGGCGAAACACACACACGATGATCGCTTCTGCTACTCGTGGTGTGTGTTCACGGGTATGCGGACCGTGGATCAACCGAATCCATTAGGGGAACGTAAGCTGGCATGGTTGCAGCTGGTGCAACTATCTCGACGTAGATATTTTGCGTTTACACGATCAGCAACTGCGTAAAGCATTTATGCTGATCGTGCACATCTTGGCGGCATATCTAAGTAGTCGAATTCTCGGTGGTAATTTTCCATTTAGGAGAACTCGACTGCCTTGGGCGGTCAGCCGTACGCCATGATGTATTTGTCGATCGGATGACCGACCGATGTGGGCATAGGTAAAAGAAAAGAAAAGAAGAAATATCTCCTGCACGTGTGTGGCAGACTCATCAGGAGATATTTCATCTATGTGGTTCGGGTAATGTTGGTTGCTTGATGGTGCAACCAAATTGCTTTTAAGGCACATGATACGTTTTATGCTACCATGCCCTTGTGGAAAAATACATATTATTGCTGATGGAATTTTACTTCAGCGAGAATTATTGATTCAAAGTATTTCTGAAGATAGTTGGTACAACTATGGAAGGTTAGTACATGTTTTTTGGGTTTTTATGAAACTGTTTCTTTATCATAGGTTGTAAGGTAAGTAGTGGCGTTCAATGGAACTGGCACAATTCTTGTTTTATATCGTTTTTGGATGCTCTATGTTGGAAGTTTTCGCATGGTTAATGGAAAGGTGAGCAGTGGCGTTCAAGGGAACCGCCACAGTTCCTTTCGCGGATAATATTTATCTCTCTGGAAAATATTCCATTTAAAAACATCGTGCAATAATTCGAATCTTTTGGATACGTTTTCTAAATTCAATTTAGTGTTAGTGTTGTGTTTTCACTCAGAATCCAAACATATAGAAGATTGTTTTAGAAAACCTGAATTTTGTGAATTGGATTCAAAACAAAACCCAAAACCTGCATTTGACTGAATAGTTTGACTGTGTTCGCTGTGGCGATCATTCAGTATTGTGTTTCTCTCAGATTCCAAACATTAAAACGATTGTTTTAGACAAACTGAATTTTGTAAGTTGAATTATGTACCCAACTTAAAGGGTTTAAAACCAAATTTTTATTTGATAAATAAAGTGTCGGTAGATTAAGAACAGTCACGTATGTTTTATTTAACTGTTTGTATGCTTATCTCTCTGTGTGTGTTTGTATTTTCTATCTCTGTGTGTGTGCAATGCATATATAGTGCAGTGCAAAAAATCTATACAACACAATGTAATGTGCAGTGCCTATAGCTACTGTTGAAATTCATCCAACCAATCCACCGAAAACGGAAATTGAAGCCATTCCACCACTTCATAAGAAGCCGAAAGATGAAAGCGGTACATTCTCATCGAAAAGAGAATATTACAATACTTCAATCGCGAAACAAGAAACCCAAATCGCCCAAACTCTTCTCATCCTTCTCCGATAAGTTATCATCGCAGTCGTCGTTAATAGTTTTGTTAAGAAACCTCCCCACGAAAGATCGTATATTTCATAACATAAAATAATAATATTTTAAACATTCTAATTCCAATAACGTAAACTATCTTTTTTACCGCACTGCAGTACTATGCTACATGACCCGAGTTTATTCGATTTGTGCAAACGGTTGCAGTGCACATGCGACGACGCTGGAGGTGCAAGCATTTTGCCGATCACCAACGCGCCTACAACGACCCATGAGTTCGTTCACCTGCCTACATCGAGTGCTCGGATCATGTTTCGCACTTTCGGTCATTTCCTTTTCATATTCCCCTTTCACGTTTTTTGTTGTAAATATTTTTTGTTCTCCTCCGCTTGGTAGAAACCTTGACGTGGTGCGACGGCTTAAACTACAATGAATCACTCGGGCTCTGCTGGCGGAAGCATACGCATCCAGTAGGACCACCCATGTCAGACAGGCTAGCGAGGAGTAACACATAAAGATCTACCACCCCTAATCTACGGTGTTACGCTACCGAGGGCGAGCAAAAATTATTCGAGACGCAAACGGTTGTATGGTCATTGCAACAAACAATATCGTGACAAGATCGAAGCAGTAGTTTGGAATCCTGCTCAATGTGCGCACCCATCAATCACAAATAAACGCAACAGGCGTACATACAGCCGAGCCTCAGATCCCAGAACGATCTTTCAATGAAGTTGTAGACGCAATAAATCGATTGAAAAACAACAAGGATCGAGGATTCGACTACATACCAGAGCTTGTGAAGCATGGAGGAGAGGCAACCGCTCGAAAGATTCTCCAACTCATCAAAACAATATGGGATAAGGAAGTCACTCCGGAAGAATGGAAAACCTCAATAGTCGTTCCCATTTTCAAAAAAGGCGACTAGATGACTGCGAAAACTGCAGAGAAATATTATTGCTCCCAACCACATACAAAATACTAACAAATGTCATACTGGCGAGAATCACACCATACGCAGAAAAAATACTAGGAGACTACCAATGAGGATTCCATAGGAACCGGTCAACAAGTGACCAAATGTTCACAATAAGGCAACTACTGGAAAGAAAGTGGGAATATGGAGAGACGGTTCACCAACTGTTCGTTGACTTTAAAAAAGCCTACGACTCAGTCGCAAGGCAACGACTTTAACATAGTGTCATTGAGGTGGGAATCCCGAAAAAATATGCCGCCCTCATTCAAATTTCCATGAACGAAAACAAAAGGCAAGTTAGAATAGAAAACCACCTCTCAGAACCATTTGAAATCCCGGACGGACTAAAACAAGGGGATGGCCCCTCACCATGCCTTTTTAACCTTGTGCTCGAGTATGTTATCAGAAAGGTACAAGACGACAACACGGCCGGATCATCCCTGAACGGGGTCACGCAAGTGCTCGCGTATGCGGATGACATCGCCGTTCTGGGCGATAATCTCGAAACTATAAGTAAAAACTGTGAAATCGTCATGCAAGCAGCAGAAGAGGTGTGCCTAGAAATAAACGAAGACAAAACGAAATACATGATTACGACGAGAGCAGGTGGACCTCAGAGAACACATATAAACGTCAGGGGCAAGATATTTGAAAAAGTTAAAGAATTTAAATATCTGGAAACGATACTGACGGCCCCTAACGAAATGTCGAAGGAAATTAACAAAAGACTACACTCTGGCAACACTAGTTGGCACGCAGTCAGTAAACTGTTGATATCCAAACTGCTATCACGTAACATAAAGCCCACGGTCTCACAAAACAGGAAGAAAACAAATCCCGCGTAATCGGAGAATAAAGTTTTAAGGGGTATCTTTGTCGATTAATATGACGAGGAAACAGGAAACAATAGACAACCACAACCACGAATTGTTAGAGCTATACCGCAAGCCTATAAGTAAGTAATCAAGTTGCGAGGATTAAGATGGACCGGACATGTGGCGCGAATGGGCAACGATAGCACCGTGCGTGGAATTATTGACGGCAAACCAACGGAAAAGAGACCAGCGTGACGGCCGTGGCGGAGATGGAAGAACAATGTTAGATTTGACCTTGAGGAGATCGAATCGGATGGTCAAGCGTCGACGGAGAGTGCACAGGACAGGGAACAATGGCGGAGTCGAGTCGGTGAGGTCATAAACTTCCGTGTTCCTACAGGCCTACATAGATAGATAGATATTTTTTGTTTTAGATATGTAAGCTACTTTAGGTTAAATAATAATATATAATATTAATGTACGTTTAACGTCTTCCTTATGTTTTGCTCTACGAGGACTGTGTTGGGAAACTCCCAGTCACTGCCCCCTTACACAAGTCGACTCAAATTCGTTAACCTTGTGGCATCCCACTGCATAAACCGCATTTAGCATATTATTCATATTAATGGAAGTAACGTAATATACTCATAATATTCATATCGCAGACGATGCGATTCCACGTTAACTGCCCACATGTGACGCACAATCATTCCCCTAGCAACACGTTCTCCAATTACGAGTACATTTTTTCACCATATCGCATATCCTCATTCAAGGCTAAAGCGAATGCCACATGTGGCATGGAAGATTCCCTGGCAGGTGCTGGCGCCTGCAAAAATGCAACGCCTTCAAAAATGTAACGGATAATGACAATTACCGTACGCCATGGCGAATTTCCATAAAAATGCTTACGCCTACGAAAGAAATGCATAATAACGAAAGTGACCAAAGGAATGTTTGAACCAAGGCCACTGCACTTTATTTGAATCAATTAAGTGGCGATATCAATTAAGCAAAGCAAATGACTCGTACCAGGCAATTGGACTCAATATGGGCCAAAACCAACTGAGCGGAACTGTGCAAGTTGAATGGCTTACGTTTGGGGCCAGAAGAATTGGTTGCATCGTTCGCATTTCTGTCCCAATAATCTGGGCATAAATGGAGTGGTTGCAAAGGGCATTAGGCCGAATTAATCGACCAGAGTCAATGGTCGCAGCCTTGCATTGGAACAGTGGACCTTTTACTCTGAATAAGTGCAGAGTTAAGTAATCAAGCAAAATGTCGCGGCGTCGCATAAGTACAGCGTCCCTTTTGCATAAGAATAAAATGCAAGACAATTAATCATAAAACCATAAAAGAAAAACATCTTTTACACATATCTAACTCTCCGCCTACTCACTTTTCCTTCGCTATTGAGGAAGCACGGTAAGACGCGTAACAACCTTACCACTCTAGAAAAGCAAAGAATTCACCTTGACATCCTTTTAATCCAACGTCTTCTCTCAGGATCCATTGACTGGGCCAGCCTTCTCTCCTCCATCCCGTTCTAAAATAATCCCTGTAATTTACGAAACCCGCGTCTATTTTATCCAGCAGCCCATCGCAACTCGTATGGTTTTAACGAACCGATTTCACGTACGCTACGTGTCAACGTCAACTCTTACCCCTGTAGGTTATATCTTAGTTATGGGCCGACATTGGCACGGGTTGGCTAAGATTGTCTGACAAGTTCACTTTACGCACTCAGGATACTTACAGAAACACCCAGATGACCAACTGGTTACTGCCACTGTTCCAGCAAAGAAAATAAAACTCCAGGAAATGGTTGATGGTATATGGTGACTTTTATTAATGTTAGTTCTTACATTACAACAGCACAGGGATTTTATTTGTTTTAAAATTGTGGCCTCACAGGTGACTTTAATGGTTTTAAGTTGTAACTACACAAGTGACTTTAATTGTTTTACGTTGTAACTACACATAGCAATATTACAGGAAATCCGGTCGATTCCGCGCACTCGGTAACTTCGGAACACTCTGAATTATTATCTTTCCTCGACTCCTATGTAAATGATTGGACACTCGTCCGTTTCAAAACACTCACATCGACTGACTACTTTCTCTTCGGTTGGAGTGAGTTGGGCGCTGTGGTGAGAAAGACAATGAAATTTTCCTGCTGGCTCGACCAATAGTATATAGATCCCATCGGGGGTGTGTCCGTTTGCGCGCGGATCACTTTGTTTGCTCGTGATGCGAGCTGATGGGTGGTCGAACAGTGGGAATGAAAATTCGTGAAAGAGCATGTTTGGAAGAAGTGTTTGCAGCTGTCTAAATATTGCGCTGGGGATTAGGATGCGTTTGGGATGATTACACAATGATGGTTGTGATTACAGCCATATTAATTGCGTATTGCATTCATAGGGAGTCACGGGTCGAATTCCAGTGTGAGTATTTACACTGGCAATGAATTCGGCTCTTGGCAGCTAGGCGCGAGTTGCGCTGGTGCTTTGAAGGTTGCATAAAAGCCGCCCTGAGTACAGATACAACATGAAAATCTGTCGCGCACGTGTGGGACAGGAAACGAAGGCAGCGGGGGTTCCGCTGATTGTTTCGATAATCCATTTCGGTTATCTAGCATGGCAACCGAAATGTTTTCTTTTTGAAACAATGCTGAGGTGCATTGATGTATGTGGTACTGGCATACCGATTTCTTCCAGGAAAAATGATATAACGCATTAATTGCGTGAATTTCCTTGATGGGAGAATGCTTGCGGTGTTGGATGCGATTTGCATAATCGAAAGATGTTGAGATTGGTGGGAGAATGTCTGAGGGTGTTAATGCGCTTGCATAAGCGAAAAATGATAAAATCACTCGAGCTTTAGGACAGGAAGATTTGGAGGTAAGTGGAAGAGGTAGCAGTGGCGTTAGTAGAACCGCCACACACCCACCTCCGTAGAGTTTAACCTCACCTCTCCTGCTCTACAACCCCCCCCCCCCCCCCCCCCCCCACCGTCACCCATAAACCCCATTTTCTGTGAATCCACCGTTTATCCTCACGTCGGGAGGGTGACATGCTATAACTATTAATCTCGTCAAGAAAACGACAACTGGAAAACGATAACACAAACCGAACTACTAAGCGCAGAAATAACACTAATGTAATCAGTTCCAAGTATGAATACACTTTAGCAAAGAAACGACATGAATCATCTCGAAGTGAGGACAGGAAAACAACGTCCTCATCGTCCAGGTAGTATAAAAACAGTTCACCTACCGAAACCAAAATGTCTTATTCTGTGACCAATCCCTCTCCATCAGTTACCGCAGTTACTACAATCACCTCGCAGTCAAGCAAAAGAAGACCTGGATAAACATCGTCCTCTTTGTATAGCAATTCCTCCGTCCCTTGGCTTAGTTGAGTCGTGTAATACCAATGGCCGGGCATTTATTTCCACATTCAGTGGCACCACCACCTCCGTCAACAACTCAAGATTATCATATCCATATTCTAAGGAAAGTTCCGGCCACTTTCCAGTTTCTGTGCTTGGATAAACGATAATCTTGACATCTGTGAGACATAATTGACCATTTTACAACACAATTTATGAGAAGTTGGTAGAACCAATGACCACATCGAATCTAGCCTCGACAACAAAACAAATTACCATAAGTAGCTTATCAACAACCAATCCAGTGTTGTCTGATTATTTGCATCAAAAAGATAAACCATAGGGAACATCTCCTGACAGATATTAATCACATCCAACGCTTTTTTGGGAACCCAAATTCCACAAAATCTTCCATTTAGATTGGTATGCTTAGGTCAAAATAGATAAAGGGGACTTTGATTTGATTTTGTAAGGGTGTGGATCAAGATCTTTTCTTAAGCGCTCTTGAAGTTGCGACCGTAAACTTCAACATGATAAAAATGACTTTGACTAACATTTGAGTTTGCCAGATCCTGAAAAAGGTTTAAGGGTGCGTTCGTATTAAAATACAAAATTGTTGTGACCGTTTAGTAAAGCCCAATATAAAATCAATGAATACCGATTAGACGCCCTTTTCGAACCACTGACCACCGCTCCTCGTGAGTAACACAGGCCAACTCACTTATCTTCTACCGTATACAACAACAAAACTGGACGCTATCAACATTTCTAGAGAACTCCAATAATTGGGTTGTCTTTCTTGTTTTTTCTCTCACCCTTCTAGGGTCCATTTAGGAAGTGTATTCCGTTATTTTACAATGGTGTAAATATGTCCATATGGCGCTGGACCGATTCATGTGAAATTATTGACTTATGATAGATCATCTATTAATTGGATTTGGTTTTTTAATTAAATGTTAACATATTAATTAATCTGCCAATATATTGGAAACGAATGTGATTTTCTATACAGAATTAAATATGTTCAACAAAAAGTTTTAAATTATTTTTGGATATATATACTGTATAAATAATAGGAATATTATTCGAAGTCCAATCGTCCATTTGTATATTAAGTCTATTAAGTGGACATTCGCCACCAACGAAGAGAATTTATACCCTGGAAAAGAAATGTTCCACTCCGTCAAGATTCGGTGGAATTTGTTTTGTTTAAAGGGTAGATTGCTGTCAACGACTACTAGTGGTAAAAGCCAAACCATCCATGACTCGCGATGGTCTCATTTACATATCTCTACTTAAGCACTGATACAAGATGCTCGACCTTAAATGGTACACGAAGACCCTCATATATAATGCACATCTGATAAAATTCAATGGCAAGCAATAAATCTCAGCATTTGGACAGCTTCTTTAATTTCAATTCTGTGTAACTAAGTTCCAACGACTAGTAGCATTATGAGGAAGGGCTAATTTAATATTTCATATCTTGATTATACCTTCGACTGCCAAGGCCTACATCAAGTTTGTAAATGTTGTGAAGGTGTTGACTCATAAGGAAGCGAATTTAATTAGCTGACTGCCTGACAAACTTGCGGCATTTGAGGTCTAAAGACGTGCGACGTAAACGTTAGAAGGTTAGGAGTATTCGGTTTCAAATTTTTGACAAATGGGCAGGCCAACTGGGAACAGCTGTCAACCCATGTCGAGATACAATGTAAAACATGGCAGCTGTTTACAACCTTATAAATAATCATCCATAAGGATTATAAGGTTATAATTTATGATTCAGTTATCGGTTATTACAGTTTGATGGAAAAACAGTTGCAATTTATGGCTCGAGAAGGAGCGAATTTACTAATAACTTGCTACCAACGTACTATTAGTATTCTTACTTTAGTAATCCATTTACATATTTATGTGGGGGCGTCCACAGAATAGTTAAATTATGATCTGTAGGTTTATTTGACATTTGCACTACGCACTTAGTTACGCGAATAAAGAAATATAATGGTGTTGTGGGGGTTCTCTATATTACATGGAGAACCAACCCATAATTCCAACCACAATTTCCGCCTTATTTCGAGCGCTTTCAGTGTGTCATACTAACCCCTATCCCACCGTTCGGTATTCACCTGAGAATCATTGATATCCCAAAGGACGCATAGCTAAACTCATTATCCTATGCAGATAATGCATAATTGAGTATAGCTACCCTTTAGCAATACGCCAACTCCATCTCGCTAGCCCATGAGATTTCCATCGGAAATCACATCATATCGGTTAGCAACAACAAGTCTAACCAAACGACGCTGTTGCATCATAGCAAAACCGCCGGGGTTATTTCAGCGTCTTACAGTCTGGTTCTCACGCTGATTATTTCCCAAGCATCAACGATCTCATTTCGCAGGTGAATAGCACCGGGCACATTTCCTCTGCTCCACCATGCTGTCTTCCTGCGGTTCAATGCACTCTGAGATCACCACAGCCGCAATACTAGGGCAGTAGGTCATTCTCAGAAACTGCATTTGATACTGGCGCACAAGCCAAGCCAACCCCGAAGTTATTGCGCTCTTTCTTTTGTTATTTTTATCCTTCGCATGTCCAGTGACTGTCGAATGATGCGCGAGTATTATTCACCTCACTGAGGCATGCGAATGAGAAGATCCATGAAGAGAATACAATTATGATTGGCTAATAGCTATGCGAATTCGAAATTTGATTTCCATCTTTAATTCGAGTCAGTCAGTACTCAAACACGATAGAGGTCAGTCACGCTACATCGAGCGTCCATTAAATAAAGTCGAGTATCAATCTCTGAAGCGCGCACACACCACAGACTCGTCTTGCTGCCAAAAATAGTCGTGTTGGATATTTTCATAGTAAAGTAATTTATTGACTACTAAAGTTAGATAGTAAATTGTGAATTTTATTTATAAACAGTTTTAAGTTTAAAAAAAAAGGAAATAAAAACAATTTCAAGAACATAACAACAACAGAGCAGTTTATTTTTCACTCTTTTGTGGATTATTGGATATTCCTTTTGCGAACAATTTTCGGCCGACCCTCGCTGGGGAAAAGTGAATCCGTGCCATGCGTCGGCATTCATACTTTATCGCCACAGTATCTTCCTTAGTACTCTTAAAGATGCTCTGAATACGACGGTTTTTCTTTACTTTATTATTAATGCCAAGTTCAACTGAGCAACGATTGTGAGAATAAAATACAAAACTGATAGTGCGATTTGTTACATATTGCTCCGGCTCAAATGGACCATGTCACTCCGGCTAAAGGGATCCCGTTGTCGCTGATCCGGCTCGACTATTCATCTAGCTCGAAATACCAAACATTAACTGTCGCTCCAACTCAAATGGAGCAAGCAATTATTGATGTAGTAAACCGTATTTTTATTATCCTACGCTAACTGGTGAAGGATACCTGAATATAAAAAAAAAACCCACCAGCTCCCAACAATGTAGAAGAGAAAAAAAGACAGTCAGCGGTGAGATGTGCCGTGGTATAAATGTAATTCTTCTTTCCCTCCCGAGGTCTCCGTTGTCACCATCATCATCTTCATCATCATCATCGGCACTACAACCGGGAACCGGTCTTGGCCTTATTTAGCAAGTCCTGAGGCTTGTTAAATTTTCCATAATGATTTGTTTTTTCCGGGCAAGGTCATTAGTCTTGCGCCAGGGGCTCCCCGGCGAGGAATCGAACCCCGGTCTCCCGCGTGACAGGCGGGTATACTAACCACTATACTATCGAGGAGCCATGTTAGGAAATATCTAAATATAAATATAATATTTACTAATTAATGAAGTAATTTTACTTTTTTACTTAGCAACAAGTTGCGAGCTAGATAATCTTGTGCGTGGCTGTTGTTTGGTTTATGAAGAGTAGGGGAACCAGCTTAGATAGCGGTCTCGCTCGATTGTGTAGTCAGTACAGCCATGAGCGAGGAAGAGGTACATACGTCTGTTGCCCAACGGATTATTATAACATTTTAACAAATGAACGCGTTAACCCCTCGGACATTTTTTCTCGATTGAAGGCACAATTTGGTGATGATACTGTGGGGATGACAGTCGCGACGCCAGCATGGGCGAGAGTTCCACTATCAACCCACTCGCCGTTTATTATAAAGTTCCGCCGAACACCAAAAGAACTGAGTTCCAAACACGATCAACAGGGGAACAACAATAGAAAAATGAAACACCCAGGTAACTGCAGCACAGAAAATGAAACTCTATTTTTATTTATCAGAGCCGGTTTTTATTGTTAAGTAAATGTTCTTTTTATTGGTTTGGATGTACCCAAGTATTTTGATGCATTTATTTTGTTATATTCGTCATTATATTTAAAATTGTGAAGGATAATTTGTAATTTTACAGGTTGAAGTCGTAAATTAATCTAATTAGACAATGAATTCACGCGTACACGTCCGATGTAATGAACGACGACTTTATATGACAAAACTGATGATTACAATTTCGCTAAACTGTTACTCACGCGACTCGGGGCTGCGTCCCCGTGCGCACCGGGGAGCGGGATCTAACCGTGATGGTCGGCGGATGTAATTTGACTCAGCGATAAACGGCTCGTGCAGAGCTGACTCGCTAACGGGGTGAATTTGTGGAGTGGTGGTAGATATCCTCTCCACTAAGGATATGTTTTTACTTACCACCAGAGAAACGTAAAGAAAACCAGATCTCGTAATGAAGATCTTTTTTTTTCAAATTTATTACAACATTTTTTATTTTTCTTGTTATATTCTTAATTTCTAAATTAAAGGCTAGACAAAAAATGCTTAAATTCTAGCTTAATTATCTTATATAATAACTTACTGGTCCTTCGCAGACGCTCTAAGCTAAACATTACTAAACATTTGTATAATTTGCCTTTCGGCGACAGAACTTTGTGGCAGTACTTATAATTATTTAGGGATCGAGAAGATCGTTGTCTATGATGCATCGAAGAAATGTGGTAAGAGAAAAGATGAGACGAGGGCATCATAAAAGTCTTAGATGACTGATGCCCTTGTGTAAAATATACGAATAGACATTGGGAAAGGTGCTGATGGTTGCGATACTTTATACAATGAAAATTGTATGTCGTATCTTGGGTCGGTGGCTGAAACGAATTTGCTTGCATGTATATGCTGGATAATTCGTTTGGTGCCTAAGCACGAAGTTGTGATTGTTTGTTCGTTGGAAAACAAATCATGGGTGAATCTATTGCAGCGGGGTAAATAGTCGTGTTGCTATTATGCTGGTGATGCTAAAGCAATTTAGGTATACGATGGGTGGTCGCGTACCGTATCTTGCTGAACGAAATGGGATTGCATTTTTATGCATTTACACATGCGAAGGAATTCGGTTTATGACACTAGACACTAGTGTTTGCTTTTGTCCTTGGACGAAAGGCTGCCGAGGCCGTGGAATTGCCAGGGGCATGCGGTGTGCGCGTGTACAGTGGAATTGCTTGGCATACCAGAGTGCCGGATGATTTAGGGATTCATGATTAGTTAGGGAAGAATTCTTATAGGGAATTTGTATGCGAAGAGATGCATGAAAGGTAGGGATTCTTTACAGGGAGGTTTAGCTAAATAAACTTAATCAATTTGATGCGTGCATTTGCGGTGCTAATGCGATTGCATTAACAAACTTATAAGATTGGGTTGAAGTTATGGGGATTTTTCAGGTAAGTGGGCCGTGGGGTTTGGCAGAACCTCCACAATACACAGTCTCCGAATCGTGTATATACGTGAGCCATAGTATTTAAAAGTGAGCAAGAACTTATCGGAAACGAAAGTCATGATCGACGTCCAACGACAAGTTGTACAGATGACAACATCCATGCCGTTCCAGAACTTATTGAAAGTGATGGATTGAACACTTTCATAGCTGATATCCACTTTTGATGAGATTTCTCCAACAGTCGGCGATTACTTTCAATAAGGTCGCAACCTATTTTCCACACGGCCATCTCCGATATGTGCCATTGTGCAGCAAGCAGCTGCTGAACGTGCTGCCAATGTGTCAGTTGCGTCTTCCCTGAAACCAAGCACTCAGTGCTCGAGTAATTTGCGTCGACCTGGGAATTGACACAATGCTCCTTTGATGCAGCGTCTACCTGAGTATCCGTCCGATATTCTTTCCTTTTTTATTACCCAGCGTCCGATCGTAATTTACTGCATTTTTTTTGTTGCGGTGTCTTGCTTTTGTTCCCTGATGCAGCGACTTTCCGGGAATCGGCTATTTTGTGTTGCTGGGAATCCCGTGATGTATCGGCACGGCGTCCCTCCTGAACATGGAGTGATGCGTCGCTAACAGATAGGCATGATATTTTGCTCCTATATTCTAACGATAGAATTGAAAGGTTTGTGCCTATGTCCCCAATGAATTTTACTACTCGTTTTGCATCCTATTCCAAGGCGAGATTCCATCTCCTATATAGTCGGGAGAAACCTCTGACTGTGTCCGATGTTTCATCGATGGCCGGGTTGAACTTGAGATCAGACATGTATGTATTGGAACGATTCCATGAACCCCACAAAATCACCTGTCAAGCTAAATACCTCTTCCTCTAGCAGAAAGGAATTCTACGCCACACGCATCCACTGCCATGTGGATCGTATTTCTCTGGCAACGTACTATACATTAAATGTGAAACTGCTTGCCATTTGCTAGGTATACACAACTGGCCTGGCGCAGCGTCGCCAGATGCCAGCAGTCATCAAAAATTCTAGGCGATAATAACGCGGCCAAGAAACAAATAATCTTCATGATTTTTCCTGGATCCATCGCCGATTGGGTTTTCATCCATGGAAAGGATCATTATAGTAACCAAATAAACCACCAACGAAACTCACGCTGTTCCTGCAATGGAATGCAACCCACGCTAGATCATCATCATCATCGGCACTACAACCCGGATCCGGTCTTGGTCTATTTTGGCAAGTCTCTCCACCAGTATCCGGTCCATATCCGAGACTTGTTAAATTGTCAATAATAATTTGTTTTTCCGGGCAAGGTTAGTATCCTTGAGCCAACCTTTCTCAGTATGTCCCTGCACGCATTGGTTCACTACTTAGCGGGTGCCAAAGTAGCTATCCAGGGGTGTCACGTGGAGACTGTATATCAACTTGGATTGAACAGCGACGAGGATCGTCCTGGCCTTCGACGGGATGGAAACAGAGACTTTGCCCTGTATGATCCCCCCCACACGCTAAATTACTTAATAGAAATTCAAGAAACAATATCACGTCCGAAGACAACAACTCCCACCAAGGTAATTAGACAAGACAATATATCACACGAGTTAAATTGACTTATTGGCCGGTTGCCTTTTAAAAAGCAAACAAAACTCACTTTCTATTATACCTCTATTGGGTGTGAGTTGGCTAACGACTGAGTCTCAAATCTAAGGCCGAATTTTGTCAGAATTTCAAACGCATGCAACCAAACGTTTGAAATCACAGAGAAGACTCACAACGACAAAGTGACAAACAATAAGCTTGAGTGCCCAACTGGTTCGTGTTCCTTCTGGGCAATGGCAAATTCTATTAGCAATAAACTTGGTTCCTCCTTTTCTCCATTAGTATGGGCTAGTAGGGCACCAGCCGCAAATTCAAAAACAATTTATGTTGTGAGAATTCAACCCTTGATAGTAGTCTCTAAGCACCAACTGCGATCGCACCGTTACATTCTTTACTGCCAAATATGAAGTTCCGCTTACGTTCTATTCAACGTATTCTCCGCGGACTGAACAGCAAGGAAGCAAATGGCCCGCAATAGTCAACAATAGTCCTCAAAAACTGTGCTCCAGAATTATCGCCAGTTCTTGCCAAACTCTTTTGATTACCTTATCCACAGAAAATCTTTTCTGCCTGGTGGAAAATCGCTCAAATTCAACCAATCCCACAGAAATGGAAAACGTGTCTCCCACAAAATTACCTGCCACATGATCTACGTTGTCCATGATAATGGAAGAAGTCATCAATACCGAGTGGATTAAATATTTTGGGATCTATCGGACTCCCAAATGACCGCCCGTACAAATTCCGTAGTTGATGATCCAATAGAGATCTTTGGATCTTTGTAACTGTCATCTAGATATCTACACTTTCAAATACGTGATCGTTCTAATTAAGAGTCGAGTTGATTCAAGTGCCAAGGCCATCTTTGGCTTTGACCATCCAAGTGCCGTTCATCTACATTATATATACACTTACACTGTTCATCTTGACGACAAGAGGCCGCTGTGGGTTTTCAACGCATTGAATTCTAATCGGTTAGATAATCCCCATTGATATATTGTTCAGGTCGGAATTCAAGGAGTTAAGCTACTTATTGATAATGAGGTTTGAAGAGGTTGGTCGAAAATGTTCGAATGAAAATGAGAAACTCAACGTGCTATCAACAGCGAATGGAATGAATTGGGTGTGAACAGGAGATCGTTTATAAAAATGAGAAATATGGTGAGTGATTGTACGGAGCTCGAAAGTGCATCAGCATTAAATCAGTAGGAATTCATTTCTTAAATATATTACAATTTATTAAGTAAATTATTTATGTCATTATGTATAAAAAAAAAAATAATTATAATAACAATAATGATAAATTAATATAATAATAATATTGTAATAGAGAGTGAAGTAAATAAAGACAAAAAACATACTTTATAGTAAAAAAAAACCAAATGTTTTGTTTTCAATAAATTATTAGCACAGATCCAATGAATTTAATGAGTTTATAACCGTTCATGATCGAGTGACCGAAGCCAACTGTTGCGAGTGCTTCAGTGACCGTTGAGCGAACAACATCGTTTGTCGCTCGTCAACGAAAAATAAATCAAATTATTATTCGCGTACACATGCGTGTGTCTGTGTGTGTGTGTATTCCACAGTACCAAACTGATCCGGTAAACATTGTTAAACATAATTAAAAAGCAATTAGTGCCGATACGCGTTGTACGAAGTGTTTTTTTGCATGGGTGCGTGCACACTATAAATACTTATACTTATAAAAATCGAACGTGTAAGCCGTGTTTACGCGTGAGCGCGCGAAACATTGTGGATGTGTGCGCGAGTCCACAATCTATTTGTCCTTCACGCAATAAAAGAAAAAACGAAAATAAAAAAGGAAAAGAAAGTGAGAACATGTGGATTATGGACGTAAATCAAAAATGCAAAATGGCAGAGAGGAAACAAGCCATTAAAGAACTAAAATCAAAGTCCGCGTTAATAAAACGCCTTGCGAGCTCCCCACTGACACGAGCGACAACAAAAGTCAACAACCCAAACGAGGCAACAACAGACTTTCTCGAAAAAGGGCAAAAAATGGAAGAGGACAACTCTTTTCCCCCGGTTCCATATAATGACGGCAAAGTATAAATAACTTGTTTGCATGTTTAGCGACTACCGACACTGAAGACGAGGAGGAGGAAATCAGCGACCTTGAAGCAAGGCTAGCCCAAGCAAGGGCACAATTAGCTGAGAAGCGTAGCAGAAAAAAGGAATTGGCTAAAAAGGAGCAGCTAATAATCAATTGTTAGTTTAGTATTTAAGTTAGATTATATAACAAAAACAACGTTTTTTCTGTTCTTCATTTTCTTTATATCTGATTAAGTTCTTTAAAATTCACGTCAACAAAATAATCATAATGTCGAAAGACAAATTTTCATGCTTTAATCGTATGCATGTAGCTTAGAGAGTTCGCCAGGGACCAGTAAGTTAGGAAATAAGATACCATAAGCTAGAGTTTAATCTTTTTTGTCTAGCGAGTAAGTAAATTATAATAAGAAGAAGAAATAAAAAATGATATAAAAATGAAAATGAAGCCAACTGTTGATATTCACTAGAGAACCATTGCAAACGAAAATTTGCGCTATTTCCAATTTCGCTCGTTAATTCGAGAGCTGATTCATTTGTGAAATGGACCCGTAGCCTTCCACAAATACATTAATAACAACATTTGATTTTGTATTTTGAAAGGCTAAAGATTCTAGGAGCTCATTACGTCGATCATAACTACCTTTACGGAAAATGAAAGCTGAAAGTTGAATCACCTTTACAAAAGTTAAATTGATAAGATGATTCTAATATCGAACAATCACTTTCGCGGCCATATACGAGTAGGAGTGTGTAATCGCTCGAGGAATGTAGTATAATACCGGATCCAGTTGGCGATCTTGATATAAATGGCAGTCGAATAATCTGTTTAAGAGCATTATTTCCCATTAGTAATTGAGTAGAAACCACCAAAAAATCACCAAAATATTTTCGCCACAATAGCTAAAGGAGACGACAGAGCATTAATAAACCAGCTAGCACCGTCAGTCCACAAGCTATGTCTAACTAGTATTACGCTATTTTCGAATCACGATCTCATCAGTGAGATAGTAATATTGTATTATATATATAGTAATTTTTGAACATTGCTGATAGGGCAGAAAAACGAAAATTTTTAAGGGGCACTGTTGCGGATTCGCACTGAATGCAGTCAGTAGACTCCCAACTGAATGCCGTCAACAACTAAAATAGTAACAACTGTCAGGAAACAGCTGATACAACAAATAAATTAACAGACTATCTATCATTCAACAAAAAACTTCTTCTTCGTTGGCTTCTCATGTGTATCAAATTGGAAATCATTATAGATCAAAATAATCGTTGTTAATAAAACTAATATTTAACAATAGTTAAACTACTATAGAGTGGTTCTTGTAGTCTGTAGAGTTATCCTTGGGGTTAGGAACCGAATAAATCGAAATATTGGGAATTCATATATCACAACGATTCACTAGGAGTGCGCAATACATCCTCGGTTCATCGACCAAACACAGGTAATCATTTACATTAAAAAGCATTCAAATAAGTTGATTCCAGCCAACGGAACACAGCGTTGCACGCCAGGAGCTGCTCATTCCGGTCCTGACATCATTCCCCCGGCCCACCAACGACATACATATGTTGGTAGACGCTTGCAGTTCGCAAATATTGGTCCTTCGAGCCGGATCCAGACTGTGGATCCAATCCACCGCCGCCAGGTTCGCGGCGTAATAAAGAGTTTTCCCAATTGCAGCTATCTTAACGCCGCCAGGTTCCCGGCGTAGCCCACACAGTAGCTACCGTACTGCCGGCATGTTCGCGGCTTAGCAACAAGCTGCGCCCAAGTGCAGCTACAGATACCGCTCCCCAGTTCGCAGCCCCAGCATCCATCTATGGAGCAGTTACCGCTACTCAGTTCGCAGCCCCAGGGATCCATCTGTGGATCAGTTACCGCTGCCCAGTTCGCAGCCCCAGGGATCCATCGGTGGATCAGTTACCGCTGCCCAGTTCGCTGCCCCAGGGAGCTATCTACAGTTACAGATATTGCTGCCCAGTTCGCAGCTCCCAGGATCCATACCAGTGGATCAGGCAGGCGCTCAGTTCGCGGGGCACCGAAAAGCAGAATTTGCATTCATCATCGCCGCCCAGCTCGCGGCACCACTACAAAGGATCCAGATTGTGGATACAAACTACCGCCGCCCAGTTCGTGGCAACTAGAAGGTCCAGACCTAAGGACCGACCACGTCAAGGTCGCGGGACACACCGGGGTCCAGACGCGAAGACCAACCGTCGCCAAGTTCGCGGCGCATCCAAAAACCAGGGAATTACAAGGAGATGCCGGCAGCAATGTCAGCGAAGTCGAACATGACAAAGGCTACATTGGCGGAACAGCTCATCATCGCCCAGTTCGCCTCCCAGGAGAGGGTGTCTTGTGCTTTTCTCTACCTCGAGAAGAGAGGGCCACCAACGTTGTTCACGGTGGACATACGCCAGCACAACCTCCAGATCACATTCGACTGAACCACGACGAAATAAAACGCCTGGCCACTCCAGAAACGATCAGCGGCCGCCGTTATTTTGCCGAAGGATTCATCGGTCAAGCCGACAAGATATATCTGGGCGAGGTCACCAAGTTTGCTGAGGCAAGGCACGCCCCCACCTTCGACCGTCCGCATCCAAGACTGCGGTGGACACCTTCAGTCAACCACAAAGTCGTTCGCCGCCATTGATGTCGCAACTACCACCATGGTGGCCGGGAACTCCATCAACACCTCGCATGCGTATGCCACCTGGCCATCCAACCGGATTGCCATCGCGGATGATGCACCCGGAAAACTCCCCCAGTAAGGACACCAAAGGCGTGACGACAGACACCGAAAAGCCAGTGAAGACCGTGCTGCCGAAAGCAAGGCCGCTAAAGGAGGAACGGTCGAGAAGAAAACTGGTCCAAAGCCTGCAACTAACGCCGCCAAGGACATCAAGAAGGTTCCAGAGGCAGCGAAAGAAGTGAAAACTGCTGCAGCCGCTGCAGCACCACCCACCGCTAAAGCGACACCACAAAAGAAAGCTGATTCCAGCAAGAAGGCACCAGCAGCTGCCAGTGTACCAGCGCCAGCGAAGAAAGATGCCAAGAAATCCGACGTACCGAAAGAAAGAAAGAAGCCTGCTGCAGAGAAACCCGCCGACGAAGGCAATGATGCCAAGTTACCGAGGCTGCTCGAGGCTCAGTTCGCGCTCGAACCAGCCTCCCTAACTAAGGCGAACAGCGCCGACCAAGGCAAGGGTGCCAAACTATCGAGGCTGCTCGAGGCCTAGTTCGCGGACGACCCAGTCTCCCCAATTACATCTGTGGGAGGCCGATGTAGGTGCTCCAACGTATGGCACCAGTTCACTATCGCCCCACTAGAAGATGTTGTTCACCAGCGCACTGTCCACAGGCGCAAGGAAAAAAATGAAACACGCCGAATTAGCCGTAAGGATCTTTTATTATGCAAGGCGAGACGAATATCGTTAGTGTGAGATTTGTACACTATAAATTAAACATATCCATTTCACTGGCAAGCACTTAACTGCTAAAATTGTACTGAATACTGGTTTTTGAACAAAATTGCGATTTCCCATAAGTTGTTAGTCTCTATTCACGAACTGCGCCCGAATGTTTTCTCTTCTATTTCTCTCTAACGCTGTGCCCGCAGCAATTGAAAGGGGAACGTTCGACTCGATTCTATTTGGCACGCGGGGGCGTGCGTGCCCCCGTGTGATCGCGGCGGTTGTCAGGGGATTACCGATGTGCGCGTGGCGGTTGCTGAATGACAACTGACTGAACAAATGGAAAAAAATCTATTCATCGCGTCGTGGCGGCTGAATCATAGCAGAAATAAGATTGCTGTCACTTCCGAGGAATTTCGAGAAGAGTTGCTATGCTCGCATAAGAATTCAATTCCAGCGAATCCTCGCCGTACAAGCTGTGTTGGATTCGTTGGTTGCGTATACCGGGAAATTGAAATTGCTTAGGTGCAAGCAAGGAATATCGTATAGATAGGGTATTAACCGAAGTCATTTCGGGAAAATGTATGCGGCTTGGTATTGTTGGTGGCGATGGTTAATTTTCCGTTGTGGATTTGAATATGCGTTTCATTTTCATTTTTCATTTTTAAAACATTTTTTATTTACTTTTTATATTCTTAGTTTCTAAATTATATGCTAGACAAAAATGCTTAAATTCTAGCTTAATTATCTTATATTATAACTTACTGGTGCTTCACAGACGCTCTAAGCTAAAGATTACTTAACAATTGTATAATTTGCCTTTCGGCGACAGAACTTTGTGGCAGTACTTATAATTATTTAAAAAACAAAGAAAAATTTGAAAAACTTTGTGTCGATTTTTTTTTTGTTTTTTTTTTCTTAAGATTTAACTTACTTAATTTAGTTTTTTTTTTTTTTTTTTTTTTTTAATTTTATTTAAAAGCACTTATCTCAACTTAACTTAAATCTTATACTACCCTAATTCTAGAAAATCTAAGTCTATGTAAGCTGGCTGATGATAGTGTGATTCTATACCGACATTGGTATCCAGGTCTTTATATGCCGTTCAACCACCAGAACTGTTGACGCTGTCTAATACTATCGTCCCGGTCTCTGTGGGAGATAGCTCTACTCAGAGCTCTTCTTCGGTGCGCGTTACTTCCCGGTCGTAGCACAATCGCCCGTCTACAGATGATCTACTTACATGATAGATCAGTGGAATTCCGGATCTATCCTGTCCAAGTCAAGGAACGCCTCTGGTGGAACAAAGCCGTTGCGACGCACGCTCTAATAGTACAGAGTGTTTGGATAATATGCCCCGAAAATTAGGTCATTGGACGAGCTTATTGCTCTCGCAATATGTCCTCTGATTAATTTAATCATAAAATTATCCACCCTATTTATGTACGCTTCATTATATAAAGTCTCATTTGAGTAATACTTTTTATAGTCCGATTCCGGTGTCCGATATAATCTGAGACAACTTCTGAGACAATTTCTTTCGAACACCCGAATCTTTTCCATCAAATTTGGACCTATGTTAAACCATACTGGACAACCATATATGAGCATTGGCTGATTAGCGTCATGTGTTGCTACAAGTTGGCTACTGCTATCAAGTTGGCTACTGTGAAATAGCCTCCTTGCCATAGCAAAAGTTTTCCTCGCTTTGAGCAAAGCAGCCTCTACATGTCTGTTGAAATACAGATATTGGTCTAGCCAGATGCCAAGGTATTTAACTAAACTCTTGGTTTCCAGTTTATCTCCATGCGGTCCCACGATAACTAGCTTTCGCCAGTTTTTCCTTGTGTCGTTCGTGGCTTTATATAATGGAGTTCTAAATAGGATGGCTTCACATTTCTGGAAGTTGATCTTAAGTTTCCAGTCATCGCAATAGCGCTGCACGTTGTTGAAATCTCGCTGTATTAAACTATTTATGATCTCAACTTTCGGAGCTGTTCTGTAAATTACGAGATCGTCTGCGTACGCAATAGCCTGCGGAAGTGCATCTAATAAGTCGCTAATGTAAATGTTAAAAAGAATCGGAGAGAGTACCGCACCCTGTTGCAAGCCATTCTTGATATTATACGTTTTATTAGAGGTCACATTACCATTTTTGACCACGAACTTCCTGTCCTTTAACATATCGTAAAGTACATATAGTAAAGGCTTATGTATGCCATGTCTGACCAGTTTGTAATACAACCCTTCGATCCAGACGGTATCAAAGGCTTTTTCCAAATCGATCAGACAGGCCCCTGTGCATTGGTTCCTACATTTATTCCGTTGTATGTCAGTTTAGCTGCGGCATGTGTGGTTTCATGACCCGCCTTAAAGCCAAACTGATTATTTGGAACAATGTTCCTTGTCGTCTACCCGTTTTAGCACAGCTTTGTTAATGGTTTTTTCAAATACTTTACTGATGCTAGGGAGTAAACTTATCGAACGCATGATCATTGGTTTTGTACAGTCCTTGCCCTTTTTTGGGATGGGCTGAATGATAGCCGTTTTTCAACGCGCGGGATAATATGCATTATTCAACGCGTTGTTAAACAGGACTGTGTATACATCTATTGCCATTGGGGGCAGTTTCTTGAGTACGATGTTAGGTACTCCATCTATTCCCACTGACTTTTTGCTTCTTAATGAGTCTAAGATACTCTGGATTCCTTCCCTAGCAATTAAAAGGCTATTAGCCCCACCATTGGCATTAATGTCAATTGACAGATTATCGTCACTGAATTCGGTAAAACCCGGATTCTCCGATTGCCAACGTGAAATTTCATTTCGGAGGTGCAGATGATTCAGTAGAATTCTGTCCTCCAGGTCGTGATTTCAGCGAATGCTTTCATTCACCTTGTATATTTCCTGAAAGACAGCTCCCACAGCGTTCACCTTTTCCAGAGGATCTTCGATCACGAAAAGCTCACTATTGAGGATAGCGTTCTCTGTATCTATGCCAATATTGGTTAGCAGCTGCTTGTTAATTGTAAGCATCGAAAGAGTGTTTCGAGCTCTCCTATAAATAGGTTATGTTGGTGCTCCTCAGGTGCATAGACCGCAATCGCATACACACCTTCCTTGCTGAAGGGGTATGCGCACGACACAGGCTTCCAGCACCCGGAACCTGCGCCCTTCTCCAGTATATATAACTTTATGATGGATTCCTTTTCTAATAAAGAACCCCCCCCCCCCCCCCCTACCTCCTTGAGTGGAGTTAGGTCGGTCTCTTCGTATAATATCGTAGTTTTTAGGCCATATCTTGCGTCTCTGGCTTAACTTTGTTTCCTCCGCCAAAAGTACATCAGGCTGTTCATCTTGCAACAGGTTGAAAAGATTGGCTCTTCTCTCAGTTTTTATTAGTGAATTTACATTCACGACAAGAGGTTTTATTGATGTTGTGGTTCGTCGGCAGCTACCTCGCGCGGGCGCCAATGGGCGCAGCATTTATCACCGCCACTGGTCGCGATGCAGTACTTCCAGCCGCCATCCATTACGTGGTCAATGATCGTGGGTTGCGAACTTACAACTCCAACCCAGATCACACCGTCATTTCTGCGACCAACGGTAACGGACAACAGCGAAGGAACTCTCGTCGTTACCAACCCTTCGGAGCTCCAAGACCCTCCATCCTTCAGCTATTCAGGGCGGACGCATCTCTCCAAACCGCCGCATCACCAGAAGACCACGGCCCTGGGCCTCCGTCTCTGGAATAACAGGGTTCGCCAAAGATTGGCGAAGGCGGGCGGAATGTTGCGGATTCGCACTGAATGCAGTCAGTGGATTCGCAACTGAATGCCGTCAACAACTAAAATAGTAACAACTGTCAGCGAATAGCTGACACAACATATAAGTTAACAGACTATCTATCATTCAACAAAAAACTTCTTCTTCGTTAGCTTTTCAGCTCATTATAGATCAAATTAATCGTTATTAATAAAACTAATATTTAACAATAGTTAAACTACCATAGAGTTGTTCTTGTAGTCTGTAGTGTTATTCTTGGGATTACGAACCGAATAAATCGGAATAATAGGAATTCATATATCGCAACGATTCACTAGGAGTGCACAATACATCCTCGGAGCATCGACCAAAGACAGATTATCATTTACATTAAAAAGCATTCAAATCAGTTGATTCCAGCCAACGGAACACATCGTTGCATGCCAGGAGCTCCTCATTTCGGTCCTGACACCATTCCCCCGGCCCACCAACGAGATACATTTGTTGGTAGACGCTTGCAGTTCGCAAATAGGCACTATTTCAGTATCAAAAGATACTGCTCGGCATAAGATCGTTATAAAGGGATCTATTGATATTCTTCTCACACTGACCAGCACATCGTTTCATCGGATGCGTGAATAATCTCTTTTACTATATGAACGTAATAAAGGGGTTGTTATTATATCCATAGGATCAACAGATACAAACCTAAGAGAGATAGACAGATGGAAATAGCGAGGATAAAAAAAGATATTCAAAAATAATTAATGCACCTTTACAATTCGTTGCTTAGAGAATATAGGTTTTGAGTTTGTTATAAACCACATTGTTCATAAATCTATTGGAGAGCACCAGGCAGTTAAGCACAACCGTAGGTCAGCGCCAGTCATCAAATCTATCTCTTACTAGACCGCCAGTCTCAAGTAAAGTACAGATTTTGAAAACTGTTAGTTACATAAATGGGATATGGGATGAAACTAACCATTTAAACTAATATTTTGACATCTTATAGATCTTGAAAATCAATTTAAAACAAAAAAGAAAGACATGACTATAAGTTATAGTATCTAATATTTTTATGATTAGTAATAATTTTAGCAATTACATTAAATTGTCAATTTAAATAACCTAACAAAGAAACAAACAATTAATTTTAAGAAGCGCCGTTCTCTCTACATAATCCAACTAAAAAGAAAAGCGGCTATTTCAAGAAATATCCATTCCAGGCGTTAAGTCACGGTTCTCTCCAACCCCAACAAATATATTGCACTAATCCAACCTAAAGACAAATTCGTATTTGTATTTTCAAACGACGCAATTGCATACATACTCGAGAATGTGGCACAAAATTTAAATCCAACCTTCAGACTTAGAAGACGTCTTTGTAGTCAATGTTAGTAGTATTTTCGTGTCTTCGAAGGAACTGCACTCGAGAGGAAGCCATAGGAAAGTAATGGCCATTGTATTCTGTAATTCAATGTCAACGAACAAATTGCGCATTCATGCATGAATCAATCATTTGTAAGTTTCAGGCAGCAGCATCCAAGACGAAGATGGAAAATTTTGCGCATATATTAGAAGTCAACTTTGGAATGGTCTGCAGAACAACGACAAGCTGCAGATGGATTGTCCATTGTGGAACGTAGTTCTCCAACTTTCCAGTAGTTCTCGGCTCATAAAAAGAAAGTCAATGGTAATTGGTTGCCGCAACTCGACAAAGGTATACGGGCTAAGTTGATGATAAGTGATTTCCAAAGCAACACAATAGGTTCATAAAGATGCTGGCGTTACACATACATTAGGTTTTTACCCAACTAGCGTACTCAAGGTAATAAGGTTGAAAAACCATTTATGAAGCTTGGCAAATTGTAAAACCGGCAGAGAAATTTCTATTCGAATTTTAATTTCATAGAGAAAAAGTTAAGTTAGTCTCGCTGTATGTTAATGTTAAATATGGCTGGATAGGGCATTGGCCGCCAGAGACATTGGGTTGGATTTTTTGTAGACTTTTACAATCATTCATCAATGTGATTTGACGAAGACTACCCTTGGGCTAAAAAGTACAAATCCTTCCGTATCAAATCGTATCACCGGGAAAGTGAGGATGATAAAGACGGTACCGCAATACTAGTACCGTAGAGTTTAGTGGCGCTACCACCCCATTTATTGACTTAATTCCAGCAACATAATTACCTGCATCTAAAGTATGAATGAATGAATGAATGAATAGAGGGCAGAACACCAGTTTATTTCGCTTAGTACAAGTCGTATAAATATATAAACTTATAAATAGGCTTACGAACTGCCTTAAAAACTAAAACATGCGGGTTGAGGTTGTGGGACTAACTTTAAAGTAACTTAAAAATATAATGGGGAACTAAATAAAGATGCATAGAATAGTAGGACAGGGAAGGGAGGGGATAACCGGATGCTAGGGTGTGAGTATGAGTGCGGGAGAGTGTAGGCGGTGATTGGGGTGGGGTCAGAAGGGGTAAGATAGGAGACGACGTTTGAGAGCGGGAGCAGTGAGACTGTCAAAGAACGCGGGGTGAGAGTTTGCCCACCCCTGCATTCGCGAAATGGGTTATTAAAGCCGTAAGATGTGTCATAGGCGGGCAAATAGAAGAGACGAGGGTTTCGCAGATTTCGGGGATTAGTGGAAAATCCGATGAAGAAGAGCAGGCTTGGGTAGTTGATTGAACCTGAGAGTATACGGTAGATGAAGAGGATGTCGGCATGAATTCTGCGCTCTTCAAGTGTGTTAAGGTTAATTAGGTAAAGGCGGCTCGTGTATGGGGGTAGAATCAGAGGATTTTTCCAATTCAATCCTCAAATGGCAAAACGCAAAAACTACGTTGCACGCTTTCGACCAAAGGATATATAGAGAGATCTGGAAACGTAGGGATTAGAGAATTCTTTCGACCAGCGTTTCACAAAACCAAGGACAGAGTTGGCCTTGAGAATAATATCATCAATATATGGGATGAAGTTAAGCTCCCTATCGCATAAGATGCCAAGGTCCCAAATCGTTTACACAGTTGGTATCTGTTGGTTGAATAAGACATAAGGACGTAGCGGAGAGGGGGATCGTTTATGTGAGAAGGTGATTGAGTGACATTTGGCAATATTTAGTTCGAGGAAGTTATTTTGGCACCAAGTTGAAAAGCTGTCGAGATCCATTTGGAGAAGTGAGGAGAGTTTAGTGTCGCCCGCGTATAGAGAGATAGAGGAGTGCTTGATACTGGAGTCTATATCATTAATAATAAGAATGAATAGGAGGGGTCCAAGATGACTGCTCTGGGGAACCCCCGACGCGGGAAGAAAAGGATTGGAGAGAGTGGATCTAAATCTGACACGGTAGGTTCGATCGTTAAGATAGGAAGAAATCCACTTAATCAGTAGGGGTTCGAAGCCAAAGGAGGATGGCTGAAAGAGGATGAGGTTGCGGGAGTTTTTGTCGAAGGCCTTGCTGAAATCGGTTGTGATTACGTCGACTTCGTTGCCGTTCTCTAAGGCACGGAGAGCGTGGCATGAGAATTCAACTAGATTGGTGGTGGTCGACCTACCCGTAAGGAAACCATGCTGGTTGAGTGAGATGATGGATTTGCAGTGAAAACATAACGCGTTGTAAAGAATGCCTTCGCACAGTTTTAGAATATTTGATAGTTTGGCGATGGGACGGTAGTTACTAATATCATTTTTTGGTCCCTTCTTAGTTTTGGAATATGTGATAGTTTGGCGATGGGACGGCAGTTATAAATATCGGCTTTTGGCCCCTTCTTAGGTATGGGAGTGACAAAAAAGTCGATGGTGGGAAATTCAGAATGTGTGGATGCCGTCGGGTAGGTTTTCCTTTCAGGTATGATGCTGCAGGGGAGCTTACGCTGCGGCTAATTGCAGGTAAGTACTATGGGTTTGCATGGAAAGAGGGAGGTGGTTAATTTAAGAGGATGGGCGGTTCTTTGGGAATGTATTAAAGAGCCGCCACACTACAACTGTACAAGACCATGGTCTTACCAGTACTCATGTATTGTTCCGAGACCTACGTGCTCAATAAAAGGCACACTGTACTCTTAGCCGCGTTCGAGAGGAAGATCTTAAGGAGAATAAATCTTGGCTAGTTAAACTCCTAACTTTGGTCAAACTATTAGGGTAGCGGAGCACGAATATGAAGTAGTGCAATCCTTTAACTATAATACCTTGGGTCAATAGTAGTAGCCGATAATAATATGGAAGAAGAAATACGCGGATGGCTGATCAAATCCAACAAAGCCTATTATGGTCTATCAAGGCTCTTTAAATCCCGACATTTTGCCAGAACTTATTAATTAAAATTAGTTTATCCAAGCTACTATTATACAAGACCATGGTCTTACCAGTACTCATATATTGATCCGGGATCTGGGTGCTCAATAAAAGGCACTCTGAACTCTAGCCGTGTTCAAACGGAAGGTCTTAAGGAGAATTGTTGGCCCCGTATGGGGGGGAGGACGATTCCGGAGACGCTGCAATCATGAGCTGTACGCGATCTACCTTGAAGCTAACGTTGTTAAAAAAATCAAACTCGGTAGACTCCGGTGGGCGGGATACCTAGCTCGAATGGGCGAAGATGAGCCTGCCCGGAAAGTCCTTTGTGGCGGGATGTATGGAAGGAGACAGCGCGACAGACCTTGTCTGCGATGTAGGAATGGCGTAGACCAGGATGCCCAGAGCCTGGAATTGCCAAACTGGATGACATCGGCTCGAAATCGGGCCCGCTGGAGAGATGTGTTAAATAAGGCCAAGACCGGATCCCGGTTGTAGTGCCGATGATAATGATGAGTCTTCTGGGGAAGAAGAAGGATCAACTCATTTTAGAAGCATGGAGACCGTTTTCTCCGCTTCTGGAGTGTACGGGTAGTACTCGCTAGTCGCCCTAACCAGAGCAGATTTAATTTTATGGCAGTCCTCTAAATCACTACAGATTATACTAATTTTTGCATTATTTATCCGTTTGGTTCTAAAATCCTTGCATGTTAACTTACCGAGTTTAATTACGTCCTTAATCTACATCTGGTTCACAATAATGGGAGGTACTTTGTCCTTCCTATTGATTTGTTGTTTCTGTTGCTGTTTTCCCTGCCATTGCTGCTGTTGTTGTCGTTGTCGTTGTTTTTGTTTTTGTTCACATAATTGCAAACTCCGCTCTGCTTTTACTTCTCTGCACAGCTCATCTCTTTTTTGACAAGCTCGGCGATTATATTGTCGAGCTCTTCATCTGAGTTATATTTTTTCACTAGCCTCTTAATGGACAGGTCTTTGTATTCGTTCCCTGCCCCAGAGTAGTGAGCATCACTGGGATACAAATTTTCATCATTTTTACTTATTTCACGGTCCTCGTTCGTACCTTAATTGTGCCTTTTGGCGGTTAAATTCTGTTGAGGATTCAACCTCCTCCTTGTCTTTTTACCTATAAACTGTCCTTCGCTCATGGTCAGTGCGTCACATTTTGTTTTATGTTTTTTTTGCGGTTTTTTTATTTGAAATTGTTGTTTGGTTGATGACACACACGATCGAACCATTAAATATTTGTTTATTAAACACGTCCACTCCCACGGATGTAGATTTGTTGAATGTTGAAGTGTTCTGCCGAACACTGTTCTAAAGAAAACACAACGGAGAGAATACAACACAAAAATAAAACACTGTCAATTGTTTTCGGAGACGTTTATTAACTTTCTTATATTTTTAGTTTACACTAATAGTTTGACAAGAGTTCACAATATGTGTCACTGTTTTTATTCTTTTGTCCTTTTCTTTACATTCCCGTTTTACATTTAGCACCGAGAAGAGAATGACGAATTCAAATTGACAGTAGCAAACGCACGCGTTAGGATACAACGAAGGTACTCGAGTTAACTCGCGTATTTAAAAATCTGCACTCCTGGTCGGGCAGTTCCTTTCTCGTTTTTCCGCGTCGCGCAGATCAACCCCCGTCGAGTTCTCTATGTGGACTATCGTTACTTCTCTGGGGATGATTCCATTCACCTCATAGTTTTCTTTTCCCTTTCGCTGGTGGTGACTTTCTCTCAATCGAGAATGTCTCCACCAGAGAAGATCGCGCTCACATATACAGCGGCAGAGATTGCCGTCTGCTTGCTGTAGATCATTCTATGAACGTCAGAGTTTTCACACTTCTGTTGCGTTGGTTGTGCAAATAATCGAATGTGTGGTTTGCTTTAGGCGATCATGGGATAATGGTAATTATCATTGTTTATCCAGCCCTATGGGAACAGTATTTTCGTTTATTGCTGTTGCTCCGCTATGCCCTTTATCTAGGCGAAGTACATTGCGGCAGGGACAAAGGTCTTGTCGACGGATTGGTTTTCCGGCAATTCGCTTATCGCCGGCGATGTGATGTTTGTCGACATCTGGTGCAGCTGTGCCAACCGTTTGTGTATATCCAGTTGATGGATCGATACACAATTTGTGTGCTGGGTCATGTCCTTCGATCGCCGTGCAGGCGTAGTAAAATTGTTCGGGACTTGTGGCCCACGTGTCTGTGGATACGTGGGTTTGTTGACTTCAGGATGAATGTTTTCGACCTATAGTGGTTTGAGTGGTTCGTAGATCCGCCACACACTCACACGCGTGCACGCGATCAAAACTTTTAATATTTTTTGTTGATGGGCGACGATCGACGTACTGCATTCAACGACTATTCGGATAGTGATCAATACACATCTCTTATACAACTGGTGCACACGGAACAACAGCTTATGAATGAGTAAAACTTAGTAAAAACAAACACTAAGAACTGAGCTCCATGTATCCAAATTAACAATCAAATTGGATGCGTCCAAGTATATTTTTAATGCAACCAACTTCAGAGCCGAGTTTCTACTTGCACACTTATTAACTTCAAAAAACAAGTTGTGGAATTTTGGGGCGACCACACCAGCTGTAACTTTGGGGGTTCAGATAGACGAAGAATACGTAATATTTGCGCAAAATTAAATGTACATCTCCAAAAACCGATAACAGGTGTTCAATGCAGAGTTCATATAATACACAACACGATGGAAACAGCTACTAATTGTTTACCTGTAGGCTTTGAAGTTATAATTATGAAGTGACATAAATATATTAATAAAATTAGGGCGCACAGTTTTGAAAATTCAGTGAACAATCTGAGACAGAAAACAAACAATTGCTGGGCTGTAGCAAAACCAAATGGCTTGCGACGATGCCAACTTTTGAATGAGTGTTATAAATGTGTCAACTCTTAAGGGATTATTTCTAAGGTAAAAAAAACTACTTTTATATTTTGAAAATATTGTTTTTGAAAATCCTAGCTCAGAATTGGAGCTCATTTTGCACACGCGCACTCTTCAAGTGTTCAGCAAACTTTGTTAAGGACCGAATGTCTCAATATTTCGGGAATTGCAGCTGCGCGTGGAATCCATGAACTAAAAGACAATTTGTTTCAGAAAGAGTTTCTTCCACAAGGAGTACATACTTTATTGGCAAAATTGAGGAAAAACAACTTTACATATACCGATAACAACTTTGTGAAAACCAAGGCCACAACATTTTATACAGGTAGTCGAGAATATTTAGAGCAATGGACTGTTTTTAGGAAAGGGTTGTCATTTTTTTATTGGACAAATTTTACAAAATCATCCCAATGATGGCACCAAAAGTTGTTCAAAAACTGCTGGATATCTTAATCGGAAAAGAACATTTCGATCGTAAGAAGTCATTTCTAACTATATAAACGAAATATTCCTACAAAAATCTTTGTATTGAAAAATATTCAAACATTTTCATAGCCATAACCTTAAACATCCCAATTTTCAGTTTATGATTAAATATATCTTGTGTCTTCCTGGTACGAATAGGTCGATCGAACGTGTATTTCCTTTGGTGATCAAGTCGCTGACCCTAGAGATAACTCGATTGTAGGTTTCCGTACTTGGGGCTATGTTAATTAATTATGATATTCAAGAATCTCGACAACAAGTTTACACACATTTAAAATAGTCACCTGCAAAATAATAAATTTGCACATCTAACAAACACCAGACAAACTAAAAACGTTAAATTTTCAACTTCTAGTAAGGATGACTTTATATTACTGTCAAATAAAACACAACATTTAATATATTCCTGTCATTGCCCGTGCCCAAAATTACGAAAACAAGTCGACGTCCCGTTTTCGGGTCAAAAAAATGTGGTCAGTTTAGTCATGGAACATCAATATATGGATGCTGATTTTTCATATAAAGTTATCTATATTTTAAAGCTCACTTTCATCTTGATAGTTTTGTTATTCATCAAAACGGTCAATTAGGGATTAAAAAATCCACGAGTGTTTATTTAAAAGAAATATATTCAGAATATGCTACTGTTCAGGTGGAGATATCAGATAATATTAGTTAATCGTGTTAGCTACGGTTTCACTCTAATACAGCTTGTTACACCTAAATTGCAAGATATGCATATAGACGACATGTGATTTCAACGACACGATACCATATGGCATCTAGCCCAAGAAACAATTCTATTACTGCACGTATCATTTCCTGATCGTGGAATTTTTTCTTTTGGTGATCAGAAGTGCAATTTTGATCGAGAGAGATCAAATTTATGTCACGTGTTAATTTTTTTTTCTCTATTGTGTTTGTTTTGTACACAAACCGCGCGTACAAAAGCTAATTTAAAATGTTCTTTGAAGTCAAAACATGCTCCGAGAGAAGGAGGAGGAATTCTTTACGGATTCCGACTTGTATCTTTTTGAAGCGGGATTGGTTTTCTGTGCCAGGCCATTCCAGTGGCACAAGAGTTCAGCGGCGATCATTCGCGGAGTATGATGCTCTCTGACCGTAAATCAACAATCCTGGTGCTAATTGAAACCCAGGTAATTATTTTTCGGATTGATAACGATATTTTACATTTCGATCTACTATATTAATTTAAATAATGGAATGGACAATATTAATTTAAATAATGGCTTTCCGAATAGAGACGATATGTTTTTAAAACGTCACTACAACCATATTTAAAATAAACGAAACGTCACTAGCTGTTATTTGTCTTTAGTATAGTTTGGCAATTCATCATGGCAAAATACAAGCTTCAATAACGTTTGCTTGTTATCCTAAAATTTTATAAAAATAGTTTAACCAAAAAAATTATCTTTTCAGATGAAGCTCAATTCCAATTAAACGGCTCTGTAAACAAACAAAATTATCATGTTTGGCGTAAAAATAATGCACAACAAATTCACTGTTTGGTGTGGTTTACGGGATCGTAGGATCAAGGATCCTTTTTTTTGAAAATGCGAATGGAGATGCAGTAACAATGAATAGTGAATGATATCGATCACCGTTAAGAGATTTTTGTGAGCAAAACTAATGAAATCGATTTTCAACACCTATTTCTCCAAAGCCACATTTTGCCAATGCCAGTACGAAATAATTGGAAGGAAATTTTTTTCACTTATTCAAAATCTAATTAATTTTCGTCCAAAAAGTGCGACATGATATGAGTAGTATGTTCATATTGCGTATTGAATAACATACCCAAATATAACTTGCTAAAGTTGAATCCTTCGAATCCTGCTTCTGTGAATATATCAACAATATTTTATCAACGATCCACGGAGGCATTATACTTCTTTTTTTTTAAATAGAAATCTGAACCAGCTCGACATATAAAAGGCCGATGCAATTATTTCCGCGCAGTCACCAATCCCATATCAGCAAATTGTCTTCGAGGTATTTCATAACAGCGAAATACTACCCATATTTTGAGTCCATAGAGATCGATGGGATTGAACTACATCTGCCTAATAATAGTAGAGTGAATCTATACTTCGTTTAACACTCACATAAAACCAACAATGGTCCCATTAAAGGTGAGGATATCGGCAAATTAATAAGGTCCGCAGGGCATACTACCTTTATCATAGGCGAGGATTTTAACTCCAGATATCCCCGTTGGAACAACCCTGTCTCTTGCCCAAATGGCAAACAATTTTACCAATGGTATTTTTTTTATAATCATAGTATATTATACTATATTAAATTATATTATTTTAAATTATATTATTTTATATTATCATCATCAGCTGTGGAACCGCTTTTCTTTGTGAATGTTGTATATTGTGTCTTCGTTGCAGTGAAGTCGACAAGATTAGCCTTTCCCCACTCCAGGACCTTATGCAGATCTCGATTCACAGCGTCGACCTGGCTACATCTCAGGTGGTGCAACGTTGGTGCACTAATCTGCCGATCACTCGCAAAAGAGGAAACAAGCGTACTATCATCCGGAAAACTGTTATCCGTTGAATTGAATTCATTTATGTGAAGCAAACACAAGGTTGGAACCAAAACAGAACTTTGAGGCACCCCGGAATTAACAAGATACAGATCCGAATACTCATCGTCTACCTGCCACGGAATCCGTATTGACGATTATTCAGAAGACCGTTGCACACCAAACACTTAATTAATTCGGAATTGATGATCTTTTCCATCAACATAGATAACGTAGTCAGTAATGCTATCGGTCGGTAACTTAGTGGGATACATTTTTCCCTTCTTTGGGTTTGGCTGAACTCGACCCACCTTCCAGCAGGTAGGTCCTCCGTGCATAAGATAAGCCGAAGAGTCTGCCAAGAACCGGAGACAGTTCTGGTGCACAGTTCTTAACGACCAGTGGCGGTATTTCTTCCGGGCCAATTGCCTTCTTACACTCTAGTCCACGCAAAATACGTTGAATAATACGCAGGCGTATTATTGCCGCTGTAGTCTGCTCTAATTTTTTATCAAACCAAGGTTTATCAGATGAATTTCAGTTCAGTCAGATCAGTTCAGATCAGTTTGATGGAATGCGGAATGTAAATCTCCATCCCGAGAAGAATAATCTCCGTGACAGACTCCGCACATGCGTTAACATCGGAGTCTCCAAAGCACACCTCCGACCACGGATAGGATATGAATAAATTTCGCAAATCGTCCCAGTTGGCAGCCCCATACCTCCATACATGGCGAAGCTGCTTAGGTCGGTTATTCGCTTGAAATGCAACTGGATGCGCGACAGATAGCAAGCAGTGATCTGAATTTCCCAGTGGGCCAGCAATCTCCACGGTATAAATGCTCGGCTCGGATGTCAAAAACAGATCTAGGGTGTTCGCATAATCACGTCGGGTATACGGCACTCGCGTAGATTCCTCCACAAGTTGAGTATAATTGCGGCTAACAGCGAACATCTCCGCGAGCCTCTCAGTCTCGTCGGTTCTGTTAGAATGTACCAACCAGTCGGAATTGTGCACATTGAAATCGCCAAGGACCACGATTTCAGAAGTTAGGTGGTTGATCTGTATTCAGTCGATGGTACATGAAAGATGTTCGAAAAATGTCGCCCGTCGATCGTCATTCGGGGAACGGTAAAGACAACAAAGATATTTTACAGAATTCCTTAGCACGACCCTCAACCACATGATGACCATGTTATTGGGTCCCAACGACTCCATCCTCTGGCAAGCCAGATCGGATCGCATGAAGACGAGACTCCGCCCTTAGAACGGAATCTCGAATTTAAGTCGTTATCTGAGCAACGAAGATATGTCGAATCGGTTGACGAATCGACCTGGGTCTCAGTTAGGGCAAAGATATCAGGTTTCGCTGTTTGTAAATGTCGGTGGACGGTGTTTACTTTCGTGTTGGTGAAACCGATTCTTCTGATGTTACAAAATGCCGTTATCAGTCGAACATCGGCAAAGCCTCGAGAACGAACCCGATAAGGCTATGACGAAATTCTTAAAGTTCGGTTATTTATCATAACATTTGCATAATGTTCCCCTGACATAGTCCCCCGGGAGATCCAAATGGGAAACTAGTTTAACTCCGGAATTCTTTGACTTAGAACGTACCATCATGACTTATCTCCATGTCAGTCCAACCCATCAGTCATACATCCGAAACGTAGTCGAAAAATTCTCCCGACGATAGCGCGGAATGTACATCGTGACGGGGTGGTATCTCACCTTGGGACCGACTTATCGCTTAAACCAACCTTCTCTCGAACCGGCCCATCACTCAAGCTCCGGCAGATCGCCAGGAATTTTTCCCGACCATTTCACGGAGCCTATAGCTTGATGGGGTTCTCGATAGTATAGTGATTAGTATACCCGCCTGTCACTCGGGAGACCGGGGTTCGATTCCCCGTCGGGGAGCCTCTGGCGCAAGACTAGTGACCTTGCCCGGAAAAAAACAAATCATTATGGAAAATTTAACAAGCCTCAGGACTTGCTAAATAGGGCCAAGACCGGTTCCCGGTTGTAGTGCCCGATGATCATAGTTTGATGGGGTGATATTTCACCCGGCGACAGGGTATTGGGACCTCATCTAACACTCGGCCTATAGTTGCCTCTTACGACAAGCCGGTCTTGCTATTGTTGATTAAGTTGATTAAATACTTTGAATGCTACAGACTTCTAAATGATCCTTAATACGGATTGCGTGGAGGCCTTTTGACCCTTGTAACTAATATCTGAACATCTCCAATTGGAAAACATGATGAATCAAATGCAGTCGCATTGGATGTCTCGAAGGCCGTTGATCACGGCTGTCACGAAACATTGCCAAGTGAACTTCGTTCATACAGACTTTCTGGACAACTTTGCGATTGGTCGAAGAGTTTGCTCGAGAATTGATCGATCCGGATTGTTGTAGAGGGCGTGTCTTCGGAGCTGTATTCTGTTAATTACAGGATGCCTCAGTGTTCTACTTTAGCTCCAACCTCGTATTTATTTCATATCAATCATTTATTCGAATCAATGGGTAACAAAACATTCACTTTTGCAGATGATAATAACACTTATTTTCTCATTTTGGAATGTTCGATAGATTAATTAGTCAACGTCGCACCAGTTCAGATGTACCCAGATCGGCTCTCTGAATGTGTATATGAATAGGGTCCTACAGTGGGGAAAAGCCAATCCCGTCGACTCCAATGCAAAGAAGACTCAATATCCAACATTCACTAGAAAAAATGTATCGTAGGTTCTACGGCTAAAGATGAATGGCCAGACACTTGAATCTAAGGAAAACATAAAGTTGCTCTGCCTCAAAGCGTGCGGGAATGTATCGTGGTATGAACACCTATCGAGCATCGCCAGATTTGCCTCTAGGAAATTGGGTTATCTTTTTAGAGCCAAACAATATTTTACTCGGGCCCAACTTCTTCTCCTTTATAAATCTCAAATTAGATCCGCGCTCGATGATCGAGGACACAGCACTGACATCGGGACTGTAGTCACTGTCTCATCGAAAGCGCTTAGCGGACTATTGTCGGTTTTACAGGGACTGTTCCTCGAAGATACTTGGTATTCTTCCACGAAATTCGGTTTATTTTGCGTTCCACAAAATAATCCGCCGGATCCCATTAACTGGCGGATCATCTCCCAATGGTACCCACATCTTTTTACCAAAAATCATTCTGCTAAGAACGGGAAAGCTGTGGAACTCCCCCTCCGCACGAATATTTCCGTCGCGTTCCTACTTGGAAATGTTCAAGAAGAACCTCAACAGTTATTTAATAGCATTTCGACTCGGCGCTATAGCTTCGCCATTCCTAAGAGAAATGTATTTAAAAAAAAAGTAGGTTCTGAGGTTGATTAATTTGAGGCGGTTAGTGTACGGGGGCAGGATTAGAGGGTTTTCGCATTCTAGCCCTCGAAGAGCGAACCGAAGGAAGCGACGTTGACTACTTTCAATTCTACGGATATGGGTCTTGTGATAAGGAGACCATACCTGGCTAGCATATTCTAGGACGGACGAAGATAAGGTAAAGGGATCGAGTTACGTAGGGGTCAGACCATCATTTCACGAGTCTGAGGGCAGACTTGGCTCTCCATATGGTCTCATCATGTGAAAGAGGAATAGATTAGAGGAATAGACTGAACAATGGTAAGGGGTTGGTTATGAAGGGAATAGGGACGCGAGGACGGGTTAATACCCTTACGGGAAAAAGGTTATAGATTGGCATTTGGCGATGTTAAATACAAGGCAATTTTTGTCACACCAAGACGAGAAGTCAGGGTCTGATTGAAGCAGTGCAGAATCAAGTGGTGATTCGATGATCTTGTATATCTTGGTGTCATCAGCGTATAAGGACAAGGTGGAATTCTTAATGACTTTATCAATGTCATTAGTGGTAATTATAAACAGGAGAGGGCCCAGGTGACTTCCTTGAGGGAGCCCAGCGGCAGAAATGAAGGGGATAGATATCATGGACCTGAACCGACCGGAATAAAATCTATTCTTTAGATAGGAAGAAATCTATTTCAGCAATCCAGGTTCGAAGCCGAGGTCGATTTTGTCAAATGCTTTCGTGAAGACGGTTGACACCATGTCGACCTCGTTACCGTTCTATAGTGCTGAGAGTGCAAAAGAAGTAAACCCCCTTTCCAAGGGATATGCCGCGGATACCTTTGATTTCTAATGTAAATAGCATTCGATTACATTTCCTGCTAATAAATATATGTTTTAATAATATGAAAACAAAAGAAAAACAGTTGTACTGCATGCAGCTGTGGGTTCTCCAGATTAATAATTATAATCCATTATTTGTTAGATATATGTGTCCAACACAGTTTCGATAAATGTGTCCGAAATAGTTTCTGACATAAACAGCCACTCGTCCAAATTAATTGTATAACATCCAACGTAGAACAAAACTCTCCAGTAATTAATTACCGCTTTCGTAACTTGCCGTTGCGTCAGATTATAAAATTCTTGACCATACGACCCAACAGGATTGAGGCGTCAGTTGAACCTATTTATGTCCAGCTGTACGCATATTGTAACTCTTTATCAACTAAATAAAAATATTTTAATGCTTTAAATATTGTGCATTTGCAAATGATTCTGCCCATAGATTGGTAAGGATATTTATTGTTCAGGCAAACCACGTCAAATTGAAGTAAGTTAATGATTTGGCAGGTAGCTTCTGAATAGCAGGGATTATATGTATAGTGTATATCCGCTTCATTGAATTCAACGGCAACACACCAATTTATTTTTCAGCGCAAATTGGTGAAATACCATATTACAAATATGCAACGGTAAGAGAATGTAATTTGCTTCTAATAGCCCACCCAAGTCCAGCCACAGCGTTGTGGATATCTACTATCTTTGCATGTCTACAGTACCTCATCTCTTTATGGAAGTCTAACATTCTTCTGGAAGTTGAATTTTCCTGTGAATCTCTAATAAGCTTAAGAGATTAGACCAAACTGCGATGAACGTCGACACAGGCTACTTTTTAAAAACTAATTGATGGAAAAATATCGAAGATTTATAATAAACAATGGCGAATTTATAGCGTTTGGGACGATAGTGAGGAGCGTGTGATTCAAACTGACGTTATCATGTTTTTTTTTTTTTTTTTTTTTAATACTAACGGGCGGACAAAAGGGGATTTTGAAGTACCCTTAAATGTCAGAGCACAGTGCGAGCTGATGGAGAAGAAGTGGATAAGGAAAGAAGGTGTCGATGTATATTGGTCTTGAATGTCTGGACATCACAACGGCCGGAAAACACATGATCAGGCAGAACATTCCACATTCGTGTGGTTCGGCTAAAGAATGATTCTCTATGTTTATTTGTGCGCCTGAAGTCCACTTTCCACGTGAACTTGTGGGGGTTCTCAATACCACATGGAGAACCAACCCACAATGCCAACCACCATGATCGCTAACAGCGCGTCAGCTCAACCCAACTCCCCATCCCAAACCTGCAATACACATATTCGCAACCATGCAAAAACTGCAAGCGCACCCATCCCAATATGCAACAGTATCCGTCCCCAATCTGCAATTGCATACATTCCCCAATTTACCAGGAACCCATTTCCCAAGCTGTAACAAAACGCATATTCAAACCTACAACGGAACATTAACCATCACCACCAACTATACCAAGCCGAATACACTTCCCCGAAATTGCTTCGGTTAATATCTTATCTAAACGATATTCCTTGCTTGCAACTAAGCAGTTCTAATTTCCCCCGAAAACCATCCCGGCTCCCATCCTACCCAATAGCAATTCCTCGTATACATAGCGCCAGAAGAATTTAACTCAGCCTATACGGCAATGATTCTCCGAAACCCAATCCCCTATACAGGCATAGCAACTCTTCTCGAAATTCCTCGTAAGTGGCAGTGCGTTTATTTTAGCTATGACTCAACCGTCACGACGCGATGAATAGATTCTTCCAATTTATTAGACAGTCGTCATTCAACTCCCAACACGCGCACGTTGAGGTTCCCCTGATAACCGCCGCGGCCACACGGGGGCACGCAAGCCCCGCCTGTGGAAAGTAAGGCGAGCCGCACCGCGTGAGTCTGCTGCGCGAGCCCCAACCCAAGTCGAGATTCATCCACCGCCGCGAACACACGGGGGCACGCACGCCCCCGCGTGCCAAATAAAGTCGGTTCGAACGTTCCCCCTTCCAATTGCTGTGGGGAACTTACAAACAATAACAACACCAGTGACTTTTACTTATTGGGTTTTACTTTGGTGATCGAATTTTGGTGGGCAGCGTTTTGGCAGTGAACTCTTGTAGTGCTCCAAAAAGCCCTACTACCCTTTTCCCCCATTCCTACATGCAAATCCTAGCTATCTTAATCCAAAACCAAAAAACATATCAAAACCTACAAAAACCCAAACATGACCCAAAATTCGCAATAAACGAATCAAACATTCGTTTATCGCTTAACATTTGCCCCCACGGCATTATTAATCCAAAATCCGAATTAAAATTAAAAGTTACAATAAACGAATCTAATATTCGTTTACGTTTCACATTTGCCCCACAGCATCACCCAAATCCAAAAATTCAGAGATCATTATCTCTATCTGAAAATTTTCCATTCAGGAAAACAAACAAAAACCAAAAGCAGATACATTCACACATCTGCGTAATAGTTTCGTAAGAATTCATTCTTATCTTGTGTAAATACAACATCTCGCTCGAAATACCCAAAAAATCGAGATTGTTGCACGAAAATGTGTATCTTTGGGATACAATTTTCGAATTGTTTTCCTTTATAAAGGGATAGCAAAACGATCTCGAGGCCGCAGTATCTAAATCCTCCTGCCACCGAGCAGTAATTTTTCCAATGCAAGTTTTACATCTGCAGTAATACTCAAATATTAAATCAACAATAAAACTTAAACAAAAATTGAAACTTCTTTTAATATTTTGAAAATTGTGTGTTGTCACCAACGTTGGATAATCCTTTCGTGTACCAGGACGACTCCAAGAATTGGTACAGGAACCGGTACCAAGGTAGCAGAGTATATGGACGCTATCCCCTAGGTTACGTCCTACGAACAATCAGGACGTTGCTCTTCCCTCTGGGTCAGAGGAAGCACGGCAACGACCCCTTGCTGAAGTGTGTTGTTCCAGGAGCAATCCATAAAGAGATCAAACGTCCTTTGCAGGACAAAAAAACGCGCTTCCTGAGGAACAACCCCCACAACAGCAAAACACTCTCTAGTGGGGGCGGTGGTGAACTGGTGACATGCGTTGGTACATCTACCCCTCGAACCCGCACAAACTGATGCGCATTCACAGATTGACGGGTATCGCGGGAAAATGTCTGAAGGGGCGGAACACATTCAGCAAGTTCAGTTGAGCAACGACCGTGGTAATACGTATAGAAAAGAGATAGGCATGATACGTTGCGCCTGTGTTCTAACGACGGAATTGATTGACTTACGGCTGGGTTCCCAATAAATTTCACTGCTCGTTTTTGCATCCTGTCGAGCACGTGTAATGCAGTTTTAGATGCGCCTGACCAAATATGGGAGTTGAAATCCATTTTTGGACGAATCTACGCCTTGTAAATAGTGGCCAGGTTGGATGGAGTGAAATATATTTTGCATCTCTTAAGGGACCCCATATATTTGGCTGCACTTTTCGCAGCTTCAAATATGTGGTCATTCCAGTTAACAGTCAAATTAATTCGAGTGCCGAGGATTGATAGTTCCTTAGTTTCGTCGATGCAAGTGCCGTTCATAGACAGTATATTTACTTTGGGGTTCCCCTTTGACGACAAGAGACAGCACTGGGTTTTTTGGGCATTGAATTCTACCCGGTTAGATAATCTCTACTGATATATTTTGTTGAGGTCTGAATTCAATGTATAAAGCATAAGTTGCTGGTTGGTAGTGACGTTCGAAGAGTTTGGACGGGAGTGTTGGTATGAGTATGAGAAACTCAACTTGCTATCATCAGCAAACGAGTGAATTGGGTTGTGGGTAATTGACAAGAGATCATTTATAAAGATGAGGAAGAGAGTGGATGAGAGTACCGAACCCTGGGGATCACCTGCATTATTTTGATGGGAGAGAGATTTTACACCATCAAGAACCACTTGGATTGAACGGTCAGAAAGATAGTCTCTTATCCATTGGATCAGGGAATTTCCACTCCATAGGAATACAATTTTGACAAAAGGGCTGGATGCGAAACTCTGTCAAAGGCTTTTGAAATATCCAATGCGACTACCTTGCTTTCACCGAGGTAGTGGATGGAATGCCTCCGCTTTTCGATAAGGTACGCCATCAGATCTCCTGTGGATCTATTGCTACAAAAGCCATATTGGCGGTCATTGAGGAGATCATTTGATTCTAGATAGTATCGCTCAAAGATAAAACCAAAGCCAACGCATACGGCCACTGCCGCGTGTACGAATTGGATTTCTAAACTCAAGTACATTCGACTGATATGGAAAATGCTATATTATTGCTATACGAGTAGTATACGGCTTTAATGGATGTGTTTTTGATTTATCTACTTGTCTTTTGGTGGTATTGTTCTTCACTATTGGTCATGTGTATCTCCTAGAAACGCTACAAATTCACATGTGACAAATAAATAGAGAAGATTATTGGTTTTCAAAAGGCTGTGGCTACCAGACAGGGTCACCAAAATTGGAGATATTCCAATAAATCTTGCACGACTTAACAAAAAAATGGGACATCTCGAACGCGTAAATACATTCTGGCAAATTATAACCGGGACTGAAAAAAAATTACCTAATAACATTTATTTCGTCCCCATCAATCTAGAGAAGTACATTTTTGATAAGTATATTCCGGAATCGCTTTCAGTTCTCTGAACAAATTTTCTTTCATGCCTTCAATCGACTCAAAACGGGTTCCACGAACCTGAATTTTATAAACAGGGCAAAGTCACCAACATAGGACAGAAATAAATTGGTTTTTGGGACACAATCAACGCAGGCGTTGCATTTATTCAGTCCCGGTAATAAATTGTCAAAATGGTGTACACGGGGAAGATGGGAGCGAACATACAGGGCAAAGTTACTGATTGCTTCCAAGCCGGTAAAAAATTTAAAAATGTTCTCATGGTACGTCCGCTCACTATATAGAGCTCGAGCTGCACAGCAGCTAGCCAATGCCCTGTCCGAATATAAGGCTGACATAACAGCATTAGAAGAAATAAGATGGACGGCGAGTGGTGTTATTCAAAGAAGCGAGTATGACATTTATTAGAGCTGTCATGCAAAACACCATGTCCTCGGGGTAGGCATTGTAATCAGCCAAAACTTGAAGCCTGCCATCATCGACTTTAATGCAACAAACAGGAGGCTGTACACTCTTTGCGTACGAGGCAATTTTAAGAACATAAGCCTCATAAACGTTCACGGACCTACAGAGGAGTCTCTTGACGACTAAAAATAAGAATACTACGAGAACGTCGAACAGGCCTTCAATGCCTGCCCAAGATACGATGTGAAAATCGTTCTTGGTGATTTGAATGCAAAAATAGGTCGGGAGCCAGTTTTCAGGCACTACGCAGGTTCCCATAGTTTGCATGAGAACACTAATGACAATGGACTACGAGTCATCGAACTGGGAGCATCGAAAAACGTGGTCGTTGCAAGTACCAGGTTTCCGCGTAAAGATATCCACAAAGCCTCCTGGGTATCACATGATGGAGCCACTCGCAACCAAATTGACCACGTGTTGATAGATCGCCGGTACTCCTCGTGCCTGATGACGGTACCAACGTACCGAGGTGCCAACGTCGACTCGGATCACTATCTTGTTGGTACAGTTTTCCGAGAGCGGATTGCCTCACGGAGACGTATTGCATCCGAGGATCAAGTTCAAATCAACACGGCTGCCTTACGCAATGAGAATACCAGTAACACCTTTGGTCATGCGTTAAGTCTCGCCCTCGAAGAGCTCGACGGATGGAGAGTAAGTCCTGAGAAATGGACACGCCTTAATAATACTACCATTAGTACTGCCAAATCCATCATAGGCAGTAGTCGTCGAGATCGGAGCGACTGGTTTGATGATGAGTGCAAACTAGCGACTGAGCATAATAATGCTGTATACCAGCCAATGCAGCAGACTCATAGGACGCGGGTGCGCGATAAGAAATATAAAGAGCTCAGAAGAATTGAAAAGAGGCTTCACAAACAAAAGAAAAGTGCCTGGGAAAAAAAACCTTGTCTGTGAAATAGAGGAAAGTAGAGAGCGAGGTCCGCACCAGGCGCGGAAGTTCTACCAAATAATCCGCAGTATGGCGCGGTACACACCACGCTGCACTTACTGCAAGGATAAAGAGGGTGATCTGATCACCGATACTGAAGGCATTCTGGAGCGATGGGAAGTGCACGTCAATGAATTGCTAAATGGTTAGCTGACAGAAGAAGTGGTGGCTCCACCAATGCAAGATCAAGATCAAATGCTGCCGTCACCAAGCATTGAGGAGACATTAAAAGCCATAAGAAAGCTCAAATCAAATAAAGCCCCCGGCGCTGATGGCATACCAGCTAAGCTGATCAAACAAGGAGGGACAGCGTTACATCACGCAATTCATGAGATTGTGATGCACGTATCGGAGCAAGAGGAGATGCCGAAGGATTAATGTCGTGGAATAATTTGCCCCACACATAAGAAGGGAAATATCGCACTGTGTAGCAACTATAGGAGTATAACATTGCTGAGTAGCGCCTATAAGATCCTGTCCATTATCCTACAGGATCGGATAGCCCCATACGCTAAAGCCATCAATTGTCAATTTCAGTATGGCTTCATCGCGGGCAAATCAGCGATTGATCAGATATTCACCCTTAGGCAGGCGATGAAAAATGTCTGGAATTTAAGATTCCATTACATCATTTATTTATAGACCTTAACGCCGCCTACGACAGCATAACCAGGGTAGAACTATATAATGCCATGAGAGAGTTCAGCATTCTAAACTAATTGATACGACTTTGTAGGTTGACCATGACCAACGTAACTATTCAAGTAAAAGTAGTGGGATTGCTGTCCAAACCAATAAACATCTTTAATGGACTCCGACAAGGGGGCGGTCTGGCCTGCCTCCTCTTCAACATGGCGTTGGAGAAAGCAATCCGTGACTCTGGCGTTACAACTAGGGGGCTATTATCACCGAGTCCGGCCAGATACTTGCCTACGCAGATGACATCGACATCATCAGTAGAACCGAACCGGCTGTACAGGACTCCTTCACCCAGATCGAACAGGCGGCACAAAAACTGGGACTGCACATTAAGGAGGGGAAACTAAGTACATGGTGGCAACTTCTGCGAAAACGAAAAGAAGGCCTAACGTTGGTCAAACTATCAGGGTAGTGGAGCACGAATTTGAAGTAGTGCAATCGTTTAACTACCTTGGGTCAATAGTATCAGCCGATAACAATATGGAAAAAGAAATACTCGAACGGCTGATCAAATCCAACAATGCCTACTATGGTCTATCATCATCATCATCATCATCATCATCATCATCATCATCATTGGCACTACAACCGGGAACCGGTCTTGTCCTTATTTAGCAAGTCCTGAGGCATGTTAAATTTTCCATAATGATTTGTTTTTTCCGGGCAAGGTCTTCATTCTCTCTGCGATCGTCGAAGTGTGTAGACGCGTCCTACTACTGCTTTTGAAAAACAAAAGAGAAAAGAAAAATTAAAAGAAAACACGTGTGCGCGTGCAGACATAAATGTGTGACCGTCATTAGGAACGGTCTGTGGCCGAACAATAGTGTATCGTGTATAATATTAAGTGGAAAATTTTGATAAATTTCTGCGCGACATTTTAAAATTTAAGTAAAATTGGTAAACCAAAACATAATATCAGCGACCGCATCCGGAGTTTGCGTTCGCAGATGCTGGTCAGCGGCCCCAGTACTGCCGAGCTACCTAAAAAACGAAAGAAAAAAACTGCTCACAGTCCTCTGAACGCACCGAAGAAAGTAGCTACAATGGCTACTCAACTAACAACGGAATACCACAAAAAATACGATGATGCGATGGAAACAATAAGGATACTAACAGCCCAAATGGAACAACTACAAGAAAAAATTCGCTCTCTTCAAGCGCAAACCAAAACCAATGTCGACGTCCCCATGAAGGAAGTTCCTCCCCAACCCATCTCATTAACATTCAACAATAACCCATCATCATCGAATATCTCGCCACCGCCCCAAGATACCCACAAACCAGAAGACCACTGGCAAACAGTTGGACAGAAATCTACAAATAAGGTGAGACCACCCCCAATTTACATTAAAAATCCTAATAGTACCAAAGAAGTCATCAAGACGCTTGAGAATGCCCTTGGACACAGAAATTTTACCACAGACTCAAAAGGATCTTCGATCTCTATCAAGACGATGACTATAACGGATCACGACATGGCAATAAGAAAACTCTCAGAGAACAAACACGAGTTCTTCACATTCCAACATGCCCAGATGAAACCAAAAACATTCATCATAAGGCACATTGATCCAGCATGGACTACCGAGGAACTTACACTCGAAATCTTGAGGATATGCCCGTCTATGAAAATCCACAGATTGGACTACTTTCAAACCCCACACATGAGGGAGAATAATATTAGGAGCTTGCGAATCATACAGATCCCACCGAACGGTGATGTCACCCAACTTAAACAAATAAAATATTTGTTCACACACAAAATCACTATCGAGGAGCCACATAAACAGAGCATTCTCCATTGCAAAAGGTGTCAAGGATCAGGACACCTAGCAGTTGCGTGCCACCTAAGTGCACGATGCGGAAAATGTGCCGAACAGCATATACCAGGAGAGTGCAAAGTGAACCCGCCTGGCACAGAACCATCAATAATTCAGCAAACAAACGCCGATGGATCAACATCCACGAAAAAAATTACCATAACTTGCTGTAACTGCGGAGGCCCACATCCAGCTAGTTTTTCACAATGCCCCGAAAAGCTGCGGATTCTGGAGAGACGTTCGTTACATACGGTAACTAATACGGCCAAACCAGCTGCAACGAAACCCTTATCACCACAACCATCCCATCTCAGGGGGTCAGGAACATCATATGCAGAAATTGCGAAAAGTTCCCGTAGCTGCCCGAAATCTCAACAACCCAACCCCAACGTTCTCAACCTGGATATCTTGGGATACATCAGGAGCCTGGAGACACTACTACCAACCTTAAAACACAGTTCCGAATTGGAAAAAAAGGTCAGATCTTAAATTTAATAACTTCCCACATCCTTTCCCTTAACGTATAACTTAACCCTTATCTGCCTCAACTCAGAGTCCATTTATTCCCACACCCGTAGACAACACCTCCGACTGTTTGTTGAAAAGTTCTCCCCAGATGTTCTTCTGCTTTCAGAAACTTGGCTGAAATCCACTTCTCGAGTCTACATACCTAATTACACATTTGTGTCCAACCCACGAACCTCTGGCCCTCATGGAGGTACGGGAATCCTAATACAAAAAAAATTCCAATTTGCTGAGATTAGATTTGCTAATATAACTAGTGTCGAATACACGGCTGTTAAACTTTTCTGCCGAAATAATAAAGTACTGGTCTTGTCCTCCATATACATTCACCCTTCTCGTGAACCAAACTTCCCTAGTGCAGACATCTCACAAATAATCCAACAGTCTCTGCCAGCACCTTTCATAATAGGAGGAGACTGGAACGCACGACATACTGCATTTAATGACATCAAATGCAACAAATACGGCTGCCAACTCCTTGATCTCCTCCGACTTCATCCATATGTCTACGCAGACTGCCCGTTGCAACCTACTCGAATTTGCAGCTCAACCAAGTCAACAATCGATTTCTTCCTAAAGTCTACAGATAGCTATTCATCTAATCCTCCCACAGTGTCATTCACATTCCCTTCGGATCATGGCTCTGTCCACACCTCGGTTCAAATCCCCTCGCTTGAACCACTCTACACTCTGAATCCTATTCCAAATTTCACCAAAACAAACTGAAAAAAAGTCAATAAGGATATTGCTGCTAGCTTTTCAAAATTTTCTTTACCGGAATCTTCTAACCTGCCCCCTACACAAATTAACCAAGCAGCGGCCCAAATAGAGCAAATACTGGGAAATGCTCTCTTCAGCCATACTCCCACTATCGTTCCTCATAATCACTTAGGAAAACCCCTACCCAACCTACTCACAAAATTATTACGTATAAAAAAACAACTCCGACGAAAATTGCACACTAGCTACTCACCTTTTATTAAACAACAGATCCAGCTATTGACCCCCCTGATAAATGGACAACTAAAAGTTTTCACTAATCAGACCTACACATCCACCCTAAACAGTATCAAACCAAATCGCGATCTATTTAAAAACATAGACAGACTAACGGGTCGCAAACCCAAGCCTCGAACAGATTATCTTATTCACCCAACTAATAATAACATCGTCCAGTCGGACACTGATATAGCAAACTGTCTCGCTGAACATTTCTGCAAAGTCCATAAGCAAAACGATACCCTCCCAGTAACAAGTTTCCACGATACCGTGAACGATTACATTCCACGCTCACTGGAGCCATCCCTCACACCATTTATTACTGAATTCACCGAAAGCAATAAAGCATCACACCCCGTAGGAATCGACACATTCCTAAGCCTTGAAGAACTATCCGAAGTCATTACTTCACGTAACAATAAAAAATCGACTGGCCTAGATGGAATCCCTAACCTCCTATTCAAAAGACTCCACCCAGGCAACTTGCTCCCGATTCTCGTTCTTCTCAACCACATAATAAACGCTTCACATTTCCCTAAAAGTTGGAAAACAGCGGTGATCGTCCCTATTAGCAAATCTGGGCCCTCCAAGTACCCGGATAACTTCCGTCCGATATCGCAGCTAAACTCGCTTAGCAAGATTCTTGAATGTAAAATCTACAAAAATCTTCTCTCATTTGCCAGGGATAACTCCCTCATTCAGAATTCTCAATTTGGCTTCCGCTCACAACACTCCACTTGTCATGCTCTCTTAAAACTGACACATGATGTGACGACCCACCTCCAAAACCAATCTCCAACGGTATGTGTCTCCCTAGACATAGCTAAAGCATTCGACTGTGTCTGGATCGCAGGACTGTTATACAAACTTCATTCAATGTATGGATTAAACGTCCACTCCACAAAACTTCTCGCTTCTTACCTCTCTGATAGAAAGTTCATGGTGAAAATAAACTCAACTCTCTCGACACCTTATAGCATAACCGCAGGAGTTCCTCAAGGATCCATCCTCGGCCCACTACTATACCTTCTTTATACATCAGACGCACCGCAGCCACTGTTACCCAATACAACAATGCTCAACTATGCCGACGACAACTTAATTTATTCAAGCAACAAGCTTGTCAAGGAGGCAAGAAACTGTATTAACAGATATCTCCCAATCCTGTCAGCCTACTTTACCAAGTGGAGAATTCAACTAAATCCAACCAAAACTCAGCTCATAGTTTTTAAAGGCAGAAACGCGAGTTGTACAAACAACACTATTCGCTGCCATAATAAAATCAGAATTAAAATAAATAACAATATAATTAAACCCTCCAAAACCTTAAAGTATCTAGGTATAACCTTTACCAACAATCTGTCATTCTCCGCCCACATTAAAAATACGATTCGTAAAGCCACAACCCAACTGAACCTCTGCAGAAAAGTCATGTACAAACCGAATGGTCTCTCTCCCAAAGTCAAATCACTTATCTACAAACAAATAATCAGACCCACTCTCACATATGCATGCCCGATATGGTACCATATCACACCCGCCCAAATGGAGAAGCTACGCATTTTCGAAAGGAAATGCTTCAGACTTATCACTGGCCTCAACCGACATCCTAACTCCCACAAATATTACAACAGTAGTTCGCTCTACTATGCCGCTAATATTGAACGTATAGATCGACGCTTCCTCGAGCTGTCCATCAAATTTATCGAAAATCTTCCCAATAATCCCAATCCGATAATAAATGCGCTCACATCGACTCCGTCAGACAACCGAACTGCCTACCCGAACTGTCTCCACACCAGAACCCTCTTCACCTCTGGCAGGTTGGTCAACAACTCCAATGAGATCGTATACCACAATACTGAACTCTCACCTCACCAGTTTAAATATTGTAATATACAACCCTTCTCTAATATCTTGCATTTCAACGACCAATCGGAAAGTGTTCCCCCAACCCATATCCCCGACTCATAGTACCCACCCTAACCCAAATTCCACCCATCAACCACTATACCTCCCGCCCCACCCTACTCTAACTTATTGTAATAATAATAGATTTAATAATTAGATAAGCTAGGCTAAGCTAAGTTAAGTTAATTAAGCAAATTAGTTATAGGTTAAGTAAATAATTATATCCTGGTTTTCTGACCTTTTCCAGGAAGCCCCACCTACTCCTATCTTGTCCACCCATGAAATATATAACTTTATAATAATGTTTGAAAAATGTACTAGCAAGTATGTGTAAACGATTAAAGCTAAGATAATTATAAGTTATCTGTATTACTTATTGTAACAAATCATTTATGGTCAATAAATACAGAAATGTAAAAAAAAAAAAAAAAACGGGCAAGGTCTTGCGCCAGAGGCTCCCAGACGGGGAATCGAACCCCGATCTCTCGCGTGACAGGCGGGTAAACTAACCACTATACTATCGAGGGGCCACTATGGTCTATCAAGGCTCTTTCAATCCCGAAATTTATCCAGAACATCCAAACTCATGTATGGAACCGAGACTTGAGTGCTCAATAAAAGGCACTCTGAACTCTTAGCCGCGTTCAAGAGGAAGGTTTTAAGTAGAATTGTTGGCCCCGTACGTGAGGGCGGACTATTCCAGAGACCATATTTAGCGGATCGATGTTGATTAACTTTGGCGGTGTGTTTTGGTGTATGTTGTAAGTGTCCCGCTAAACACTGTCTACGAAAGCAATATCCACACCGGAGCACAAATGGAGCGAAAACAATTGCCAAAAAACAAACACTGATGGTTATAGATCCAGTTTAACTTACTTTATTTGTCTTAATAACTGAACAATGTCCCGTACAATATTTTATTAAAAAGTGCAGCGAAACACACGCACGACACACACGTTACACCCTTGGATCCAATTAACTATAAATCGGACACGGTACTCTGCCTCCTCGACGTTTCTCCTTAATCTTTTCGCCTTGACGATCAAAATCTCTCTTCGTTGCTCGCAATATACCACCCGATATGGCTATCGAAATCAGGCTGTCTATCTCTCCTCAACAATATCCTGCTCACACAGATACCCAGGTTCAAAACTGGTATCTGTATCTATCCGGAAAATATTCCCTATTTGCTCTGCTAACAGAACTTCCGAATTTCTGTTAGCAGCATGTTATCACTTTCCCCGGGATATTTTGTAGTTTCCTAAAAGGGGAAAGTCATCTTGCATACATCATTATTATCGCTGATAGAATTTCATTTCCACGGCCTTCTGTTTGCACAGAACATCTGGCGCCCAGACCAGAGATATTCGGCGATTGTTTTGACGTGCAGTCCGTGGGACTTATTTGAACTTGGTACCCGGAATCGAAATCCATTAGATCTTTATAATGGTGCGAAATTCTAGCGTGGCCGTGGGACCGGAGTATTGCCTTTGTTGGCTTAACTCCTCATAAATTATCGGATATCTCGTTGAGATATATTCGGTTGCGATAGGTCGTGGCTGTCTTCTGTTGTTCAACGGATTTGGGTGGTCCTTGCGTTAGATTACCGCACGTGCATCCGTTGATCGGCTCATTCTTTGATGATAGCAATTCTTTTGTATTGAATTTCGGAATTGCCGGTTCGATGAGATGTTCCTGGGCGCAGGCAGCATGTATGGCATTTTGGGAATTGTTTTTTTTTTAGGAATAGAACGCATGGATGTTTATGCCTTTGTTTCAGGCATGAAGAGTTATAATTGTTGAGCTTGACCTAAAAAGCTTTGGGAACGTTCAGTTCCTTGCTTTTTGGTGTCGGTCTCAACGTTGGCTGCGAGTTGCAGGCCCTATCGCGGGACTTTGGGGCACGCGTCTGTGGGCGCGTGCAACGCTCTCAGGTAAGTAAGTTCTTTGAAGATAGGAACTTTACCTGCGTAGAATTGTGCGTTCGTAGAACGCTACATCACTCCCCCCCTAGTGACGTAGTCACGATATGAAGTAGTTAGTTGCTTGGGGGGTGTAGTTGAGTTTTATGGGCGTGCTCCCTTCCGTATTGGGCGGTGTTTGGGTGGTAGAGGAGCGAAAGTTATCGCGTTCGTCGTTCTTTTTCGCTTGTCAGAAGTTGGGGTTTCAGGTTGCCGTACATTGAGAATCTTCGCAGCGTCTTCTTGTGCGCGCAGATCTCGGGCGCGCTGCCGCGTTATCGGTCCGTGTAGGATGTCCGACGCCCCGCGCGCGACCATTTCGCGGGGGTTCGGTTGATTCTCAACATTTGACGTGCCTGGCGTTTCGTGGGAGTCTGCTGGGTGGCGTACGGGGCAGGTTTCGGCTACCGCCGCTGGTTGTTGATGCACTTCTCCCAGTACGGTATCTGGTGGTAGTTCCAGGTGGCACGGTTTCAATCTTTCGACACTGACGGTGTACGGCTTGCCGTCGATGTCTACAGAGAAAACACGGTTGTTTATCCGATCCAGCACCCTGTATGGCCCTTCGTAGGGCGGTTCTAGAGGTTTCCTAACTTTGTCCACCCTGATGAAGACGTGCGTGCAGCTGTCCATCTCTGGGTGAACAAATATCCTCTTGGAACCGTGTCTGGCGACAGGTGTTGCCCTGACCTTTCGCATAAGTTTGCGTAGGTTTTCCAAATTTGGCAACTGTTCGAGCGGTGGTTCTCCATCGGCGAAGAACTCTCCTGGGAGGCGCAGATTGGTTCCGTAAGTCAGATCTGCTGCTGAGGCTCCCAGGTCTTCTTTTATGCTTGTGCGCAAGCCTAAAAGAACTGTCGGTAGTACGTCCAGCCATTGATTATCGTCGTGACACATCAGTGAGGCTTTCAGTGAGCGATGCCATCGTTCAATCATCCCATTGGACTGGGGGTGATAAGCTGTCGTGTGGCTTTGTTGGCAGCCGAGTAGATCGGTCAGCTGCCTGAAAATCGCTGCCTCGAACTGTGGTCCTCGATCAGCTGTGAGAGTGGCTGGGACGCCGAAACGTGTGACCCAAGTCGAATAGAATGCTTTGGCTACATTCTCCGCGGTCACTGTTCGTAGTGGCACTGCTTCTGGCCACCGAGTGAAGCGATCGATCATCGTCAGGAGGTACATGTAACCTCTCGACGGCGTAAGCGGTCCCACAATGTCGATGTGTACATGGGCGAATCGTGCCTCGGGGAGCTTAAACTGTGCTGGTTGTAGCACGTTGTGTCGATCGACTTTGCAACGTTGACATTGCAAACAATTACGTGCCCAATTTGTGATGTCTTTGGCCATATGTGGCCAGACGAATTTACGTCGGACGGCCGCAGCGGTTGCGCGTCCGCTTGGGTGGGCTGGGTTATGGAATGTTTCGTACACATTCCTTCGAAACTTTTCTGGGATGTAGGGGCGAGCTGTCCCCGTCGATACATCACACCAGACTTCATCGTTTGAGTCGTTGAAAGGAAGTTTACGCATAACTAGTGCTGTCTCCGCTTTCAATAGGGACTCGAGTTGATGGTCCTCTCCTTGCGCTTGTGCCAAGTCGGCATCATCGATTTGCGCTCGGAGTTTAATCGCATCGATACGCGAAAAAGCGTCTGCAATTACGTTGTCTGCACCTGGGACATATTCGATTCGGGTGCTAAATTGCCCGATGAAATCCAGGTGCCGTTCCTGTCGTGGAGTTGAACTTTCCGCTTTCTTTCGGAAAGCGTACACCAGTGGCTTGTGATCAGTTTTGATCGTCAACTGGCGTCCTTCGACCATGTGCCGGAAGTACTTTACTGCGGAGTAAATCGCTAGTAACTCCCTGTCGTAGGCACTGTATCGTCGCTGGGTCGGGTTCAATTTTTTTGAGAAGAAGCCCAGCGGTTCCCATTTACCATCGCACTCTTGTTCGAGTACGGCCCCAATTTCAGTGTCGGAAGCGTCACACTGTATGGACAATGGGGCTCCTTCGATGGGATGTCGAAGTAAAGTTGCATTCGCCAGCTGCTCTTTCGATAAGCGAAAAGCTTGGTCAGCTGACTCGGTCCATTGAATCGGTCGTTTGTCGTTTCGTTTGGCTCCTACTAGGTATTCATTCAGAGGAGCCTGGACCTGTGCGGCGTTTCGAAGCGTTGGGCGATAAAAGTTTAACATGCCCAGATAACGCCTAAGTTCTCGCACATTCTTGGGGCGAGGAAACTGCATTAGTGCTTCCACCCTGTCTTGTAATGGGCGGACGCCTTGGCCATTTATACAATAGCCAAGGTACTTGACTTCCGATTCTCCGAGGTGGCACTTGTCTGGATTGATTACCAGGCCGAATTCTCGGAGGCGCTCGAACACTTGCTTCAAATGGGAGCGATGTTCGCTCATGTTTTTCGATGCTATGAGTATATCATCGATATACGCGTAGCAGAAGTCAAGTCCGCGGAGAGCTGAGTCTATGTAGCGCTGAAACGTTTGCGCTGCATTTCGGAGACCGAATCTCATCACCTTGAACTCGAATAGTCCAAAAGGTGTGGTTACCGCGGTTTTCGGTATATCTTCGGGTGCCACCGGGATTTGGTGGTACGCCCTCGTGAGGTCGAGGGTCGAGAAAACTTCGCACCCCTGCAGCTTATAAGAAAAGTCGTGCAGGTTTGCTATCGGATATCGGTCGGGTGTCGTTATTGCGTTCAGCATTCGATAATCACCACATGGGCGCCACTCGCCGTTACTCTTTTTGACGAGATGAAGTGGGCTCGCCCATGGGCTGTCGGACGGCTGGCAGATTCCTAAGTCGAGCATATACTCGAATTCTGCACGAGCCTCGCGCAATTTTTCGGGAGCCAATCGGCGCGGGCGTTGGCTCACTGGGGGGCCGCGCGTTTCAATGTGATGAAAAACGCCGGCCTTTGCACGTCGGGGATTGCTAAGCGGAACTGTTATATCCGCAAATTCTCGCAACAGATCGCTGAATGGTCCGTTTGCGACAGTGCACGTTAACGTCAATGCCTCTCCCGCCTTTGCGTTTACTGGCTGAGAGAGAGACGTTAACGGGTCCATCAGTCTGTTGCTGGCTACGTCCACTACTAGTTTGTAGTGTCGCAGCAGGTCCGAACCTATTAGGGGTTCGGTCACATCGGCCACTACGAAGTACCATCGAATTGGTCGACGTAGGCCTATTTTTAGTGTTATTAATTTCCGTCCGTAGGTTTTAATTGGACTATTGTTCGCGGCGAACAATCTCAATTTACCCGGCAACCGATTTGCAGGCGCGTATGAGCGCGGAAGAACGGAAATATCCGCACCTGTGTCAATAATGAAGTCCATATTTAACTTCGAATCGTATATTGACAAGCGACTTAATTGGGGGTTGCCGGCCGTTTGCGCTTTTTCTACGGTCGGCAGTTCTAGTTTAAAGAACTAGCCTGTATTGCTGGCACATGTGACCAGTTGCAGGGTTGCCTGCACTTCCTGGCTTGTGCCCCGAAACGATGGTGGAAGTAACACCTGCCCAAGGTGTTTTCGTTGGTTGGGGTGCGCGATCTACCGCGCCCGCGTCTAAAGTTTTCACGCGACCTGCTTCGTCGCCGTGATCTGTCACGGCCAGGCCATGAATTGTTCCCCACGCTGAGGTTATTCAGTTGCGCTTGCAACTGCTGGACCTGCCTGCCTAAGCGTTCTATCTCATCGCTCGTCTGTGTTGAATGAGTGCACGTTACCGTGGAGGTTCGTGGTTGGGGCAGAGGTGGATTTTGCGCGGGGTTCGTTGCCGGAAGGAATTGGAGATCCGTTCGGGATCTATCCGTGGCCATTACTGCCTCGGCGTGTCGCGCTAGCTCATCAAGACCAGATTCGGCTAGAGGCGCGACGATTGCCTGAACGTATTCTGGTAAAGATTCTCGAAATATAGCCGTTAAGGCTGTCTCGGACATGTCCGTTCCGGCCAGCGCACGGAAATAGGCGGCGCGCTGGGATGGTCGCATCCCAGAGGTGTCGGTCGACCGTAATAAACGTCGCAAGCGATTTTGCGGCGTTTCGCTATAGGCGTTAGTCACCATTTCTTTAAACGCCGTGTACGGTTGCGGAGATGGGGTTTTTATCAGACACTTCGCATATGGAATTAATTTTGGGTCTTGTACCCGTGTTACCACGAGGAATTTCACTTCCTCGTCGGTGATTCCTTCCACTCTGAAAACCCTTTCGGCGTAACCGAACCAGTAATCTGGGTCGTCGGACGTGAAGTCCGGTAATATTGCGTTACGCAGTTGTGGGCGGTGGTCCGCCTGGAATGGGATGTCGGCTTCTTGACGGAGGGCAGGAGCCTGTGATGTCGTTGGCGAAGGTCCGGCGTCGTTTGCCATTTTCAATTTTTCGGCAGCTGGTTTCGATCTAGCGGTTACTGTCGACTTGGGGAGGTTTCGCGTTAATTTTCTCTGTGGGAGAGCGATTATATTTCCTCTCAACGTATTCGCTTTCTGTATCGAAGCTTGCGATCTTGTGGTTGGCATCTACTACCGTCGCTCGGTGCGCGGATCGCCTGTTAAAGAGAGGTTCGCGTTTACTTTTTTCGAAAAGTCTTTCGAGTGGAACGCGGTAAAACGACCCGCTGATTCCAAAGATTTACAGGGAAAAGGCCTAGCACAAAAGGATTCTATCTATTTTCCAAAGATAGTAAAAAGGGTGGGCCTACACCAGAGGATCCTACGTGTTGTTCGACTGTGCTGGCAGCGGACAGAGAGAAACTTTTCCGTTCGGAGGAGGACAAGCAGCACGAGGAGGTAAGAACTATCAAGGTTTTTCGCGGATGCGCAGCTATGTCTGCGTTGATTTTATTTCGGGGGATTAATTTCCCTTGTATTTCGCGGTCGTCACGAAAGGAGAAAACGAGAAAAAAAAATTTTTTTTTTTTTTTTTGTGTGTCGTCGGTTCGCGTGTGCTTCGGGCTCTGAAGGAGCTTACAAAAATCTTTAATCACTATGTAATTTCTCTGGGTTTTGCTTCTAGGTTTACTTTTTTTTTTTTTTTTTTTTTTTTTTTTCAATTTTTCTTACGGGTTAGCTTTGCAGTTTATTTAATAACTACCTATCGAGCACAAATGCAATTATAATTTAGGAAAGAATTTTAGTACTAGATGACATCCGTGCTGTCTCGGAGGTGAAATAATTTGAAAATAATCTCTATACATCTTAAGAGATGAGCACGTACATTATTGCGATATTATATAATGTAGATTAATTTCGTTGTTGTTTCAAACCCTTCTGTTTCAATAATTTAGTGTTTTGTTTACCTCTGCTCGAATTAGACTTGCGTATATTCTTATATGATTTAGTAGTATCGTAAATTGATTTCCTTTGTTTCAAATACAAATTTAAACGGACTGCTTTAAGTTTCTTAAATTTTTGTACCAGACAACAATTTGGATTTCTGCTTTATTCCTACTTATCACAAAACTAGAAACTTGAAATAGAAAGTAAAAACGTTTTGTTTTGTTTTCATTTGGTTATATAAAATGAAAGGGTCCGTTTAAAGGTTGTATTTGTTTTTTGTAAATTTATGACTATTAATGTTTTCAGTTTTTCTCAGAAGGAGCTTTGTCAATTTAAAAAAAATTGTTTTTCACTTATCGGCTCAGAAGGAGCTCGCACAAAGAACTAAATACATGTTTTAAATTTTATTTCAGCAATGAAGCAAAAAAAAAAAGGAAAAAAAGGAATATAAAAGAAAGAAAATTGCTTTTAAAAACTTGCGGCTTTCTGCTATCGTTGTTGTTTCTGCATTCAGGGCGTCGTGATGAGTCCTGGTATCCTGTCCGAAATTTGGGCGGCAGTCCGGTGGGCACTGTGGGTGGTCGGGTCACTTTCCACTGTCACATGCACTGGGTGTCACTGCAACTGTTTTTTGTGTTGTAATTGTTACTATCACTGTTTGTATTGTGATCAGTAGCAAGTTCTTTAGTTTCGCGGCACTGGCACTGGAACTGTCTGTATTTGTGTTGAGTTTCCCGAACTGTTTTATTTTTTTATTTTTCGCGTGTTCACTGTTTTACGAAAAATTTTTGCTTTTCGCGTGTTCTTATTTCCCACGTCGGGAAGTCACCACTTTGGCGTTTTGTCACTGTCTATTTCTCTGCGCGTGTTCACTTAACAATTGTATTCCGGCCGTGTTTATTTTGCTCACGTTCACGATGATCGTTTTAATTTACTCTGCACTGTGCGTGTTCACTATAAATTCGCGCGTCGGGCTGTCACCAATTTAGCGGATCGATGTTGATTAACTTTGGCGGTGTGTTTTGGTGTATGTTGTAAGTGTCCCGCTAAACACTGTCTACGAAAGCAATATCCACACCGGAGCACAAATGGAGCGAAAACAATTGCCAAAAAACAAACACTGATGGTTATAGATCCAGTTTAACTTACTTTATTTGTCTTAATAACTGAACAATGTCCCGTACAATATTTTATTAAAAAGTGCAGCGAAACACACGCACGACACACACGTTACACCCTTGGATCCAATTAACTATAAATCGGACACGGTACTCTGCCTCCTCGACGTTTCTCCTTAATCTTTTCGCCTTGACGATCAAAATCTCTCTTCGTTGCTCGCAATATACCACCCGATATGGCTATCGAAATCAGGCTGTCTATCTCTCCTCAACAATATCCTGCTCACACAGATACCCAGGTTCAAAACTGGTATCTGTATCTATCCGGAAAATATTCCCTATTTGCTCTGCTAACAGAACTTCCGAATTTCTGTTAGCAGCATGTTATCACTTTCCCCGGGATATTTTGTAGTTTCCTAAAAGGGGAAAGTCATCTTGCATACATCATTATTATCGCTGATAGAATTTCATTTCCACGGCCTTCTGTTTGCACAGAACATCTGGCGCCCAGACCAGAGATATTCGGCGATTGTTTTGACGTGCAGTCCGTGGGACTTATTTGAACTTGGTACCCGGAATCGAAATCCATTAGATCTTTATAATGGTGCGAAATTCTAGCGTGGCCGTGGGACCGGAGTATTGCCTTTGTTGGCTTAACTCCTCATAAATTATCGGATATCTCGTTGAGATATATTCGGTTGCGATAGGTCGTGGCTGTCTTCTGTTGTTCAACGGATTTGGGTGGTCCTTGCGTTAGATTACCGCACGTGCATCCGTTGATCGGCTCATTCTTTGATGATAGCAATTCTTTTGTATTGAATTTCGGAATTGCCGGTTCGATGAGATGTTCCTGGGCGCAGGCAGCATGTATGGCATTTTGGGAATTGTTTTTTTTTTAGGAATAGAACGCATGGATGTTTATGCCTTTGTTTCAGGCATGAAGAGTTATAATTGTTGAGCTTGACCTAAAAAGCTTTGGGAACGTTCAGTTCCTTGCTTTTTGGTGTCGGTCTCAACGTTGGCTGCGAGTTGCAGGCCCTATCGCGGGACTTTGGGGCACGCGTCTGTGGGCGCGTGCAACGCTCTCAGGTAAGTAAGTTCTTTGAAGATAGGAACTTTACCTGCGTAGAATTGTGCGTTCGTAGAACGCTACACATACAACCATAAGTTGTACGCAATCTACCTTGAAGCTAATCTACCTTGTAAGAAAAATCAAGCTTCGGTAGACTCCGGTGGGCGGGACACCTAGCTCGAATGAGCGAGAAGGAGCCTGCCCGGAAACTCCTTTGTGGCAGGATGTATGGAAGGAGAAAGCGCGACAGGCCTTGTCTGCGATGGAGGGATGGCGTAGACCAAGACGCCTAGAGCCTGGGCGTCCCAAACTGGATGACATCGCCTCGAAATCGGAACCGGTGGAGAGATTTGTTATATAAGGCCAAGACCGGATCCCGGTTGTAGTGCCGATGATGATGATGATGTACACGAATCTCGTATTGTAATCGTTGAATCTACTTGAACATTTTCAAGGAATAGTAATTGTTGATACACAGGATTTTTTCATTAAAATGTTGTTTATCACAATGTAACATAGTTAATGACATTTTTTGGTTCCAGACGATCCGCTTTTATGACTTCATGTAGACCATGCGATTACGCCTTAATATCAAATGAATCAAGACTGATATCTCAGTGATTTTTACAATTTTTTACGGTAACGTTTTTTTCGAGATATTTTTTACAGTGCACAAGATTTAATAAAAAGGATGGTTTATTATAAATCATCAATATTTGTCCAGCAATTAGTTTTTAAAAAGTAGCCTGTGTCGACGTTCATCGCAGTTTGTCTAATCTCTTAAGCTTATTAGAGATTCACAGGAAAATTCAACTTCCAGAAGAATGTTAGACTTCCATAAAGAGATGAGGTACTGTAGACATGCAAAGATAGTAGACATCCACAACGCTGTGCCTAGACTTGGGTGGGCTATTAGAAGCAAATTACATTCTCTTACCGTTGCATATTTGTAATATGGTATTTCACCAATTTGCGCTAAAAAATAAATTGGTGTGTTGCCGTTAAATTCAATGAAGCGGATATACACTATACATATAATCCCTGCTATTCAGAAGCTACCTGCCAAATCATTAACTTACTTCAATTTCACGTGGTTTGTCTGAACAATAAATATCCTTACCAATCTATGGGCAGAATCATTTGCAAATGCACAATATTTAAAGAATTAATTTAAATATTCTGGTTTAGTTGCTAAAGATTCATAATATGCGTACAGCTGGACGTAAATAGGTCCAACTGACGACTCAGTCCTACTGGGTCGGTTGGTCAAGAATTTTAATATCTAACACAACGACAAGTGACGAAAGCGGTAATTGAATACTGGAGAGTTTTGTTCTACGTTGGATGCAATACAATTAATTTTGTTTTTTTTTTTATATAGGACGAGTGGCTGTTTATGTCAGAAATTTCCAGCCAGTGATTGACTGTCCATTAATGTCATAGGCCCACATCTCATTTAGTTTTATATTTTGTATTTTATACTTTAACATCTGTAACCGTAATAAATATATCGGATTTTTGTTCTACTTCTCAAAAATACAATAAAAACGTTTATTCTAAACTAAGGAATTAAATAATCATATACACCAATCCACTGGGCGTGTTCGTTGAACTAATAACATTTGCATAGACATAGGTTATTAGCATGGTAGTGCGCTCCGCACCTTGTAACCTGTAAAATACGTAATTTGTTGCATTGAATCGACTGATATTCAAATGAAATTTGATCATTCTTCACTAGGTTCTGAGTTCTTTATTGCTGAAAAAAAGATAAGCAGGTCTACCTGGTGATTTCCCATAGCGACTTCAGTGGAGAAATTCGGCTAATTCATTTAAATTTATTCGGTTTTCGTCAGGTGCGATAATCGAATTGAAAATGGTGTAGCTAATTTACGATTTTAATTATTTCGGTAGTCGATATTTATAAACCTATTAAATTGCAATCGACTGTGCCCTACATCGAAGAAAATACATTGCTATTGATAATAGGAAAATGATGTTTCGAAAGTCTTACTTTGACTATTGTCGGTTCTCATGTCACCATAAATATATATCAGAGAAATCAAAAGAATTCGATCGAATACATAATTAATCGGCCATATACAACTTAAGTACGACATACTTAAATTGAAACACTGATAGCTCTTAGAGAGCAGAAATATATTTTATTGGTAAAAAACAAAATGGTATTCTGACCCACTCTGTGCCAAAATTTACTGAAATTGTGTCAAAATTGAATAGCTGGAATTTCTCAGCAATAAATCGTTTTTGTCACGGGTTCTAGTGCATAACACCACACAGTCTTATGGTAACCCTACGTGTATTCTGTTACGCGTCTCGTCGTGCTTCTGTGGCGGTTGCGCCAAACCCCACTGCCTACTTACCTGAACAACCCCGATGCCTACAACCCAAGTTTTTTCTAACGCAATCGCATTAGCACCTTAAATGCCTTACGCATCTAGATGATCTAAGGTATAACCTAAAAGTACCTGTAAAAAAATCCTTACCTTTCATGCATCTCTTCGCATACATAAGAATTCTTTCCTAACTAATCATGAATCCCTAAACCATTCGGCACTCTGGTATGCCAAGCAATTCCGCTGTCCACGTGCACACCGCATGTCCCTGGCAATTCCACGGCCTCGGCAGCCTTTTGTCCAAGGGACAAAAGCAAACACTAGCGTCTAGTGTCATAAACCGAATTCCTTCGCATGTAAACATGCATAACAATTCGATCCCATTTCGTTCAGCAAGATACGGAACCCGACCACTCATCCTATACCTAAATTGCTTTAACATCACCAGCATAATAGCAACACGACTATTTACCCAGCTGCAATAGATTCACCCATGATTTGTCTTCCAACGAACAAACCACTTCGTGCTTAGCCACCAAACGAATTATCCAGCATATACAAATGCAAGCAAATTCGTTTCAGCCGCCGAGCCAAGATACGACATAGAATTTTCATTGTATAAAGTATCGCAACCATTAGCACCTTTCCCAATGTCTATTCGTATATTTACACAAGGGCATCACTCATCTAAGACTTTTATGATGCCCTCGTCTCATCTTTTCTCTTATCACATTTCTTCGATGCATCGTCGTCTATTTATTTAGACGCCATGCACTTCATAGACAACGATCTTCTCGATCCCTTTGTCCTTGCCGCCTGACTGCTTTGTTTTCCATTGCCTTCGCGCATGAGTAAACAACACAGATCTAAACGATCACACACATACCACCATGATGTTCATTACGAGATCTGATTTTCTATTCCACCAGGAGAGACTTTACGTTTCTCTGGTGGTAAGTAAAAACATATCCCTAATGGAGGGGATATCTACCACCACACCACAAACTCCCCCATTAGCGGGTCGGCTCTGCACGAGCCGATTATCGCTGAGTCTTATTACAACCGCCGTGCACGACGGTCGCGTCATCATCCGCCGTACCGTGTACACTGGTACGGTGCGAGGCACAAAGGTCGTATGCTTTTGCAGAGATTGGTATCGATAAATAAGTGTAAGCTCCCTTCGTTTCGTTTAATATAATTATATCAATTGGCCTAAGATTTACATTAACGAATAAAATTCCCTTCGCCAATCGCCTTGCAATTAAGAATTGAATAAATTAAAGTGAAGTAAAAGAACATTTAGTTACAGGAGTCCCACAGTGTGTTTTATTCCTCGGACTTACAGTGTTGATTTCTTTTGTCTGTAAACATTTTGCTGCGGTGTTCGGTGGGTGACAATTTTCAGTTTGTTTTTCGGTGGCACTTTGTTTTAGTGAACGAGTGGGTTGGTGGTGGAACTCTCGCCCATGCTGGCGTCGCGACCTCTAACCACACACTTCCTTAAGAGTGGAGAGCGAGTAGGCGGAAAGTTAAAAGACGTCTTTCTATCTGAATTATTCTCTTTTATTGGTTTATGACTTTTTATTTCATATTTTATTCTTAACAAAAAGGCCCGCTGTACTTATGCGAGGCCGCCACCTTTTACTCTGATCCATCAACTCTACCCAATTCAAAAAAAAAATGGGGTGGCGAGAAACCGACTTTAGCGAGACAAGGACAAATGTGTCCTTCATCTTGTTTCTGGCTTCTGGTCAGTTTGCGATAACCAGAATCACCCACATCCGTGAGGATGTTGGGTTCGATCCCAAGTTGCCTGAAAAAATGGGGGGTTTCTAAGGATAGTGTGGACAAGATCAGTTCAAATGTTCTCTAACTACTTGGATGGAGGAATGGTCAGCTTAGTTCACTAGTGGTTAGAAGTAGGAAGTTTAATACTCTAGTTTCAAACACATTTTTGATATTTACATGCCCACTGTTAATTTTACACTCGTTCACCGTGCTCCTTGCGGCGCGAAACTAATTCTATATACCCTCCAGACACCTGTGCAGCGATCGTACGCGATGGAATGCAAATCTCGACTGTATTACGTTTTACGTGGAGGGCGCGACTGGCCCCCACGGAATCTGTGGATAGACTGATTAATTCTTTCGAAACGACAGAATACCAAATTCCATCGTCTCGGTGACCAGTAGTGGATGATCTTCCATGGTGAGGATGTGCACGCACACAGATGCGGTTACCTCGCACGCTCATGTTGTGTGTCCATGAGCATGCGAACCGTGGATATTAGAATTCCATAAAAGGAAATGTTATTGCAGATTGCACGATCGATCGATGGGTCTGCACATATGACTTGCCATGCATATGTGTGGGAAAAATGCTTTCTTCTTGTGTGCATGGACAAGTTCGAGGATTTATGTCGGTTACGTAATGTCGTAACCGAATTGAATTTCAGGGGCATGTTTATTGGTGCCAATGCATTTGCTTGTCGATTGGTTCGGCGACCGATATGGTCACAGCAACAAAGTAAAGCAAGAATATCTCCTGCTTGTGTGCTGTAGGATTCGACAAGGGGTATGGGCTCCGAAATGATTTGAGTTTACGACCGGTTGTTTGGTGTTACGACCGAATTGCTTTTTAGGTACATGATGCATTTCATGCAATCATGCCCTTGGGGAAAATGTCTCTTGGTACTAAATCTATAGAATTAGCGAAAATATGGCTTAGCTGGTTAGGAGACATTTTAAGCAGATACTGAAAGGTGAGTAAATGTTTCCCAGGGTTTATGTGTTTTAGGTAGCCGTCTTTGTGTCGTACCTGGAAAAGGCAAGCAGTGGGATTAATGGGAAACGCCGCAGGACCATATGGGAAAGGCGTATGATATTCCAGATCGGATTAGCTGCTTATAGCAGAGAAGTTTAACTTTGATGTCAACTTTGTTGCTCCACTTCAAAATGTTGTGCAGTTGCTTAGACGACCGAAGCCCCTTTGAGAAATGTGGGTCATAGCATAGCATATCTGGTTTATTCTCCCGTCCACAGGGCTAGGAATCTCTGAGGTGGAGATACTAAATAGGGTGGGGCCTAGAATAGAGCCTCATGGTTCGCCTGCGGCGGCGTTGAAAATTCGGGATAGCTTTCCATTCACTCGAACTTGGAAGGTTCTGTTTAGAACGAACTGGTAGGTGATACTACACACCGCCCTACTAAGACCAGTATTCAGTAATTAAAAAACGAGACCTTCGATCCAGGTTGTGTCAAAAGCCTTTTCAATGTCCAAGCTCATCGAAATGGTGGGTTCCTTATTAAAGAGGCGCACGCACACTTGGTTTTGAAATATGTTGAGAGCCATAGTGGTGCTATGCGGTCTTCTAAATACAAATAGGAAATCATGTATTAGGTTCTTGGCACTGATAAAGTTATTTAGCTTCTCATATGTGAATTTTTCATATATTGTGCTAATGCAAGTGAGGAGCGAGATCGGGCGAAAGTTTAAGGGGTGATACGTTGGTTTCCCAACTTTTGCTATTGGACAAACAATAGCATGCTCCCAAGCTTTAGGACAGCACCCCAAGCTGTAGACATGGTTGAACAGAATGGAGAGCTTTATAAAGAATAAGGCAGAAAGCCGTCGCAACGAGTAGTACGACATGTTGTCGATACCGGGTGACTTCTTAGGGTTTCGAGTTTAACTAGGCTCTGTAGGGTATTTGGTGTGATGAAACCGTGATCATTATGACGTGCGTCGTCCAAGTATGCACTGTTAGCTGAGTTGAAGACAACCATTGGCTCATTAAAACTGTCTAATTTGTTGTGAACCTCCGAACTAATTATTGCATCAGTGTCCGGGTCGCCATCCTCGAGTGTGAGCTTGTGATTATTTTCAAAGGTCTCTCCGATGATGTTTGCTTTATTGGCGTCATTATTGACAACAACACCGTTGTGCACGATTGCGCCAGTGATATGAGAAGTGCCAGATATATTTTTAACATTTTTATAAACGTTCTGGTCCATCTGAATACCCTTCAGTTTGTCTTCCAATAGTCGGGTACGATTGTTTTGGATTCTCAGTTTTATCAATGTGGCAATATTGTGAATAATGGGTTGCAATAAAGGCTCACTTTGCGTAAAGCGTTGACGATATCTCATTCTACAGAGCTTTTTACGCTTCCGGATGAGATGAAGAGTAAAATCAACATCTGATGTCTTTTCAAGTTTGTACTTCGGGACATGAGTCTCCGAAGTTTCAACTACAATCTCGTGAAGTCGAGCTGCAGGGTTATTTATCTCAACCGTCGTTAAGTTCCTGTCAGTGAGAAGAGAGAGTTGGTGAAGTTTTTCGTTGGTGAAGTTTTTCGTTCGAACATTTAAATTGTCCCGATTTGTGCGTCCATAATCGGATATGTGTCTGATATGAGCCCGCGATACTCGAGAGATAGCTGCGAATTAACGTGGTCGCAGCATTGTGGTCGGATACTCCCACTGATACTTGGGGAGGAGTGATTTGGAGATGTAATCTTTGGACACAAAAAAGATGTCCAGAATTGAGTTACCTCGGATACCAACCGTAGGAGCGACTATTTCAAAGTTAAGGGCATGAGAGTTTTCGGTGTACCATTGGTACAATTTTGTACCATTTGGACAAGAAACAGAGTTGTTCCAGTGGGGATGTTTGGAGTTAAAATCGCCGCCTATGATGAAGGGTTTATGCCCCGAGAACCTTATTAATTTTCCGCTATCTTCGGGATTAATGAAGCCATTATTGGTTTTATGGGAGTGGTATACGGAGTATATATTCACTCTACCATTATAAGGTAGATGCAGTTCAACCCCGGAAACCTCTATGGACGCGAAATGTGGGAGGTCAATAGCTTCATTGCGAAATTCGCTATTAACTAGTATACAAGTGCGACCTCCGTTGATGGTGGGGCCGCCAGTGAGTGTTCGATCTCTTCGAATCATTGAAAAATTTGGGAAAGCGGGACGATGACATGGATGCAACCTAGTTTCGGTTACAAGAACCACGTCCGCCCGGTTATCATTTATGAAGTCACAGACTGTCATACGCTTTGATAGCGAAACGAGGGAGTTAACATTTATAAGGATAACTTTAATTTTAGGATTCATTTTGAAGCATAAGTCTTACGTATGCCGTTTTTCATCATCATCATCATCATCATCGGCACTACACCCGGGATCCGGGCTTGGCCTTATATATAAACTCTCCCCACGGGCCGGATTTTGAGCCGATGGCAGTTTTTTATATCGGGGTCGAATATCCTCCATCAAGCGGGAGCGAATAAGTAGTTTCTCGAGTATTGAGGATTGCCCCTTTGGGGGCTTTGGTGCCGCGGCTTGGATTTGTGGCATTGTGTTTAGGGACTTGAATATGTTTTGGGGGGAGAGGTGGTGAATGGGTTTTCATATTCTCTGTTTGGATCCCTTTTACTTTATCAGTGAATGTAAATCCACTTTGGATGAAATTTTGTGTGGCCTGTTTTCCGAAGTTTGACTTGGCTACTTGTTTAGCTCGAGTCTCCTTGGGTCTGTGGACTATCTCTTTATATTTAGGACAGTTCCTGTCAACTGCCCGGATGTCATTTCTTACCGCAGTTGCAGCAAGTTGACAACGCAATTTCATCCTGCACATACGTTGTGGGGCCATATTTAGTTGGTGGTCCTTTTAGATGTGTATTCCCCTTGTGGTTGTCTAACATGCTCGTGCAAGTCCTTAACCTTAAATATATCAACATGAAGGTGGAAACCGAATAAATTTTTTGGTGAATGTTTAATATTATTAAGAGTGTCGAACATTTTTGTCGATATCTAGCGTTATTGTGGACAGCTAACATTCTTTTAGCAGTCTAACTTATCTGTAGTTTACCAACATCCTCCTGAATGTCTAAAATGTGTGTAAATGGCCGACAACCCCCTGGGTAGCATATTATTTTTTTATCTCAACAAATGTCTAATAATTTGATGGCAGTCACTCAGTCCTATAAACATGTGACAAGAGTATCCTTGTGATTAATTAACGTCCTAAATATCTGTCCTGTGGCCATCTTATATTTCTGGGAATATCTAAGAACCATGTGCGCATTGACATTGTGGAAGTATAACAACAGTGTTGATTCTTAACATCCCAGTACATTGTTGGCATTCTCCTGGATGTATAACCTTCCTGAGTATTGGCAGTGTAGCATTCAATTCCCTGGAGAAGGCCGCAACCCTTCCAGCATGTCAATTCAGATAACATAAGCCACAGCATATCCATTCCTGAAGAGCTCGATGGAGGGAGAATAAGTCCTGGGGCCAGAATGCCGGGCGTAGAAAAGAAATTGACACCCCTTAAGAATGCTGTCATTAGTACTCCCAATACCATCTTCGGCAGCAGTCGTAGAGATCGGGGCGACTAATTTGATGATGAGTGCAAATTAGCGACTGAACGTCAGAATGATGCATACCGGGCGGCATACCAGCAGTCTTATAGAACGTGGGTACGCGAGGAGAAATACAAAGGCTGAAAAGATCTGAAAAAAGACTCTACAGACAAAAGAAAAGTGCCTGGGAAAAAAATGTAGTCTATGAAATAGAGAACGTAGAGAGTGAGGTCCGCACCAAGCACGGAAGTACTACCAAATAATCAGCAGTATGACGCGGCACACACCACGTTGCACTTACTGCAAGGATAAAGAGGGTAATCTGATCAACGATCCTGAAAGCATTCTGGAGCGATGGGAAGTGCACTTCAATGAATTGCTAAATGGTCAGCTGACAGAAGAATTGGAGGCTCCACCAATGCAAGATCAAGACTAAATTCTGCCACCACCAAACATTGAGGAAACCGTAAAAGCCATAAGACAGCTCAAGTCAAATAAATTCCGCTGAGCTGATGGCATACCAGCTGAGCTGATAAAATAAGGAGAGACAGCGTGACATCACGCAATATATGAGATCGTGGTGCACGTATGAAATCAGGGGGAGATGCCGTAAGATTGGCGTCGTGGCATCATTTGCCCCATACATAAGAACGGCGATATCACAGTGTGCAGCAACTATAGGGGTATAACATTGTTGAGTGCCGCCTATTAGATACTCCCCTCTATCCTACAAGACCGGATAGCCCCATACCCTAAAGTCATCATTGGTCAATATCAGTGTGGCTTCATCCCAGGCAAATCACCGATTGATCAGATATTCACCCTTAAGCAGGCGATGGAAGTTAAGATCCCCTTATATCATCTATTCATAGACTTTAACGCCGCCTACGACAGCATAGCCATGGTACAACTATATAATGCCATGAGAGAGTTCGGCATTCCAAACAAATTGATACGACTCTGTAGGTTGACCATGACCAACGTAACTAGTCAAGTAAAAATAGTGGGGTTGCTGTCCAAACCAATAAACATCTTTAATGGACTTCGACAAGAGGACGGTATGGCCCGCCTCCTCTTCAACATGGCGTAGGAAAAAGCAATCCGTGACTCTGGCGTTACAACTAGAGGGACTATTATCACTAAGTCCAGCCGGATACTTGCCTACGTCAATAGGAGCAGCCGATAACAATATGGAAGAATAAATACGCGGACGGCTGACCAAATCCAACAAAACCTGCTATGGTCTATCAGAGCTCTTTAAATCAAATTTATCCAGAACATCGAAGTTACTGCACAAGGTCATGGTCTTACCAATACTCATGTATGGATCCGAGACCTGAGAGTGCGGTAAAGGGTACTCTGAACTCTTAGTTGTTGGCCCCGTATGTGGGGGAAGAGAATTCCGGACACGCAACAACCATGAGTTGTACGCGATCTACCTTGATGCTAACGTTGTAAGAAAAATTAAGGTCAGTAGACTCCAGTGGGCGGGACACCTAGCTCGAATGAGCGAAGAGGAGCCTCCCCGGAAAGACCTTTGTGGCAGGATGTAAGGCCAAGACCGTATTCCGATTGTAGTGCCGATGATGATGATGATGATGATTATAGAAGAGTGAAATTTGAGCCGACGTAAAATATTTTGTAGCTCTACAAAGATAACTCAATTTTCCTGATTGAACATTGGTCCAGTAAGCCCTCACACGTTTTACTTAATTAGAAGAAGTTGGACAGGATTAATATATTGTTTGGTCTAAAAAGGTAACTCCGTTTTCCAGAGGCGGTCTTGGCGATGTTAGACACGTGTTTATGCCACGATTCATTCCCACAGACCGTAACTCCGGGCAATTTTATTATTTCCCAAGATTCGAGGACGTGGCCATTCATCATCAGCTGTGAAACTGATGATCCACTTTTCTTTGTGAATGTAGTCTATTGCGTTGTGGCGTTTCTAAGAGGTACACATACAGTATGCAAGAAAATAGTGAAGAACAACACCGAACGAAATCGAATATGAAAAAGCATCAGCCGTATACCAAGGAATAAGATACCAATTCCACATCAGTTGAGTGTACTTGAGTTTAGAAATTGAATTTGTACATGCGGCAGTGGCCTACTGTGTTGAGCATTGGTTCAATCGTTGAGTGATTCTAACCGTCATACCGTCCGTTCGAATCACACATTCTTCACTATCGTCCCAAATGCTATAGTGCCTTCGTTGCAAGACCTTATCCAGATCCCAATTCACAAAGTCGATCTGGCTACATCTCAGCTGGTGCAACGTTGATGCACTAATCGACTGATCACTCGAAAAGGAGGAAACTATCTAGTATCATCCGCAAAACTGAACAGCTTGTTATCCGTTGTCTCCAACAAATCATTCATGTGAACCAAAAACAAGGTTGGAGCCAAAATATAGCCTTGAGGCACCCCCGAATTAATAGGATACAGATCCGACCACTCGCCGTCCACAACAACCCGGATCGATCGGTTTTCGAGGAAGCTCTTCGTTCAGTCGCAAAGCTGCTGGGAAAGTCCATATGAACGAAGTTTGCTCAGTGCCAGACGCGGTCAAAAGCTTTGGAGATATCCAATGCGACCGCCCTTGAGTTACCATGTCCCTCAATCGTAGATGTCCATATATCGGTTATAAGGGTCAAAAGGTCTCCCGTGGACCGCCTGTCACTACTGTCAAGTGAAATGTCCGTATGAACGAAGTTTGCTTAGAAATGTCCGGTACTAGACGCGGTCAAAAGTCTTAGAGATATCCAATGCGACCGCCCTTAAATTACCAAGCCCCTCTATCGCATATATCCGTATATCGGTTATAAAGGTCTCCCGGGAACCCATACTGACGATAATTTAGAAGTCAGTTGCATCCCAAATACTTAATCAACTCGGCATTGATGTTCTTTTCCATCACATCGGATAATGTAGACAATAATGCCATCATCATCATCATCGGCACTACAACCGGGAACCGATCTTGGCCTTATTTAGCAAGTCCTGAGGCTTGTAAAATTTTCCATAATGATTAGTCTTTTTCGGGCAAGGTCATTAGTCTTGCGCCAGAGGCTCCCCAACGGGGAATCGAACCCCGGTCTCCCGCGTGACAGGCGCGCTATACTATCGAGATGCCAATAATGCTATCGGCCGATAATTTTATAGGAGACACGTTTTCTCCTTCTTTGAAATTGGTTGAACTCGGCAACCTCCCAGCAGATAGGAAATGTCTTCCGCACATAAGAGCCTGGCTTTATCTTTTGAATTTGTGACTAACGTCCCGCTGTCTGTCACGGAGGAAAAGAGGAGGAGGCGAAATTACGCTGACAGGCCCTTGCCATTGACCAGAAGGAGCGCAAACCAGTTGGGCACTCAAGGAGTTTATTGGTCACTCTGTCGTTGTAGGCCTTCTTCGTGGTATCAATCGCCTGGTTGCATGCGTTTCCGATTCTAACAAAATTCGTTCTGTTGACCTTGGTGGAATTGGAGCCCCATCGTTTAAAAGCTCTATTTTTTGCCATTGTAGTCTGCTCCCATTTTTTATCAAACCAAGGTTTATCAGATGAACTTCGTTAGATGAAATACAGAATTTCCATCTCGAATTAACGGGTGAACGTACTCCTAATTAAGACTAATGACCTTGCCCGGAAAAAAAAACAATTATGGAGAATTTAACAAGCCTCAGGACATGCTAAATAAGGCCAAGACCGGTTCCCGGCTGTAGTGCCGATGATGATGATGATGATGATGTACTCCTAATTTTAATAATGGAACCACAAATTCCACTTAAAAACAAACAAAAACAAAACGATTCTAATAAACTTTGGCAGCTCTTCATAACGACACAAACGCATTCTCGCTAATACACTCGAAAAACCTGTCTGAGGTTTTAAAACTTGACCTATTGTTCTTAAAAACACAGCCATTTTGATTGACTCTAGACTTTTCTATGGCCGCTGAAGACGATGGTTAAACGTTGACTCTCCTTTTGAATAACTCAAACTGCGTAGGTTATCCCCTTTTCTCTGTTTTATGCCCCATTCCAATCAAGGCACTCTAATCGGTATGTAATTTAAATAACTTTAAAATGTATGGATGCGTAACATTTTTTGTTTATATTAGATTTTAGGGTGAATGTTTACATGCGGTTCTCGATTGATCAGTGGGTCCTGTTTATAACTTTAGGATGTGTACATCATTTTCCAAGCAACTTATTTTTACACACGCGTCCACTTGCGGTCAACGATACCAAATATATTTTTGTACATCTTTCTCACAACTGTTTCCACGCATTTGCTTATTTTATGAATAGCGATATTTGTACCATTAAGAGTATTTATTTTTTGCGCCATCATTGTTGTGATTTATTTTTTGGGCCATCAGGAATGAATGTCTACATTGTATGATTTCATTACCTGCTTATGCATTTCAGGTTTTACACTTTATTACAAGTTTAAATAAAAATAATATGGTGTGCTGATTAAGAACAGCTTAATCACAACAGGAGAATTGACGTTAAGTGATTGCAATCATTGTGAGGCCGCCTTCAGTGGGTAAGTGTTTGGGGGTGGCAGTTTTGTGTGTAACACCTGTAGACGTCTGTGATCTTAGTGCAACTATTAAATGGGTAAAAGTCTATCATCGCAGTCTAACTAATATCTAACATTTCTATATATGACTTGTGGGGAATAGGTATGTGTGTCGGCAAGGACGCGAGTTCATCGATATTCCCACCTACTTGTTCCACCGAGAGCTAAAGGCACCAAGTTCACCCGCAGGCTTTAGAAAAGTAAAAAAAGTCAAGCACCGGTATGTTGTTTGAATTAACGTTTATCTATTTATTGTCGTGTAGCTTTACAAAATCCATTCAAGTTCGTGAACCTTAAGTAATTATTAACCCAAAACTAAAATGTCGCAATCTCACGTGTGAATTCTTCGCGTTCGGGACAGATTTTAATTCAGTTAAGTTCGTAAATTTTAAGTAATTATTATTTCAAAAATAAAATGCCACAATCTCACGTAATCGTTAGCGTAGCTAATCAAACGCCTAGCCGTTTAAATATTGCGTACACACGTCGCGCGTCGGGATTCTGAACCAGGTGACATGGGAACAGCACAACCGTTTGAATTAATAACGCCAGTAAGTAGTGTAAAGACTGCACTCGTACACACTATCTTAAATACATTAATTTACGATGACGATTCGTTGAGCTCAATGACCCGACTATTCAGGGATGCGCGCTGGTGGGTATGAAGGGACGTTTGTCTTCTGTGGTGGTTATTACTCGACTGACTAATTATCGGAGGGAAAAAGTTCATCGCGTCATGGCGGTGGAGTCATGGCTAAAATAAACTCACTGCCGCTTACGAGGAATTTCGATAAGAATTGCTATGCTTGCATAGGAATTCAGTTCCAGCGAATCCTCGCCGTATAAGTTGAGTTGGATTCGTTGGTTGTATATACCGGGAAATTGGCATGGCCAAGTCTGATCAAGGGTCTTGATCGTTGTGATTGTTCCGTGGAAAATTAGCTGTCGCTTGGTCGCAGACGAGAAGTATGATTTAAGGAGGAAATGAACCGTAGTGGTTTTCGGGGGAAATTGGAATTGCTTGGGTGCAAGAAAGGAATATCGTTTAGATAAGATATTAAGCGACGTAATTTCGGGGAAATGTAATGGTGATGGTTGATGTTCCGTTGTAGGTTTGAATATGCGTTTTATTACAACGTACGAATTTCGGGGAAATTAAGATTGCTTGGTCGCAAGGGGGGAATATGAATTAAGTAAAGAATTGACCGAAGCAATTTCGGGAAAAATGATATGTGGGGTGATGTAATTGAGCGAGATGATTTAGAATGTATTCTATTGAATTGTATTCTGTTGGGAGTTTTGGGAAATGCCTTTCATTGCAGATTGGGAGATGGATTCTTGCAAGTTCGGGATGGATGCGCTTACAGATGGGGATTTGTTTTGACATGTTTTGAAATGGGTTACAGGTTAGGGTAGGGTGACGCGCTGTTAGCGGTCAAGATTGGTTGGCATTGTGGGTTGGTTCTCCATGTGGTGTAGAGAACCCCCACAGACTAACACCTCTGTAAACATGTTGTTAACGTCTTTGACATTCCTGTACATATTTTAGCGGTTTTTAGAAGTTCCATTCCCACGCAGCATAAATAAAATATGTCGATTACCACCATGAACCCAACCGCCACGTATTTGATATCCCTGTAGATATCTAACGTTATTGTTAATGTCTAACACCCGTGATGTTAAACATGCTGACAACGTCTAATAACCTTGTGGCTCTACTTCCGTGCTCTTAGGGCTGTTAGACAACAAACTTACTATTTATAAAGTTGTTGATTCTATTTATACTACGAGAAGATATTGTTACACGCAAAAATCCCTACCCTTAATCATCTAACGCTTGGGGTCACCCCCAGCATACGTAGGCCTTGAAAGGTTCAACTGATAATTACGTAATTACCTTACTATTTGTTGTGAATTGTATCATTTCGGCAGGATGAGACTATTGATAAAATGTGTGAAGAAGATAGCTTTTATCACTGGCTGGAATGATAAGAAGGGTATGACATGCGTCGACGGGGTGTGATTTAGTAAATTTCCGACAAATTAGGATAATTTGATTTATGTCGGAGTCTATGGCATTAGAGGACATTGTATGCCATTGTTAAACCAAATAGTACGGTTTTTAAGGAGAATCCCATTTACCCACTCAGTAACTATAATGAAAAGGAAGGTATGACGTGCGGTCAATTGATTTAATGAAGATTGTGATTATTAACAGCGGCCTAAGGTTGTAACACAATTGGTTAACTTTAGTTAGTGTAGCACATAAATTCCTAGTCGACTCAATAACATATATACCTGTTGAATGTCCTCTGAATCGCACGTGCCACACACATTTTAATTAATTGATACCACCCAATTGAACATGGTATTAAATAGGTGGCAATATTATCGCCTATGTCTATTTGATGGGACTCCATAAACGGCGATTCATTGTATATAAATTCTCAGATGCAGCATGTGCTTGAGACCGTTGACAATAGGTCGTCTCTCATGCAATCGCTTGATGGCACATTCCTCATTGCTGCATGTATCAAAGTGAAACGCTATCCTGTGTCAACTCACTAAACTTTCCCATCGTATGTAATCAATCACAATGTCACTTACCTTCGAATAGCATAAGGGAATAATCGATGCAACTGCTTAGTGCCGTAGTTCCACTAGGTATTTAAAACGTAGCCTCATAATGTATTCACAGATGCGATATTTCGAAACTCACTTTATTCACAACTGTAGATAGTTGCTAATTAAGATATTTGAGAGACACTCACTGCACATGAACTGATCATATTTCACGAAAAGACAGGACACTGGTGAAAGTATGATTCGGATATTTTCACTGGCGAATCTTTTATATTTTCTTTAATTTTTTTTGTTTTTTTATTTTGTGTTAATTATTTATTCATAAATTTTTTTAATGCAATACAAAACCGTTTCACTATCAGGCACAGGATGATGTTAACATTCCAGACAATACGAATATGGATCCCTTTTCCGTTTGGGATTTCTGCACACCGGACCTTTTGTATCTTTGTTAAGCTGAGCTCGACGGTCGGCTGCAGTCTGGCTGATAGAGTCTCAGATAGCTTCTTTAGAGCTTAGCATTTCTGACTTGTTGATTCAAGTCTCTTTTCTGTGTTTCGGTGTTAATTCGTTTGCGAATGCAAATCAATGACGAGCAGAAGGCGAAGGCAAAGGCGAAAAAGAGGGCCGAGCCAAAAAACAAACCGCCGAACGAACGAATTGTTACTGCCGCTCGAAGCAACAACGCGCGTAGAATAAGACAAAGTATCTCGTAAATAAGTGATCGCAATCCGATCGATGTGAGGTCCGAAAGCGATCTGACAGACGGAGAAAATGTTGGTTTAATTCCATCAGACATCAGGTTGATCGGAGGCCGATCGTGGTAGTAGCAGCAGTTAACAGATCACTGTGGTTCCATCTGTAGCTCACGAAAAGCGTTGCTGCGAATAGAACCTAGTCCTGCTGTTGGAATGAAAGTGGTTTCAACAAATTTCTGTTCTTTTACTGACTGGCTACCTGCCTTGATATGCCATGGTCTATTCATTCTGTATAAAAGGGGAAGCACAAGAACTGGGAGGAGATGCAACGGTGCCTAGTGAGGCAGCTCGTGGTGAGGGAAGACATATTGTAACCTGCCGGAGAATGATGCACAACGTCCTCGTTGAACTATGGGATTTGTTGTTAAACGTTACTCCGTGGCTGAGACGACTGTTTGGTACTAAGTTGGCTTAAGAATCAGGGACGATTGTATTATTGACTCGGTTCATATACGGCGTCTGTTGTACGGTAGCATCATTATCTGTTTGAGACGCTTTACTTTTGTGGGAAGATGTTGGGCATTACGTTTGGGTTATGCACTACTTTGTCGTACGTCATGCACAATCGTAAATCGAGGGCCATATTACGTCGTCACTTGGGCCATAGGATTGTGGCCAAGTGAGGCGTAACAAACGTGCTTGTAAGAAAAGGGTACAAAAGAAAAAAACAACGACGCAACTCCACGGTAGATGGAACGAATCCAAATGGAATTGTGGCTGATGCACCAGTTATGAACAGTTTTAGTTGACAAGATAAGTCATTTTGGTTTATTCTGTCGGTTTTGCAGCCAGATTAAAGCCAATTAGATGTATTTCTTCCTCTGGGACATGATGCCGCGTCGCTACATTTGTAGTTAGTCACCTAACATCGCTTCCATTCGACTCAATGTCAAGGTAGAGATGATCGGTAGATAGGCCATGCAATGAAACGACATTAGAACTGTTTAAGTAAAGATGTAAGACGACGTGAGATATCCAAGCATGGGAAATATTTACATTATATGTCATCATAAAAAGTAAGATGGAACTACAAAATGCTGTCACATATCAAAGTGATCAAAATTCCCGGTTTTTTACTTGCGCCAATTACGTTGACAAATATCAAGCAGCAATAGCTGTGATTTGGGAGCACGGTTTGGAACCGCCAAAACGCAACACAATGGTGAAGATTTAAAAATATAAAAGGTTATCACTAACAGTGGTTATATATGAGAAAGTTGTCCGAGAAGAGCGGAATCGAGAAGATCTAATATTAAAGAAACCTGTCGGCAAACAATAACTATTATAGTCACTTAATCATAAAGATTTAACTGTGACAAATACGTTGCAAAAACAAACGAATAGCGAAGAGATAATTTTTCAATTTTTGCCGTTGCACTGTGCGAGAGGAAAAAAAGAAAAAAAAGAAATTGGGAAAATGTACGTAATTATCGGTTCACATTGGTCATCAAAGCCTAAATATCGCGGGAGAACACATAATTAAGCAGAGCATACTCGTCTAGGTCCACTGAAGTAGTAATCAGCTCAACCGAAATAAAAAGAGGGGAAGCACAAGAACTGGGAGATATGATGAAGTCAACGCAGAAATATACGCGACGATTCGGAAAGAGACAATGAGACTACTCAAACGCAAAAAAACGCGAATGAAAGAAGTCTCGGATCGAAAAAATCCTAGAAAATGCCAGAGCAAAGAATATCAGAGGTATGTATGCCGACATAAATTCAATTAGAAATGGCTACCGAGGGAGAGCCAAAATAATTCGAGACACAAACGGTTGTCTGGTCGCAGAAACAAACAATATCGTGACAAGATGGCAGCAGTATTTTGAAAACCTTTTCAATGTGCCCACCCATCAACCACAAATAAACGCACCAGACATACATATAGCCGAGCCTCATATCCCAAGGCCCTCTTTCAAGGAAGTTGTAGACGCAATAAATAGATTGAAAAACAATAAAGCTCCCGGAGTTGACTGCATACAGGCAGAGCTTGTGAAGAATGGAGGAGAGGCAACCGCTCTAAAGATCCACCAACTCATCAAAACAATATGGAGTAAGGAAGTCACTCCGGAAAAATCGAAAACCTCAATAGTCGGCCCCATTTTCAAAAAAAGCGACAGATCTGACTGCGAAAACTACAGAGGAATTATCATCGCTCCCAATCACATACAAAATACTAACAAATGTCATACTGGCTAGAATCACCCGTACGCAGAAGAAATACTGAGAGACTAGCAATGGCGATTCCAACAAGCGACCAAATGTTCACACTAAGACAACTGCTGGAAAAGAAGTGGGAATACGGAGAGACGGTTCACCGGTTGAGTTCAAAAAAGCCTACGACTCAGTCGCAAGGCAAAGACTCTACCATATTGTAGTTGAGCTGGGAATGCCGAAAAAATATGCCGCCTTCATTCAAAATTTGCATGAACGAAAACAAAGGGCGAGTTAGAATAGAAAACCACCTCTCAGAGTCATTTAAATTCGCGACGGACTAAAACAGGGAGATGGCCTCTCACCATGTCTTTTCGGATGACATCGCCGTTTTGGGTGATAATCTAGAAACTGTAGGTAAAAACTGTGAAATCGTCATGCAAGCGGCAGAAGAGGTGGGCCTAGAAATAAATGAAGACAAAACAAAATACATGATTACGGCGAGAGCAGGTGGACCTCAGGGAACACATATAAACGTCAGAGGCAAGAGATTCAAAAAAGTGAAAAAAATGTTAATATCTGGGAACGATACTACTTGCCAGTAACGAAATGTCGAAGGAAATTAACAAAAGACTGCATTCTCGCACGCAGTCAGTAAACTGCTAAAATCCAAACTGCTGTCACGTAACATAAAGCTCCGTGTCTATAGAACCATAATCATGCCGATTGCTTTATACGGATGCGAAACATGGGCTCTCACAAAACGGGAAGAAAACAAATCCCACGTATTCGAGAATAAAATTTTGAGGGGTATATTTGGCGGCAAATATGACGAGGAGGCAGGACAATGGAGGAAACTCCACAACCATGAATTGGAAGAGCTATACCGCAAACCTAGAATATTGAGAGTAATCAGGTCGCGAAGATTAAGATGGGCCGAACATGTGGGCGAACGGGCAACAATAGAACCGTGCATAGAATTCTTGATGGCAGGCCAACGAAATAGAGACCGGCAGGACTGCTGTGACGGAGATTTGAGGACAACGTTAGCTTTGACCTTGAGGACCGGAGTCGAGTCGGTGAGGTCAAGAACTTCCGGGTTCCTACAGGCCAATAAATAGATAGATAGATGGATATTTTTTGTTTTAGATACGTAAGCTACTTTAGGTTAAATAATAAAATATAATATTAATGTACATTCAACGTCGTTCCCTTTGTTTTGCCCTTGTTGTGCAGAGAATATTTTAGGAGGCGGCTAGTAACTGTGCCTTGCCTCTTTCTAGGAAATTCCCCAATACTCGGCTGCGGAACGTTTCGATATAGTTGGTGCGTCGGATCAATTTTCATCGGTTGACGTCACTGGCACTGGGTGGATCAACTATACAAACACATTACTGCAAGAGTCATTGAAATCCCGAAGCCAAATTAGCCCAAGAGGCTGTAGTCGAATGTCGAGGGCAATGCAATTTCAAGCGGTAGGGAAGGCCGGGCCGAAAGTCAAACAGCGCAAAAGACGAAGGGACAATCCTTTTACTAATCAGTGTTTATTTTATTTTTCTGTAATTTGGTTACATTGCGCGCGGCCAGGGGTTTGGCCTCTGAAGAACTACTAAATCGATTTATATTTTGTTGGCCATAGATTCGGCCTCGGAACTTTAACTGATCACGAAATTCAAATTTACCGCCCTTTTATAAATTTTCTAGTTGAGAATTGTCAACTATTTTATGGTCAAAATTCCCAGAAACACACATGAGAGTTTGCGTGTTTTAATTTGGGTTGTGTTCTGGGAATTTGTTAGAAGTTTAGTTGGGTGGGTTCTAGGAATGGGAATCATGAAATGCGTATTGAATTTAGCATTTCATGATGTCAATGTTTTTAGGAATTGAGTCAATGTATGATGAATTAACTTTTGGTTAAATTCGTTGTACATGTGACTCAGTATGGGATTTGAAATGAAGTAATGGAAAATTTGGGATTTGAGTTTATTATGTGGAATTGAATCAATGAGCGATAAATTAACTTTGGGTTAATTTATTGCTCATGTGGTTCAATATGCAATTAGGAATTTTAGGGTTTGATGATATTGGGGATTTGGCTAGGAGTAGCGATTTAGGATCGCTACACCCTTCACGGACTGTGTTGGGAAAACTCTGCCCCCTTACACAAGTTGACTCAAACTCGTTCACCTTGTGGTATCTCACTACATAGACCCCACTTAGCATATTATTCATATTATTAATAGAAATAGTAAGTGTAATTCTTTCAATTGTTTGTCCGGCTAAAGTTATCCTTTAGTGCGGTGTAAGCTTCGCTGTTTATCAAAAAAAAAAAAAACATGTAAGAGGGCCGACTTGCGGAAGACAAGGCCGTGTCCTAGTCCGACCGATTGTTCTTTGCATGATGAGGGCACATGTTTGATGAAATAAATTCATTTTTAGGGTATAAATGGTCCAAAATATATAATTCTCTCCCGGGGACGAAATGTACTAGCACCTATTTGTATTCTGTGAACATCGAATTAGGTGTGCTAACGACAGCATGTTGAATTTTTATACGACGCCACAGCCACAGCTTGTGAAATTGTTAGAACATTTTTGGAAGGTTAAAAAAGCCAGAACCACGGCCTATAAAAAGAGTACGTGATTGTGTGTCAAGTTCAAGTTCCTCTTCTGTTGTGATTAGTTAGGTCAGAACGACCTACTTCAAGACATGTGATCGAGCATACTTCGACGGCGCCAATGAAGAATGGCTGGCATTTAAACGTACGTTGTCCGACTTCACCAATGCACAGAACATGACGCTTTTGCGAAGAGCATTCTATCGGAGAGTAAGAGAGGCGGTAAGAAGTCTGCTATTCATAGTCGTGGATTCAAAAGGGGTGATGAAAAGACTAGAGACTTGCTTTAGAAAACCGGGAGCATTGACATTGGCGAAATCGGCAAAACTCAAAATTCCGTTTTCTGGGCAAAGGTATATCTCTTACTCAACATAGTTGCTTTCCAGGGCGATTTTCCAACATTTCGATGCCCTTTTTGTAGTACGAAACGTTTAAACCTTCCTAATATGCGCCGGTGTTACACCTCGCTTTACACTCCCTCTCAAACAACGAATATTCAATAATCCTTGCATCCAATAATCATTTTGCCATTCGCGCCTCTTAAACAATCCTCAAGTATTTCGCATACAATGCAATTCACGCCTTTGCCACAGGCAATTACAATTTGCATATGATCATTCATCCATTCAGAAGCAAAGCCTTGTCAACGGGCAATTAATTCATATCGCATACGTTGCGATAATTACCCATTCATACCCACCTTCCAAAGCCAAAACAATTATCATATATCAATCAAACACTTGACCTACTCCCCAAGGCCACTCGCTAACTGCATTCTGCTTCGTATTTCGAAAATCAAGCGAGCACCTGTCCGCGGACCTACACGGTCTCATATTTCAAATACATAGTTTTTGGCGGGAAACAAGTGTGATACAAATATATGACACGAGCGGTGCTGTCAAAGGCCCCCGACTACGAAGTAATTGAGCGTCGGAAAAGTGCTGAGTTCGACGAAATAGCGAAGACAGCAGTGAGGCGCAATTAATCGTACGATTTGCACACACGGGCAATGCCCTATAATTGGTTCTTCGTATGAAAGCAATTAAGTAATTGCTCAATTCATTACCGCTGCATTTTTAGCAGGGCAAATTGGGCGATTACTGAAAACTGCAAATTACCTATGATAGGCAAGTAACCTCAGAATAGGTTACACATTCTGGGTGAAGAAAATGCATCGCTTGCATTAACTCCCCAATAATAATGAAATATAAAGGGTGATGCAATGAGTTTCTTTGCAGTGTAGAGTAATATCCAAGCAAAAGACTGAGGCCTAGCGTAAGAACAGCGGGTCTTCTTGCTATGGAATAAAAGTAAATCACTCTTGTTTTGACCAAAAGTGTTGGTTTTAACATTAAAGTAAAGAAGACTTTAGTAAAGACTAGAAGTGTTGGTTTTAACATTAAAGTAAAGAAGACTCTTGTAAAGACTAGAAGTGATAGTTTTAACATTAAAATTTAAATAAAAGTAAAGAAGACGTTTGTAAAGACTAGAAGTGCTGGTTTTAACAATAAAGCTTAAGTACGAGTAAAGAAAACGTGCTGTTTTAATTACAATAACCGATCCAAACCAGAGGGAAGCAAGGAAATAGTCGAAGAAACCACAACCAAGGAAGGCAAGTCCCCATTTGAGTAACAGGCCAACCCGGAAGGAAGCCCACTGACCCAAGACACAAGTAAGCAACCTTTAATTCATACGAATAAATATTAAAGCTAAATATGACATTCACAAGAATAAATATCAAAACTAAAGCTACGCATTCACACGAACAAATATCTAACTAAAACTAAGCATTCACATGAATAAATGATAAAGCTAAATGTGGTATGATCAATAAAAACCAATATAACCTTTTGACACCCAACGTGGGGCAATAATAAATGAAAATATTAATAAACAACCACTCTCCGATATCTAAATAATAAATGTTAATATCTGGGGTTACGCTCACGTGTTACGCCGGTTTCCGCGATGGCTTACTCATTCGATCTGAATATCTTTGCCTGGAGCCACCGCTTGGAGTTTGGAAACAGATAATAGTCGCTGGAGGCCAAGTCTAGAAAATATGGTGGATAAGCAATCAATTCAAATCGTAATTGGTCCAATTTGCCCATCGCTTTCAAAGACGTGTGTGACGGTGAATTATCGGGGCGATACGCTACTTTTTTTTTATGTCGCATAATATGCATAATATTCTTATGTGACATTCATTGATTCTTTTTTCATTTTTCAACATTTTGTATTTCCGTTTTTTTCTTAGATTCTAAATTACAAACTAGACAAAAAATGCTTAAGTTCTAGCTTAATTATCTTATGTTATAACCTACTGGTGTTACGCAGACGCTCTAAGCTAAACTTTACATGTCTATTGTACAATTTGCCTTTCGACTACAGAACTTTGTTTGTTTTTTAATTATGTGTATTTTAATAACAAAGAAAAACTAAAAAACGCAAAATGCCTTCATCCTGTTTTTTTCTTAACTTAACTTTCACCTATATTTAATAACTTTTTTTTAATTGCTTAAGAACCTAATTTAATATAACTTAAATCTTACTCTACCCTTATCCTAGAACAGCTAAATCTGTGTAAGCTAGTTGATGTTGGACTTACTTTACTGACTTTGGTACATAGGTTTTTATTTCCCATTCAACCACCAAAACTGTCTGTGCTGTTTAATAATGTCATTCCGGTCTCTATGGGAAATAGCTCTATTGAACCGCAAAAGCTCTTCTTCTCTGTGCTTGACATCTCGATCGTAGAACAATCGCACGTCTACGAAAGATCTACCTACATGATAAATCAGCGGAACTCCGGATTCATCTTGTATAAGACCGTTCATATCAAATTCGAGGAACGCATTTGGTGGAACAAAGCCATTGCGGTGCACCCTCTCAAAATAGAAAGTATTTGTATAATAGCCTCCAAAAATTAAGTGATTGGACGGAACTATTGCTCTCGCAATATGTCCTCTGATTAATTTGATCATAAAATTATCCATCCTGTTTATGTAGGCTTCGTTATATAAGGTCTCATGTGGATAATACCTTTTGTAGTCAGATTTCGGTGTTCGATATAATCTGAGACAAGTTCTTAAACATTTCCTTTCGAACACCCGAATCTTTTCATATTTGGACCTATATTGAACCATCTGGACATCCATATATAGGCATGGGCTTGATTAAGGCTGTGGGGTTATTTATTCTGGGGGTGCCAACACGGACACTGGTTCAACAAAATTCCACCGAGTGAAGATTAGTATGTCGTTGTCCACGACGTCACAACCGCATTGAAAACAACACTACACTTTTTTTCTCTCTAACTTTTATTAACAGTATAGTGGCTACACTTATAAGAGTATTCGACTTAAGCTCTAATTCCATATGTTTTTGATTTAGTCAAAAGGCTTAAATAATATTGCATGGATCAGGAAATAATAAGTTCCGATTCGAGCACACATTCACAGATATTTTAACTTAGTTTGTTCGCTTTCGCCAGCAGATGAAACTCGACTCAGTTACGATCACGACCGACCCCGGTGGTGGTTGAATTTCGACTCATTTAACTGACTCGTGCAGAGTCGTTCCTTACTTAGGGGTGGGTTTTTGCCTTCAAGAGAAACGTGGAGTTTCTCTTGTGGCGACCAATGGGAGAGGATCTCTCTGCATTGATCTTGGCGGTATTATATCGCTTGTCCATGTTGCCAGGTCATGGGCAAACGAAAACGAGAAAAAAGGAAATGAGACAAAGCGCATCATTGGTGGTGTGCTTGCAGCTGCTTAAATAGTCTGCCTGCCATTAGGGCAACTTGTGCTACAAACAAATAAGATACTTGCACGATGATGATTGTGCACAGCATCCATGCCGGTGGCAAGAGTCGAATTCTTTGTGCACGTGTTTACCCTCTGGAGAATTCGATTTTTGGGGGCTAGACGCGAGATGCGTGAACTGCTTTTGTCGGTTGGACAAAAGTTGGTGTGACTGTGGACAACTCCGAAAAATGTGCTGCGAATGTGTATGGCGGGGTACGCCGGCTGGTAGGCGCGCCGATAAAGTTTCCCATTGTATGATGCTTGTGTTGATGCATTAAATGCATGAAATGATGAATTCTTTTCAGGGAATTTGATGTAATGCCTGGTGAAGGGGTTGGGATTGGAATTGTGGCTGGACTTGTGGGTGGGCTGCGCAGTTTTGAGGAACCTCCACAGGGCCACATAGCATATAACTTTTACCCTGCTTTCAAGTTGGCTACAATGAAATAGCCTCCTTGTCATTGCAAATGTTTTCTTGGCGTTGACCAAAGCTGCGTCCGCATGTCTGTTAAAATACAGCTACTGATCAAGCCAAATACCAACGTATTTAACCACACTCTTGGTTTCCAGTTTGTATAATATAATCCTTCAAGCCAAACGGTGTCGAAGGCTTTTTCCAGGTCGATCAGACAGGCCCCCGTGCATTGGTTCTTGCATTTATTCCGTTGTGTTTCGGAAACCAGTTTAAGAAAAGCTTTATTTATAACTTTTTCGAATACTTTACTGATGCTTGGGAGTAAACTTATCGAACGCATGTTCATTGGGTTTGTACAGTCCTTGCCCTTTTTTGGTATAGGCTGAATGATTGCTGTTTTCCAACGCGTGGGATAGTGTGCATTATTTAACGCGTTGTTAAATAGAACTGTATATATGTCCATTGCTAATGGTAGTAGATACTTGAGTACGATATTTGGTACTCCATCTATACCCACTGACTTTTTGTTTCTTAATGAGTCGACGACACCCTGGATCTCCTCCTTCGTTATTAATAGGCTATTAGCCCTGTTATTGGCGTTAATAGCATTTGCCAAGTTATCGTCATTAAAGTCGGTAAAACCGAGATTCTCTGATTGCCAATTTGAAATTTCATTTCGAAAGTGCAAGTAATTCACTAGAGCTCCGTTTTCCAATTCGTAGTTTCGGTGGATGCTTTCATTTACCGTGTACATTTCCTGGAAGACAGCTCCCACTGTGTTCGCCTTTTCTAAGTGATCTTCTATCACGAAGGGCCCATTACTAAGGATAGCGTTCTTTGTATCTATGCCTATGTTGATTAACGTTTGTTTGTTTTCGTCATTACGTGGTAAGTGGAGACACTGAATCTCATTTTGATTATTTCTCCTGAATAGGTTATTATTTTGTTCGAACATGTTCGGGTTGTTAGATTTTATAGCCCGTATTCTGTTGTTCCAACACAAATTTGTTGTTAATCTATAATTAGTTTTTAGTAATTGTTGGAGGTTTTTTAATCGGGATATCAGTGATATTATTTTCTGGTCATTTCTGTCAGTAAACTGTCTGTAGAATTGTTTTAGTTTTGTTAGCGGTCTGCTCTTTTTCGGTGCAGTGCGTTTATTGTTGTGTTCCTATATAAGTTCTTATTGTCCGGTTCTGTTGTTTTAGGAATTGTTTTGTCCATTGTTCCTTTTATAGTTTCGTACACATGTTGAATGTATTTGTCGATTTCGTCAATCGTCAGGCTTCTGTTTGTTGGTAGGTCGATATCGTTAGAACGTAATTCTTTTGTTAACGATCTGGTGAATCGTGGCCATCGCATTGCTTCGTAGTTGTAGGGTTGTGGAGCTACGAATTGCTCCAGTTCTCCCAGTTCATTCGAAAGCTTTATTACGGCCATGAATGCACAGTGGTCACTGTCGTATTCAATTGTCCATAAACAGGTTCTGTTATGTCTGTTGGTGTTTAATAGTCTCAGTCGTGTGTCAATAAGCATTGTATCTAGATAGGATCTACCTATAGGGAACGATGGATATTCCATAGCTAGAAGGTCAGTTTTATATTCTACGTGATATTGATCTATCCAGCTAGCCAGTTGACTTCCTCTATTGTTGGACATACAATTTCCCCAATCTTTATGTTTGGCGTTCATGTCTCCACCTATAATAAAGTACTCCACCTATATCCAGTTGGAGTTGCAAGCATTGAAAGAGTGTCCCAAGTTCTGCTATAAACAGAGTATACTGATGTTCCTCGGGTGCATAAACCGAGATCGCATAAAGCCCCCTTCCACGATGCATGCTTCAAGCAACCGGAATCTGCCCACTACTCCACTATATATGACTTTATGTTGGAGTCCTTTTCTAATATAGATGGCGACATCTCCCCCTTGTGAGGAGTTGGGTCGATCTCTTCGTATAATATCATAGTTTTTGTGCCAAAGTTTATGCCTCTGGTTTGACTTAGTTTCCCCAGCCAGAAGCACATCAGGGTTTTCGTCTTGCAACAGGCTTAACAGAGTGGCTCTTCTCTCGGTCCTTATAAATGAATTTACATTCACGACAAGAGCTTTAATTGATCTTTTGATTAGAGGGTTTGTGGGGGTTCAGGAGGTACTGTACCGGCAGAAGCAGTCTGTTCACTTCCTTCCCACTTTCTTATTTTCCGCACACACAAGTGTTTCGAGAATCGTAGAAAGGTGTGTCTCTACAAATATCGCTTTTCCTTGTCTCTCCACCTTCTGCTGACAATGTTAATACGAGTGAAAGGGAAAAATGAGCGCAAATGCGTCGTCCACGGACAATAAACTATGGCGATACACCACCGGCGAAGGTGACAATCGGCCAGCTGGTCCATGACAGCTGCCGCGCAACTGGTATACACTGCGAATGTACTAGATTTCTCCAGCACATCCCAGCACATTCAATTGCCAATCCGCAACATTCCGCCCGCCTTCGCCAATCATTGGCGAATCATCATGTTCCAGGGGACGGTGGCCAGGGGCGGTTGGTTTTGGTCGTTTAGTCTCTGGTGGTCGGATGTTGCTGTCCACTTTCACGTGGATGGTTTGTTGGGACGGGGCCGCTCGCCCTAAGGAGATCTGAAGGCTTGGGGGTCTGGGATGGCCCGTAGGTTATATGGCGACAGGAGCCTCCTTCCCATTGCTGATGTCCGTTGCCTTTTGTGGCCGTGGATCTGGATTGGAGTTGTAAGGTCGCAACCCACGATCAATGGCCACGTGATGGCTGGTGATGGGTGTCGCTGCATCGGGACCGGCGGCGTTGAAAGGTGCTGCGTCCGTTGGCGCCCGTCCGAAGTTAGTAGCCGGCCGGATGCGGCCACTGGCGTGTGAGGCTGTAGCGTGGAGTCGGGTGCGGTGTCGTCCCTGGTACTGTCCGCGTGTCCTGCGGAATGGCAGTCGCGGGCCAAGTACCTCCCGGGGTCGTCGGAATGCAGCCTCTGTTGATGCACTGAGAGGCCTGCTGGCTCGCTGGGATTCGGTTGATCCGTGGATGCTGGCGAGCTCCGCCCATCAGGCGGGGCATTGCGCGCTCCTATCCCTATTGTGGTGTGGTGCCTTGAATCCCTTGGGTGGGCATGCTGCTGGTTCTTCGATTGTCTCTCGCCCCTGCGGTGATTCAGCGGGCAAGGGGCATGTCCGGTAGCTGGGCGACGCAGTTGGCCGGTGGCTGGTAGTTGCATGGGCCTCGTAGGTGGCCCCTGGGGCCGTTGCCGACGAGACCTCCTTTTGGTGCTCTGATGGCAACTGTGGCTGGCCAGAGGGCGGCTGGTGTTGGTGTGCCGTGGGCCGCGGGCAGCTGCACCCGTTAGTATGCACCAAAGGTGCGTAGACTGGGCGATCACGTCGGAGTTTGTAGACTTCTTTAATCCGGCTGTAATGATGGCCGGGTAGGCATCAGCGCCAATGATTAAATCTATCTTTTCTGTTGATGCGACGTCTGGGTCTGCCAACCCCAGGCCCGCCACAATAGAGAGATCGCTAGGCAGGAGTCGTGGCGGTGGCACATAGTCCGACAGATGGGACAGGATGAGCGCGTTGACTGTCCAGCTTTACGAGCCCTTGGTCCGGGGCAGTATGGTGACGGAGGATAGGGCCTTCTCCGTCTGGCAGCGGGCGCCCCCGACTCCATGGACTGGGATGAATGATGCGCGCCGGCAGAGGCGCAGTCGCTGGGCGAGGGATTCCGAGATAAAGGTGGCCTCTGAGTAGGGGTCCAGTAGGGCCCGAGCCTCCAGTCGGCGTTGGAAGCCCGACTGGACGAGGACGCGTGCTGTGGCCAGGAGGGTCGCCCGGGCGGGCGGGGCGCTGAGTGTGTGAGATGACACCCCGGGGATCTGGCCGCCTTGAAGCTTGGGGCTTGTTCCCCTTTTCCGAATCCAGGTTGGTCGTGGTCGTTGTAGTGTGCAGCAGGGTGTGATGTCTCCGCTGGCATCGATGGCACGACTTGCTGGAGTGGCAGTCGCGTAGGCGGTGGCGACCCAAACAGTTGATGCATAAGTTCCTTTGGTGTGCGAAGGACTTCCGATGGCCAGGTGTTAGTGATCGGAAGCCCTCGCAAGCCTAGATAGTGTATGAGGCCCCGCAGAATGTGCATGGAGCCCATTTCCGTAGGGGTCCCGGCGATGATTTGATCATCGGGACCTGTGGTAGGTTGAGCTTTAGGCAGGCGGCAGTCTGGTCGGCGGCCTGCTGACTCGTACCCGCTGTTCTGGGATGCGGTTCCCTTTCCGCTGGGTTGATGGCGACCGTTGGCAGCTGCACTGGGGGCAGCTCGCTAGGGTGGAGTCGATTGGCGGTGTTGGCCATGGTTGGGGAAGCTGAATCGAGCGCGTACTGGGCGTCGAGGAGCTTCGTCTGTTCCTCGATGTATATTTCTTCGGTCTCGCCGAAAAAATCCTCCGCAAAGTACGCGTGTTGTTAATCTTCCGGTGCCGCCGCGTAGAAAATGTCGTGGTGCCGCCTGGATGTGGCTTCCCATTCGGCGTGGAGTACGCGTTTGGTTTGGTCGATCCTGGTCAGGGTTAGTTGTCCCTTGTCCTGCATGTTGGGGAAGGTGCGAGCGAGGGTATCTTGTGCCGCGAACTGATCGGCGATAAGTTCCACAATCGTCATTGGTTGTTGTATTGGAGCAGATGTCAAACGCAATTTGGTTTGACCTATTGTTGTAGAGAGTTCGTCGTCCAATTCTTCGTCTTCGAGGATGGACGCCGCCATTGTTGCATAGAAATTGGTAGCATTTTGTGACACTGATACTTTTGGTTCCGACTCGTAAAGCATCTATTCCGAATCGGATTCATCAAAATCGTCGTCATGCTTTCGTTCTGGAGCCACAGGGGTTTCCGGTGATTTTTTATCCAACAAATCACCAAGCATTTGATTTGCAATTATCATCTGGCGGCCACTATCCTCCGATCCACGACTTAAAGAATCCTTGGAACTGTAATCTTCAATAATGCATGTACTTATGTTTTTTCTCGACTCAGGTAGGTGGTGAAAAAATGTATAATCACTCCCGAGCGAGGAATGTCGTCGGTCGAGATCTTTGGTGTTCCGCCGACCGAGGAATGTCGTCGGGGAACCGTTGTGTTGCTTTTTCGATGTATTTGCCAGCATTCGCTGCTGCACTGGGCTTGGCTTCGGTAGATCGTCTTCTTCCTTTACTTTAGAGTGATCTGGTCAGCGATTCGCTCTTTTGGCTGGTTGTAGCGGTTCGTCATTTTCTGCATCGGTGTCCAGATCCGACATATCGACTAAGTTAGTCGGTGCGCCTGGTGGCACAGTAGGCGTTTCCAATTTTTTGCTTTTTCCTCAACTTCCTTGCGTTTAGGCCTTTCTTCCTGGTTGCGCCTGCTTACTTCCTCGATGGCTTGGCGCAAACGCTCCTCTTCGGCTTCTTGATGTTTGCGTTCAGCCAGACGTTCTGCTTTGGTGAGTCTTCGGCGTTTGGCCAATGCAGCCTTTGTTGCTTTCCACTCAGCTGTCATTGGTGCCGGCATTTCGTTTGTGTTCGCTTCCTGTTTCTCTAGAACTATTTTCACTGAACTGTCTTTACCGTTGTCGTGTTGTTCTTCAGGTGTGTTGTGCCGCGAGCTGGGCGGCGATGGATTTGATCCACAGGTTGCTGAATCCGGTGTGTTTTGCCACAAACTTGGGGGCGATGAGTGGATCCGATAAGCGCTGGATCCGGCTCGAAAGACCAAAAAATGTGACGGGAATGTTTGGAGTTGTCCACTGTTCCCGTGTAGAGAGGTACCCGATGAAACTGGCAGCAAAACGGAAGCACAAGAAAACCAAAACTGAACTCGAGGTGGATCCTTATTTCTTTATTGTTTAAGTCGGATGCGACTTGGTTTACAATTTAGTAACAACGCACAACAATTCAATTGCTCTACATGAGATTATGTTGGATCAGCAACAATGACTCGGAAGGTGTGCGCGCGATAATAGCTGGTAGCAGACTGACTCAGTGGGCATAACTGCCAATTCAAAAAAGGGACGCTGATGACCTCATCGTTGGTGACAATCGGCCAGCTGGTCCGTGACAGCTGCTGCGCAACTGGTATACACTGCGAATGTACTAGATTTCTCCAGCACATCCCAGCACTTTCAATTGCCAATCCACACCATTTACGTTTGTGATATAGTCGACCAAGAAATAAAGAAACAAGGATCTCATGAAGACGATCCATGCGTTAAGTTCCGTGTTTTATTTTGTTCGATGAGTTGTTTTGGTGATTTTCATTTCTATTTTTCGTTGATTGTGTGTGCGCTATTTTGGAACACCAGTAACATTGGTGCTTTTATGTATGCTGTTCTCGTCGAGGATGAGCTCGACGCAGAACAACAGCGGTAACACCCTCTAAGACTCCATGCTCGACCACCGTTCATAGTGGGTCCTTTTTGCACTTTCACTTAAATATCTCGATAGCAACATCTAGTAAACATTTCAATTCTAACAGCAGTTCTTTGTTTGCTATCTTTTTAAGTTTATTCGCGGTATTTCCGAGCTCATTTAGTTCAATCTTGGCCTTCCTGAACTGCAATACGTTTGTATATGCCTTTTCCTCCACTTTTGGTTATTCCTTATAATAGCGCCCGGTGCCACATTCTTGTTTTAATGCAGGCTTTACCAGCTTCTTTTTAGAGGCCTCTTCTTCTTCTTTTAGTTTTAGTTACTTGAACTGGATACTTCTAAGAAGTGTTCGTATTCGAAATCACTAAGTTCAAGGACTTCTGAGTTCCAGAAGGTTGTTGGCAGACGAATTCACGTTTAAATATTATACCACATCGAATACATGAATTATTATATTTGGTGTGGGCCGTTTGAACCTCAAGCACTTGGTAACCCCGATATGTTTTCAGGTCTTATGACAACCCGCATATATGTAAAGAGTAATTAAAACAAATTGGGTCCCTACACAGCAAAAAAAAAAAATTAATTACGTCCAAAAAATCACCGGAAGTGGTTTAAATGGCCACCCTATAGTAATATTAAATTAAATTGGACTAAAAGATAACAATATCAAGATTTCTAAATAAACATGTTAATAATGTGATTGATCTATAATATATTTTCAAAAGAAGAAAAAAACTAAAAAAAGAGTATAACGACAACAAAACATATTGAATAGTTTTAAGACAATATTACAAACCATAACCAAATACCACTCAGCGAAGACTTTTCTTATTCAACTTTCTTTAATTTCCTCATGTAAACAATAGACAGTTAAATTATTTTTCTATTCCATAATGACGCTTCGGAACTAAATAATTGGATGAGGAACAATATCGTCTCCGACATACAAAAATGTATACTTTTAACCGACCCAATTTCGCTCATTTTCACAAATTCCACACAAAACATAACGTACCAAAAATAAGAGGCAAGATAAATACCTATCACATGGGGCTGACCTTAAAAACTCGTATAGCTCCAAATAGTGATGAACTGTCTGACCCGCGAACGGGCTAAATACCGCAGCTTGGAGAGTCAACGGTTGTGGAATTTAAAGAACATCTCACCTGGAGTAATTTCTAAGTGTGTGGGTGTGTCAGCGCACATGTTTCTTCGCAGCTTCCATTAACAACGCCAAACATTCTTGTATTTGCATAAATTATTTTAATTAGTGTCTTTAGTCTTTAGTCAGTTCTTATCTGGGAATCGCAGAGTTGTTCTTCTTTGTTTTGCTCACGTCCTTTTAACATTTAGTCAGACGTTTTTGCTGCCCGAGTTAATACAAAACTAGAAACACCTTGAAACGGAAATGGGAAACACTTTTGATATGATCTTCGCCAACACTTGGCCTTAATTTATTCAACAGAATAAACCCATTTCTTATTGTACGATGTGTGGATTTTGTCTTGTCTTACTTTTAATGAGCATTGTTTGCTGTGTACAAAAAGCAGAACCCAGCTACAATGTAGGGGATGTAATGGCGGAGGAGTGACATGAAACAAAAAAATAATAAAATGGGCGAAAAACTACATTCTGATCTTCTCCCGAAAATCAATAAAGCGCACTAATTATTTCTTTATTTATAAACAATACATATGATATTGTTTATTATTTATTTGAAAGGGTTAGGATGACTCCTGGCATCCACCTGCTCTGTAAGATACAAACATATAACTACTACTAATTATATCGTTATTTGTGTTTCTTATTTATTTGAAAGGGTTCGGATAACTCCTAACATCCACCCGCTCCATAAGATACAAACTCCATGACGTAGGCTTGTGGGGGCTCTCTTCATTACATGGAGAACCAACCCACAAATTCAGCCCGATTTCGCCCGCTAACGACATAAAAAAAGGAGGTAATTAATTAAAACAATTCAAATAGAGAAAATATTTAGTGGTCCAGCACCAGTTCCATCGAATAAGCAATCCCTTGCATTACAAAAATAATACTAACTCCGTAACCTGGATAAATTAGTAATTTTTACAAGGACATTTGTAATCCGTTTAGTTTTTCTTCCGTAACCAGAGACCAGTTCGTTTTTCCCTTGATTTTTTCTAAATTTGGTTAAAAAAAAATACATAAAAATAATTAACATAAAAACCACGGCAATATTCATGACATTACTAGACCTTACGCGACTCTCTTTTGACTCCACTGAACTTGCGCTACCCTCTGATTTCTCACTGACTCCACGCGTCCTTTTTGCGACCCGTTGCAACTTCCGCAGACACAACTCGACAATTAAGATTCTCATTCTCGGCTCCACTGTAGATTTTGGCACCACAATGCCTAACACCCGAGCCGGTACCACACGGCAGGCGCAAGAGCAACCTGAATCCGGGAAGCCCTTCGGGCTGCGGAACTAGTTAATGTTCTCGGTCCTGCGCAGCTACTGCACGTAGCCAATATAATTAGGACGCCAGGCTTTACCCCTTATTCGGACGTCAAGCCCTCAGCCCTGAGAGCTTTTAATGTCGACCGGGCGTCTCGTTAACAACAACTGGCGAGAGAGACTAATATCACCGGCTTACGACCTACCACTACCTAACACATTTACGTTCGGTAGCAGAGCCGGAAATGCACGACGACCAAATTAGGCCGCATTTCCTCAGGTCTCTAGCCAGCTCTACCCAGGCAATACTAACGGTCATAACGGACCAGAGCCTGGGTAATCTAGCTCAAATTGCCGACGCCACTCAGGCAATTCATCCGGTACAGGCCGAAACCCCCGACCTACCGCGTGAATGCAGTTAACGCGCACCCTACACCCCCACAGCTCTCCTCACACCCTCCAGAAGGCCCGCGGTCCTCGGCACAACACATTTTCCCCAGAGGAATCCAGAGTGCAGGCCCAGCGAGTCTCTCCCAGAAAACTCCCCTGCACAACACCATATCTAACCTCCTAGCGCTCCAGACCTCACTCCGCCGCGATTTAAACCAAATTCGCGCGGAAGTAAGAAGCTTCCAACGAAGCGCGCAAAACCATGCATGACGCGCAGTTTTTGCCATAGGAAAAGACACGTTTATGATGAGCGCTTAAAAAGGCGAGACACGCCTTTCTGCTGGGATTACAGGCAGTATGGCCACGACATAGTAGATTGCCGTGTGCATCACACTATTACGGACCTACCTCGCGCCCAGGTCCTCCCCTAACACCTACTAATCCCCTTTCGCAAGTTCCCCTCTCTACCTGTAAAAGGAAAACAAATCGCCAAGTAGCTAATTTGCATAAACTACTTTGTGCAAATTCTACTTGGTAGAAAAGTAATAAGAACGGCGTTGGCGCCGGATAAAATAATAAAACGTCAACGACAATGAAAATAAATATGACATTCGACGTTAAACTGCGAAGCAGAAAGGTGTCTGATAAATTAGACGACAGTTTCACATTAGAAATACCGTGCGTAGTAAACAAAGCTAGAAAGAAAACTCGCAAAAGGGCGATTAAAGAAGAATCCCCAAAGGTTCCGCCGATTTCGAAAAGAAAATGTGTGAAACGCGAAAGATCTACGGCACAAGCAAAGAATCCTAGAAGTAGAGGATTAAAGAAAGAAAATGCATTTTCTGCCACTGGACCATTACATCAAATCAAGTTAGATATTAAAGAAGAATGTAGTGCTCCGGAAGCCCTACCATCCTCCCACAATTCATATTGTATACATAACCCATCATCACACAATTAATCAAAACCCATTTCCCATATAATATATATATTCCATCATTACCCAATAACAATATACAAAAACCCATATTCTCATATAATATACACATTTCCCATATAATATACGTTTTCTCATAAAACCCAATTAATCCAAACGATTTCCCATATAATAATACATAGCGCTTGCTTAATACAACGACCCCAGAATCGTCACCAAGCAAATATAGTAAATACCCAAAGTGGCGATTCTGAAATCAAATCGAGCATTTTTCCAAATATACATACCCCATATCCCAATATACACATCCCATCCATCATCAGACGTTCCTAAACGATTTCCAAAAAAATCGTTATCCTATGTACATAGCAGCTGCAATAGCGTTTGTTTAATATGATGAACCCAGAATCGTCACCAAGTAAATATAGTAAATACCCTATGTGACGATTCTGAAAACAAATCCAACAAAATAAAATATTATTGTCGCACAAGCGAAAAACCTATAATCAAGCTAACGGTAGCAGTTTGACTTCGTTCATGAGAAAGAAACTTCTCGAAGAAGAAAATGAAAAAGAGAAAGTTGGTACTTTCGTAGAGAGGAGTAGAATTTCAACCACAGGAGGGTGGGCACGTTTTGTGTCTGTCCACAAACAATCAATTTAGTTCTGTTATAATTAGTTCGCCTCTCATATACAAATACTTGTGGTTATCTATTGTTTTAACTAAACAAAACTGTTTTGTGTTGATTACATTTGAATTAAATATTGTTGTTTATGTGAAGAATCTGTAAAATACAATACTAACTATACAATCAGTTTATCGGCCATTAACTCATTTTTACAGACCATTTCTATCTTACTCCCTCCGTTATGGTGCCGCTAAATGTGTAATTAAAAGCTGCTATTAAGTGTTAAAACGTCTCGTTAAAATAGCGTCCACGCTCTTCCCTCGGTCGTGGCGAGGAAGCACGGCAATTGGAGTTAAACAAGAAGATCGAACCACGGACAACAGGAAGCGGAACAGGGGAGCAAAAGCTCAACGCCCCCTTCAATCTGCCACCAGGAACTAGCTACAGCCTCCGCTCGACGGACGCTCAAGATAAAAACCCAAGTGGGTCCCTTTATGCTTAACCCTTAAAATAACAATATTCAAATATATTAAATATATATATAATATTTAAATTGTGTGATTAAACCCTAACAGCACTCCACCATTACGCGATCCGAGACCTCCTCCACAGAATAGGCCACCGCACCAGCAGAGGCAGTCCCAGAAGAGAACTCATCCGGGACCACACCAACCCTCCGCCTCCAAGAACCCAAACATATCAAACCTCCGAGTGTCCAGCATTTCGAGTAGCTGCGGGCTGTGTGGGCGTATAGGTCACACGTGGAACAGGTGCGGAGATAGGGTGAGGTTGGAAAAAACTAAAAATTCCCCACTAACACCCACCCCAACACGAACCCAACTGGCTAATACTAAACGTCAGCTGCCCACAAACCCGCACGTCTGACATAGGCGGCAAACAATTCTCTATACCGACGTATGGACGAAAAATGCCGACCTTACACCCGGATCTCCTCCATCCCGCACACGGCACTCCGTCACTGTGGATGCGAGCGAACTTCCGTGTATAATTGAATTCAGTACCACTTGCCATACGGCAACCCCTTTTTATTAACCCTGTTGTGCTCCGCGCCGTTCTTTCCCAAATCAGGAGAAGAGCGCGAAGTGTCGGGAGTGATAAATAAAAGGCGAAAGGATTTTTTTTGAAACAATAACAGTTAATTTTAATTTTACTTAGATCCAAAAGTACAAAGGTGAATATCGGTCGGGAGTGATCGTTGCAATCTTCACGAGGGTATGATTGATACTCACTTCATGATCGTATGTGATTTTTTAATAGAGGGGAAGAAGAGCAAAAGGTAAGAGAAAAAGGTAACCTGAAAACATGTTCGCTCTCTCTCTCTCTTTGTACCTGGACTCCGAAGCCCATGAAAGTTGGTTGGCCAGTCATGTTTGGGCATGATGTCATTGTTTGCTCGAACGGATTTTGATGATTGTGTTGCATCTGCTGCCAGGAATTTGGCTCGTGAATTGAGTTAAAGATTCGGAGAATTGTTTGGGTTATTTTAGCAGCTGTAGCTGCTTGAATAATGATTCGGTGAATCCTTTGGATTTTTGGATGTTATATTGAGCAGTTGCTATAGTTGCTCGAATTATGATTTGGAGAATCATTTGGATTTTTGGATGTTATATCGAGCAGCTGCTGTAGTTGCTCGATTTATGATTTTGGAAAGAGTTATTGATGAATTTAATATTAATTATAGGATATGTATTTAGAGGGGGGAGGGTATTAATGGTAGGGCTTTCTAGAGCACTACAACCCCATGAGATTTCCACCAGAAATCTCAAAGTCATATTGGTCAGCAACAACCAAGTCGGTTAAAGATTATTTTAACAATTAATATTCAAGTCACAAAACTTACCCGGTGAATCAACTGACGGAGGTTCTTAAAGGCGGCGGATTCCCGCTACGTAAGTGAAAATCAAATTGCCACAAGGTACTGAACTGGCTGTTCGCCGATTCACCGGGTTCTGAAGAAGTGTACCAGTTCATCACGAACGAAGAAACGAAGCTACTCGAGTGAATTGGCATCCCGGACCGGACTATTTGAGCTACAAGGTGCAGAAGATTCCGGAGGTATCATCGCTCACGAAGAGGAAGGTCATATCCTTTTATGTTCCCCTTCCACGATTGTTATTTCTAGGAAGCGGAATTGGCTAATAGGGGGCTGAGCTATGGACCGTAGGGAGACCATGTCTAAATAGGGAGAAAATGGCTATGTACAATAGGATTGAGGTTTTAAAATAGGGGGTTTACTTTATTTAAATTATTCAACTATTGTGTTTGGGAATATTCTATTGTAATGGGAAATTGGTGATTTGGTGGGAAGGGAAGGATATGAACGTGAAGACACGAGGTGTTAATTATTCATAGGCGTCTAGGTGTTAATTATTCATAGGCGTCAAGTCTAACCAAACGACGTGGTTGCATCATAGCAAAACCGCTAGGGTAATTTTCAAATTCTTCGAGTTTGGTTCCCACGATCATAATTCCCAAGCCGTTGCAGCGTCCCTTCGACTTCCCCCACACACTCTATTCGGTGGGGATCAATATACTCTTTCGGTAGGTGAATAGCACAAATCACTTTTCATCCTATTTCATTTTCTCTTCTCAGAGTACATTGCACTCTGAGATCTCCACGATATCCTAACTAGGTCACTGGGCCATCACCAGATTTTGCGTTCGCGCATGCACGCTTAAGCCAAATCAACCCCGGGGTCATTGTGCTCTCCCTTTTGATTTCCTCATTCACCCAATATCCATCGACTGTCGAATGAATGCACAAATGTTTATTCACCTCGATGGGCTGGGAAATTAAAGAATGCAGAAGAGATCATGATTATGATTGGTTGGTCATTGTGCTTATCCCATAAAGGTCTATTTTCATCCCTGATTGCATCAGTCGATTTCCATCCATCATCGCGTGCACACACGTCTTTTCAGCACCAGTTTACGTGCGAGTCGTGAGTTAATTTTTCCAACTGTGTTAATAGTCCTTAAAGTCGATCTTTCTTTTTACCAAGTAAATTTGTTGCCATATATACCGTGCTGTGAAAAATTATAGTTTCAAACGTAAATTTTCAGTTTTCTTGAAATGAGTAATACATTTTTAAGACTAGTTTTGTGACAAAATATCGTCAATCTACACCAACTCACTCCTTTTGCGAGGCGGTATTAGTGTCAGAGCTCCTCGATAGTATAGTGGTTAGTATACTCGCCTGTCACGCGGGAAACCGGGGTTCGATTCCCCGTCGGGGAGCCTCTGGCGCAAGACTAAAGACCTTGCCGGGAAAAAACAAATCATTATGGAAAATTTAACAAGCCTCAAGACTTGCTAAATAAGGCCAAGATCGGTTCTCGGTTGTAGTGCCGATGATGATGATGATGATTAGTGTCAGGCCTTTTGTAACGGGAATTTCACGTCGATATTTGTAACATTCGCGGACTAAGATGCAATTTCTCCTCTTTGTCTGTCCACGTCTCTAACCAGGAACCAACTATCGTTGCACTTTGCAAGTCTCAGGTAATAACTGATACAGATATTTCTGATTTTACTATACCCAGTTATACCTTAATGCCTCTCTTCTTTCCACATCTTCGTCTAGCCACCTACATATGAAGTGATAGTGTGTATTAGCTTCTGCCACAATATGGGCTCTGCTCCAATCCAGAATTTAATTTCTCGTGACTAAAACTTCACATTCGTAGGCATATCATATATAATTGCTTTCTTTATAGAAGACCAAGCCAACAGCAATGCTAACGAGAAAACTCCCATAAGAACAGTATGGTTCTATGATAAAGCGGACTGGGGAGGTCTGAACGACCTTTTTGGGAAGCTACATTGGTCATTATTTTTCCTCAATAACGGTGTTGACTCTATAGTGGACACATTGACAGACACGATTCTGCTTGGCATGCGAAGATTTATTCCCCACAGAGTAAACAGTATCAAACCCAAGAGAAATATGAGGTTCGATTCCGGGTGCAGAGAAGCCATTAAAGCTGAAGAGTGGAGCTTCCGGTTGTATAAATCAAACAATACTGAGGAAAATCAGAAAAGATTTAAGAGAGCTAGAAATGACTGCAATGCGTATATTCAATGCGCAAAGTTCTTGCATGACGAGAGAGTGAGACAAAAAATACTAGACTCTCCCACAGGTAGTAGAAACGTCTGAGGATTCGTGAAAAACATCCAAAACTCGGTCTCCTCATCCATTCCTTCGCTAAGTGTCGATGACAGACCAGTCACCAGTACAATAGAAAAAGCGAATCTACTTGCTACACATTTTACAGCAAACTCAACACTGCTTTTTTTTTAAATATACTTCTCAAGGAAGAGGCGAACCTATAGCGCCGACACGGCGCCCCGAGATACCACCAAATAACTGTTGTAGTTCTTTTTGAACAATTGCAGGTTGTAACGCTTCGGGAACACTCGCGTGGGAAGGGAGTTCCACAGCTTCCCCCCTCTGTAACGGAACGAGTTCTGATGCAGGGATCTTCGCCCCGTTGGGAGATGAACCGCGAACTGGTGCGATTCGTCGGATTGCCTCGTAGAGCGAAAAAAAAGCCGAATTACGCGAAATAATACCACAAATCCTCGATTATTACTATTCCTGGGATTCCGTCAGGGCCGGTTGCCTTCCTACAGTCCAGTCGATGTAGAATGCGTTGAATAGTACGCGGCCGGAACCTGACATCCCGCATAGAAGACTGTACCAACGCGGTCATAGGTGGCTCCAAAAGACCGGCATCGAGGTTTGAATTCGCGGAAAATAAATACGCGAACACGTTGGCTTTATCTTTTAAATTTGTGACAGGTATCCATCTGCCCGTCACTAACGCGGGAAAAGAGGAGGGCGCGAAGTTATTGCTGACAGCGCTGGCCATTGACCAGAAGGGACTCGAACCGGTTGGGCTGTCAAGGAGTTTATTTGTCGCTTTGGCGTTGTAAGCCCTCTTCGCGGTATCAATTGCCTGCTTCCGCGTGCTTCTGTTTCTAACAAAATTCGTTCTATTAAACTCGGTGGGATCAAAGAGCCATTGTTTAAAAGCTCTCAGTTTTGCCGCTGTAATTTGTTCCCATTTTTTATCAAACCAACGTTTATTAAATGAACTTCGTATGGTGGAATGCGGATTGTAGATCTCTATCCCGAGAAGAATAGTCATATCATACCATATCAGTTCTGTGGGGGTTCTCTATACCACGCTGAGAACCAACCCACAATTCCAACCACAATTTCGCCGCAGACCGCGCACAACGCCAACCCCAATCCCTTTCGTTGGCCTACACCACCTGTAAACAGCGCCCTTCCCAAGGGCATCATAATATGTAAAGGATGCATCACCTGAGTTCATCATTCCATGCAGATAATGCATCACAGAATTCAGCTTTTCATGCACATAAGGCATCCTTTTAAATACCCTGAAATCTAAAACAGGGTTCATACATTAATTGCATCACCACAGTTCACTGAAATGAACTTGAAACATGCAACATGAATCGAAAAATTATCGGCGCCCCTGCCAGCCAGAATTTCCTGGCACACGTGCGTAGCACATTTCCTTGACTTATTTACAGTCACCCCAGCTTTTGTCCAACCGACAAAACTTGTCCGCGCATCTAGCGCCCAGTCGCCGAGAATCAAATTCTCTTACACGAGAACTCGCACCACAGTGAATACCATCCATTCCACGACCAACGATGCCGTGCACAAGCATCATGATGCAAGAATTCCAATTGCTCGCAGTACAAGTCGCCCTTATGGCGGGCAGACAATGTACACAGCTGCATGAACGCCACCATGATGCCCTCGCACCAATCCCCTTTCTTTCGTTGTCGTTTTCGTTTGCCACAACTTGGCAACATGAGCAAGCACGCATCCTCGCCGTGATCAACTCAGAGAGAGCCTCTCTGATTGGTCACTGCAAGAGAAATTGACGCATTGCGCGCTGAATTTGGTAAAAAGCAACCTGCGTTGGTCCATAGGCACGGTCCGATCCCTTTTCATAACAATGCTAGATCCCATACCTTACAAGTAACAGTGCAAAGACTGTTGCAGTTGGGATTTGAAATTCTTCCACATCCACCGCACTCTCCTGACATTTCCATGGACTGCCATCTTTTCCGCAATTTGGATTCATTTTGCCGGCGAAAGGTCTTCCGGGATCGAGAAGAGGTCATAAAAGCCTTAGAAAATTGCATTGCCTCAAAAAGTCAGCATTTCTAAGAAAAAGGAATATTTGTCCTTGTATCACGTTGGAAGAATGCCATAGATGCCAACAGATCCTATTTTGATGGAATAAAAATTTACGGAAAAATAATATTGGCTTTTAAATAAAACATAAACTGCCTCTCATTCATTTACAACAAAAATTAAACACATCCATTTGAATGATGTACACTTCACATTTTAAACATACATAATATATATATTACATCCGGTTTAAAAAATATGAAAATATAAAAAAACTAAAACAGCTGGTACACAAACCTGCATAAGTTAAGTTTTTTCGCCGAGCCGACGGTGTCAAAGGAATAGCGGGAGAGGTGATGCAAAAAAAACCATCCGTTTTTTTGGTGTGAGAAGACAGTAGTTTTATGGTCTCAGCAGAGATTTTGTTCGTTTGCGGTACTTTTTTCCATTTGGCCATTTTTTCGTGGTCTTAAAGAAAATGTTAAAGATCTTTTACCGAAGTGGGTGACTGTTATCTTGTTTTTTGTTCGTGGTGGGCGCAGAAAGTGGCCTGTTTAAAAGGAATGTGCAATCACCGTATATTCTTGCAATTGTGTTTTTTAGTTTAGTTCATGACATGGTTCACAAAAGTTAAATTGCCGGTTTTGTGCGGAAAGTTGTTTTATTTGTATTTCGTTCAAAAATATACTGTAAAATGCCAGAAACTACAATAAAGCATGCTTGATAAGGAAAGGGGGGAGGGGAGCGAACATACAGGGTGAAGTTTGTGCTTTCAACCCGGCGAAGGCCAGGACGATCCTCGTCCCTGTTCAATTAAAGTTGACATGCAGTCTCCACGTGACACCCCCGGACAGCTGCTCTGGCACCCGCCAAGTAGTGAACCAATGCATGCAGCGACATCCTGAGAAAGGTTGGCCCAAAGTTAATAACCTTGCCTGGAAAGACAAATTATTATGGACAATTTAACAAGTCTCGGATAAGGACCGGATACCGGTGGAGAGACTTGCTAAATAAGGCCAAGACCGGCTCCCGGGTTTTTTTGTAGTCTAAATGATGCGGCCGTTGAGCGGAATGTGGAGCGGACACAGCACAGAGGATTAAATACACAGGAGGCGATTAGTTGGTAGAAAAATGTTCTTTTATTCAAAAACTGCTTAAAACTGGTGAAAGTTCACAATTATTTTACTCGTAATATGGTACGTCATTTTTACAGAGCAATTAAGCATCACCGAGTAACTATCCACTGAACATATCTTTCGTTATATATAAAGATCAACTTCACTGTATAAATGATTACGCGCGAAGAAGGGGCCCGGGTAATGTAAACAGCACACAAGGTAACTCCACTATTATTTATTATATTAAGGATGTGACGATTACGGATGCTTACCGTGCCGGCGCCGGTACAATGGACGGCGGAGGACCCGACCGCCTTGCTGGTTGAATTACGACTCCTTGATACAACCCTCGTTTGGGATGAGTTTGGTGGTGTGATGAAAAAGGCAAAGAAATTTTCCTTTTGGGAACGACCAATAGGAGTGGATCTCCTGTACACAGATCCTAGCGAGGGTATGTCCACTTACGCGCGGATCACTTTGTTTGCTCGTGACGCGAGCTCATGGGTGGACGAACCGTGGGAATAAAAGTTCGCGAAAGAGCATCTTTGGAAGAAGTGTTTACAGCTATCTAAATATTGCGCTGGGGATTAGGATGCGTTTGGGATGATTACACAATGATGGTTGTGTTTACATCCATGTCGATTGTGTATGGCATCCATAGCGAGTCAAGCGTCGAATTCCAGTGTGATTATTTACACTGGCAAAGAATTCGGCTCTTGGCAGGTAGGCGCGAGTTACGCTATGCTTTGTAGATTGACTAAAAGCCGCCCTGGGTACGGAAACACTATAAAAATCCGTCGCGCACGTATGCGACTGCAAACGCAGGCAGACAGGTGTTCTGCTGATAATAGTATGGCAACCGAAATGTTTTCTTTTTAGAACAATGCTAAGATGCATTGATGTATGCGGTACTGGCGTACCGATTTCTTCCAGGAACAATGATATAACGCATTAAGGGGGTATTCTGGTCTAGAATTTTGAAAAAATCGAATTTTTTCTTTTTATATTTTCCAATAATTGGCGAAGTTACAGCTGCTTTAGCAATATTATGTCACTTGAACCTGCTATGCCCTGAAATTTTTAAACACGTTTTTCTCGAAACTGTCTTTTTTAAAACAATACCCACGATTTTTAAAGTTCTACAGAACCGATTCACTTCGAATTTAGTATATGTCTTCTTTATAGGCTTTTCTATTGCATGAACTATCCTCATCCCCAAATGTCAATGTTAACTATTTTTAAAAAATTCGAAAAACTAAAAAAAAGTGGTACAAAAATAATTTTTTTTTCAAGCAGCGCCATTTTGTTAAAAAAAATGTTTCAACTTTTTTTAGTTCCAACGATAGAGGCATTTCTGTAAATTAATAATCTTCTTTTTTTCAGATTGCTATGCGGGTTGAATCGTAGGTATGGTCCCGTGCAAACTTTTTAAGATCCCCCACTTCATCAGCTGCTAACTTTTTGAATTTTGAATTTTTTTACTTTCAATTTTTTTACTGTATTCTTGAAATATTAATAAACATCCTATAAAAAAATGAATAGTAAAAATATTGATTGCTTTTTTACAGCATTTCAAAAATTGCGTTAAATTCGTGCGTCTAGATCAGAATACCCCCTTAATTGCGTGAATGTCCTTGATGGGAAAATGCTTGAGATGTGGGATGCGGTTGCATAATCGAAGAACTTGAGGGTGTTAATGCGCTTGCATAAGCGAAAAACAATGAGCTTTAGGGCAGGAAGATTTGGAGGTAAGTGGAAAAGATAGCAGTGGCGTCAGTAGAAGCGCCACAACCTTGCCCGTAAAAATAAATTATTAGGGAAAATTTAACAAGGCTCGAGACTTGCTAAATAAGGCCAAGACCGGATCCCGGTTGTAGTGCCGATGATGATGATGATCATTCAAAGGTGAAAATGTTCTTATTTCATTTCAAATTAACAGGCTCCAGTTCGATTGGCGTTTACAATCGCCATCAACAAAACTCTGGGCCAATGTTTAGAATTGGGCAATTTACATCAGATTCGTCAGATTTAGAGATGGATTGTTCCTCACATGTGACGGCCTCTAGATTTAGTAAACCTAGCAATCTGCACAGACAATGGAACATAAAAAATTGTATACTCAGAAGCATAATGATATTAAACGCATTTGAAATGTGTTCTACCACTTTCCTTTATTTCTCATTTAAGCGCTCCAGTACTGGTATAATAAATAGAAATGGAAAATAAGCGCTACCTAAGATCGGTGCTAGAATTAATTGTTGAATAATAATAGAAAGAAATTATCAGTGAAATCGTGTTCTGTAAAACACAACATGCAAAATTCAAATAAGGAAAACAAATGAAAAAGAAAGTGAGAAAGTCCTTAGATGATTTTGTACTTCAAAATTAATGAAATGAAACTGCGTCTCAAGTAGTTTTTTTTTTTGCGTTTAGGCCGTTGGCTATTCTTGTATATGTAATCGTTGTCATTCAGCTCTACTTGAACAATTAATTCAAACTGGCGAAAACCTCGAATCCTTTCATTTTACTGCGTTTCTCACTCAAACTTCGAAATAAAACTGCGACATTAAAACCGTGTTCACAACCAGAACTTCGTTGTACGGAGAAATATGTACGCATAAATGGATTCCAAAATTCGTGCAATTATTGTGCCAACCCAAGAGCTCAAATAAACTGGAATATAAATATCAATTCACTTTAGTTAGTCGCTGCCACACCTTCAAACACGCGCCTATCCCCGACCCGCATGACCTCGCTGGGTCTAAGAATAATAGTATTCACATATTCAAGAGATATCCTTCCCCTCGACGGCATTTTCCAACATTTTACGGCCCAAAAGTAACCGCAACTTTCTTCACACTGACATCTGGGAAAACGGATTTTTCTGTGGGGCCTTGATTAACCGGTTTACCTTGTCGTAATTTACCTAAAAAGCAATAAATGCAAAATTAAATTATATACTAAATTAAAAGGATCTTACCCGCGTTCACCTGATTGCTCAGCAAATAAAAATTCATCAATTTCCCAAACGCAATTCTAGAACGAAAAAAAAACTATTTCATTAAATGCTGTATTTTTCCACGACACAAAATTATCAATTATTGTTCTTTACAAACTTTCTATCGCCTTGATACGCCATTTGCGTATCCTGACATCTTAACCAGGTAAATAAAATAATTTCCACGAATTCCACAAACCGTCGATCGAAAACCTCGTCCCAGTGCACTTTGGCGCGTCGCATAATTTGAAGATATACCAACAAAACGCGGCATCGCTTCACAGACTTCAGCAAGCGGCCATGACAACAGAAGAATCCGTCCAGTTATAGTGTGTGTGTCACCGGCAGTGGTAGTTCTGGGTGCGGTGTTCGTGTCAACGAGAACGAAAATAATTTTTTTTTCCGCATTCGATATCAAATATCAGGAACTAATTGTAGAAAAGAATTTCGGTGCTCCCATCATTTTGGAAAAACGCACGTTCGAATTTGGAGGAGATTTGCGTGGGAGCAGCTTTGGGATTTTTTAACTCGGAAGCAAAATGACCGATGTAAGCTTTACCCAAGAGTCACTGCCCACTTTGTGCAGACTTTGCTTGAAAAGAGAAGAGTTTTTGACTGATATGTACCATCGGCTGGACCAACCATTACAACAGGAATCGCTGCAATCTAAAATTTTCGATTTATATCAAGTAAAGGTAAGGAATGATTACGTAAACCTAGAAAATCCGAATTAAATTTCGTGAATTATTATTCTTCCTATGAATGTAATACTGCCGCCATGTTGTTTTTTCGTTGTGTAGCGCATCGTAAAATGTGCGCGATTGTGTGGTTGTCGTTAACTTTGAATGGTGAATTATAAAATGAATTTTGGTTATTACCATTTTTTAGTTGAATTAATAATATGTGAAAAGTTGTCATATTTGCCTTCTTTTTCTGTATTTCACCAACTGTGTTGTGGACTATTTAGAAGCTAATTGTAAAAAAAAAACAAAACAATAAATGGTTTCTACCCGCGACTGACATTTTCTTCGTTAGCTGTCACAATATGCTTAATGTTGTGACCAAATTGACAGATAGATGGCATGTCCATAAAGTTAGAATGTTAATAATATATACTGAAATTCGCTGAGTTAAATTATTAAAGTGCAAGTGCTTTTAAATTGTTAAGCGGTAACCTCACTGGAGAAGTCTAAATAAAGCAGGTTTGTTGTGATTTTGTTGTTAATAGAAAATAAAGTTATCACTTTATATAATAAGGAACTACTGTCTGAATGCAAGTTTGTCTCACTCAACTGCGTCCATGGTATCTGTATCCCTTGCGCACTTCTTCAATAGCAAATACAAAATGTGTTTACCCCGTATAAGCGGCGTATTTAGTTGCGGAGTGAAGCGGGCACTAGAAAATAATATTAAATGTTCTCAAACACGGTATGAAGGGATAAACGATGTTTTTATATTAAAAAGTAATGCGTTGCCATTTCCAATGAGCCATGTAGAATATGAAACGATCTGTTGCACATAATATACCAATCGTAATTTAAATCTGAAAAAGGTTAATTAAACAAATTAAACACGGTGTTCTATATGGTGGTCCATAAATGTTTGCCAATGGCAACACTTGATTTCCTAAAAACCGTTAGAGGGAAGGACACGCGAGTGGCGGGGTGTAATAAAGTACAAACAATTCCAACAACGTAATAAACAATTCCCCGCCACTCGCGCCACTTCCCTATAATGGTGTTTAAGAAATCAAGTGTTGCCATTTGCAAAAATCAATGGGCCACCCAGCGAGCTTAGGGTTCGCTGGATTAATTATTTTTAATAAATAAGAGCCGTTAAATCGATTTTGAATTAATGTAATTATTAGTCCGTTAATAACAACCGTTAGTTTCACCGTACACTTAACGATTTCATGACTTATCGCTTCCGTACTTAATCTCGTCTTTTACTTCTTACTTCTTACTCGATCTGCGTGCGACGTATTTATACCGTTTTTCTTCAATCTGATTCGGTGTTTCGTTTCCGTCCGTTCCATAGCCTTGAATTTTCTATTGCTCATAGTCTCCAGTTTTCCAGTACTTTCTAGAATATTCTAGTACTGATTGTCATATGCGTCGCAATTCATACATAACAATTCCAACAACACATAAACAATTCCAACAACAACGTAATAAACAATTCCCCGCCAATCGCGCGCCTTTCCCTCTAACGGTGTTTAAGAAACCAAGTGCTTCCATTTGCAAAAATCAATGGCCCACCCTATACATCAACTTGAATAAAGCTGACGAAACATATTGTAGCGAGCTTAGGGTTCGCTGGATTAATTATTCACACAAAATAAGAGGTGAAATCAATTTTCTATTAAATCTTTATTTTTCATGCTCTTGACAACCGTTTCTTTCACTTTTCGCTCCTTCTGTCACTGGAGACATCGTTTTTCCTCTCGCTTCTTTTTGCTCATAGTCTCCAGTTTTCCAGTACTTTCCAGAATATTCCAGTACTTTGTTTTGGAGTCTTGCCAGCTCGCCACACTACCCTCCGCCTAGATTAGTTCGTCCCGAACTAAGTTCACTGGACCCCTGGGTTAACCAAAGTTGCCAGTCGGTCACGATGTACCACTTTCATCTTGGCGTTCGGCGGTGAAAGTTCTTGACCTTTTTCCAAGGTTTCTACTGGTCTGCTTCTGGGGTGAGCTCTAGCCTGCCGCCATTCTTTCTTCTCCTGACGACGGAATTCTTCTTGCGTTTTAGGGATCCCATGCGAATGGTATAAGAGGAAATGCATGCGCACACCCTTAAGCTCTTTTGGAGTTTGCACATCGCGTGAGCGATCTAGATCTCCATCTTTAATTACACGCATATCATCTGGTATTGGAGCGTCTGTCGATTTCATAAGAGTATCCCACCGGTAGTTCCGCATCTTTTCAAATAACTGGAGGGGTTTGTTCTTTGGAGCTGACAGTACACGCCAGCGTACGTCGTAGTAATAGACTTTCCATAGATCGTCGGACGTTAAATCTGGTTTCACGTGTTCTTCTCTATAGAACGCAATGAACAGCACCTCTGTTGATTGCGCCTACAATCTAGGGCTTGCTTGATCTTTCCCCCCGTATGTGGTGGCTTACAATAGCGGTCGCGACCTCCAACATCCGTTGATCTCTCTTGTTCGGAAACAGTTGATTTACAAAACGCCTGTTTGTAAATCCATTCAGCTTCATCTTTTAGTTCATTGGTTCCCTCTGGAACAGGCGTCACTGGAACTTTGCGCAATTGCATTCGCTCAGGAATATCTGTTTTACGGATTTCATTGTCCAAATCCGTATAGTGACCCCTTTCCAATTCACTAGGGTCGTATTCGGGTTCATATCCGTCCTCGCCATAATTAGTGAAATCCTCATAGTCGAAATCTACACCGAAACAGTCCTGACCTTCTTGCAATGACGCGTCAGTGACTAGAAGTCGTCTTTTCTTCTTCTCCTCAGCAATTGGCCTTCCTTCGTCGTCTACAATAAAAACTTCAGCATCAGACTCTGATTCCTCATCATCATTGAAATGTTTTGCCCCCTCAGTTTCCCTGTGACTACGTTCAGAGCGGCGTTCAACATCGTCTTCGTCGTCGAATAGCTGTTCGGCTATAGCCTCACGTGCTGAACTTTCATCGACGTGCTGTTCCTCTCCATCACTTTCTTCGTTCTGCGTACGACGCAGATGCTTGGAACGCTTTCTGCGTTCGACTTTCAAACCAAGATTCTCTTCAATAAGGTCACAGTCGTCCTCTTCCAGTCGGTCGTCCAACTCGTCATCATCATTGTAAATTCGTTTCGGGGAACGGCCTGAAGCATCAGTGTCTTCACCATCACTGCCGACCTCTTCAATCGGGTTATCATCGATGAGATCCTTCAGCTCTTCACGTAACACATCATCGTCATCTTCCTCCTCTTCCTCACTGCTGTCGGCCATAGCGTTGCTCTTCCTGAATTTCTTCCTTTCATGTGGCTCCAACTCCTCCTCATCCTCAGATTCTTCCGCTTCCGAGTCCCAGAATTCTTTCATACACTGCCTTTGGGCATCCAATTTTGCATTAACGTCTGCAGCTCGCGCATCCAATTTTGAAGCTTGGGCATCCAATTTTGCCTTAAACTCTGTAGCTCGCGCGTCCAATTTTGCATTAACGTCTGCAGCTCGCTGTTTCTTCTCCAGTCTGGCCCACTCGTAACAGCATCTGTGTCGACATCAATATCCTCTTCCTCTATTGCTGCTTGCAGACGCTGTCGAAGAACTGGCTTCTCTCCCCTGCTATCCAGGTTCCGGTCCACCAAATGTCGATCTGACTTCGTCGCCACACACTTTCACAGCCTTATTTCTTCAATTAATCCCGCTTCTGGCACCAATTGTAGCGAGCGTAGGGTTCGCTGGATTAATTATTCACACAAAATAAGCCGTGAAATCAATTTTCTATTAAATCTTTATTTTTCACGTCTTGACAACCGTTCTTTCACTTTTCGCTCGTCCATTCAAAGTGACGCTTCTGTCACTGGAGACATCGTTTTTCTTCTCGCTTCTTTTTGCTCATAGTCTCCAGTTTGCCAGTACTTTCCAGAATATTCCAGTACTTTGTTTTGGAGTCTTGCCAACTCGTCACAATATAGGGGATTTTAGAAATATCCGGACAGTCTGGCCCAAACGTAAAAACATATGTGTTGACATCAATACCCTCTTCCTCTCTTGCTGCTTGCAGACTCTGTCGAAGAATTTGCTTCTGTCCTCTGCTATCCAGATTCCGGTCCTCAAGTTCCTTCTTCAACTCAGGAACGCGAAGATGCTCCAAATGTCTATCTGACATAGTCCCAACTCACTTTCACAGACTTATTTACTTCACCAATAATTAATCCCACTTCTGACACCAATTGTAGCGAGCTTAGGGTTCGCTGGATTAATTATTTTTAATAAATAAGAGCCGTTAAATCGATTTTGAATTAAGGTAACACTTTATTCATCATCATCATCATCATCGGCACTACAGCCGGGAACCGGTCTTGGCCTTATTTAGCAAGTCTTGAGGCTTGTTAAATTTTCCATAAAGATTTATTTTTTCTGGGCAAGGTCATTAGTCTTGCGCCAGAGGCTCCCCGACGGGGAATCGAACCCCGGTCTCCCGGGTGACAGGCGGGTATACTAACCACTATACTATCGAGGAGCCCTTTATTAGTCCGTTAATAACAACCGTTACTTTTACCATACACTTAACGATTTCTTGACTTATTGCTTCCATACTTATCGCGTCTTTTACTGCTTACTTCTTACTTCTTACTCGATCTGCGTGCGTCCTATTTATACCGTTTTTCCTCATTTTGATTCGGTGTTTCATTTCCGTCAGTTCCATAGCCCCAAATTTTCGGTTGCTCATAGTCTCCAGTTTTCCAGTACTCTCTAGCATATTCTAGTACTTTGTTTCGGACTTTCTAGAATATTCTAGTACTGATTGTCATATGCGTGACAGTATAAACAATTCCAACAACTACGTAATAAACAATTCCCCGCCACTCTCGCGCCTTTCCCTCTAACGGTATTTAAGAAATCAAGTGTTGCCATTTGCAAAAAATTAATGGCCCACCCTATACATCAACTTGAATAAAGCTGTCGGGATTTTAGAAATATTTATGTTTGAATGATTCGTGAACATTTGAAAAAAGTTCAATTTTTAGGACATTTATTTATTATATTTATTATCAAGGTCAAGTAGGGCGTTAGCATGTATACACAGCTAGACCGGCTTGTCTTAAAGGGCCTAAAGGCCGAGTGGTAGGTGTGGTCCCAACGCCCTGCAGCACGGTGAAATACCATTTCATCAAGCTATAGGCTCCGTGAATTGATCGGAAGAAATCCCTGTCCATCTTTCGGAGCTAGGCAGATGGACGGGTTCGAGAATAGATTGGGTTAGGTGGTAAATCAGTCCTGTAACACCAAATAATTTTCGTATTAGCGTCCTGGTTCGAGCGCCAATGTAATACCAAATAATTTTTGGCATTAGCATAAAATAGTAAGTTATCTCCCCGGAGATACTCCTCCGAGGTTATCAATTATTATATTTTTCTATACCACACTTACCCAGCTCCGTCTATAGTGGCTTCCGGGTTGGGTCCTATTGGCAGATTTGCTGGTGTCCGGAAAGGTTGCCAACTCCCATGTTTATGTGCGGGTCTGTGTTGGTGTTCCTGGGTCCTGAGGTTGTCCGCTAAACTGCTGGTCTTCCTCCGAATGTTGGCAGTTCAATGATAGGAGTTGTTTTTTTTTTAATTTACAAGTTAAACTTTATTACTTCACTGATTGTTTGGGGATAATCACCCCGGAACACTGTACTGATGACTCTATTCACTACCCTAATCCAATCGAAGCAATGGGGCCGCTGTTCCCGGCCGCAACGCTTTGCTTGATTGATTAGTTCTTCCTTTCTGTCAATTTGCAACTACTCTTTTATACCTGAATTATGGGCGAGGAAGTGCAAACGACGTGTTGACATCAGTCTGGACTTTGATCCAGAATGTATGACCCATATTGAGGCTAATTGCCTGTCACCAGTCATTCGTATTTCTAAATTATCATTATCGCCTAAGTGTCCTGCCCAAGGTGCAGCGGCATTGGCTTAAGCAATTACTCAATTGATTGCTGCATTTACCGAACCAATTAAAGTATGTTACTCGATGGATTTGCATTGCTGTGTCTGTTCTTTCGCAGATCTCACCATTTGATCGACGCTCAGTTAAATCGTTGCCAACCGCTTTTGAAGTTGCCAACCGTGTAAAATGTCTTGTATGACATTTGTTTTCGGGCATGAAGCAAAAAAAAAAAAAAGAATGCATTCGAAACATGAAACCATGTGAATGCCAGGTGTTGAGCTTGTTTCGAATACGAAGCAAAAATAATGCGAATCGGCTTTTGGCCTTGAGATTATCAATGAAAGCGATAAGCGTGTAGCTTGGAGAGGCGTGTATGTGTCGTATGTGGTATTTGAATGAATATCGCAACGTATGCGATATTAACATTAATTGCCTGTGAAACAGGCATCAATTGTTAATTGTTTGAGAATGTGCTTTATGTGCACTATGAATATTGATTCGGGAGCTGAGGACGATTGAGGAGGCTGTGTAGTGAGGTGTAACAGTCCCAAACTGATATATCACCCCATCACGCTGTACATTCCGCGATATCGTCGAAAAACATCTTCAACTATGTTTCGGATGTCTGGCCCGGACTGACACGGATATAAGCATGATAGTACCTTCTGAGATAAAGAAACTAGTTTCCAATTCTGATCTCCGCGAGAGACTATGCCGGGGGGTACATCATGCAAATAGTATGATAAATAATCGAACTTTAGGAAATTCGTTATCACATAATAGGGCTCGCTCTCGATGCTCTCTCGACGCCCGACTAGTAACGGCATTTTGTAACATCGAGGGCATCGGTTTCACCAACACGAATGTAAACGCCGTCCACCAATAGAAGCAATCAGCGAAACCTGATAACCTTGCCCTAGCCGAGCCCCAGGTCGATTCGTCAACTGGTTCGACATATCTTCGTTACTCAGGATACGATTTGTTTTTAAGTTTCCATTATAAGGCTGTAGTCTGCGTCGTCGCGTGCTCCTATCTGACTTGCCAAAGGATGGAGGTGCTGGCGCCAATAACATGGACATCATATGGTTGCGGGTTATGCGGGGAAATTCTGTTACATTTCTTTGTTGTCTTTACCGCTCCCCGGATGGCGGTCGACCAGCGACATTTTTCGAACATCTTCCACGTACCGTCAGCTGGATGCAGATCAACCACCCGGCTTCTGAAATTATCGTCCTTGGCGATTTTAATGTACATAATTCCGATTGGTTGGTCCATTCTAGCAGAACCGATGAGGCTGGGAGGCTGATAGAGGTGTTCGCTGTTAGCCGCAACTTGACTCAACTTATGGAGGAACCTACGCGAGTGTCAGATGCCCGAGGTGATTATGAGAACACCTTGGATCTGTTTTTGACATCCGAACCGAATATTTATACAGTGGAGGTTTCTGCGCCACTGGGAAGCTCGGGTCACTGCTTGGTATCTGTCGCGCAAGCACTTGTACTTCAATCGAATAACCGGCCTAGGCAGCTTCACCATGTATGGAAGTATGGGGCTGCTAACTGGGACGATTTGCGAGATTTCTTCGCATCCTTTCCATAGTCAGTGATGTGCTTCGGAAACTTTAATGTTAACGCTTGCGGGGATTCGGTCACCGAGATTATTCTTCTCGGGATGGAGATCTACATTTCACATTCCATCAAACGAAGTTCGTCAGATAAGCCATGGTTTATGACCCGACCCGACCACTTGTACCGTGGAGGTTGCTGCCCCACTGGAAAACTCTGATCACTGCTTGGTATCGGTCGCGCAACCACTTGCATTTCAAGCGAATAACCGACTTAGGCGGCTTCGCCGTGTATGGAGATACGGGCCTGCCAACTGGGACTATTTTCGAGATTTCTTCGCATCCTTTCCGTGATCGGAGGTGTGCATCGGAGGCTCCATCAATCGGTCACAGAGATTATTCTTCTTCTCGGGATGGAGATTTACATTCCGCATTTCATCAAACGGAGTTCATGTGCTGAGCCTTGGTTTGATAAAAAATGCGAGCAGATTACAGCGGCAAAAAATAGAACTATTAAACAATGGCACTCTAATCCCACCTAGGTTAATAGAACGAATTTTGTTAGAATCAGAAACGCGTGCTACCAGGCGATTGATACCTCGAACAAGGCCTACAAAGACAGTGACTAATAAGCTCCTTGAGTGCCCGATTGGTTCGCGTCCCTTCTGGTCAATGGCAAGGGCTGTCAGCAGTAACTTCGCTCCCTCCCCGTTTCCCCCCTTAGTTGTGGGTAGCGCGACGTTAGTCACAAATTCGAAAAATAAAGCTAATGTGTTCGCGAATTTATTTTCCGCGAATTCAAACCTCGATGCAGGCCCTTTGGAGCTACCTGTGTATGCGCCGGTACGGTCTTCGATGTTGGATATGAGGTTTCGCCCGCATACTATTCAAAGCATTCTAGGTGGACTGGACTTTAGGAAGGCAACCAGCCCTGACGGAATACCAGCAATAGTCCTTAAGAACGGGGCTCCAGAACAATCGCCGCTTCTTGGAAGACGTTCGCTCATCTTATGTATGCAGGATATTTCCCACATGCGGGTAGGTGGCTCGAGATCAGCCAATCTCCAAGTGGGGAAAAATATCTCCCACAAAATCACCGACCGATAGCATCACTGCCTATATTGTCTAAGGTGGGGGAAAAGGCCATCAACGCCGAGTTAAGTATTTGAAGTGCAACGGACTTCTGAATGTTCGTCAATACGGATTTCGTGGCAGGCGGTCCACGAGAGACCTTTTGATACTTATAACCGATATATGGACTTTCCCACAGCTTCGCGACTGGACGAAGAGTTTCCTCGAAAATCGATCGATCCGGGTTGTTGTGAACGGCGAGTCTGCGGATCCGTGCCCCAAGGTTCTATTTTGTCTCCAACCTTAGTTTTGCTTCACATAAACGATTTATTGGAGTCTATGGATAACAGCGTTATCAGTTTTGCGGATGAGAGTACGCTTGTTTCCTCTTTTTCGACTGATCGACCGATTAGTGCATCAACGTCGCACCAGCTGAGAAGTAGCCAGATCGACTCTCTGAATCGGGATAAGGTCCTGCAGTGGCGAAAGGCCAATCTCGTCGACTTCAATGCATCAAAAACACAATATACAATATTAACAAACAAAAAAAAAGTATCATCAGATCCACAGCAGATGATGAATGGCAAGGTCCTCGAATCTGGGGATAGCTTGAAATTGCTCGGTATCGCGATCTGTGGGAATGTATTGTGGGATAAACATATCGAACATCCCCAGATCCACCTCAGGGAAACTGAGCTATCTTTTTAGAGCCAAGAAATATTTTACTCCGGCTCAACTTCTTCTCCTGTGTAAATCCACAAATTAGACCCGCGCTCGAATATTGTTCTCATGTTTGGAGATTTGTGGGTGATAATTTTGAGTGTGCCAGTACACGGGCACTGATTTACTATCTCCCCAGCACTTTCACTTATCCCTCGTAGGTTGTTCCGCAGCTGCCAACAGTAAATAAAAATAAACACAGCGTTTCTTCTGTTTGATGGTTTCCTTTTATTAGTTCACAAGTTCGCAATATGTTTTTTTATTATTATTATTATTATTATTTATTGGCCTGTAGGAACCCGGAAGTTCATGACCTCACCGACTCGGCTTCGCCATCCTTCCCTGTCCTGGGCACTCTCCTTCCACGCTTGACCATTCGATCCGATCTCCTCAAGGTCAAACCTAACATTGTCCTCCCATCTCCGTTGCGGCCGTCCTACCGGTCTCTTTCCCGTTGGTCTACCGTCAAGAATTCTATGCACGGTCCTATCGTTCCCCATTCGCGCCACGTGTCCGGCCCATCTTAATCTTCGCGACTTGATTACTCTCACTATTGTAGGTTTGCGATATAGTTCTTCCAATTCGTGGTTATGGAGTCTCCTCCATTGTCCTGCCTCCTCGTCATATTTACCTCCAAAGATGCCTCTCAAAACTTTATTCTCGAATAGACGGAATTTGTTTTCTTCCCGTTTTGTGAGAGCCCATGTTTCGCATCCATACAGAACAATTGGCATGATCATGGTTCTATAGACACGGAGCTTTATGTTACGTGATAGCAGTCTGGATTTCAGCAGTTTACTGACTGCGTGCCAACTCGCGTTGCCGGAATGCAGTCTCTTGTTAATTTCCTTCGACATTTCGTTACTGGCCGTCAGTATCGTTCCCAGATATTTAAATTCTTTAACTTTTTCAAAGATCTTACCTCTGACGTTTATATGTGTTCTCTGAGACCCACCTGCTCTCGCCGTAATCATGTATTTTGTTTTGTCTTCATTTATTTCTAGGCCCACCTCTTCTGCCGCTTGCATGATGATTTCACAGTTTTTACTAACAGTCTCTAGATTATCGCCCAGAACGGCGATGTCATCCGCATATGCGAGCACTTGTGTGACCCCGTTCAGGGATGATCCGGCCATGTTGTCGTCTTGTACCTTTCTGATGACATACTCGAGCACAAGGTTAAAGAGACACGGTGATAGACCATCTCCCTGCTTTAGTCCGTCCCGGATTTCAAATGGTTCTGAGAGGTGGTTTTCTATTCTAATTCGCCCTTTGTTTTCGTTCATGCAAATTTGAATGAGCGCGGCATATTTTTTTGGGACTCCCAGCTCAACTAGAATATGGTAGAGTATCTGCCTTGCGACTGAGTCGTAGGCTTTTTTGAAGTCAACGAACAGTTGGTGAACCGTCTCTCCGTATTCCCACTTCTTTTCCAGCAGTTGTCTTATTGTGAACATTTGGTCGCTTGTTGACCGGTTCCTACGGAATCCACATTGGTAGTCTCCCAGTATCTCTTCTGCGTAAGGTGTGATTCTCGCCAGAATGACATTTGTTAATATTTTGTATGTGGTTGGGAGCAATGATATTCCTCTGTAGTTTTCACAGTCAGATCTGTCGCCTTTTTTGAAAATGGGGATGACTATTGAGGTTTTCCATTCTTCCGGAGTGACTTCCTTATCCCATATTGTTTGGATGAGCTGGTGGATCTTTCGAGCGGTTGCCTCTCCTCCATGCTTCACAAGCTCTGCCGGTATGCAGTCGACTCCGGGAGCCTTGTTGATTTTCAATCGATTTATTGCGTCTACAACTTCGTTGAGAGACGGCTCTGGGATCTGAGGCTCAGCTGTATGTACGCTTGGTACATTTATCTGTGGTTGATGGGCGCGTACATTAAGCAGGTTTTCAAAGTACTGCTTCCATCTTGTCACGACATTGTTTGTTTCTGTGACCAGACAGCCGTTTGCGTCTCGAATTATTTTGGCTCTTCCTCGGTAGCCATTTCTAATTGAATTTATGCCGACATACATACCCCTGATGTTCTTTGCCCTAGAATTTTCTAGGATTTTTTCGATCCTAGTCTTCTCCCATTCGCGTTTTTTGCGTTTGAAGAGCCTCATTGTCTCTCTCCGAATTGTCGCGTATCTTTCTGCGTTGACTTCATCATATCTTTCTAAGTGGATCACTCTGAGGCGTTTACGTTCTTCGATCTTCGCCCTGCACTCATCGTCAAACCAAGGTTTGGACTTAATTGTTTTCTTAAATCCTAATACCTTTTGGGCTGTTAGTTTGATTGTGTCTCTGATCGATGTCCATTTAGTGTTCACACTATTAGCTTTCTCTCCCTCACTGCTCACATTCTCTAGAATGCTAAATCTATTCGTTAGCTCGTCTTGATATTCAGCCCTTTTGCGTAGGTCTTTCAGTTTATCAGTGTCGAACTTTTTGCTTGTCTCCCGTGACTGCCCATGTGGGATTACTGCGAGGCGACTCCTGATTTTGCCAATCACTAGAAGATGATCGGAGTCGCAATCTGCTCCTCTATATGCTCTTACGTCAAGGATATTCGAGTGGTGTCTTTTGTCTATGAGGAAGTGGTCTATTTGGTTACGCGTTACGCCGTCGGGTGATATCCATGTGGCTTTATGAATTTCCTTGTGCTTGAACATCGTGCTTTTTACTAACAGATCTTTTGACGCTGCGAACGTGATAATTCGAATTCCATTATCATTTGACACGTCGTGTAGGCTTTCTTTACCTATAGTTGGTTGGAAGATATCTTCCTTTCCAATTTTCGCATTGAGGTCCCCGAGGAGGATTTTAACATCGAATGATGAGATCCCATGAAATACATCCTCTAGGGTCTCGTAGAACGTGTCCTTCGTTTCTTCGTCCGCAGATTCTGTTGGGGCGTGTACGTTTATAAATACATAATTGTACCATCGGCCCTGTATTTTTAGCACAGACATTCGGTCATTAATGAATTGCACATCTTTTACATGGGGCGTAATCTTCTTGCTTATGATGAAGCCAGTTCCGAGGTTATGTGTATCGGTACCTCCACACACCAGTGTAAACCCGTTGGTTTCGATTACTTGATGTGGGAGTCGAACTTCCTGGAGCGCGACGATGTCCATTTTATATTGTTTCGCGTTTTCTACGACCGTCTGTGTCGCGCCTGGTTTATATAACGTTCGAACATTCCACGTCCCGACGCGTATATCCCGCTTTTTCCGTTTTTCCCTACGTCTTCTTTTTGCCGAGTCGGTGTTTTCCTGATGATTTGTTCCCTTATGGTAGTGTTGGCTCATCACACCTACGCCTACCGGGTTTTTTGTGAGATTGTTTTTTGTGTATTGATCATTCATTTCGTTGGATCACTCTGGGGTTTCAAATGGTCCGCCATATCAGAGCCCCTCTTTGATATGGTAAGGTCTGCTTACTGCTCTGATTCGACCCGGTGTCAGAGAGGCGCCGTTATAATACAGCCGGTATACCCCTGGCTGCAAACCATCCAATGGGCACGGTGACGCGTAACACCCTGGATTAGGGGCGGTAGATCTTTGTGTGTTACTCCTCGCTAGCCTGTCTGACATGGGTGGCCCTACTGGAAGCGTATGCTTCCGTCAGCATAGCCTAAGCGATTCATCGTAGTTTAAGCCCACGCACCACGTCAAGGTTTCTACCAAGCGGAGGAATATGTTTTTTTAGGATTTGTAAAACTAATTTATCTTTAACTAGGCAGGTAACATCATTAAAGTTTCAATAAAGTTTACTTAGTGTTCGCACTCCTTACCGTACCGGAGAGAATTTTACGTACGCACAATTTATTAGGCAGAAGTGCCAAGGAAACCGAATTACTAATTTATCCGCACTACTGTGAACGAGAAAGCAAAGTATAATTTTAATGACCACTGGCGGACTGGACGTGCTTCGGCTGAATAAACACTTCGGGGAAAAGAACTTGACTTTTGGTGTACGACGAGTGACGATTCTTCAAACTCGAACTGCGAACGATCTCGATCGGCTCTATGGCACAAGTGTGCGGTTTGACTGTTTAAATCTGACTCTGGTAATGCTGACCCAGTCTCTGGTGATTGCGATGAGTTTCCACCGCACACCCTCGCAGGAGAAACATCCCTTCCGTCATGCAGTGACCAATGAGACTCGATCCGCGTCCCATTGGAAAGTTCTTGCACAATGTCGTTTCTATTAGAACGAATGTCTTCCTATTGGAAGGAATGACAAACGAAACGCGCATTGAACAACAAATAGAAGGAAGATATGCAGCTGTCCAAACATTAGCGTGGATAGTCTGAAAAGGGCAAGAGCTAAAAATGCGCATTTGTTTGAATTGGCTAATGTAAATACGTTAGGATCGCTGGTTTATCGCTTATGCGATCGATCCTAGGTAATTGGTTGCAGCTGCATTAGTCATGGGTTTGTATGGGATGATCGTGGGATCAGAGGTTGCTTGGGAAAAGCGAATACAGCTAGATTGCTGTGAAGATGTTTGGCATTAATACCGACGCGGGGGTCGTGGAAGTTTTCCTAATGGTTGGCAATGGACATGGGTGCCGACCAGAGGAAACAAATATGTTTTAAGGGATACAGCGATGTGAATGATGCTGTGGCAAGGTGATGATCTTGCCATGGGATGTTTCACAGGAACTTACGATTTTTGCAGGGTAGCTTAATGCTGCTTAATTGCAGGTAAGTACCATGGGCTAGGATGGAAAGAGGAAGGTTAAATGGGGTTAAAGCGATGGGTGCTTCTTCGGCGCCTTGAATAAACCCCACGGATTTACTACATACCCTCGACCTTCTTGAGAACATACAGAGACGAGAGATCTGCCTGATCGGGGACTCGGCCCTGACGTTGCGGGTGCAGTCGCTATCACATCGGAAGCGGATAGCCGACCTCTGTCTGTTTTATAGATATTATCACGGGTACTTTTCTTCGGAGGTTCGTGGCATTGTTCCGCGCAATTCGGTTTATATGCGCTCCACAAGACCATCCGACAGATCGCACCAATTTGCGATTCATCTCCCGACGGCGCGAACATCCCTTCATCAGAACTCGTTCCGTTACAGAGCGGGGAAGCTGTAGAACTCCCTTCCCGCGGGAGTGTTCCCGGAGCATTATAAACTACAACGGTTATTTAGTGGCATCTCGGGGTGCCTTGTCGGTGCTATAGGTTCGCCTCTCCCGATAGAAGTCTAATTAAGAACGTAAAGAAAGTTACACCACACATTTAAATTTTATTTTTCTTGGTTTTAAACATTTAAAAAAGTTGATTTCTACAATTGTAAAAGGTTCGTTTTCTTTATTTATTCTAATTATCTTAACAATGGGTATTACATTTCTATTAATAACCCTGACGCTCGCCACCAGAGAAAGAGAGACCGAGTGCTTGCCATGCGCTCTTTTTATACTCCATACCCAACGGATAGTAAAGTTAGCGATCGTCCAGTGCCCGAGAGCACAAGTGGACGTCAGCCGCGCCAGAGTCGGGGTTAAACTGAACAGAATTGTTCTTCACCATTTAAAATTACGGATAGTGGTGGGAAAGCTGTATTACACAAGATTGATTACATTTTCAATACGATAAACAGTCCGAACATTCCAGAAAAAATTGATAATGATGGTTTAGATGCAAAACAAATTTTATGTTGATTTACAAAGACTGGAAATATGGTGTATTACAGCTCGTCCATCCTGACTAACATAACAATTCCACATCAGTTGAATGTACTCGAGTTTAAAAATCGAATTCGTACACACGGAGGTGGCCTGAATGGGTTGCGCTTTGGTTCAATTTTTTGTGATTCTAACTGTCAGCGTCAGTTCGAATCACACGTTCTTCACTATTATTGCAAACGCTATAAAGACGTTGCGGCAAATGCGCAGAGAAAGACGAGCTCGATGAATGCAAGGTAAATCCACAAGGCCTGGAACCAGAGACAGTCCAAACCGCCAACGCCGATGGATCCATTACCACAAAGAAGATTACAGTAAAATGTTGTAATTGTGGAGGGTCGCATCCAGCAAATTTCTCTCAATGCCCTCAGAAGTTAAAACTTCTGCAAAGACGGAAATTAGCAATGTCAACAGTTAAACCAACAACAACGAAACCAACAGTATTGCAGGAAGCAAAGTTAATCCCAACCAGATTTCCCAGATGCTGACATTTCTCAGATAATCCAACAGTCTGTTCCCGCTCCATTTATAATCGGGAGAGACTGGAATGCTCATCATACAGCATTCAATGGTAATAAATCGTCAGCTGCTAGCCCTCCTCCCGTCTTGTCCGTATACATACATTCGCTCCCCATTACAGCCAACTCGTGTCACTAGCTCAGCCAAGTCAACAATCGACTTCTTCCTCATGTCCGATGATGTTCACTCAGCGGGTTCACCTACAGTCTCCTTTATATTTCCTTCTGATCATGGTTCCGTTCACACCATGATCCAAATCCCCTCTCTCGACCCGCTCTACTCGTCAAACCCTGTCCCAAATTTCTCCAAAACAAAATGGAGAAATGTCAATAGGAACAAACTTGTATATCCCTGCAACATCTAACCTACTCCCCACTGAAATTGAGCAAGCATCTGTAAGAACAGAGCTAATTCTAAAGGAGGCTCTCAGCAATAACACCCCGTTAACCATTCCTCACAACTATTTAGGAAAGCCTTTGCCCAGTATCCTAACCAAATTATTGCGCCTCAAAAAGGCAGCTCCGCCGAAAACTTCATACAAGACATTGCCCCTTTATTAAAAGCCAGATCCAACTCCTATCCACTCTGATAAATGAGCAGTTGAAAAAGTTCGCAGATGAAAACTACATCTCCACACTTGAAAAAACTCAAACCAAATCGTGATCTTTTCAAAAACATCAATCAATTAACTGGTCGTAAATATAACCCCGAATTGATCATCTCATCAACCCGATCAGCAGTAATATTGCCCAATCCGATATGGACATAGCAAATTGCCTCGCAGAACACTTCTCAAAGATTCATCAGCAAAATAATTCCCTCTCAACTTCTGATTATTCCCATCTTTTACTCCTTTCATCGGTGAATTTAATAACACAAACATAGCTTCACACCCCCTAGACACCACAACTTTTCTAACTGCAGACGAATTATCCGAGATCGCAAGATCAGGAAATAACAAAAAGTCAACTGGATTAGATGGAATCCCACACCTTCTATTTAAAAACTACGCCCGCCGAATCTGCTTCCCGTCCTCGTTCTTCTTAATCATATGATTAATGCATCACACTTCCCAGTGAACTGGAAAACTGCGGTAGTAATTCCTATTAAGGAGCCCGCTGGTAGTAATAACCCTTGCAATTATCGTCCAATATCCCTATTAATTACACTAAGTAAGATACTTGAACGTAAGATCTATCAAAATCTTCTCTCCTTTGCCAATGAGAACGCTCTCATCCCTAACTCTCAGTTCAGATTCCATAAGCGACAATCCACATGTCATGCTCTACTAAAACTTACACACGATGTTACAACCGGTCTCCAAAACCAAACCCCTACCGTGTGCATATCCCTCGATATTTCAAAGGCGTTTGATTGCGAACTATTTCTAATAACTATTCTTTTTCCTCCCACATTAAAAATTTCCTTCATAAAGCCACAGTTCAGCTTAATCTCTTGTAGAAGAGTCATGTGGAAACCTACTAGCCTCTCTCACATAGTCAAACTGCCCATCTACAAACAAATTATCAGACCCACACTCACGTACGCGCGTCCATTGTGGTACCATATCACTCCCACCCAAATTGAGAAGTTGCGAGCATTCGAAAGAAAATGCCTTAGGTATGTCTCTGGTTTACATCATCATCCTAACTCCTATAAGTACTATAGTAATGTCCAACTCTACAATACCGCTGGTACAGAATGCCTCGACAGACGATTCCTCGAGCTGTCTATCAAATTTATCGAAAATCTACGAAATAATCCCAATCCCATAATAACCTCACTCTTAGCGAACCCTCTGGATATCAGCACTAACTATCCCAACTGTCTCCACACAAGAGTTATGTTCACCTCAGGCAGACTGGTAAATGATTCAAACGAGATCACATACCACAACACTGTACTTACCCCCAACCAGTTTAAATACTGTAACGTCCAACCATTTTCCAACATTCTATATTTTTCCAACGAACAACCGGAAAGAAATACTCTACTTCTGACCCATAACTGACTTCACTCCACATCCTGTAATTCTTATATCCGCTAAATTATAAAACTTTGTTTTGTTTATAGCTCATTTTATAATAAGACTAAGTTAGGTTGTTATATTTATAATTAGGGTTAGGTTTAGATTAAGTAAAGTAAAAATAGGAAATTCCTGGTTTTCTGACCTTTTCCAGGAAGACGGAACTACTAAATATATAAACCACACATCTATCCTGTAAATCTTGAAACATTGTTTGGAAAATGTATGTATTATTATAATAATAACATGTAAACAGTTTTTGCTTGTCTTCTTTCGTTTCGTCCAAGTGTTGTCTTCGTTTGCGTTTTTAGGGATCTGTACTGGGCAAGGCACCAACGCCCGTTCGTCCAGAGCAGAGTTAGGCTCCGGAGGTACCATCCGCCTATTCGAAATCATCGTTGGCCGGCCAGTGCCGAATATACAGTCCACTAAGGGAGAGACTGAGGCGTCGCTGGAGAAAGCGCCGTCCGCGATTTCAGTTTTTCTTTGCTTTTCAGCAACAGTCAGAAAAACGACTTTTTGACCCGCTTACAAGTTTCTCCCCCTCATAATCGACTTTTTTTTATCATTCTGTGATATTTAAAGGAGTACACATGGCTTAGTTGTGTATATTATTCTTCCTGTGCCACTGCGCTACAACATTATTTTTAAACAAACTATATAACTTAAATTTAATGTACATTAACAATTTATGTATTTGTTCTACAGGTAGAGGAGAAAGATGGCCTGCCAACGAATATTTGCCACAAATGTCTATATTTAACAGAATCCTTTTTTGCATTTCGGAAAAACGTAAAACAGTGCGAAGCACAACTTAAATCACATCTGGAAGCGGGAGTACAAAGAGACAGTGCAATGCAACCAGAAGAAGTAAAGCAAGAAAACCAGGATTATGAATACGACAGCATTAACGGATGCCTTGGATTTGTGCCAAATGATGACTGCGAAATAACGGTTGTCGACCCAAATCAAGAATATGAGAGTTCAGATGATGGTTTCTCAATGGAGGAATCTGATAATGAATTTCCGATTAACAACACCGCGAATAACACCAAACCACAGCCTGAAACAGTTCCGCAGGAAACTGTTATACCGCCAGAAAATCCGCAACGTATCACAGTAAATAATCCAGTAGAAACAGGCAGTGAACTAAAGAATACCTTCCTCTGTCAGTACTGCGACATGGCTTTCACAGCTCAAACGGAATGTGATGAGCATGAATCACGTCACGATGCGGCGAATCCGTTTTCATGTAATTTCTGTCCATTCCGAACAATGAATCGACAAGTTTTAATACACCACATTAAGAAATCACACGATGTTGAAAGACCTTATGTTTGTGCTTTATGTAATAAGGGATTCTGCCGTCGTTCCGATCTAAAGAAACACACCATTGTGCACACTGGTGTTCGACCATTCTCTTGTCCAGTCTGTTCAAAGAGCTTTTCACGTAACACAAACCTCACGAAACACATAAGAATTCATTCCAGCGTTAAACCACACGCTTGTGCAACTTGTCCGAGATCATTCGTTACTGCAGCAGAACTAGCACGGCATCAGCGATCTCATTTGGAGAATAAGCCGCATAAGTGTTACAAATGCCCGGCATCATTTGCACGCAAGGATAAACTAAAGAAGCACTTCCTCTCACATCTAAATAATGAGACTGATTTGAAGTTAGAAGGTAATAAGTCTGTTCCGGAAAGTAATAGTTTTCCTGGAAATCCACCAAATAACAAAGAGAACAACCAACAACAATCGACAGAAAAGTACACACCTGTAGGAAATTGTTTTACTGGTATAAGTTATTCGCCAGCAGTGAACCTCTCTGCGAAACCACAAGCAAGCTTCGACAATAGTCACTATGCTGCTCAATTTTATCAAACGCAGTCTACCCAGCTGCCTCCACCGCCGCCACCAATTCGTAATGATCACCCGTTACCAGTAACCAATACCAATGTTAAGGTACACATCTGTGAGATTTGCTATAAGACCTTCACAAGGAAAAGAGAATTCGAGAGGCACCAGGCTCTGCACCTTGATAGTTTGTACAAATGCAAAGCATGCGGAAAGAATTTCAATCGTAAGGACAAGCTGTTCCGGCACGAGGAAACCCATCACTCCGAGCAATTCTTTTGTAATCAATGTAATATAAGTTTCTCTAAGTTGGAAGCTCTGCAGATGCACCTTAAGATCCATGAATTACAGAAAAACACACCGCGAAATGAACAAGAACACCCGATGGCCTTGGGATTCTACAGTGAAATCAAGTCAGAAGAATAAGTTTTGACGAACAATGTTGTAGAAATTTAGAAAAAACTATTTTAATTTATAAATAAATATTTTTAAAATTGATCCAATTAGAGTTTAATTATTGTTGTATTGTCTTATTTCAAAAAGCAGATATGCCCTAACAAAGCACAATCTAGGTGTAGAATCTAAGTGCAGACAGAATCTATGTCCGGAAAACTAGATTGGATTTTCTACTTTTGTTATAAGAATTTGTGTTACGGAATACTTTATTGCAGTACAATTGGATGCTTTCTCTAGCTCCGTTTTTCTGGTGGCCAGCCCTTACAATGTGATTCTGACCAAGTCAAATGACCTACTTTACAAACCACCTGTCTTGTACCCAATGAACTTTAATGATCCCAGCAGTACTCGACTAGTATTTGATTGGGCAGAAAGTCGAAAACCGGTCCTGAACAGACAGTTTTGATGTACCTTAACCGCAGTAGAATTGTAGTTATATAAATAGTGTAGTGTGACAACATATACATGAAATGACCACAAACAATAATCTCAAATGAATCAATTGCCCTTGTCACAATTTGCACTTCTCAAGTAACCAGCATTCGTTGTTTACAACCAAAGTCAAGGTCAACTCATTTCATTGAATAAAGCAAACGAATCGCTCCAGTTACGATTTGAAGGAATCAGATGACAATCGTATGCGAATTTGTCATTGGCAAAGTGGTTCAAGAATTAATTGGGTCAACTTATGTTATTGTTCTTTCGCTATGCGGTGATATGATATTAAGTAGCATAATAAGCAAAATTGTATGAGTGATGTTCTACTTAATTATTTTATAGCCTGTAAGCAGAAATTGTATGAGTAAATGAGGAAATGTGTACATAATTGAATGATTGATTGGGAGTATAAATACCCCAACATTTTTGAAATAAAGTTAATCAAAAACCAATCGGCTTTGATTCAATAACTGCGGCGCTCTACGCCATAAACTTTAAGCGGGCTGCGCTACATACAGCAACAATAGGGAAGTAGGTTTTAGACGGATCCTTCCTGCAATCGAATTAGTACATGTCCCCTGTAACTTCAAATTCATTACATGGCGACCCTGCCATAACATTACAATAGAAAGAATCTGATGGTAGATAAAGGGCAATTTAGCTGAAGAGTTTTCTATATTGGCGCTCAAATCCAACCCACTCTGTACATAAATGACTAAGATTGTATGTCGCAGTTTTTGGTGGGTATTCGGACTCAATATTTCTATCCCCGTCATATATCATCCGATTTGTAATCGCTCATATTATAAGAGCCTCCATGAACACAACCTGATCACATGATCCTTAAAGCATCAAGCATTTCTTATCAGAATAATCGCGACGTTCCCGTCAAAACATACTGATTCTCTGCTGCATATGGTTCATACTCGAGCGTGTTGTGTCCGCGCTTGGGTAAACGGTCTATAACGCTTGCGACGATAGTGAAGAACGTGTCATTCGAACCGTCCCCATGGGGGTTAGAATCGCTAAAAGATTAAACCAACGCTCAACACATCACACCACTGCCGTGTGTACGAGTTCGATCGTTATTCTCGAGTACACTCAACCGATATGGGATTGGTATTTTAATTGCTATGGTATATAACTCTGATGGTTTTGCTTATTCAATTTTTCTTCCGGTGTTGTTCTTCACTATTTACTTGTGGATCTGTTAGAAATTGCTCAAGTCCACTATGAAATTCAAAAGTCGGAGTGACTGGAGATTTTTGCCAGACGCTTCAACTTGAACTTCGTATTCCGAAGATAGGCTTATATAGAAAACTGGATACCATTCTAGCAGGAGTTAGGACGGATTGCAAAGTCTGTTCCCCAATAAAGAAACCCAGCAACATCATTCGTCCTTTCGCCACACCTAAATCCAAAGGGGAGAATCGAAATCTACCCTTCTTTTTGGTACAGTTAAAACCCAACGGCACAATTGGTGGTCTACGGAAAATCACAGTCCTGGACCATCAGATTGTTACATGGGACAAATTAAAAAAAGGCAACGACATACTGCAATGCGTTCGTTACCAAAGGTTCGGACTGTTACGGCCACAACCACCCATCACATAAAACCTACCTTTTTGGAGCTAAGCTCCATCATTAATCGCGCATACGGTAAATATCGCGATATAAATTCAATATCAAACAAATTGAACTGCACGTTCAATTTGCTTATATTGAATTTAAGTTTAATCCAAGACGTGAAAGAACGAACCGTATGTTCAACACACAGAATAACCAGGATCCAAATCTGTGGACCAGATGACCAACTTTCAAGTAAAGTTGTTGAGTATCATAAATTGCACGCAATTATATGATCTTTCAAAGGTTTGTTTACCCAAATCATTTCCCATAAGGAACATCCTTGCCCATTCGCCTAGAAGAAATAAACAGGTACCACAAAATGAACAGCACGTTCACCTAGGCGCTATTGATCTTTTCCTTTGTAGCGATTTCCACGGAAGAGATTCTGGCCCATGCGGTTAAAGAAAACAACAGGCGCAATAAAACGGACTACACGTTCACCCAAGCAGTTAACAACACAAAAAAAAGGGCATCAGAAATGTGCATTAACACGATGCGCTATTGATTTTCCTTTTGTGTTCAGTTAAAACAAACAACTTGCGCCATGAAACGAACTACATGTACGTTTATCGCCGACCGACACAAAGGATCGTAAATGCTCTTCGGCAAGATCCTTTGTTGATTGTTCTTTTGTGTTTCCTCTTTCCATCCCAAATTTGGGAAAGACAAAGAAAGGAAAATCCTTTTATCTGCAGGAAAAAAAAAGTTTTCGTCCGATGAAAAAACGGACATCGAGAGTGGGTAAAATATCTTGAAGTGAGTTGGTTGGTGTCGGGTGTTTTTCGAAAATAGTGTTGGCAAGTAATAAGGCCAGCAATAATAAAGTTTTTTTGAAAATAGTGTTGGCTAGTAACAAGGCCAGTAATAATAACGTTTAACACAGTGTTGGCTAGTAATTAAGATAGAAAAAATAAAGTACCGTAAAGAAAAATATGTGTTTGATTTTAAAGGGATTCCAATGTGTGTGTGGTGTTTAAATTGAGTGACAAAAAGTTCTTTACAGGACATTTTGCGACGAACTGCGAAATGCAGCACCACGGCGTGAAGAGCGGCCAGAATCACACAGCAAAACAATGGTTACTAAGGAATCATAGGGAAAAAACGATAAAAACCTTTAGCTTATGCTTGATACAATAACTTCCGACCTCAACGACACCTTATCAACAGGATTCCAGGATCAGCGTTGCAGACAATTAGGACCTTGGGACAAAATCCAACGTGGGAACAGATAAAGAAGGAACTAATCCGGAAGTACGGAGTAAGGGAGAGCTATTACTCACTATATCACCAGGCATTGGCACAGAGAAACAACTATGTAAGTGAAGATTATAATAATTTAAAAAATATTTTAGATAAACTTAAAATTCGGCCACAGCAGCAATGAAAAAATGATTTTGAAAACATTTATTAATGGTTTAGATGCTAATTTAGCAAGCATAATCCTGAGTAGGCAAATCAAAAACCCTAAGGAAGCATTTTACGCACTAGATGAATTAGGGTTACTAACAAGACATCAATGTACGCACCCATCAACCACAGATAAACGCACCAAGCGTACATACAGCCGAGCCTCAGATCCCAGAGCCCTCTTTCAACGAAGTTGTAGACACAATAAACCGATTGAAAAACAACAAAACTCCCGGCGTCGACTGCATACCGGCAGAGCTTGTGAAGCATGGAGGAGAGGCAACCGCTCGAAAGATCCACCAACTCATCCAAACAATATGGGATAAGGATGTCACTCCGGAAGAATGGAAAACGTCAATAGTCATCCCCATTTTCAAAAAAGGCGACAGATCCGACTGCGAAAACTACAGAGGAATATCATTGCTCCCAACCGCATACAAAATATTAATAAATGTCATTCTGGCGAGAATCACACCGTACGCAGAAGAGATACTGGGAGACTACCAATGTGGATTCCGTAGGAACCGGTCAACAAGCGACCAAATGTTCACAATAAGACAACTGCTGGAAAAGAAGTGGGAATACGGAGAGACGGTTCACCAACTGTTCGTTGACTTCAAAAAAGCCTACGACTCAGTCGCAAGGCAAAAACTCTGCCATATTCTAGTTGAGCTGGGAGTCCCAAAAAAATATGCCGCCCTCATTCAAATTTGCATGAACGAAAATAAAGGGCGAGTTAGAATAGAAAACCACCTCTCAAAACCATTTGAAATCCGGGACGGACTAAAGCAAGGAGATGGTCTATCACCGTGTCTTTTAACCTTGTGCTCGAGTATGTCATCAGAAAGGTACAAGACGACAACATGGCCGGAAGATCCCTGAACGGGGTCACACAAGTGCTCGCATATGCGGATGACATCGCCGTTCTGGGCGATAATCTAGAAACTGTTAGTAAAAACTGTGAAATCATCATGCAAGCGGCAGAAAAGGTGGGCCTAGAAATAAATGAAGACAAAACAAAATACATGATTACGGCGAGAGCAGGTGGACCTCAAAGAACACATATAAACGTCAGAGGTAAGATATTTCAAAAAGTTGAAGAATTTAAATATCTGGGAACGATACTAACGGTCAGTAACGAAATGTCGAAAGTAATTAACAAAAGACTACATTCCGGCAACGTTAGTTGGCACGCAGTCAGTAAACTGCTGAGATCCAGACTGCAGTCACGTAACATAAAGCTCCGTGTCTATAGAACCATAATCATGCCGATTGCTCTATACGGATGCGAAACATGGGCTCTCACAAAACGGGAAGAAAACAAATCCCGCGTATTCGAGAATAAAATTTTGAGAGGTATGTTACGGACCGACATTGAGTCCAGGTCCCACCAGAATCCACTAATCCCCCTTTGATTCCCCTCTTTACCTGTAAAAGGAAAATAACGCGCCAAGTAGCTAATTTGCATAAACTACTTTATGCAAATTCTACTTGGCGGAGAGAAAAATAATAAAATAAAACATAATACACCGGAAATAAATTCGCAAAAAATGACAATTCGCCGTCAATCTCCGAGCTGTACTAACGCAAAAAAGAAGAAAAAAAGAAATAAGTAATACCAAGGCTCAGGAAAATTGTGCAAAGCTGCTGAAGAAGGCTCAAGAAACGAGGAAAGCGAAAGCTATACAGGGGAGCAATCCATCAACGCCCCCTGCAACCCGTCGCCGATACGTATCTTCACCGACAACCGATCAATGGTCTAAAATCAAGTAAGTCCTCCTCATTCTTACTTAAATTGTTAACCCTAATATTAAAAAAATATATATTTACATTTAAATCTATTTAATTGTTATACATACCATAACAAATTGGCGCAGCCGCTAACCACCAGCTGGAATTTATATCGAAGCCGTCGGGGATATAAATCCAGTGGTGGAAGAGCCCCGAGGCTCTAATGTCCCTACGCCGACTAGCGGAACTAGCGGCTAGGTTAAAAAAAAAAAACAATCCGAAATAACAAAAAAATAAATAACATAAATAAAAATATAAAATCTCCTTTTCTCGGGTTTATTTTCCAATTACAGGAAAGAGGATGAAATCAACGTTGGGAAGAAAAATTGGAGATAGCTTACCAAAAAATTTTTCCACTGTTTTAGTGTTCTCTTTTCAGATTTTTGTCTTTTCTTTCTTTTATTTATATAGATTGGGTCTAGTCTCTCATCGTTGGGTCGTTCAAATTTGTTCTTACCTATCATCGTTGAGAAGTTTATTTAAATAGATTTAATCCCTCATCGTTGGATTATTGTTCCACTATCGTGTTTTCGTTCGCTACGGGAAAAAGCGAACTACGGTCAGAAGAAACTTTCTCGTATACGACAATCCCGCGAAGAGGATGTCGCCGAATTTACCCAGCGCATAACGCAAGCAGTAAAGGACTGCAACGAAGCGGCAACACGTAAGTATGGAACTACGTATAACATAGGGTTCATATTCCAGAACGAAAGATTGGCTAAATCAGTTCTGATGGTAGGAATCAGAAACGACCAACTGAGACATCTGATAGTAAAATCAGAAAAAGACCCTTTGTATGAGATTATTACTAGGATTCTCGAGTTAGAGAAAACCGAGAATGAGATGAGGAGCGAAAATGGATGTTATGAAATACCAACGAGGTATCATGACCAGTCACCTTCACCTGAAAGGAACGACGAATACCATGCTCCCAACTCATCAAATAGGCAGCCAATGCTTAAGAATAATCCATTCTACTATTGGGAGGAGGAACAAGACCCCCCAGAGGAAAGAAATAGGGTTTTAGATAGGACCTACGGGGATACTCGACCAAACCCCCAAGAATCGAGACAAAGGCAGAACAAGCCTAGACACGATGCGTCTCGGGTAGTAGAGAATAGGAACTCTAACAATAGATTCCAAGAACAATCTCACCCCGTTACACGCCCACAAACAGGGAAAAACCCGTTTAGGTCGGATACACCACCACACATTTCTAGAAGACCAACCGGGTCTAGGCCAAAGAAGCCCGAGGCACCACGACACCTTCAAAGAGGCGGAGGTGATTATCTCAGTGACTCCTCTAGTCAAGGTAGGGACAAGCGTACACCAAATCCATGGGTAGCACGCATGACTTGCAGCTTCTGCAATAGAAAAGGGCATGTATACGATGAATGCCTTCGACGCCGAAACACACCAAAGTGTACAAAGTGTAATCGATATGGGCACGATGCCCAGGATTGTCGGACACTTAATACACAAAGGAAGGCGGAGAATCCTGAACCTACACAAATAAGGTCACAGAACCAAAGGAAGTCACCGGTGAATACCTCAAACCAGCAGGACAGACCATCCACATCGAAACAAGCAACTACATCGAATCGTAGAGTGTACAGCATTCGATGTTGTTGTGAGTTTTGTGACCAAAAGAGTCACACGGGGGACGAGTGCCGTATCAAGGCAAAATGGATAAAACCACGAAAGCCAACAGAGACACCCAATGTGGTTAAGTCTGTACGTAGAGACCACACCCCAAAGACCTGCACGGTCAATACAGAATGGCAGACAGTCCAAAAAGGAAAAAAGTCAAAGGACAGCAAACAGCCATGCGACAAAGGCGGTAAACAGACTCGAGCCAAGAGTAGTATTAGTACGAGCAGTACTGAACACTCGGAGGCTCGAAAAATAAAACAACGCCAACACCGATTACAACGCCATCGACCCGAATCGAACCGTAACCAGTCGAATTCAACCGCTACGGACGCGTCAGAGACGCCAAAAAAGGGACATAGACGACAAAAGAACGGGGAATGGTGCACATTTTGTAAGCGACACAACCACATGGCGACAGTGTGTCGACTAAAAGCAAAATGGGAGAAGTCGGAAAACTCCCAGAGGTCGGGGCGGAATTCCCCAACCCGACCGAATTAAAGCCGCCAAATAAAGAAAACTGTCCTCAACCACCAACAAAAGTTCCAATAGTCCAGCTCCCATTAGACATAGGATGTAGAAACACTACATGTCTAATAGTGGACACAGGTGCGGAGATGAGCCTTCTTAAACTGAAGGCACTCCAAACTGGAACAACACTGGATACAAAAAAGGCCACTACTCTCCAAACGCTTTTTGGAAAGGGAAAGTCTAGGGGTTTTTGTAAGGGAATATTCAAACTGCCCCAACCAATCTCCTGTAACTTTCAGGTAATGGACTCCCTACCGGGATTGTCAGAAGATGGGTTATTAGGAAACGACTTCCTAGCTAGGAATTGCAAAGTCAACGGACCCGGGAATTGTTTGGAATTCTCCCAAACCAATGTAAATCCGGTAAGTTTTTCCGTTGAATTTATAAAAGGTAGGAAACGGACGCCAAGACATAAGGCAACCAGTCGGGAATCCGAGCCAAGGGGATCTATAGAGATCCAGACCGCGGTCGGAAATGCACCGGATACCCTACCCAAACAGGGGAAAGGGGGCGATATTTTGTCAGGCTCCAAGCATTCCAACCCCACATTAATAGCTGACAAACCAAAGAAAGCTAACAAAGAAGCAACAGTGGTGAAACAATCACTGCTAAATGCTTCGGAGGTAGACATTTTTCTGGACAAACCGGCAATAATACCGGCACGTTCACGAAAAATGCTGAGACTTCCCATAGAAATTCGGGAAGAGGTAGTGCTAGTACCTAAACAAATGCAATCAGGGATTTTCATATCCAACTGTATTGTAGGGAAAGCGAAGAGTGCCCATGTACTCAATATCGCAAACTACCTCCAAACCATAGACCGAATCATGGTGGAGTTACATCCAATGAAGGACTTTTCCACCTTTCCGCTGGAAAATGAGGACAACCGTTCTACGGAATACAATGCGGATAAAAAACTTTCGGAGGGAGACAACCTCCAGTATATCCGACATTTATTCTCACAGGAGGAATTACCAAAAGATCCAAGGTTGACACAATTACACGAGGAACTCCACTTAGGTAAAATCCTAAGTCCTAAAGAATGTCAATCCATAGTGGAAATATGTGAGGAGTTTAACGATATTTTCCACCTTAAAGGTGATCTCCTAATATATACCAGTGCAATAACGCATGAGATACCGGTGATACAGGATCAAGCACCAATAAATCAAAGAATGTACCGTCTGCCTGAGTGCAAGAAAGAGGTGATCAACGAGCAAGTACGGGAGATGCTGGAGAATGACATCATTCAACCAAGCAAAAGTCCGTGGAACTCACCACTCTTGGTAGTTCCTAAGAAAGCGGGCCCCGATGGAAAAACCCGATGGAGAGTTGTGGTCGATTTCAGAAAACTGAACGACAAAACCATCGGTGATGCGTACCCTCTCCCTCGAATAGAGGACATTTTAGACCAGCTCGGTCACTCACGCTATTTTTCCACGCTCGATTTAGCCAGCGGCTACCACCAAGTCTTAGTAGATCCGAAGGATCAAAATAAGACAGCGTTCAGCACAAATTACGGGCACTATGAGTTCAAACGTATGCCATTTGGTCTGAAGGGAGCACCAGCTACGTTTCAGAGACTCATGAACCATGTCCTAACCGGGTTGCAAGGAATCGAATGCTTTGTTTATCTGGATGACGTGGTCATATATGGAAAAAACCTAGAACACCATAATGACAAACTCCGGAAAGTATTCGATCAAATTAGATACCACAACCTCAAGTTGCAACCGGAGAAATGCAAGTTCCTCCAGAAGGAAGTAGTATATCTGGGACATGTTTGTTCCGAAAAAGGGGCAATGCCAAATCCAGACACGACAGCTAGTGTCAGGGATTTCCCCATTCCCAAAACGGTAAAGCACGTCCAATCGTTTCTAGGCTTGGCGAATTACTATCGAAAATTTGTTCAAAATTTTTCGAAGATAGTACGCCCCTTAACAAATTTGTTAAGGAAGGACGTCAAATTCACCTGGTCAGACAAATGCCAACAAGCATTTGATAACATAAAGGAGTTATTGGTCTCGCCGCCACTGGTAATCTATCCAGATTTTACCAAACCCTTTAATCTGACCACGGATGCGAGCAACGAAGCACTGGGTGCCGTACTGTCGCAAGGCCAAATCGGTAAGGACCAGCCAGTCGCATATGCCAGTCGAACCTTGAATAAGGCGGAAAAGAACTACTCTACAATAGAAAAAGAGTTACTAGCCATTGTTTGGGCGACTAAGAATTTCCGTTGTTATTTACAAGGGAGAAAATTTAATATATACACGGACCACAAACCGTTAAAGGGAGTATTCAACGTGAAAGACCCCACGTCACGTTTACTAAGGTTCAATCGCAAACTACTGGAGTACGACTACCAAATCGAATATAAACCCGGTAAATACAACACTAATGCGGATACCTTGAGTCGTATCCCGCAAATTTGTGATGAGACTCCCACACTACCAAGGTGCAATGTACTAACACGCGCCCAAGCTAAAAAGTTAAGGGCAAGCGAAGGAACTCAGGATAGTCCAAATGACGATAAGTCCTCTCTTAACGAGGATCCCATTCCGGCCTGCACGGAAAAAGGAATGGAGATAACCAATCCTGAAGACATTCAGTTCCTACTCCGGGAATACCATGATCCTCCTTTGGGTGGACACCAAGGAGTGAGTAAAACGTACCACAAAATACGTAGACATTTTTGGTGGAAGAACATGATGCGCGACATTAAACAATACATCAAAGTATGTAAAACATGGCAAACCATGAAATCTTCACCGAACATACGTATGCCCATGGTAATAACCGACATTGCAAAGAGGCCTTTCGACAAAGTATACTTAGATATAGTAGGTCCTCTTGATCGCACTCCAACCGGCAATCAATATATACTTACATTCCAAGACAACTTGTCGAGGTATATAGATTGCTACGCTCTCGCAGATGCGGAGGCAGAAACGGTGGCCACAGTCTTTTTCGACCAAATAATTGCTCGGTATGGTGTTCCGAAGCAACTGGTCACCGATCAGGGAAGCAATTTCCTAACCAGTTTGTTTAAAAGCGTGTGCAAACTGCTCCGTATTAAAAAACTACAAACCTTAGCGTACCACCCACAATCGAATGGAGCCTTAGAAAAAGCCCATCGTCCACTCGTACATTACCTGCGAAGCATTGTGGATGGGAATTCCCAATCATGGGACCAGTACCTGAGAACGGCAACATTCGTATACAACACCAATGTACACGAAGGTACTAAGCTTACGCCAATGGACTGTCTATTTGGGTTTACCCCGGAGGTACCGACGAGCATAAAGCAACCTCCGGAACCGGTATACAACCATGACAGTTACCATAAGCTATTGAAGTACAAACTTCAACATACGTACGAAATAGCAAGGCGTAACCTATTAACTTCCAAGAAGAAGTCGAAAGAGTACTACGACCGTAAGATACGCCCATTCACGTTCCATGTGGGCGACAAAGTTTTAATACGCAATGCTCAAAAGCAAGGAAAATTAGCTCCCATATGGAGGGGTCCCTACTAGGTAGTGCAAATAAATAGTCCGGTAAATAGCGTCGTTAAGGTAGGGAGAAGAAATGTGGTGGTGCACAATAATAGGCTAAAACCCTATTACGAATAGAGGAAGCCAAAAGCAGAAGAAACCACGACAAACAAGGGAAGAAAATACACCACAGATGGTGTAGGGATCAATGCTACAGTTTTATACTTAAGTAGCCAAGCTTCATTCCTCTTCTAAGAATGAAGCTATCACTATTTAAGGGGGGAAGGTATTGTTACGGACCGACATTGAGTCCAGGTCCCACCAGAATCCACTAATCCCCCTTTGATTCCCCTCTTTACCTGTAAAAGGAAAATAACGCGCCAAGTAGCTAATTTGCATAAACTACTTTATGCAAATTCTACTTGGCGGAGAGAAAAATAATAAAATAAAACATAATACACCGGAAATAAATTCGCAAAAAATGACAATTCGCCGTCAATCTCCGAGCTGTACTAACGCAAAAAAGAAGAAAAAAAGAAATAAGTAATACCAAGGCTCAGGAAAATTGTGCAAAGCTGCTGAAGAAGGCTCAAGAAACGAGGAAAGCGAAAGCTATACAGGGGAGTAATCCATCAACGCCCCCTGCAACCCGTCGCAGATACGTATCTTCACCGACAACCGATCAATGGTCTAAAATCAAGTAAGTCCTCCTCATTCTTACTTAAATTGTTAACCCTAATATTAAAAAAAAATTATATTTACATTTAAATATATTTAATTGTTATACATAACATAACAGGTATCTTTGGAGGTAAATATGACGAGGTGGCAGGACAATGGAGGAAACTCCATAATCACGAATTGGAAGAGCTATATCGTAAACCTACAATAATGAGAGTAATCAAGTCGCGAAGATTAAGATGGGCCGGACACGTGGCGCGAATGGGCAACGATAGGACCGTGCATAGAATTCTTGACGCTAGACCAACGGGAAAGAGACCGACAGGACGGCCGCGACGGAGATGGGAAGACAATGTTAGGTTTGACCTTGAGGAGATCGGATCGAATGGTCAAGCGTGGAAGGAGAGTGCTCAGGACAGGGAACAATGGCGAAGCCGAGTCGGTGAGGTCATGAACTTCCGGGTTCCTACAGGCCAATAAATAATAAATATTAACACGATATCAACAATAATTATCAAAAATCGAATCTGCGTAGCGAGAGCCAAAGATACAATACTCATAATCAAGAACAATTTAGAAGCTCCGATAGACCAAATTTTAACGATAATCTTTTCAATAGCAGAAGACCTAACGTTGGTCAAACTATCAGGGTAGTGGAGCACGAATTTGAAGTAGTACAATCCTTTAACTACCTTGGGTCAATAGTATCAGCCGATAACAATATGGAAGAAGAAATACGCGAACGGCTGATTAAATCCAACAAAGCCTACTATGGTCTATCAAGGCTCTTTAAATCCCGAAATTTATCCAGAACATCCAAGCTACTACTGTACAAGACCATGGTCTTACCAGTACTCATGTATGGATCCGAGACCTGGGTGCTTAATAAAAGGCACTCTGAACTCTTGGCCGCGTTCGAGAGAAAGGTCTTAAGGAGAATTGTTGGCCCCGTATGTGAGGGAGGACGATTCCGGAGACGCTACAACCATGAGTTGTACGCAATCTGCCTTGAAGCTCATATTGTAAGAAAAATCAAGCTCGGTAGACTCCGGTGGGCGGGACACCTAGCTCGAATGAGCGAAGAGGACCCTGCCCGGAAAGTCCTCTGTGGCAGGATGTATGGAAGGAGACAGCGCGGCAGACCTTGTCTGCGATGAAGGGATGGCGTAGACCAGGACGCCCAGAGCCTGGGAGTGCTAAACTGGATGACATCGGCTCGAAATCGGGACCGGTGGAGAGATTTGTTAAATAGGGCCAAGACCGGATCCCGGTTGTAGTGCCGATGATGATGATTTCAATAGTAGACCAGTTAACACTAGGCCAAATCTATCAGATTGATTTTATTAAACGACAAACATCAGGACAAACAAGGTGTCAGAGATTATTCTTCTGGGGATGGAGATGTGTAGCGGTTCTTTAATACATTCCCAAAGAACCGCCCATCCTCTTAAATGAACCACCTTCCAAACCCACCATACCTACCTGCAATTTTGGGTAGCGTAAGCTACCCTTCATTCTCTTTCACCTGAAAGTTAAATCTCATTAAGGCATGCATCACATTGAATTTTTCCGTTTATGAACCGCACCATATCTCCATCGGTTCGGCTTGTCAGCAATTATAATAGATAAATACTAGCTGGCCAGCGTAATTGTTGGCATAGCCGAAGCCGATGGTTTCTTGCTACGGTTCATATCCATTTATTGCCCCAGTCCCAAGGTTCGCAACACTTGCGACCAATTTCCTTTGTCGGTTATCTACCGATCATGGGATTTGGGCACTAATATGATTGACGTTAGACAATCATAACCCAAATCATACCAACGATGCTCCGGCCTGTAAAATAAACAAAATCTAACATAGCCTAGGTCATAGGCGAGCAAACCATCGGTTTACTTATCGCCACGAAAACTCTATAGCCTACAATGGCATTAGCATGAACGCCTAAGTAAACACGATGTGCATATCATCGTGACCCTTGAAATAGCGTTTTTGTGTATCTTGAAGCAAAAACCTATTTCGTTCTCAGGCGCAGGTCATCAAAGATTTATGGCCCTCGAAATAGCGTTTCTGTTTATTTAAGACACAGAAACCTATTTCTCCCTTCGGCGATTTTTCGCCATCGCTTATCTCTATAATACCCATTCATTGCACCAGCCCATGTTTATTTAGGTGCATTTTCGTCGTTGTCGATATACAGACTGAAGGGCAACGTACATGTCCCATACGGACACATATAGAATCCTCCCACACCAATGTAATCCACACCGTGGATCTGGCAGATATGGATGGTTTCTGAGAGTCAGATTTTAGCTACCGAGCCAGAGGGACGCCACGTGAAGGAAGCCGTAAAAGTCGCGTTTTTTTTATTAGTAATTAAAAATAGTCGAAACACACCTCGAGGAAAGCGATGCAACAAAGCAACTGGATATGTGTCCTGTGTGAAAATTTAGTCGGTAGATCCTTTATATTAACTTAATCGGCTTTACGGTTTATTTGAACGTAAATTAGTGTGGACAAAGTGTGGACAAAAATAGAAGAAACCATACCTAACAAGAAGCTATCGGTAAAATTTAAAGACTCCGTCTAAGTTATAGTTTTGTATCCGTGAAATTAAATATCGATAACACAAGTATAGACTGTGTGATGTACAGACCGTAATATAAGTGTTCCAGTAATAATAAATATCAGTGCTTTTAAAAGTTCCAAGCCACAACTCTATCGTTTTATTTATTCCGTTCATCGTTGGCGAACAGTTTAGCTGCAGACATCGGTGGAGTTTTTATGCAACCCGCATCCTTGCTGATGCCGCCGTAAAAACGACCCACATTGGTGACCGCGACTAAGCGAACACGCGCTTTCGTTCAACTTTTGAATTCGCGATTTGTTAACATTTGCGCTACACTATATTTGTGTTTAAAACAGTGAAACCATTCCAGCTAAATCGGTGTTTACCTATCAGATCCCAAAACATAAACAGTCGGTATAAATTGCACTAAATACAAGAACACAAAAATCCAGTGAAAGTGACGAGTGCTAACATCACCGGAAGCACCTGAGGACATTACCAGACAGACGCAGATCCTGGACCTTTACCAGCAGCAGCTTCCACCTGATACACCGCAAGTTGTACTTTTTTTATTCTCCTTTTTTTATAGCATCCTTTTTTTTCTCGCTAGTGTTTTACTTGTCACCTTATGCGTGCTCCATCCGAGCCGCTAACTAAAAAACCAAACGGCTTGCCCTAATTGTGTTCAATTGTGAAAAAGAATCATTATTGTTTATCAATCATTATTCATTAATACCTTTATTATTTCACTATCATATCATAACCAATAGCAACAAATTTTCAGAAATCAAGTTAATTTTTTTTTATCTACAATTTCAAAGTTAACATAACTTCTAAGATTTGTGTGTAAATTTTTTTTTTTTAGAAAAATAAGAAAGAGACATTCCTCAGACATAGGATTAACTAAGAATCACTCCCTACTACTAGTGTATAAGCTCATCGATTAAAAAAAGAATATTTTCTCTTTATATTCTGCGTTTCCTTAGAGGTAATATTTGAAAAGCTATTGTGACTAATATGCTGATTCTACATTAGCGTATTAGACTTAATATATTCCGAGAGAAGATATAGACTAAGCCAATAAAAACGGACTAGATAAAGCGATTATAAGTAAGTGAAATTAATTACACGTTTACACATACATACTTCCAAAAAAACAAAAGAAGCGTGAGACAGATAAAATCTAATTAGTGTACTGGCTAACTAATAATTTATTACCTTGATTCATTTGTAAACCCCTTCAGGGTACTGAGTAGATTACAAAAAATCCAATTAATAAGTAATATTGTCAAATCACGCCAATAAGGCATCTGAACAAAGTATCTTATTACCACACACAGTTCCCATTTGTTAAAACGATTTTCCATTGTAAATGTAGACAAATCAGCAGACTACATTAGAAACAATTTATATAATCGTGTCGTTATTTTTATTTGAACAAAATTTTTTTAAATTTCTTTTTTTTTGCTTCAACTTAATTTAATCAGTGAATGAATTGTACAGAATTTTCAGAATTTCAGCGATTTAACATATAAGATAAGGTCAACCAACTTGGTTCACATTTCCTTTTTATTTGCACCTGGTCTTTTCATTAAGAATTCCTAACTACAATTTTGAACTTTTCAAAAATTATTTATTTATCGAAAATCGGACCGAATCATGATAAAACCAAATAAACGATAAACACGTGTTTAAACATAGAGTTCACAATATAAGTAAAATTAAATCATTATTTAACAAGCATTGTTACCGTCTCTATAAAAATTGTAAGCCCCTTCTAAGTACAATCACTGCACAATTACCTTTCGGCAATTTTAGCAACGCTTCGACTACACTCGACTTCTTCTTTTCGACGTTTTCTGACTTCCGCGCTAATAAATTAAACTGAAGTTTAATTATTTTACGACTAAGCTGTCATACTATACAGTTCTGTCCGTTTCATTCGCGACCTATCGACCGCCGTTTAACTCCATTCCACTGCAATTGACTACTCTCGACTCCTCTCCTCCATCTTCGCCTGCTTCTGACCCCAGTGACCTCTCTTCAACGCCACGCGTCCTCTGGCGATCTATTACTACTTCCTCTGTAGAAACCTGCGATCAATCCTACCTTCTCCACAACAATCTCGACCCGACTGTACAACTTTATACCGGTTCGGTCTCAACCATACACGATGACCTGTACTCAAAACACCCCACCCCAAGAGGATCAGGAACAACTCGAGTCCCTCGAGTTTTACGACGCCTCCAGCGCCGACTTCCCTGATACACAAGTCGCTACCGACCCCGAAGCGACAGCTCAACCCACTCCCCTGGCATTTCACGATGCCCCCAGTCTCGTTAACCGAACCAACCCTGCCAATATTAATCTGTCCCCTTTTGACGAGGAGGACCCTGAACTTTGGTTTGCTGAGACTCACCTCGGCGCTCTGGACGAGCCCGGAAGTTCGCGGCAACAACGCTTGGCGGCCGAAACGAACCTTTCGGGGATGAGACCGTCCCTTTTCCTGACCCATTTACGCTCTATAGCGGGGACCAGGTTCTCGGACGACCTAATACGGCCTCACTTTTTAAGATGTCTCCCGCACCATGCTCGTTCGGCACTCGTAGCCCAACCCAATCAGAGCTTGGGCTATTTAGCTAAAATTGCGGACGCAATTATGGAAAGCTCAGACCAGCAGTCTGAGCCTCCAGCGTATCAAGTAGCGGCGGTTTCTCAACACGTCGCTCAGCCTACACGGCATCCTTTTCCGCCACTAACAGCCCCAACGACGGCTCCGGTGCGTCAACCTTCTCCGTCACCACATCCCAGAAGGCCTGCCTCAACCAATGTCACACAGCGGACCCAAGAGGACAGGCCCAATGAATTCCACCCGAGAAGTTTTCCTGCTCAGGTCACCATTTCTGACCTTCGTGCCATACAGACCTCAGTCCTCCGCGAACTAAATCAAATTCGCGCGGAGGCGAGAAGCAACCAACGAGGCGCTCAGAATCGTGCCGTATCTAATCGTCCCTTGGATCGGCAACAACCTTCCCAAAATGCCCCTCAGTGGGCCAACTTTCGCCGAGCACTACCTCGGCCTTCACAAAACGGCAACATTCAGAGGCAAAATACTCCCAACAACGCCGCCTCTCTCCCTTTGTGCACCAATCACCAACGATACGGTGATCGCACATTTAATTGCAAGGCGCCCTGTGGTTGGACGCAACCAGCCACCAATCAGGGAGGACCTTTAGAAATAATTTTGCCGACCGATACCCCCGCGCAACCGGCCGGCACCCCTGCTATAAGTCGCCTAACCATCCGGGATTCAAAACTGAATATCGCTTTTACTGTCGATACCGGCGCCGATATTTCAGTCCTCCCGCAATCGTTTGCTCCGCGTAACCGCGTGCCAGCCGCACTTAAATTGTCAGCTGCAAATAATACGCCGATACTTACGTACGGACGTAAAAAGCTGACACTTCAATTGGGTCTTTGTCGTCCGATCACTTGGCGTTTCGTCATTGCGGACGTAAATGAACCCCTGATAGGTTCCGACCTATTAGGTGCACATAATCTGTTGGTCGATTCGACCCATAACAGACTTGTGGCTCCAACCGCACCCCCCTTGCCCATGACGGCATCTCCAGCGGCAACTTCAGGGGCCACAGAGTGCATAGACCCATTCCAGGTTAAGGTACAGGAATTTGTGAGTACAACAATTCCTCTACCTAACCAGCGTCGACATAAAGCCACGGTGTTTCATCATATAGAAACACGTGGTCCCCCGGTGAGCCAGCGTCCACGTCGACTGGCTCCGGAAAAATTACGTGCGGCGCGCGCGGAGTTCGAGCATATGATCGAACTAGGTATCTGCCAACCGTCGGACAGTCCCTGGGCAAGCCCACTCCACTTAGTGAAGAAACGTTCTGGTGAGTGGCGCCCATGTGGCGATTACAGGCTGTTGAACGCAGCAACTGTCCCGGACAGATACCCTATTGCACACCTCTACGATTTTTCGTACAAGTTACGAGGGTGCAACGTCTTCACTACCCTGGATCTCACCAGGGCATACCATCAAATTCCGGTGGCACCAGAAGACATCGCCAAGACCGCAGTCATTACACCTTTCGGACTCTTCGAGTTCAAAGTAACGACTTTCGGCCTCAGGAATGCCGCACAGACATTCCAGCGGTATATCGACACGGCTTTACGAGGTCTTAATTGCTGCCATGCATACCTTGATGACATTCTCATCGCCTCCAAAGACCACGCCGAACATAAACGCCACTTACGTCAGGTCCTAGAGCGCCTCCGTGAATTCGGTCTTGTCATCAACCCAGATAAGTGTCAATACGCCAAGGAGCAAATCACCTATCTGGGTTATGTCGTTGACAACCAGGGCATTCGCCCACTTCCAGACCGTGTGGAGGCCCTCATGAAGTATCCCCGGCCTACTAACGTGAGTGAGCTTCGTCGATTTTTGGGCATGCTTAACTTTTACCGCCCAACACTGAAGAACGCTGCCCAAATTCAAGCTCCCTTAAATGAGTTCTTAAAAGGAGCTAAGCGCAATGATAAGCGCCCCATTAATTGGACAGAAGTCTCTGATCGAGCATTCCAACTGTCCAAAGAACAATTGGCAAATGCCACTTTGCTCCGATACCCCCTCGAGGGAGCGGCACTATCCATCCAATGCGATGCATCGGATACCGCAATCGGAGCCGTCCTTGAACAGGACATTGAAGGCCGACCGGAACCACTTGGTTTCTTTTCAAGGAAACTGAGTCCTACAGAGCGACGCTACAGCGCCTATGATCGCGAATTACTTGCGATCTACAACGCTGTCAAATACTTCCGTCACATGATAGAGGGTCGCTCTCTCTCCATCTTAACAGACCACAAGCCATTGGTCTATGCGTTCCGGAAGAAGTCGGGAAATGCCTCCCCCCGACAAGAGCGTCAGTTAGATCTCATTGGGCAATACACCACGGAGATCAAGCATATCTCCGGTAAACAGAACGTCACGGCGGACGCCCTTTCTCGAATCGATACGATTCATTTGCGTACCGCCTTGAATAACACTGACCTTGCCCTAGCTCAAGAGGAGGACGAACAGCTCAAGTTCCTCCTAACTGCCGATACGGCACTAGAGCTTAAGAAAATTACCCTTCGCGACCCTTTGGGCGAAATCTGGTGTGATGTCTCCACTGGAACCGCTAGACCTTACATTCCCGAGAAACTTCGTAAGGGCGTGTTCCAGGTTTACCACAACCCAGCCCACCCCAGCGGCCGAGCAACAGCCGCTGCTGTCCATCGCAAATTCATTTGGCCCCGGATGAACAAAGATCTCAACGGTTGGGCCCGTGCTTGTCTACAGTGCCAGCGCTGCAAGGTAGCGCGACATAATGTACTGGAGCCAGCGCAATTCAAGCTTCCCACGGCACGCTTCGCCCATGTCCACATAGACATAGTGGGACCGCTTACTCCATCAAGAGGATTTTCTTATATCCTCACTATGATGGATCGCTGCACGCGATGGCCAGAGGCGACACCTCTCCGGGCAGTTACTGCCGAATCAGTCGCCAAGGCTTTTTACTCAACTTGGGTCACACGCTTCGGTGTACCAAGCACCTTAACTTCGGACCGAGGTCCACAATTCGAGGCGACAATATTTAAGCAGCTAACAAATCTCCTTGGCTGCCAAAGAAGTCGTACCACCGCCTACCACCCGCAATCCAATGGGATGATAGAGCGCTGGCATAGATCCCTCAAGGCCTCACTCATGTGTCATAATGACACCCAATGGTTCGACGCCCTGCCCACTGTCCTCCTCGGCCTGAGGACAAGTATTAAGGAGGACCTGGGAGCTTCGGCAGCAGAGCTCACCTACGGTACTAACCTCCTTCTTCCAGGAGAACTCTTCCTGGATGGCGAAACACCGCGTGACCAACTTCGCGAATTGGGGCATCTCCGTGACCTGCTACGTAAAGTTAGAGCAACACCAGTAGCCAGGCACGGCTCCAAAAAACTTTTCGTCCACCCTGAACTGCACAGCTGCACGCACGTCTTTGTCAGGGTGGATAAGGTCAAAAAACCCCTCGACCCCCCTTATGATGGCCCATTCGAAGTCTTCCGCCGCATCAACGACCGCGTCTTCGAGATCGATATCAGAGGCAAGCGATCCACGGTCAGTGTCGAAAGACTTAAGCCCTGCTTTCTGGAAGCTTCAGCTCCAGAACAGCCTCCTATCCAAGACACAACTGCCGACCGACCTGCACAACCTCCCCGCACCCGCGCCCAAGCGCGCGCCCACAGACAACTACCCCCCTCTCAATCTTCCTTACCTGTTTCGTGACTACGTCACTGGGGGGGGAGTAATGTAGCGGTTCTTTAATACATTCCCAAAGAACCGCCCATCCTCTTAAATGAACCACCTTCCAAACCCACCATACCTACCTGCAATTTTGGGTAGCGTAAGCTACCCTTCATTCTCTTTCACCTGAAAGTTAAATCTCATTAAGGCATGCATCACATTGAATTTTTCCGTTTATGAACCGCACCATATCTCCATCGGTTCGGCTTGTCAGCAATTATAATAGATAAATACTAGCTGGCCAGCGTAATTGTTGGCATAGCCGAAGCCGATGGTTTCTTGCTACGGTTCATATCCATTTATTGCCCCAGTCCCAAGGTTCGCAACACTTGCGACCAATTTCCTTTGTCGGTTATCTACCGATCATGGGATTTGGGCACTAATATGATTGACGTTAGACAATCATAACCCAAATCATACCAACGATGCTCCGGCCTGTAAAATAAACAAAATCTAACATAGCCTAGGTCATAGGCGAGCAAACCATCGGTTTACTTATCGCCACGAAAACTCTATAGCCTACAATGGCATTAGCATGAACGCCTAAGTAAACACGATGTGCATATCATCGTGACCCTTGAAATAGCGTTTTTGTGTATCTTGAAGCAAAAACCTATTTCGTTCTCAGGCGCAGGTCATCAAAGATTTATGGCCCTCGAAATAGCGTTTCTGTTTATTTAAGACACAGAAACCTATTTCTCCCTTCGGCGATTTTTCGCCATCGCTTATCTCTATAATACCCATTCATTGCACCAGCCCATGTTTATTTAGGTGCATTTTCGTCGTTGTCGATATACAGACTGAAGGGCAACGTACATGTCCCATACGGACACATATAGAATCCTCCCACACCAATGTAATCCACACCGTGGATCTGGCAGATATGGATGGTTTCTGAGAGTCAGATTTTAGCTACCGAGCCAGAGGGACGCCACGTGAAGGAAGCCGTAAAAGTCGCGTTTTTTTTATTAGTAATTAAAAATAGTCGAAACACACCTCGAGGAAAGCGATGCAACAAAGCAACTGGATATGTGTCCTGTGTGAAAATTTAGTCGGTAGATCCTTTATATTAACTTAATCGGCTTTACGGTTTATTTGAACGTAAATTAGTGTGGACAAAGTGTGGACAAAAATAGAAGAAACCATACCTAACAAGAAGCTATCGGTAAAATTTAAAGACTCCGTCTAAGTTATAGTTTTGTATCCGTGAAATTAAATATCGATAACACAAGTATAGACTGTGTGATGTACAGACCGTAATATAAGTGTTCCAGTAATAATAAATATCAGTGCTTTTAAAAGTTCCAAGCCACAACTCTATCGTTTTATTTATTCCGTTCATCGTTGGCGAACAGTTTAGCTGCAGACATCGGTGGAGTTTTTATGCAACCCGCATCCTTGCTGATGCCGCCGTAAAAACGACCCACAGATGTATATTCAACATTCCATCAAACGAAGTTCATTTGATAAACCTTGGTTTGATAAAAAATGCGAGCAAATTAAAGCGGCCAAAAATAGAGCTTTTAAGCAATGGCGCTCCAATCCCACCGATGTTAACAGAACGAATTTCGTTAGAATCAGAAACGCGTGCAACCAGGCGATTGACACCGCGACGAAAGTTCACAACGACAGGGTGATCAATAAGCTCCTTCGGTGCCCAACTGGTCCACGCTCCTTCTGGTCAATGGCAAAGGCTGTCAGCGGTAACTTCGCATCCCCCTCTTTCCCTCCGTTGGTGACTGACAGCGAGACGTTAGTCACGAATTCAAAGGATAAAGCCTATGTGTTCGCGAATTTATTTTCCGCGAATTCAAACCTCGACCCCGGCCTTTTGGAGCCACCTCTGATCTCGCCGGTACAGTCTTCCATGCGGGATGCGAGATTTCGTCCGCGCACTATTCAACGCATTCTACGTGAACTGGATTGTAGGAAGGTAGCCGACCGGGACGGAATACCAGCAATAGTCCTTAAGAACTGTGGTCCAGAACTATCGCCGGTTCTTGGCAGATTCTTCCGTTTATCTTATGCACGGAGGACCTTTCCTGCCTGCTGGAAAATCGTTCGAGTTCAGCCAATCCCTAAGACGGGAAAAAATTGTCTCCCACAAAATGACCGACCGATAGCATTACTGTCTATGTTATCTAAGGTGATGGAAAAAGTGATCAATACTGAGTTAATTAAGTATTTGGAGTGCAACGGACGTCTGAATGATCGTCAATACGGATTCCGTGGCAGGCGGTCCACGGGAGACCTTTTGACACTTGTAACCTATATATGGATATCTGCGATTGAACGGCATGGTGAGTCAAGGGCGGTCGCATTGGATATCTCCAATGATTTTGACCGCGTCTGGCACGGGGCATTTCTGAGCAAACTTCGTTCATATGGACTTTCCCAACAGCTTTGCGACTGGACGAGGAGCTTCCTCGAGAATCGATCGATCCGGGTTGTTGTGGACGGCAAGTGTTCGGATCTGTATCCTGTTAATTCGGGGGTGCCCCAAGGTTCTATTTTGGCTCCAACCTTGTTCTTGCTTCACATAAATGATCTGTTGGAGACAACGGATAACAAAGTGTTCAGTTTTGCGAATGATAGTACGCTTGTTTCCTCCATTTCGAGTGTTCGGCCGATTGGTGCATCAACGTCGCACCAGCTGAGATGTAGACAGATTGACTCTCTGAATCAGGATCTAGATAGGGTCTTGCAGTGGGGAAGTGCTAATCTCGTCGACTTCAATTCAGCGAAGACACAATACACAACATTCACAAAGAAAACTGGATCATCGGTTCCACAGCTGATGATGGCCAGGCCCTCGAATCTGGGGAAAGTTTGAGATTGCTCGGCGTCACGGTCTGTGGGAATGTATCATGGCATAAACACGTGTCGAGTATCGACAGGTCACCCTCAGGAAAATTGAGCTATCTTTTTAGAGCCAAGTAATATTTTACTCCGGCCCAACTTCTCCTATATAAATCTCAAATAAGACCCGCGCTCGAATATTGCTCTCATGTTTGGAGCTCGGCCCATAAACATACCCTCGACCTACTTGACAGCATACAGAGACGACCGATCCGCCTGACCGGGGACGCGGCGCTGATGTCGCGACTACAGTCGCTATCACATCGAAGGGGCGTAGCCGACTTCTGTCTGTTTTACAGATATAATCCCGGGTACTGTTCTTCGGAGATTCGTGGTATTGTTCCACGCAATTCGGTTTATATGCGCTCCACAAGACAATCCGACGGATTTCACCCGTTTGTGGTTCATCTCCCGACGGCGCGAACATCTCTGCATCAGACCTCGTTCTTCTACAGAGCTGGGAAGCTGTGGAACTCCCTTCCCACGCGAGTGTTCCCGGAGCGTTACAACTTGCAACTGTTAAAAAAGAACTGCAACAGTTATTTGATGGCATCTCGGGGCGCCCACTCGGCGCTATAGGTTCGCCTCTCCTGACAGAAGTCTATTAAAAAAAAAAAAAAAAAAAATTCGGGAACAACAATTCGGGTCAATATAGGAATCAGGGAAATTTCAACAACAACTCGGGTCAATACAGAAACCAAGGAAAATTTCAACAATTCACCTCAAATGAGAAATAGGTCTCCTGGCGCTATGGGCATAGACCACATCGAAGAGGTAAATTTTCAGTTAGTTCCTCGAGGCAAGATCTACCGATAGTCGAACTCACCATTGGGAACGAAAAAGTCCGCTGTCTAATAGACACAGCATCCTCTACAGCATTACCTGACAAAACAAAACTTCAATCATGCAAGAGAATCCCTCTACAAAATAAACTCTTCTTCAATACCCTCCCCGGACAAACTTTTAGCGATAATGAAATTATTACAAATCTACCAAAAGAATTTAATGAAAACGAATGAGTTGGAAACTCACCGAATTCAGGAACAAAGACATTGACGGAATTATAGGACAAAACTTACTTAAACCACTACAAGCAATTGTAAATTTACAAGACGACTATCTGAAAGTAAACGAACAACAAAAATTTTTTTTTAATTCACACCCATTTTCGTACGAAGAAATTAATGACCTCCAAGAATCACACGATTCAGAGGAGACCCTTTTTAGAAATGATCTGAATTCAGAAGTATAGACAAATTAAAAACCTTGTAAACAGAAATCGTGATTTATTTTATAAAGAAGGGCAGCAAATAACCCATACAAATGAAGTTGAACACGAAATTGTCACTTCATTAGACAGGCCAACATTTTCCAAAATCTATAGATATCCTCAAATCCATGCATAGGAAATTAATAGACAAATAACAGATATGTTGCAACAGAGTATAATTCTCTTGGAACTCGATGAATCTGTAGTCCGACAACCGTTCAAATACGGAGGAATGGCTGCTCTTCGCCGGGGCTCTAACAGAAGAACTGTGATCGAACGCTGCTACTAGCAACTAGAAATCTGTACAATGGCGAAATCGACGAGTATATACAAAAAATAGATGAAACCATAAAACGAACAATGGATAAAACAATACCAAAAATAACACCTACCGACAACGTAAACATGTACCGAAATGCAACAATCAACGCACTGGACAAGAAAAAAAGCAGACTGCTGTCTAAATTAAAACTACTATACAACCGTTCACAGACAGACACGATCAGGAGATACTATCACTCAAGTCTAGATTGACAAACCTCCAATACCTAATAAAAGCTTATTATAGGTTAGCTTCGGGAGGTTCTTTTAAGCTTACTCGAAGAACCCCCCATAATTGCAACCCAACTTCCATTGTTTTTCGCTAATGCAATAGCACCTACAAAGCTACAAGCATTAAGGTTATCTAATGCATAACCTAAAAGCGTGTAAAAAGAATTCTTTCATTCATGCATCCAAATACATTTCCTAAATTCCCTGAAAGAATTCTTTAATCCACATGCAAAATTTCTGAAAAGAATTTCTCCCACAAGGGCATTCCCACATGCATCAATGTATCTCAGCATTAGCAACCAAGAAGCGAATACTATATTGGTGTAAATATTCACACTGGAATTCGACCCTTGAGTTGCCATAGATGCCATTTACAATCGATATATATGTTATACACAACCGTCATTGTGTAACCATCTAAATTGCTTCAAAATGACTTGCAAATATTGATTCGGCTGCAAGCACTTCTCCTAGAAATGGTCCTTTGTTTGAATCTCCAAACAATCACCATGAATAGCATAAACAAATGCAAATAAAGAATCCGTTTCTTACAACGACCAAAGATACGATATACAAATTGTATGATGTATACCAAACCTTTTAGCACCTTTGTTTTCTCAATAGCAATACAGCTATTTACTTAGCCGATCCTCATTGCACTCGATGCCCTTGGTCTCTTCAATTTTTCAGCTTCGTTTTCTCATTGGCCTTCTCGCATGAGTAAACAACACAGATCTACACGATCGCACACGTACATCGGAATTTAGCCAGCAAGATTCACTTACTGGTACCCGATAGCGAGAAATTTTCTCTCTCTTCAGGGTGAGTCAGGTGTCAGATTCCAACCCTCGAGGAGTCTTTTTCCATCACCCGACCGAGCCGGTAGGGTCTCCAACTCCGCCCCCGTAGCGCTGCGGGACGCGAAATAGTGCGAAGGGTTTAGATAGTTTGTGTATTGTGTACGTTTGAACGATGGCAATGAGAATGCTTAAATTAAGATATTTGAATGGTTCCAAGCGACGTTTAGTTAATCAAAAAGTAACTTTCGTTATCAATCATAATCAATAACCGTATACTAACCAGGAGCCGATAATACAACCAAATAACATTAAGACATTCTAAATTGTGCAAACTAATGTAAAGTGAATATAAATATAGTTCTGACATAAAATAAAACAAATTACAGTACACAAAATAGTGCGTTTCATTGTTCCTGTGATGCTTCGCGATAGGGTGTTAACGCTGTTAAACAATACATTCAGTATGTTTCGATTAATTTCTCTTGTGTGTGATGTTTCCTCTTCGACGATGGTGGTCGTTTTTGCAGCAGAATTCGACAGACAACGGTGGGTGACAGTGAACAATTGCGAGGACGAGGTAGAACCCTGCGCACATGCCGGCGCCGCGACTTCGTACCCCCACAAGCTACCAATATGTACTGGAGCAATAGAATGCGGGCTATAAAATCCAACAACTCCAGCATGTTTCCTCAAATAAATAAAACATTTCGGAGGAATAATCATATTGAGATCCAGTGTCTCCAAAAACCACGAAAGGAAGACACAAATTTGAAGAAGAATAAGTATAGCTCCTCAATAGTATACTGCTTAGTATACCCGCCTGTCACGCGGGAGACCGGGGTTCGATTCCTCGTCGGGGAGCCTCTGGCGCAAGACTAATGACCTGGCCCGGAAAAAACAAATCAGTATGGAAAATTTAACAAGCCTCAGGACTTGCTAAATAAGGCCAAGACCGGTCCCCGGTTGTAGTGCCGATGATGATGATGATTGGTTTTCTGTGTCGCCATTTCAATGGAACAGGAATTTCACGTCGATATTTCTAACATTCTTGGCGAAGATGCAGTTTCTCCTCTGTGTTTGCCCACGTCTGTAACCAGAAACCACCAATCTTTGCACTTAGAGAGACTCAGGTAATAACTGACGCAGATATTTCTGATTTCCATATCGTGGTCTAGCCACATACATAAGTATAGAAGAACGGCACCCTAAACGAAGAGCTCCTTGTGATTGTAGATCCCCTGAAAAAGATGAATGCGGTGAGGGTTGTCTTTCAGGAAGTCTACAGGATGAATGATATCGTCCGCCGTAACCGTGATCTGGAGGACTGAGCTGTATTAAATTGCCGACTCCTTCAATATAACTTCTCGCAATGGCGATCAGAGAATTTCGGTTTTATCGAATTCAACGACGAAATAAATGCAAATACCGTTATCAACACTGACAGGTCTAAAAGCCTATTAATACCTAAGGAAGAAATCCAGGATATCTCCGAGTCACTGAGAAACAAAAAATGAGTAAGAATCGATAGAATTCCCAACATTGTACTCAAACACCTTCCCCCTATGTCAATGGATATATACAGAATCCTGTTTAATAACGCTTTGAATAATGCCCACTATCCGAAGCGTTGGAAAGCAGCCATCGTACAGCCTGCCCAAAAAAAATGGAAAATGATAGCTCAAACGCATTGAACCTGCGACTGATTAGCTTACTACCGAGTATTAGTAGTGTTTGAGAAGGTTGTAAATAAAGCTCTGCTAAAATGGGTTGATGACAATGGCATCGTTCCAAATAATCAGTTTAAGGTAGGACACGAAACCTCCCATCCCGCACCCAAACTGGTGTCGGATATTCAATGGAATAAATGCAAGAATCAATGCACCTGTACCTGTCTGATTGACATGGAGAAGGCCTTCGACGAAGGACTATTTTACAAGTCACCCAGACTAGGCATTCATAAATTTCTACCATACCATATACCATATATTTTATTGCATGTTAATGGATAGAAAATGTATTGTCAAAAGTAGCAACGTGACATCCAACGTTGTTTTTTAAAATAAAGAATGGCCTGCAACACGGATTGGTACTATCTCCGATTCTATTCAGCATATACACTAGCGACTTAGTAGGTCCTTTCCATCAAGCCATTGCTTATGCAGATGATCTCATAATCTACAGATCAGATTGAGATCATTAACAGCCAATTGCGACAGGACTTCAACGAAGTTAAGCGCTACTGCGACGATTGGAAACTCAAAATCAATGTCCAGAAATGTAAAACTATCCTGTTTAGAACACCGTTGCTTCGAGCTACTTCGGATACAAGGAAAAATTGGCGAAAATTCGTTATCATGGGGCCTTACCAACAGACGCTAGAGAATAAAAATGTAGTCAAATACCTGGGCATTTGGCTGGACTAATACCTATACTTTAACAAACACATTGAGGCCGCTTTCACAGTACCCAACTTGGCAAACAAGTTAAAGTCATATGCTCCATGACTCTCATCATTGAGGTTCAATATAGGTCCACATCTATTGGAGAAGATTCGATAGCCAATGCCTCAGAACTTGCCTTGGTTTATACCGGACTCCAGAATCCGACTACAAAAAATACTATCCCAATGAAGCTTGATATAATGGAGCTAACATAAACAGGATATATAATTTTATGATCAAATTATTCAGAGTACACATCGCGAGACCAATGAGTTCAACCAACGATTTCATTTTCGGGGCCTATTGCCCAAATATGACGTTTTATCAGAGAGTTCACCGCAATGGATTTCCGTACCTTGATATGATTAGCCTCATTCAGGACGAATCCGGAATACCGTTGGTTTTCCACGTGCGTCGATCGACCGTAGATAAGCGGATATATTATGACCGCGGGCTCCTCGATAGTATAGTGGTTAGTATACCTGCCTGTCACGCGGGAGACCGTGGTTCGATTGCCCGTCGGGGAGCCTCTGGCGCAAGGTTAATGACCTTCCCCGAAAAAAAAACAAATCATTATGAAAAATTTAACAAGCCTTGGGACTTGTTAAATAAGGCCAAGACCGGTCCCCGGTTGTAGTGCCGATGATGATGATGATTATGACCGCGAAGTCGCACACACAGACAGTGTCTGCGGTACAGTAGGGCGATATCTCACAGAGATCAAAGAGAAGCTAAAAAACAACGCCAGCAGTTCCGGTGATGGAATGGCAACTGAAGACCTGTCAGCAGAAAAGAGTAAATATTGGATTGTCCCACATGAAATGTTCGATTTTCGCGCAGTCGGAAATAAGGAGGTCTCGAATGAACATCTGTGCGAGAACGTTAAATTCTTTTTTTTAAGAAGTAATATTGCTTATCAGCTTCTGCCTCAATATGGGCTCTGCTCCAATCGGGAATTTAATTTCTCGTGGCTAAAACTTCACGTTCGTAAGCATATCATACATTACTGCTTTCTTTATAGAAGCCCAAACTTGGATAGAAATGCATCCTTTAACGAATTAGATCCTCTATCTGATTCTGTCGATATGATCTGATATGACGAATGTCTACACACAGGAATTGTCATTGCGGGTGATTGTAATGTGCACAACTCTCAATGACTTCGTCGCTCCAGACACACAACACCTGATGGTCACTATGTCCAACTGTTTGCTGATTCAAATAGTTTAACTCAATTTGTCAATGAGCCAACACGGATACCAGACGTAGATGGTCATCCCGCCACCACAGTGGACCTGTTTCTCATCTCCCACCTGAACAAATACAATTGAAGTTTTTTCCCCAAAAGGCGCTTGAAACCAGTGTGTCGTGTCAGCTAAATTTGCTCTAACCAACAGCAACGTTAACGAGAAAAGTCCCAAAAGAACAATATGGTTCTACGAGAAAGCCAACTGGCAGGCCTAAAAGATTTTTTTTTTGGGAAGTTAAATTGGTCATCACTTTTCCTTAATAACAATGTTGACTCTATAGCGGACACATTGACAGACACGATTCTACTCGGCATCCGAACCTTTATTCCGTACAGGGTGAAGAGTATCAAACCCAAGAGAAATATGTGATTCGATTCCGGGTGCCGAGAAGCCATTAAGGTTAAAGAGTTGAGCTTCCGGTTGCATAAATCAATACTGAGGAAAACAGAAAAAGATTTAAGAGAGCGAGAAATGACCGCAATGCGTATATTCAACGCGCAAAGTTCTTGCATGACAAGAGAATGAGACAAAAAATAGCGAGTGCGACAAAAAGGATAGCTACTTTGGCACCTGCCAAGTACTGAACCGATGCATGCAGCTGCATCCTGAGAAAGGTTGGCGCAACGCTAATAACCTTGCCCGTAAAAGCAAATTATTATAGAAAATTTAACAAGCCACGGATACGGACCGGATACACGATGACGTCAATGGAAACGATGGCTATAGAATTTGAGAATTTTCTCATGGAACGTCCGCTCACTATATAGAGCTCGAGCTGTACAGCAGCTAGCCGATGGCCGTTCCGAATATAAGGCTGATATAACAGCATTACAAGAAATAAGATGGTGTTATTCAAAAAAAACGAGTATGACATTTAATACAGCTGTCATGCAAAACACCATGTGCTCGGGGTATGCTTTCTAGTCAGCTAAAAACTGAAGCCTGCCATTATCGGCTTTAATGCAATAAACGACAGGCTGTGTACTCTTCGCTTGCCAGACAAGTTTAAGAACATAAGCCTCATAAACGTTCACGGACCTATAGAGGTCTCCCCTGACGACGAAAAAGAAGAATACTACGAGAACGTCGAACGGGCCCTCAATGCCTGCCCAAGATACGATGTGAAAATCGTGCTTGGTGATTTGAATGCGCAAATAGATCGGGAACCGGTTTTCGGGCAGTACGCAGTGGGAACACTAATGACAATGGACTACGAGTCATCGAACTGGCAGCATCAAAGAACTTCGTCGTTGCAAGTACCAAGTTTCCGCGTAAAGACATCCACAAAGCCTCCTGGGTATAACCTGTTGAAGCCATTCGAATCTAAATTGGCCACGTGTTGGTAGATCGCCGCCACTCGTCTGGCCCGATGATGGTACAAACGTACCGAGGTGCCAACGTCGACTCGGATCACTTTCTTGTTGGCATAATTTTCCGAGCGCGGAACGCCTTACGGAGACGTATTGCATCTACGAATCAGATTCGAATCAACACGGCTGCTTTTCGCATTGAGAACACCCGCAACATATTTGGTCATGTGTTAAGACTCGCCCTCGAAGAGCTCGATTGAGGGAGATGAAGTCCTGGAGCCAGAATGCGGGGTGTAGAAGAGAAATGGACACGCCTTAAGTATACTCCATCTTAGGCACTAGTCCTAGGGATCGGAACGACTGGTTTGATGATGAGTGCAAACTAGCGACTGAACGTAAGAATGCTGCATACCGGGCAATGCAGCAGTCTCATAGGACGCGGGTACGCGAGGAGAAATACAAACAGCTCAGAAGATCTGAAAAAAGACTTCACAGACAAAAGAAAAGTGCCTGGAAAACAAAAACTGGTCTGTGAAATAGAGAAAAGTAGAGACCGAGGTCCGCACCAGGCGCGGAAGTTCTACCAAATAATCCGCAGTATGATGCGGTACACACCACACTGCACTAACTGATCAGCGATCCTGAGCGCATTCCGGAGCGATGGGAAGTGCACTTCAATGAATTGCTAACTGATCAGCTCACAGAAGAATTGGAGGCTCCACCAATCTAAGATTCAGACCAAATGCTGCCGTCACCAAGCGTAGAGGAAACATTCAAAGCCATAAGACAGCTCAAATCAAATAAAGCCCCCGGAGCTGATGGCATACCAGCTGAGCTGATCAAACGAGGAGAGACAGCGTGCCATCACCCAATTCATGAGATCGTGGTATGGTAGCAAGAGGAGATGCCGGTAGATTGGCGTCGTGGAATAATTTGCACCATACATAACAAGGGAGATATCACACGGTGCAGCAACTATAGAGATATAACATTACTGAGTACCGCCTATAAGATACTTGTGGGGAGGAAGTATGTTGCACCGGCGTACGGCGCAGATTCACCTCACTCCCCATCACTAACGTCACTTTATAAATCTCCAACAAGAAACACCGTCAGTCAGATGGGGGACACAACACTGAGCAACACCGCCAAAGGGTTCATCAAGAATCAAGCTCCAAATCACTGAGCCGACACCACACAGGAATAAAACACGGCATTATAGTTATTGGTTTATTTCGTATTAATTGTAGGTTCTTACGCACTAAACTGATTCTCGGTTATGCACTAAACAAAGTTTCCACTAACGACCACACGATTTGTTAATTTACACTGGTGTTATTAAGAACGAATTCGACTTCAAAATGACTATCCCCGACTCATTAATGATGACTCGCGGTTGAATTTCGCGTCCCCATGTGAGATATGGAGGGGAAAGAGAAAATTTTCTCTTAAGGGTGTGGCCACTAAGAAAATGCGATCTTTTTGGTGCAGTGGTGCGTGTGCGCGTTCGAACAGATTGATGTTATTTACACGTGTTCGACAGCAGTGGAACAACGAAACAGGCAGGCGGCAAAGACAAAGGAGATTTATGATCTGTGTCTGTGCAGTGGTGCGGATGCGTAAGTAAATGTATCGCCATTAGGAAGAAGTGCTAATGGTTTTTCTATTTACACAATGGGAAATGTGTTAATGGCATCGCTAGTAAAGTTGAGTTCCTATTTACATTTGGATATGCTGTAGGATTTAATTGATGCAAAAGACGCGGAATGCGTATTTGCTTTGGTCCCTAGGGTGTAAGTCGCCAGCCAATGTATATATAGGAAACATTGTTGTACACATGGCGCGGCTGGGAAAATAGACGGCGCAATATTTATGATCCCTGTCATGAAGGTTACAATGTATGTTGTAACGGGAATGTTTGGAATACAAAAGGCTGCGTCCACCGAAATGGTAATGCGCACAACTGTCGTTGGTTTGATTCAGTTCGATTACGCCAGCGATCGCGTATTTCAATTACTTGGTATTGGTACCAACAAGGCAAATAAACGAACGTCCCTTTACAGGGACTTAATGATCATAGATTTGATCTATATAATGCGTGAAGCATTTTTAGGTGCCGAATGCGAATGCATTGGCGATGACGTATGCGTCTTGGGTGATGATTATGGGGGGTTTTCAGGAAGGGGAACCGTGGGATTTAGAGGAACCGCCACATACTCTCCTCTATCCTGCAAGACCGGATAACGCCATACGCTAAAGCCATCATTGGTCAATATCAGTGTGGCTTTATCCTAGGCAAATCAGCGATTGATCAGATATTCATCCTTAGGCAAGCGATGGAAAAATGTCAGGAATTTAAGATTCCATTATATCATCTATTTATAGACTTTAAGGCCGCCTACGACAGAATAGCCAGGGTAGAACTATATAATGCCAAGAGAGAGTTCGGTATTCCAAACACATTGATACGACTTTCTAGGTTGACCATGACCAACGTAACTAGTCAAGTAAAAATAGTGGGATTGCTGTCCAAACCAATAAACATATTTAATGTGCCCCGACAGGGGTACGGTCTGGCCTGCCTCCTCTTGAACTTAGCGTTGGAGAAAGCAATCTGGCGTTACAACAAGAGGGACTATTGTCACCAAGTCCAGCCAGATATTTGCCTACGCAGATGGCATCATCGGTAGATCTGATTCGGCTGTTCTGGACTTCTTCACCGAGATCGAGCAGGCGGCAAAAAAAAAAACTGGGATAGCACATTAATGAGGGAAAAACAAAGTACATGGTGCCAACTTTTGCGAAGAGAAGACCTAATGTTGGGCAAACTATCAGAGTAGCGAAGCACGAATTTGAAGTAGTGCAATCCTTTAACTACCTTAGGTCAATAGTATCAGCCGATAACAACATGGAAGAAGAAATACGCGAACGGCTGATCAAATCCAACAAAGTCTACTATGGTCTAGCAATGCTTTTTAAATCCCGAAATCAATCCAGAACATCCAGGCTACTACTGTACAATACCATGGTGTTACGAGTACTCATGTATGGATCCGAGACCTGGGTTCTCAATAAAAGGCACTCTAAACTCTTAGCAGCGTTTGAGAGGAAGGTCCTAAAGAGAATTGTTGGCCCCATATGTAAGGAAGGACGATTCCGGAGACTCTACAACCATGAGTTGTACCCGATCTATCTTGAAGCTAATATTGTAAGCAAAATCAAGCTCGATAGACTCCGGTGGGCGGGACACCTAGCTCGAATGAGCGAAGAGGAGCCTGGCCGGAAAAGCTTTTGTGGTAGGATGTATGTAAGGCGACAGCGCGGCAGACCTTTTCTGCGATGGAGGCACGGCGTAGACCAGGACGTCCAGAGCCTGGGAGTGCGAAACTGGATGACATCGGCTCGAGATCAGGACCGGTGGAGAGACGTACTAAATAAGGCCAAAACCTGATCCCGACTGTAATGCCGATGATGATGATGATTGAAAAACCTACTATTTGGCATTTGTAGACCACAAGAAGGCATTTGACTCTCCCACACATACACAAATATGGGACAGCTTACATTCACAAGGAATACACCCAAAGTATACCAAGATAATTAAAAACAGATAGAAGGAATTAACAGGAAAAATCCAGACTAAAAGGAAAGGGTTGTCGTTCAGAATAAAAACGGGGTAACGCCAAGGATACACCCCTCTCCCAAAACTATTTTTGGCAGTATTGGAACATATATTCAGGAAAATTGATTGGGATATATTTGGAATAAATATAAACGGAGAAAACTCAATTACCTAAGATTCGCAGACAACATGGTTTTGCTTAACAAAACCCGGAGGATCTGCAAATAATGTTAACGCAATTATAAAGAGGAAGCAAGATTGTGGGATTGACTATGAACGTAGACAAAACAAAATTAATGACCAACCAAGTAAAAACACCTATTTCGCTATATAACAAATAAATAAAATATGTTGATTAATATATATATATATTTAGGACAAATCATATCACCCGAAAATCAAATGCAGAAGGAAACGGACATTACAATCAGTAGTGCTTGGAATAGATTTTGGTCCCTTAAAGAAATTCTGAAGAATCCACATATACATGGGTGGGCTGAAAAGTTTCCGACTCAACAAAGATATAAGACATTTTTTCTTTTCTACATAGTCTCCTTTTTTAGTTTTCTACATAGTCTCCTTGTAACTCTACAAACTTCTCCCAGCGATGCTCCCATCTCTCTAACGCGTCCAAATAGTACTCGGCGTTTTTCTCGGCAAAATAACTGCTCACGAAAGTGATAGCCTCCTCATTTGACGAAAATCTCTGTCCTCCGAGTGCAATTTTTAGATTAGGGAACAGAAAGAAGTCGCTTGGGGCTAGATCTGGTGAGTAAGGCGGATGGTCAAGCAGTTCAAACCGTAATTCGTGGATCTTCGCCATGCTAACCGCTAAGGTGTGAGACGGCGCGTTGTCTTGATGAAACAGGATTTTCTTTTTCTGCAGATGTGGCCGTTTTTCCGCAATTTCTGCATTCAGTTTGTCAAGTAATGATGCATAGTATGCTCCTGTAATGGTTTCTCCTTTTTCAAGATAATCGATTAAAATAACTCCATGACTATCACAAAAAAACATTCGCCATCACTTTCCTAGCCGAAAAAACAGTTTTTTTTTTTGGAGCCGATTCCCTCTTTGCAGTCCACTGTTTTGACTGTATTTTTGTTTCGGGCGTATAATGGTGTATCCAAGCTTCATCGACAATAATTAATCGGCGCCAAAACTCGGATTTATTGCGCCTAAACTGCGCCAACAGAGCGTTGGAAATGTTCATTCGAACACGTCGCAAACGCGACACCCAACGCGCGGACAGCTTTCTCATGCCTAAATCTTGATTTAATATGTGAGAAACACGTTCTTTGGACATTTTCATAGCCTCTGCTATCTCTCTCACTTTAATTCGGCGGTCGTCTAGCACCATTTGGTGAACTTTAGCGATGTTATCCTCAGTTGTTGCAGTTTTTGGACGTCCCGAACGTTCATCCTCTCCCAAGCTCTCACGGCCACATTTAAATTCACCTTTCCCGAATTTCACTGTGGTAAATGATGGTGCAGAGTCCTCATACACAGAGTCCAACTCATCTTTGATTTGCGTAGGCGTATGGCCCCCGCTTGGTAGAAATCTTGACGTATTGCGGGGACTTAAACTATAATGAATCACTCAGGCTATGTTGACGGAAGCATACGCTCCCAGTAGGGCCACCCATAACAGACAAGCTAGCGAGGAGTCACTCACAAAGATCTACCACCCCTATTCTAGGGTGTTACGCGTCACCGTGCCCATTGGATGGTTTGCTGCCAGGGGTATACCGGCTGTATTATAACGGCGCCTCTCTGACACCGGGTCGAATCAGAGCAGTGAGCAGACCTTACCATATCAAAGAGGGGCTCTGATATGGCGGACTATTTGAAACCCCAAGACTCGTGGGAACAAAAATGAATAATCAATATAAGAAGAATGGAAAACCTCAATAGTCGTTCCCATATTCAGAAAAGGCGACAGATCTGACTGCGAAAACTACAGAGGAATATCATTGCTCCCAACCGCATACAAAATATTAACAAATGTCATTTTGGCGAGAATCATACCGTACGCAGAAGAAATACTGGGAGACTCCCAATGCGGATTCCGTAGAAACCGGTCACCAAGCGACCAAATGTTCACAATAAGGCAACTACTGGAAAAGAAGTGGGAATACGGAGAGGCGGTTCACCAACTGTTCGTTGACTTCAAAAAAGCCTACGGCTCAGTCGCAAGGCTAAGACTTTACCATATTGTAGTTGAGCTGGGAATCCCAAAAAAATATGCCGCCCTCATTCAAATTTGCATGAACGAAAACAAAGGGCGAGTTAGATTAGAAAACCACCAGAACCATTTGAAATCCGGGACGGACTAAAACAGGGAGGTGTTCTATCACCGTGTCTTTTTAACCTTGTGCTCGAGTATGTCATCAGAAAGATACAAGACGACAACATGGCCGGATCATCTCTGAACGGGGACACACAAGTGCTAGCATATGCGGATGACATCGCCGTTCTGGACGATAATCTATAAACTGTAAGTAAAAACACTAAAATCATCATGCAAGCGGTAGAAGAGATGGGCCTAGAAATAAAAGAAGACAAAACAAAATATATGATCACGGCGAGAGCAGGTCGAACTCAGGGAACACATATAAACGTCAGAGGCAAGATATTTGAAAAAGTTAAACAATTTAAATATCTGGGAAGGATACTGACGGCCAGTAACGAAATGTCGAAGGAAATTAACAAAAAACTACACTCCGGCAACGCTAGTTGGCAAACAGTCAGTAAACTGCTAAAATTCAAACTGCTATCACGTAACATAAAGCTCCGTGTTTATAGAACCATAATCATGCAGATTGTTCTATACGGATGCGAAACATGGGCTCTCACAAAACGGGAAGAAAACAAATCTCGCGTATTCGAGAATAAAGTTTTGAGAGGTATCTTTGGAGTTGAATATGACGAGCAGGCAGGACAAAGGAGGAAACTCCATAACCACGAATTGGAAGAACTTGTGGCGGTTCTCTTGAACGCCACCATTCACCTTTCCATTATCTAGGTAAAAACCCAATCTACGGCATGCTAAAGGCAAAAAGAAACAAGTATTGTGACAGTTCCATTGAACGTCACTGCTAAGATAAGGTAATAGTTGCCTAAAACACATAAAGAACGTGTACTTACCTTCCATAGTTGTACCTATTATATTGGGAATACTTAGAATTAATAATTCTAGCTGACATAAATTGTATCAGCACCAAATATCAATTCTCTGAAAGCAATTCACAGGTTGTATGTTGCACCATCAAATTTCTGGTAAGAAACTATAAACGCAGCATATGTTACATCCGGGAAACCCATTCGGTGCTACCCTCATATATTTACTCTACTACGCACCTACGCGAAGATCATAGCATGCACCTAATACACAGCAAGTTACCCAAGCAACGAAGCTTGCTCTTTTATCTCGCGCCCAGACGACGGAAGCAAATTCTGCAGCATTTTAACATGTACACGAGTATCCTGGGTAGGCCACCATCATCGGTGCGAGGACATACTCATCGTGTGTGCTTTTACGTAATGTAAACATGCGGGCGCCCTTTCTGGTCGACGCGCCCAGCTGCAGATCATTGCTCATGGTGTTACCCTTATGGATTCGTTGATCCACGGTCTGCATACTATGGACACACATACACACCATGAGCAACAGAGGCGAACATCGTTCATGTTTCGAGCCCTACGTGCCGATGCTAATTAGAATCTGACCATATATGGTCATCGAAGCGATGTGTGGAATTTTGGTGTTCTGTCGATTCGATGGCTGAAATCAATCGCGTTCTAGATTCCGTGGAGGCATGTCGGGGCGCCACGTTAAACGAATAAAGTGAGTCGGAGTAGAGATTTTCGCCACGACGGTACTCTTATTTTGAAATTTAGTGTAAATATATCACGCCGTAATAATTAATATCATACGTAACTTGAAGACAATCTAATGTATTTAAAGAGAAATGTATTTTGAGTTGTGCTTTTAAATAAAGAATAACATCGAACTAGAGTGTTACCTTTTGCGCATCTTCGGATAAGCACAATCGAGTTGGGGAGTAGTAGTGGACCCGTGCCCCAGTGGGACAGTACTAGAAGGACCAGAACAACAAGTGACAATACTTCCCGCAAGCTATACCGCAAACCTACAATAGTGAGAGTAATGAAGATGAAGATGGGTGGACATGTGGAGCGAATGGGCACCGATAGGACCGCGCGTAGAATTCTTGACGGTAGACCAACGGGAAAGGGACCGGTGGGAGGACAATGTAAGGTTTGACCTTGAGGAAATCGGATCAGATGGCCAAACGTGGAAGGAGAGTACACAAGACAGGGAACGATGGCGGAGTCGAGTCGGTGAGGTCAGAACTTCCGGGTTCCAGGACCAATAATTAGTAATAGTATTGCCTTTCAAAAACAAACATTTTATGACAGCTCAATAATGAATTTAGTCCACTCACATCGACTCACTCAAACGACTGTCAAATACAAGCCACCTTGTCCAAAATGGCTGCAATTTTCAATTCACTAGCTTTTATTCACGAGTGCTGCTATCTTCACGTTGAGGTCGCAAACTTTTCAGCCCACCCTTGTACACACGACGGACAAGACTGCAGTATTCAACTCGTATGCATTGCCATGTTTAACCTATGGATCACAAACCTGGGACCTTACCAGCAAACATAGTGGAGCACTCAGAGTCTGTAAAAATAGAATGGAGAGAAGTATTCTAAGCATCAAGCTACAGGACAAAATCAAATTAACAAACGTAAGAAGTAAGATAAAAGTTAGAGTTGTTTTTTTTTTAATACACTTCTTTCGGGAGAGGCGAACCTATAGCGCCGGCACGGCACCCCAGTGGCGGCTCTTTAATACATTCCCAAAGAACCGCCCATCCTCTTAAATTAACCACTTTCCAAACCCACTATACCTACCTGCAATATTGGGGCAGCGTAAGCTACCCTTCATTCTCTTTCACCTGAAAGTTGAATCTTATCAACCATGCTCTCCAAACAAATTATTTCATTCATACATGTACCGTGCCAGACAATCGGCTCAGCTAGTCAGCAATTATAAAAGATAAATACACGCTGGCCAGCGTAATTGTTGACATAGCTGTAGCCGGTTTTCTTGCTACGGTTCATATCCATTTATTGCCCCAGTCCCAAGGTTCGCAACACTTGCGACCAATTTCCTTTGTCGGTTATCTACCGATCATGGGATTTGGGCACTAATATGATTGACGTTAGACAATCATAACCCAAATCATGCTAACGATGCTCCGGCCTGTAAAACAAACAAAAGCTACCATAGCCTAGGTCATAGGCGAGCAAACCATCGGTTTGCTTATCGCCACGAAAACTCTATAGCCTACAATGGGATTAGCATGAACGCCTAAGTAAACACGATGTGCATATCATCGTGACCCTTGAAATAGCGTTTTTGTGTATCTTGAAGCAAAAACCTATTTCGTTCTCAGGCGCAGGTCATCAAAGATTTATGGCCCTCGAAATAGCGTTTCTGTTTATTTAAGACACAGAAACCTATTTCTCCCTTCGGCGATTTTTCGCCATCGCATATCTCTATAATACCAATTCATTGCACCAGCCCATGTTTATTTAGGTGCATTTTCGTCGTTGTCGATATACAGGCTGAAGGGCAACGTTCATGTCTCATACGGACACATATAGAATCCTCCCACACCAATGTAATCCACACCGTGAATTTGGCAGATATGGATGGTTTCTGGGAGTCAGATCTTAGCCACCGCTGCGTGCAGTTGTAAAGGTCCAGTAAAGTCCGCGGGATAATGTGAATATACGTGAATCTCTTAACGTCCGGTGCTCGGTAATCAAAGGATTTATAACATCTTTTTCTCCCTTCGGAACCTGTCCGAAAGTGATTTACTACGTGTGTTACCTCCCGGTAGATTCCGAGATAGAGATCGGTGGTGATAGCTTAAAGGACTAACTAACTAAACAATATTCAGTGTAAATAAAAGGATGTTTTACGACGAGTAATACTGAGTGTTTTTCTTTATGTATGTTGTGTTCTCCCGGTGGTTAATTCGCTCAGTAATCGCTCATCAATCGTTTGTGCAGCAGAGAGTGGGAAGTCTAGTGAACCCTGCGTCCTTGCCGACGCCCTGACTAGAACCAAAACCCACATTGATGACCACAAAGTTGAACACGCACCTTAATTTAACGTTTGTGCTACCGTGACAATTGAAAACAGTGACTGTGGTGCAAAAATTAAGAATACAAAAAAGACAGTACGAGCCAGTGACCAGTGATTTTCCGAAGAACTAAGAGCAGTGAGGATTACCCAGTGACGACCTTCATTTTTTAACAACCCAGTATCGCCGCAGTAAACTTAGATTCCCTAGCTTCAATTTCTTCAACGGAGGGTTGTAGCTGCTTTCAACGTGCGTCTCTAGCTCAACCAACATTTAAATAACGTTTCAACATCTCAACTGAGAAGTGGGTAAGTCGACGACGTAAACATATCCAGTTTCCAACCGATAATCAAATTGTGCTACTTAAAGATACATTTAAAAGCATCTCAAATAATATCTAGTTATTGTTTGTACTACTGTGTTTAACTTATACGACTTATCCCAGAAATAGAAACGTTTGGTAAAAATATTATACTTAATACAGTCAACATTTAATAATAATTTAAGGCGTCTAAAGGATTTTCAATTTTGTTCCGCATATATATGCAGTTTCGCGTTACTTTTCAAGCAATTTATTTTAAAATTCCAATAAGCAATTGTTTACATTTCTCCAGCTAGAATTTAATTTATTTACCCAATTGTTTTTCATTAAAGTGCATTTAAATAATATGAAAACATAAATTTCAATTCATATTTTAAAGTTTTTCTTTTTTTTTGGATCTAATTATAAACCTTACCATTCCGGGTACCCAATAAACATTTTAACCATGTTATTCCAGTAACAGGCACATTCTGAAAGTACATTGAACTGTATTTAGACCTCACTGTAAAGGCAATTATTACAGCCACAGAAGGGCGAGTAATTCTTTTCGTAGCCAATTAATTAAATGTAAAATTAGGAGAGTAACCGATAACGTCGCAAACACAAACTTAAAGAAAATAAGAAATTTAATTACACAACTAAGACAGCCCAAGAATCCAGCAAGGGAACAACTATCTCCTTGCTAAGAAATATTTGCCGTTTAAGAAATGAATCAAAAACTATCCAGTAAGTTAAATTTAAATTAAAAACACATAAGCTAAGTTTTCAACGAGAAACCTCATTCACGTTATATCAATATTTTCTATAGATATGTCATATCAATTTATCCGGTATTCTTGTTAAATAATAATTGTAATCCTTTCCGGTATTCATAGAATCCTAATCTTAAATTTAGAATGTATACATAAATATGTTATCACATTTAAACGGTGCCACTCACTACTAATACAAAATCAAAACAACTGTTTCTATAACTATTTATTTGATGTGGTACTAGCTTAGAAATTAAAAGCAATTTTGAATATAAATTATCTTGGCTGCCTAGAACATAGAAAATATAATAAGATCATATTCGAAAAAGTCATACTTCTGTCTATATACAAAAGGAAAACAAATAGTAACAATTGTAAACCCCTTCAGGGTATAGATCACCATACACCATCCTTACGGTGACATTGACAACGCACATCACGACTCCACTTGACCACCTTCGACTCCCCGTGGCTCCATTTGACTCCGCTCAACTCCTCACGTGCTCTGGCGATCTACTACTACTTCCTCTGTAGAACCCTTTGATTCAATTCTGCCCTCTAGCTAAACCTGTTCCTATTTCTGGCGGTGTATCCTAGATCTTCTCCAATCCTCTACTCCTCGCGTCCTCTGGCGACCCACCTCTACTCCTTAATTCTGGTCCTGTCTCGTACGCAATAGTATACAATGGTCCGTACGCGAAACGCCCCACCCCAAGAGGATCAAGAACAACTCGAGTCCCTCGAGTTTTACGACGCCTCCAGCGCCGACTTCCCTGATACACAAGTCACTACCGACCACGAAGCGACAGCACAACCCGCTCCCCTGGCATTTCACGATGCCCCCATTGTCGTTAACCGACCCAACCCTACCAATATTAATCTGTCCCCTGTTGACGAGGAGGACCCTGAACTTTGGTTTGCTGAGACTCTACCCGACGCTCTGGACGAGCCCGGAAGTTTGCTGCAACAACGCTTGGCGGCCGAAACCAACCTTTCGGGAATGAGACCGTCCCTTTTCCTGACCCATTTACGCTCTATAGCGGGAACCAGGATCTCGGACGACCTAATACGGCCTCACTTTTTGAGATGTCTCCCCCACCATGCCCATTCGGCACTCGTAGCCCAACCCAATCAGAGCTTAGGCTATTTAGCTAAAATTGCGGACGCAATTATGGAAAGCTCATACCAGCAATCTAAGCCTCCAGCGTACCAAGTAGCGGCGGTTTCTCAACACGTCGCTCAACCTACACGGCATCCTTTTCCGCCATTAACAGCCCCACCGACGGCTCCGGTGCGTCAACCTTCTCCGTCATCACATCTCAGAAGGCCTGCCCCAACCAATGTCACACAGCGGACCCAAGAGGACAGGCCCAACGAATTCCGCCCGAGAAGTTTTCCTGCTCAGGTCACCATTTCTGACCTTCGTGCCATACAGACCTCAGTCCTCCGCGAACTAAATCAAATTCGCGCGGAGGCGAGAAGCAACCAACGAGGCGCTCAGAATCGTGCCGTATCTAATCGTCCCTTGGATCGGCAACAACCTTCCCAAAACACTCCTCAGTGGGCCAACTTTCGCCGAGCACTACCTCGGCCTTCACAAAACGGCAACATTCAGAGGCAAAATACGCCCAACAACGCCGCCTCTCTCACCATGTGCACCAATCACCAACGATACGGTGATCGCACATTTAATTGCAAGGCGCCCTGTGGTTGGACGCAACCAGCCACCAATCAGGGACGACCTTTAGAAATAATTTTGCCGACCGATACCCTCGCGCAACCGGCCGGCACCCCCGCTATAAATCGCTTAACCATCCGGGATTCTAAACTGAATGTCGCTTTTGCTGTCGATACCGGCGCCGATATTTCAGTCCTCCCCCGATCGTTTGCTCCGCGTAACCGTGTGCCCGCCGCGCTTAAATTGTCAGCTGCGAATAATACGCCGATACTTACGTACGGGCGTAAAAAGCTGACACTACAACTGGGTCTTCGACGTCCGATCACTTGGCGTTTCGTCATTGTGGACGTGAATGAACCCCTGATAGGTTCCGACCTATTAGGCGCACGTAATCTGTTGGTCGATACGACCCATAACAGACTAGTGGCTCCAACCGCACCCCCCTTGCCCATGTCGGCATCCTCAGCGGTAACTTCAAGGGCCACAGAGTGCACAGACCCGTTTCAAGCCATGGTACAGGAATTTGTTAGCACAACAATTCCTCTACCTAACCAGCGTCGACACAAAGCCACGGTGTTTCATCACATAGAAACACGTGGCCCCCCGGTGAGCCAGCGTCCACGTCGACTGGCTCCCGAAAAATTACGTGCGGCGCACGCGGAATTCGAGCACATGATTGAATTAGGTATCTGCCAACCGTCGGACAGTCCCTGGGCAAGCCCACTTCACTTAGTGAAGAAACGTTCTGGTGAGTGGCGCCCATGTGGCGATTACAGGCTGTTGAACGCAGCAACTGTCCCGGACAGATACCCTATCGCACACCTCTACGATTTTTCGTACAAGTTACGAGGGTGCAATGTCTTTACTACCCTGGATCTCACCAGGGCATACCACCAAATTCCGGTGGCACCTGAAGACATCCCCAAGACCGCAGTCATTACACCTTTCGGACTCTTCGAGTTCAAAGTGATGACTTTCGGCCTCAGGAATGCCGCACAGACATTCCAACGTTATATCGACACGGCTTTACGTGGTCTAAATTGCTGCCATGCATATCTTGATGATATTCTCATCGCCTCCAAAGACCATGCCGAACATAAACGCCACTTACGTCAGGTCCTAGAGCGCCTCCGTGAATTCGGTCTTGTCATCAACCCAGATAAGTGTCAATACGCTAAGGAGCAAATCACCTATCTGGGTTATGTCGTTGACAACCAGGGCATTCGCCCACTACCCGACCGTGTGGAGGCCCTCATGAAGTATCCCTGGCCTACTAACGTGAGTGAGCTTCGTCGATTTTTAGGCATGCTCAACTTCTACCGCCCAACACTAAAGAACGCTGCCCAAGTTCAAGCTCCCCTAAATGAGTTCTTAAAAGGAGCTAAGCGTAATGATAAGCGCCCCATTAATTGGACAGAAGTCTCTGATCGAGCATTCCAACTGTCCAAAGAACAATTGGCAAATGCCACCTTACTCCGATACCCCCTCGAGGGAGCGGCACTTTCTATCCAATGCGACGCATCGGATACCGCAATCGGAGCCGTCCTTGAACAGGACATTGACGGCCGACCGGAACCACTTGGTTTCTTTTCAAGGAAACTGAGTCCCACAGAGCGACGTTACAGCGCCTATGATCGCGAATTACTTGCGATCTACAACGCTGTCAAATACTTCCGTCATATGATAGAAGGTCGCTCAGTCTCCATCCTAACAGACCACAAGCCGCTAGTCTACGCGTTCCGGAAGAAGTCGGGAAACGCCTCCCCCCGACAAGAGCGGCAATTAGACCTCATAGGGCAATATACTACGGAGATCAGGCACATCTCCGGTAAACAGAATGTCACGGCGGACGCCCTTTCTCGAATCGATACGATTCACTTGCGTACCGCCTTAAACAATGCTGACCTTGCCCTAGCTCAAGAGGAGGACGAACAGCTCAAGTCCCTCCTAACTGCCGATGCGGCACTTGAGTTTAAGAAAATCACTCTTCGCGACCCCTTGGGCGAAATCTGGTGTGATGTTTCAACTGGAACCGCTAGACCTTACATTCCGGAAAAACTGCGTAAGGGCGTGTTCCAGGTTTACCACAACCCAGCCCACCCCAGCGGCCGAGCGACAGCCGCTGCTGTCCGTCGCAAATTTGTTTGGCCCCCGATGAGCAAAGATCTCACCGGTTGGGCCCGTGCTTGTCTCCAGTGCCAGCGCTGCAAAGTAGCGCGACATAATGTACTGGAGCCAGCGCAATTCAAGCTTCCCACGGCACGCTTCGCCCATGTCCACATAGACATAGTGGGACCGCTTACTCCATCAAGAGGATTTTCTTATATCCTCACAATGATGGATCGCTGCACGCGATGGCCAGAGGCGACACCTCTCAGGGCAGTTACTGCCGAATCAGTCGCCAAGGCTTTTTACTCAACTTGGGTCACACGCTTCGGTGTACCAAACACCTTAACTTCGGACCGAGGTCCACAATTCGAGGCGACAATATTTAAGCAGCTAACAAATCTCCTTGGCTGCCAAAGAAGTCGTACCACCCGCAATCCAATGGGATGATAGAGCGCTGGCATAGATCCCTCAAGGCCTCACTCATGTGTCATAACGACACCCAATGGTTCGACGCCCTGCCCACTGTCCTTCTCGGCCTGAGGACAAGTATTAAGGAGGACCTGGGAGCTTCGGCAGCAGAGCTCACCTACGGTACTAACCTCCTTCTTCCAGGAGAACTCTTCCTGGCCGGCGAAATACCGCGTGACCAACTTCGCGAATTGAGGCATCTCCGTGACCTGCTACGTAAAGTTAGAGCAACACCAGTAGCCAGGCACGGCTCCAAAAAACTTTTCGTCCACCCTGAACTGCATAGCTGCACGCACGTTTTTGTCAGGGTGGATAAGGTCAAAAAACCCCTCGACCCCCCTTATGATGGCCCATTCAAAGTCTTCCGCCGTATCAACGACCGCGTCTTCGAGATCGATATCAGAGGCAAGCGATCCACGGCCAGCGTGGAAAGACTTAAGCCCTGCTTTCTGGAAGCTTCAGCTCCAGAACAGCCTCCTAACCAAGACACAACTGCCGCCCGACCTGCACAACCTCCTCGCACCCGCGCCCAAGCGCGCGCCCACAGACAACTACCCCCCTCCCAATCTTCCTTACCTGTTTCGTGACTACGTCACCGGGGAGGGAGTGAAGTGGCGGCTCTTTAATACATTCCCAAAGAACCGCCCATCCTCTTAAATTAACCACTTTCCAACCCACTATACCTACCTGCAATATTGGGGCAGCGTAAGCTACCCTTCATTCTCTTTCACCTGAAAGTTGAATCTTATCAACCATGCTCTCCAAACAAATTATTTCATTCATACATGTACCGTGCCAGACAATCGGCTCAGCTAGTCAGCAATTATAAAAGATAAATACACGCTGGCCAGCGTAATTGTTGACATAGCTGTAGCCGGTATTCTTGCTACGATTCATGAGTGCATATCGCGCCTATACCCTTAGGTCCGCAACACTTGCGACAATTCCTTTTCATCGGTTATCAACCGATCCTGGAATTTTGGCATGGAAAAGATCATTATTTATTTAACCTTACCCATGCCATGCATATGATGACCCGCCTGAAAACCTAAATTAAACATATAGCCATCCTGTCTGACCCTTTGCCGCCGTTGACGAGGTCCCTGTTGACTTATGTCAACAAAATAATTTGCCTCCTTGTGCACCGGAGCCATATGTCTAGATTGGATATTGCCGACATCGGTGTTTCCAAGGAATCTTAGGCAAATATCATGACGACCCCTTTTCTATCATAGGCACATCATATACATCATCTGTGTATCATCATCATCATATACACTATTGATCTGTGAAATATCGTTTTTGTTTACTTTGAAACAAGAAAACTATTTCGATCTCTGGGATACATCCCCAACGATGTTCTGTTTGATCAGGTGTCCACCGATCATGGTCCTCATCGCGGGGCATTGTACTTGTCCTATACGCCACATATATAATCCTCCCTTATCTATGCAATTCGCGGCCATCGAGCGGATGGATGTGAGTTGCATCATCAGGAGTCAAATCTTATCCGCCTAACTAGACAGACGTGCCGAGGTCGTTGCGTCTCGTAGTTTTTTTTTGTTCCACCCAATGAGTGAAGTCGAGTTTTAGCGGTTTCAAGTCGGAATCGAGTTGCGTGCGCTGATGAAGTTAATTTTACCTTCAGTGCCAAGTCTAAACTTTCATTTTCGTGTCTAAGACAAGTGAATTAAAAAAAGCACCGCGCGCGGAGAAACAATTAATTAATTAATATTGATGTGCCGGGATAGACTAAAGTTATTCCAACACCGTTTTCGGTTAAAATTTGTATTCTTATGGGCCACACGTGTTTCAATTAGAAGTTTGATAACCCTTATTCGACAAATAGTAAAAGTCACCAGTGAACAATAAATGTATTTTCAGCTACCACTCCAGTGTGTTTTATTTTCTTTAATTTTAGTGAACAATCTGTGGTGTTTTTATGCAACCTGCATCCTTGCTGATGCCAACGTAAAAACTACCCACACCCCGACATGCCACCAAAAACTGGTTGCGGTTCTATTTTAGCAGTTGAAAGTTGTAACGCTCCGGGAACACCCGCGTGGGAAGGGAGTTCCACAGCTTCCCAGCTCTGTAGAAGAACGAGTTCTGATGCAGGGATGTTCGCGCCGTCGGGAGATGTACCGCAAACTGGTGCAATGCGTCGGATTGTCTTGTGGAGCGCATATAAGTCGAATTGTGTGGAACAATACCACGAATATCTGAAGAACAGTACCCGTGAAAGTATCTGTAACACAGACAGAAGTCGACTACGCGCCTTCGATGTGATAGCGGTTGTACTGCCGACGTCAGCGCCCTGTCCCCGATGAGGCGGTTCGCTCGTCTGCGTATACTGTCAAGTAGATCGAGGGTGTGTTTAGGAGACGAGCTCCAAACATGAGAGCAATATTCGAGCACGGGTCTAATTTGGGATTCATACAGGAGAAGAAGTTGGGCCGGAGTAAAATATTTCTTGGCTCTAAAAAGATTGCTCAGTTTTCCTGAGGCTGACCTGTCGATGCTCGATACATGTTTATGCCAACATACATTCCCACAGACCGTGACCCCGAGCAATTTCAAGCTTTACCCAGATTCGAAGGACTGGCCATTCATCATCAGCTGTGGAACCGATGATCCACTTTTCTTTGTATATTGTATATTCGCTGAATTGAAGTCGAAGAGATTGGCCTTTCCCCACTGCAGGATCTTATCTAGATCCTGATTCAGAGAGTCAATCTATCTACATCTCAGCTGGTGCGACGTTGATGCACCAATCGGCCCAACACTCGAAAAGGAGGAAATAAGCGTACTATCATCCGCAAAACTGAACACTTTGTTATCCGTCGACTCCAACAAATCATTTATGTGAAGCAAAAATCGGGTTGGAGCCAAAATAGAACCTTGGGGCACCCCCGAATTAACAGGATACAGATCCGAACACTCGCCGTCCACAACAACCCGGATCGATCGATTCTCGAGGAAGCTCCTCGTCCAGTCGCAAAGCGGTTGGGAAAGTCCATATGAAGGAAGTTTGCTCAGCAATGCCCCGAGCGAGACGCGATCAAAAGCATTGGAGATATCCAATGCGACCACTCTTGACTCACCATGCCGCTCAATCGCAGATCCCAATATATCGGTTATAAAGGTCAAAAGGTCTCCCGTGGATTACCTGCCACGGAATCCGTATTGACGATCATTCAGAAGTCTGTTGCACTCCAAATACTTAATTAACTCTGTATTGATGACTTTTTCCATCACCTTAGATAAAAAAACAGTAATGCTATCGGTCGGTAATTTTGTAGGAGACACTTTTTCCCGTCTTTGGGATTGGCTCGAACGATTTTCCAGCAGGTAGCAAAGGTCCCCCGTGCATAAGATAAGTGGAAGGGTCTGCCAAGAACCGGCGATAGTTCTGGAGCACTGTTCTTAAGGACTATTGCTGGTATTCCGTCCGAGATGGTTGCCTTCCTACAGTCCAGTTCACGTAGAATGCGTTGAATAGTAGGCGGAGGAAATCTCACATCCCGCATAGAAGATCGTACCGGCGCGATAACAGGTGGCTCCAAAAGACGGGAATCGAGGTTTGAATTTGCGGAAAATAAATTCGCGAACACATAGGCTTTATCCTTTGGATTAGTGGCTAACGTCCTGCTGTCTGTCACCAACGGGGGGAAAGAGGGGGATGCGAAGTTACTGCTAACAGCTCTTGCCATTGACCAGAAGGAGCGCGAACTGGTTGGGCACCGAAGGAGCTTATTGATCACTCTGTCGTTGTGAGCCTTCTTCGCGGTATCAACCGCCTGGTTGCGCGCGTTTCTGATTCTAACAAAATTCGTTTTATTAACATCGGTGGGATTGGAGTGCCATTGCTTAAAACCTCTATTTTTTGCCGCTCTAATGAGCTCGCATTTTTTATCAAATCAAGGTTTATCAGACGAAGTTGTTTGATGTAATGTGAAATGTAGATCTCCATTACGAGAAGAATAATCTCTGATACCGACTCCGCGCAAGCGTTAACATCGAAGTTTCCGAAGCACACCTCCGACCATGGAAAGGATGCGAAGAAATGTCGCAAATCGTACCAGCTAGCAGCCTTCCATACATGGCGAAGCTGCCTAGGTCAGTTATTCGCTTGACATGCAAGTGCTTGTGCAACAGATACCAAGCAGTGATATGAGTTTCCCAGTGGCGCAGCAATCTCCACGGTATAAATGCTCGGCTCGGATGTCAAAAACAGATCTATGTTGTTCGGATAATCACGTCGGGTATACGGCACTCGCATAGGTTTGTGGGTATTTCCATTAGGGCGTCGACACGGACGCAGGTACAACGAAAACGCCACCGCTGTTTCAACAAGAGAATTCGACTGGCGACACAGGAAGGTTAGTCCAACAACGAAAGGAAACTCAGGAACGATCGTTTTGTAATTTTTTATTGTTTTCCTTTAATCGATACACAAACACTGAAAAACGCGATTCCGAAGGAATTTGCGTCGGTCTACATACGCGACAAAAACGTGTAAATTATCGAACGACTTCATCGGATTAAATCTGAATAACTATTTGTTTTGTTATCCTACTGACCAGCGTCTTTAAAAAAACCACAAGGTATTACACCGCACAACGTCATCAAGGGACAACACTCGACTCGAGATGCAATCTGACTGATCCCATTGGAAGTCATCAAAAGGAAAGGAACCCTGAAAGAAACTGGAAAGGAGGCGGAGTTACACGATTAACTTGAAGTAGTTAATCGTGATTGGACCGGACGGAATAGGCATACATTACGCATGTGTGCGTATGCCATGCATACGATCGTTCAGCGACCGTGGATGGCGGGCAACATCGCTAGTGCATTTTCTAGGAATGTAAATAATAGCATCTGGGGTGTGAAAGACCCAAACCGATGATTTGGTCATCCTAATGGAAGGCCATAAATCATCATTTCTGTTGCCGATGATTAAACATTGCAACGAACATAGGGTGCAGCCATTGCCAGATGTTGAAAGTAAACATTTTCTGGCTGCACCTTGATCGTTGCTTGAATACGGCCTCTGCACATGGGGATCGATAATTGGAAGCCAGCGATTGCTGGTAATCCGGGACATGTTTGGTTTGCATCAGCAGAAACCTTGTCGGCGGTAGCAAATCAATAGGGGCAAATAGCCGCATGCATGTTATGCCGAGGGTAAACAAATACAACGAGTCACAAGGAACTCTTGTTGATTGTTGTTTCCATAACTTAAGGCTATGGAAACGAGATGCCCTGGCAGAATGTATGCCTAAAGATATGATTTCAGATGCCATGGCAATGTGATGATTTTGCCGTGGACTTATGCTTTTTGTTTAGGAGATAATATACGCCTCGAGGGTGAATTTTCGATGCCACGGTAAGGTGATAAGCTTTGCCGTGGGCTTAATGTTTCTTAGGGAATGATGTACGTCTCGGGGGTGAGTTTTCGATGCCACGGCAAGGTGATAAGCTTTGCCGTGGGTTTAATGTTCTTTTAGGAAATAATGTCTGACCGAGGGTGAGTTTTCGATGCCACGGCAAGGTGATAAGCTTTGCCGTGGATTTAATGTTTTCAGTAGTGATGCTGGAGAAAAAAGGGGTCTGGAAGGAAATCCCCTACAGAATAGGTAAGCTGCCTAACAGAAATTCAAAACGGTTATCCGATTGGGTAACCGTATTAATTCCGGCGATTTGGCTGGGGGTAAATGCCGTAGCAAGGTTACGCAACCTTGCTGAAGTTCGACCGAGGGGTAAGTCGTTCGCCTGGAATAGTGGGGATCGAGCGATGCGTGGCTCTTCGGGCCCTGAAAAGCCCCACATCACTCCCTCCCCAGTGACGTAGTCACGAAATAGGTAAGGCAGGTTAGGGGGTGGTTAGTTGGTTATAGGCGCGCGCCTGAGCGCGAGTACGGGGAGGTTGTGCTGGTGGCGTAGGAGCGGTGTCAGTAGAAGGAAGTACTTCTGGAGCGGAAGCTTCCAGAAAACAGGGCTTAAGCCTTTCGACGCTGACCGTGGATCGCTTGCCTCTAATGTCGATCTCGAAGACGCGGTCACTGATGCGGCGGAAGACCTTGAATGGGCCATCGTAAGGTGGGTCGAGGGGTTTTTTGACCTTATCCACCCTGACAAAGACGTGCGTGCAGCTGTGCAGTTCAGGGTGGACGAAAAGTTTTTTGGAGCCGTGCCTGGTTACAGGGGTTGCCCTAACCTTACGTAGCAGGTCACGGAGATGTCCCAATTCGCGAAGTTGGTCACGCGGTGTTTCGCCATTCAGGAAAAGTTCTCCTGGAAGAAGGAGGTTGGTACCATAGGTAAGCTCTGCTGCCGAAGCACCTAGGTCCTCCTTAATACTTGTCCTCAGGCCGAGGAGGACGGTTGGTAGGGCGTCAAACCATTGTGTGTCATTATGACACATGAGTGAGGCTTTTAGAGATCTGTGCCAGCGCTCTATCATCCCATTTGATTGCGGGTGGTAGGCGGTGGTACGACTTCTTTGGCAGCCGAGAAGATTTGTTAGCTGCCTAAAGATTGTCGCCTCAAATTGTGGACCTCGGTCCGAAGTAATGGTGGTTGGTACACCGAAGCGTGTGACCCAAGTTGAATAAAAGGCCTTGGCGACTGATTCGGCAGTAACTGCCCGGAGAGGTGTCGCTTCTGGCCATCGCGTGCAGCGATCCATCATAGTGAGGATATAAGAAAATCCTCTTGATGGAGTAAGCGGTCCCACTATGTCTATGTGGACATGGGCGAAGCGTGCCGTGGGAAGCTTGAATTGCGCTGGCTCCAGTACATTATGTCGCGCTACCTTGCAGCGCTGGCACTGGAGACAAGCACGGGCCCAACCGGTGAGGTCTTTGTTCATCCGGGGCCAAATAAATTTGCGACGGACAGCAGCGGCTGTTGCTCGGCCGCTGGGGTGGGCAGGGTTGTGGGAAACCTGGAACACGCCCTTACGAAGTTTCTCGGGAATGTAAGGTCTAGCGGTTCCAGTGGAGACATCACACCAGATTTCGCCCAAAGGGTCGCGAAGGGTAATTTTCTTAAGCTCTAGTGCCGTATCGGCAGTTAGGAGGGACTTGAGCTGTTCATCCTCCTCTTGAGCTAGGGCAAGATCAGCGTTATTCAAGGCGGTACGCAAATGAATCGTATCGATTCGAGAAAGGGCGTCCGCCGTGACGTTCTGTTTACCGGAGATATGCCTGATCTCCGTAGAATATTGCCCAATGAGGTCTAATTGACGCTCTTGTCGGGGGGAGGCATTTCCCGACTTCTTCCGGAACGCATAGACCAATGGCTTATGGTCTGTTAAAATAGAGAGCGAACGTCCTTCTATCATATGACGGAAGTACTTAACAGCGCTGTAGATCGCGAGCAATTCACGGTCGTAGGCGCTGTAACGTCGCTCAGTGGGACTCAGCTTCCTTGAAAAGAAACCAAGTGGTTCCGGTCGGCCTTCAATGTCCTGTTCAAGGACGGCTCCGATTGCGGTATCCGATGCGTCGCATTGGATAGAAAGTGCCGCTCCCTCGAGAGGGTATCGGAGTAAGGTGGCATTTGCCAATTGTTCCTTGGACAGTTGGAATGCTCGATCTGAGACTTCTGTCCAATTAATGGGGCGCTTATCATTGCGCTTAGCTCCTTTTAAAAATTCATTGAGCGGAGCTTGAATCTGGGCAGCATTCTTCAGGGTTGGGCGGTAAAAGTTAAGCATGCCCAAAAATCGACGCAGCTCACTCACGTTAGTAGGCCGGGGGTACTTCATGAGGGCCTCCACACGGTCTGGAAGTGGGCGAATGCCCTGGTTGTCAACGACATAACCCAGATAGGTGATTTGCTCCTTGGCGTATTGACACTTATCTGGGTTGATGACAAGACCGAATTCGCGGAGGCGCTCTAGGACCTGACGTAAGTGGCGTTTATGTTCGGCGAGGTCTTTGGAGGCGATGAGAATGTCATCAAGGTATGCATGGCAGCAATTAAGACCTCGTAAAGCCGTGTCGATATACCGCTGGAATGTCTGTGCGGCATTCCTGAGGCCGAAAGTCATCACTTTGAACTCGAAGAGTCCGAAAGGTGTAATGACTGCGGTCTTGGGGATGTCTTCAGGTGCCACCGGAATTTGGTGGTATGCCCTGGTGAGATCCAGGGTTGTGAAGACATTGCACCCTCGTAACTTGTACGAAAAATCGTAGAGGTGTGCAATTGGGTATCTGTCCGGGACAGTTGCTGCGTTCAACAGCCTATAATCGCCACATGGGCGCCACTCACCAGAACGTTTCTTCACTAAGTGGAGTGGGCTTGCCCAGGGACTGTCCGACGGTTGGCAGATACCTAGTTCGATCATATGCTCGAACTCCGCGCGCGCCGCACGTAATTTTTCCGGAGCCAGTCGACGTGGACGCTGGCTCACCGGGGGACCACGTGTTTCTATATGATGAAACACCGTGGCTTTATGTCGGCGCTGGTTAGGCAGAGGAATTGTTGTACTCACAAATTCCTGTACCATAACCTGGAATGGGTCTATGCACTCTGTGGCCCCTGAAGTTGCCGCTGGTGATGCCGTCATGGGCAAGGGGGGTGCGGTTGGAGCCACAAGTCTGTTATGGGTCGAATCGACCAACAGATTATGTGCGCCTAATAGGTCGGAACCTATCAGGGGTTCGTTTACGTCCGCAATGACGAAACGCCAAGTGATCGGACGACAAAGACCCAATTGAAGTGTCAGCTTTTTACGTCCGTACGTAAGTATCGGCGTATTATTTGCAGCTGACAATTTAAGTGCGGCTGGCACGCGGTTACGCGGAGCAAACGATCGCGGGAGGACTGAAATATCGGCGCCGGTATCGACAGTAAAAGCGATATTCAGTTTCGAATCCCGGATGGTTAAGCGGCTTATCGTAGGGGTGCCGGCCGATTGCGCGAGGGTGTCGGTCGGCAAAATTAGTTTAAAGAGCGCCTTTGGTTGGTGGAAGGTTGTGTCCAACCACAAGGCGCTTTGCAGTTAAATGCGCGATCACCATATCGTTGGTGATTGGCGCACCAAGGTAGAGTAACGGCATTATCTGGTATATTCTGCCTATTGGCATTGCCGTTACGGGGAGGTCGAGCCGGAGCTCGCTGGGAGTTGGCCCGGTGAGGGCCATTTTGAGAGGAATTGGCCCTCTGTGGGGCGTTTTGAGGCATATAGGTCCTCTGAGGGGCAGTTTGGTAGGAATTCTGCCGATTGAGAGGACGGCTCGGCATGGCTCGGTTCTGGGCGCTTCGAGGATTGTTCCTCACCTCCGCGCGCAATTGCGTTATCTCGCGGAGGAGTGAGGTTTGAAGCGCCCGAAGGTCAGCAGTGGTTAATTGAGGTGGCGAATTTCTTTGGTTAGGGTTGGGGCCTGCCACTGGATTCCCCTGAGGGAAATTGGTTGAGGCGGGCCCTCTAAAAGGTAATTGGGTTTGAGGAGGATGGGGAGTTGAGACCAATTCATGGGCTGAGAAAGGCAGACGAGGGTGCCGTGCAGGCCGGGCGGCGTGTTGAGAAACCGCCGCTACCTGGTACGCTGGAGGCTCAGAATACTGATCTGAGCTTTCCATAATTGCGTCCGCAATTTTGGATAAATAGCCCAAACTCTGATTGGGTTGGGCTATAAGTGCCGAACGGGCATGTTGGGGAAGACACCTCAAAAAGTGAGGCTTTATTAGGTCGTCCCCAATCCTGGTCCCCGCTATAGAGCGTAAATGGGTCAGGAAAAGAGATGGTCTCATCCCAGAAAGGTTGGTTACAGCGGCTAAACGTTGTTGCCGCATACTTCCTGGCTCGTCCAATGCGTCGAGCAGAGCTTCACGCATGTTGCTATATGGGTTGCGGCCGGCCGACCTTATTATGTGGGCAACATGCGGTCGCTGAGTGCGGTCAAGCACTTTCAACAGCTCGACTGCACGAAGTTGTTCGTCGTGCAAAGCTGAGGCCTGGAAGATGCGGTCTGCCACTGCAAACCAAAGGTCTGGGTCCTCCTCATCGAAGGGGGGAAGTCCTATATTAGGGTGACGAGTCCCATTCCCGAGGCTGGAAGCATCGTGGAATTCTTGGGACTCTGTAGGTCTTTGGGGTTGTTGTGAGGTGCTGGCACCAGTTGTGGGCATTAAAATGCCGGAATTTGCCAAAGGGCAGATACCAGGGGCGTTGGAAGAGGTTGGGAGAGCGTTTGGGGGAGTAGGTTGGGGTCGGTTCACGACGCTGGGGGCAACGGGTGGTGCCAGAGGAGTAGATTGTCCGGGCAAGTCTAGGTCAGCATCGACTTGCTCGGTGGGGAAATCGACGCTGGAGGCGTCGTGAAATTCCAGGGGCTCGGGTTGTTCTTGGGCCTTTTGGGCAGCGCTATTTCGTGTGACAACCATAGTGTTTTGTACGAAACAGGACTGAAATCAACGGAGTAGGAGGGAATCAAAATATTCACCACGGAGGACGCAGAAATGGACGTAAGAGAACGCGAAACGGTTGCAAGGACGTCGCCAACGAGTCAAGGGGAGTTGCAGGAAGTTGAGAGAACTGTCGAACGTCCCAAAACAAAGGTTTTCACAAATCAAAATAGGTCAAGCGAAGGTCGGAGGTGGAGTCAAAAGATAATCGTGCCGAGTCGAGTGGAGTTGAATGTGTTGGTGCTTGTTTGTACCCAGAAGGGGCTTATTAAATTTATTCAATTCCGGATCATTTCTATTTAATGTAAAATGTTTTTTAATTTTATAACGAAATTGGAAGCTGACTAGATTAAAAATTTCAATTTGCAAATAGGTTTTAAATCGCGATAATTTGGTCGGTTTGTCGGGTGTGAGTTCGTGAAATTCCAAATATCTACTCGGTTTAAGCTAAATGAAAAGGTGAGTAACCGAGTTTCTGTGTTGTGTGTCTAAAAGTGTGCGAGTGTATGTTTATTTAACGCATAATGCTGCTTGATGTTTCAATACACCCTGAAGGGGTTTACAAAATTTATTATTTTTAATTGTAGCAGGAAAACAAAAAGAATAGTTGTTGCGTCCTTATATGCGTTATTAGTTTTCAGCCCAACAGATATATTTTTATTGTATTTTTGGGGTAGCTTAATTTTCGCTTATAGATGTAATAAATCAATAGGATGAAGTCAATAATTAACTGGTAAAACTGGTAAAACAAAGAAAAAGACTTCAATTGAGTAAACTAACAAGGATGTACCATTTCAAATATTTTATCCTAGAACACCATAAATTTGCTTATTGAATATTACTAAAAAAAAACTTGAAAATTCGCATTGTAACAATTGTTTCAATCGTTTTTGACTTTAATTTTAATGTAAAAAAAAAAAAAAAATTATTGATTAAATTTGCAACGGATTAAATAATGAGGAAATTTATTTGAAGAAGAAAAAAAATTTTGTCAGTTATTATTTTCTTGTTTGCGATGTATTTCTATGTAAATTGGTCCATTACTTCTATTCGATATGGTGTATACGAATGTGAATTATTACAATTTTTGGTTTTTTTTAAATATAAATACGTGTAATTGCGTTTTAGTTTAAAGTTTTCGTCAGTATACTTCTGTATGTTACTTTAAATAGTTTAACTTATTTATTTCGACTTTGCATTGCCTTCTTAATATATGTCTTATTTTTATTCTTTTGATTGTTTTTCAATTAAAGGAAATGAAAAATTTTATTATTAGAATTAACATGTTTAACTGACTACTATGTTTACTTTTATCAAAATAATGCCGTACCTCGCACGGTCAATTATGTAGCATTTTTGCCCGTTATCATATATTGCAAATCGATTTAGTTGAATGGGTTAAACTCAGGTTTTATTAGTGTGCGAACAAAAGTACATTAGGTGTCTGCGTTAAATTAGATATTGCGACTTCGCCCTTGTGGGGGTTTTGCCTTTCAACAGGTGAGATGTAAATTCAGAATCAAAATTCGATCTAAATTATGTTATATATTTTACACGTCTATTAATTTTCCGTTATCTATAATTTCAGTTAAATTTTTGAAGATTTGATATCTATTCTATTATTAAGATTTGTCAAACATTTTTAGCTTACATAAATAGGTTTTTGTTTTTAATTCACATTTACCAAATTTACATGGAGAAAAACGAAAATAAGAACAAGGAAGATACCTGTTGTTGTTAACTTGTGATGTCGTGTTGGGAGGTGTTTCTCATCCGATGATGTTGGGAGCACTCGCACTGCACTAGTTGAGGTGGTGTTGCTCTGCTGATGGTGATGTTATGCCAGGTGCTGTTGTTGGGCTGGCGTTGGGGCGTACCCTTTTATTGTTTTAATTTTTGCGAAAAGTCACCGGATTTGCCAGAGCTATAATATGGCAGTTATACGTCGACAAAGTTCGAAAGGGTAGCGTGTTTACGCTAGGTGTCACCAATGCAAACGATTAAAGTTTGAAACACGAAGGTTGCGCGATTTTAATTTTCACTTTAAAGTCACTAAGTAGCACGTACAACGTATGCTCGGCGCGTGTTCGCGAGTCGCGGTCACCAATGTGGGTATTTCCATTAGGGCGTCGACACGGACGCAGGTACAACGAAAACGCCACCGCTGTTTCAACAAGAGAATTCGACTGGCGACACAGGAAGGTTAGTCCAACAACGAAAGGAAACTCAGGAACGATCGTTTTGTAATTTTTTATTGTTTTCCTTTAATCGATACACAAACACTGAAAAACGCGATTCCGAAGGAATTTGCGTCGGTCTACATACGCGACAAAAACGTGTAAATTATCGAACGACTTCATCGGATTAAATCTGAATAACTATTTGTTTTGTTATCCTACTGACCAGCGTCTTTAAAAAAACCACAAGGTATTACACCGCACAACGTCATCAAGGGACAACACTCGACTCGAGATGCAATCTGACTGATCCCATTGGAAGTCATCAAAAGGAAAGGAACCCTGAAAGAAACTGGAAAGGAGGCGGAGTTACACGATTAACTTGAAGTAGTTAATCGTGATTGGACCGGACGGAATAGGCATACATTACGCATGTGTGCGTATGCCATGCATACGATCGTTCAGCGACCGTGGATGGCGGGCAACATCGCTAGTGCATTTTCTAGGAATGTAAATAATAGCATCTGGGGTGTGAAAGACCCAAACCGATGATTTGGTCATCCTAATGGAAGGCCATAAATCATCATTTCTGTTGCCGATGATTAAACATTGCAACGAACATAGGGTGCAGCCATTGCCAGATGTTGAAAGTAAACATTTTCTGGCTGCACCTTGATCGTTGCTTGAATACGGCCTCTGCACATGGGGATCGATAATTGGAAGCCAGCGATTGCTGGTAATCCGGGACATGTTTGGTTTGCATCAGCAGAAACCTTGTCGGCGGTAGCAAATCAATAGGGGCAAATAGCCGCATGCATGTTATGCCGAGGGTAAACAAATACAACGAGTCACAAGGAACTCTTGTTGATTGTTGTTTCCATAACTTAAGGCTATGGAAACGAGATGCCCTGGCAGAATGTATGCCTAAAGATATGATTTCAGATGCCATGGCAATGTGATGATTTTGCCGTGGACTTATGCTTTTTGTTTAGGAGATAATATACGCCTCGAGGGTGAATTTTCGATGCCACGGTAAGGTGATAAGCTTTGCCGTGGGCTTAATGTTTCTTAGGGAATGATGTACGTCTCGGGGGTGAGTTTTCGATGCCACGGCAAGGTGATAAGCTTTGCCGTGGGTTTAATGTTCTTTTAGGAAATAATGTCTGACCGAGGGTGAGTTTTCGATGCCACGGCAAGGTGATAAGCTTTGCCGTGGATTTAATGTTTTCAGTAGTGATGCTGGAGAAAAAAGGGGTCTGGAAGGAAATCCCCTACAGAATAGGTAAGCTGCCTAACAGAAATTCAAAACGGTTATCCGATTGGGTAACCGTATTAATTCCGGCGATTTGGCTGGGGGTAAATGCCGTAGCAAGGTTACGCAACCTTGCTGAAGTTCGACCGAGGGGTAAGTCGTTCGCCTGGAATAGTGGGGATCGAGCGATGCGTGGCTCTTCGGGCCCTGAAAAGCCCCACAGGTTCCTCCACGAGTTGAGTCTAATTGCGGCTAACAGCGAACTTCTCCGCCAGCCTCTCAGTCTCGTCGGTTCTGTTAGAATGTACCAACCAGTCGGAATTGTGCACATTAAAATCGCCAAGGACCACGATTACAGAAGTCGGGTGGTTGATCTGTAGTCAGTCGACGGTACGTGAAAGATGTTCGAAAAATGTCGCCGGTCAATCGTCATTCGGGGAACGGTAAAGACAACAAAGATATTTAACAGAATTCCTCTGTACGACCCTCAACCATATGATGTCCATGTTATTGGGTTCCAATGAGTCTATCCTCTGGCAAGCTAGGTCGGAGCGCGCAAAGACGCAGACTCAGCCCTTAAAATTGAATCTCGAATGTAAGTCGTATCCTGAGCAACGAAGATATACGGAATCAGCTGCCGAATCGACCTGGGTCTCAGTTAGGGCAAGGATATCAGATTTCTCTGTTTGCAAATATTGGTGGACGGCGTTTACATTCGTATTGGTGAAACTGATGCCCCTGATGTTTTAAAATGCCGTTACTAGTCGAGCGGGGGCAGAGCCTCGAAAGCGAGCCCGATTATGCGATGACGAACCTCTTAAAGTTCGGTTATTTATCATAATATGTGCATGATGTTCCCCCTGACATAATTCCCCCCGAAGATCCGAATGGGAAACTAGTTTACCTCCGGAATTCTTTATATCAGAAGGTACCATCATGACTTGTCGCCGTGTTAGTCCGGGCCATCAGCAACACATCCGAAACACCGTCGACGATATCGCGGAATGTACAGCATGACAGGGTGGTATCTCACCTTGGGACCGACTACCACCTAAACCAACCTTTTCTCGAACCGGTCCATCAGCCAAGCTGCGAAAGGTGGCCAGGGATTTCTCCCGACACTTTCACTGAGACTATATTTTGATGGGGTGGTATTTCACCGGGCGACAGGGCGTTAGGACCCCACCTACCACTCGGCCTTTAGTCGCTTCTTACGACAAGCCGGTCTAGCTGTTAGTACATTCTAACGCCCTACTCACGGGGTCAGGTATACAGTGGAAAAATTTAAATGGAAATGGGTAAGGCATATGATAAGAAACAGAAATAGTAAATGGTCAAAAGATGTCACTATGCGGTACCCCCGAGATGGGAAAAGAAGAAAAGGGCATCAAAGAAAAAAAATGAGATGATGAAATGAATAAAATTGCAAAATGGCAAAGAAAAGCCCCAAACAGAAAATTACGGCAAACCATAGGGTAGGCCTATGCCAGAGGGCAAGCTGATACTGACATTACTGATGCCGAAGATTAGGAAAAAAAGTTATTGTTATTGCAAATAAACTGTACACTTATCAGTATCAGAAATAGAGGTTATTTGTATTTGTACTTGTATTGTATTTTTAATTGTATTCTATTCTATTCAGTCGTCACTCTTCCCTCGCGCCTGAGTAAGCACGGCGGCGGCCTTTTTTTGAAATATAGATTATCTCAACAAAATTGTTCTGCTCCCTTTCGAATCTAATAATACAATGTGGATATATTATTCAATGTTTGTAAAATTGTCACTCGTTCATTGGAGAAGAGAAGAGAATACAGATGTACAATCGACTCGCGAACACTCCTAAGCTGTTTGGATTTAAATATTTACATACGCATTCTTTATCCCGCGGTAACTGCAATATGATGAAATTCATTTAAAATCATTTAGTATATAGAAAAATATTCTAAATGACCTAATTCACATTTCATTTGCAAGCCACGAATTAGTTGGAACGTGCCCATTCTCCTTGTTCGGAAAGGAATGCAAAAAAAAAACGTTACAATAATTCCAATAAATATGAAACTTATCTATTAGGTGTACCTTCATTACACCAAGTGCGCGCATACTCTCCCAGCACGAATTCGTTTATGACGAACGATGAATGAAGATTGATCATCGTATGACTAACCCATCGCATGATCTCCTCTGCCATTCAATATCACCGCATTGATTACTATCTTTTCAAGAACATAAAAAAACCAAATAAATAATCAAAATGGCCAAAAAGAAATCTAGTATAAAGCAAACAGTTTAATAGAATTAAAAAGAAAATTGAATTTAAACTCCTGAAACGGTTTTGATCATTTATTCCCTTGTTCTCTTCAGTGCGACACAAAACACAAGCATACAAAAACGAATTGTTGTACCCCAAATAGAGCTTTCCTATCTTCGCCTACATTTTTATACGTATGCAGTTAGAAGATAGTGTTTTGATATCATTTTGTGTTGGAAGCTCGTGGGGGAAACATCTGAATCTCGAGTACTTCGTGAAGTAACACCCGTGTGCTATTTGCCGCAAGGCGTTCAGTTTTTATTTTTGATTTCCTTTCATTTATTTTCTATAAATCGAAGTAAACGGTTAAATGAAAATTATACAACTACACGACAAATAAGACTTGGAGTAACATTGTGATTTTAACATTCAACAAAAACACAACATATGTATTTTCTAAAAATTTAAAATTATCCAATTTACTACTGTATAAGAAATGAATGGAATATAACACGAAATTTAAAAATCCGAATTTTGATATTTGATATTTAAATCGCATAAAGGAGCACACTACTCAGCAGCAGCAACAACACCAAGAAGAAGAAAATAAACAAGGTAACATATTTGGTGTAAAAAGCATAAGAAAACAAACGTAAAGAAAAGAAACAACAACAAGGATGTCAGGACATCGTTTGTCACTGCATCAAGTCCTTTTTGACAGCTATGTCATTCATGTTATGTCCAAAGTTCCATGGAAAATGTATCGTCATGTGAACAGAATTTGCCATCCGCTAGGATGCAGTGATTGCGTTTGTTTTGTATTAATTTAAATCAATTCTTTACTGTTATTCGTCCTTAAGATTATCAGTGTGTCTGTGTTTGAAAATCCTGCAGAGGCAAAGCGTCTCCCCGGTATTACAATGTAATACAATTTAAAATTTCCATGTAATTCAAGGTATTTGAAATTATGCAATTACTTAATAGTGTCTAACCGATTAGAATTATCCTTCGGCAATATGAAAGTTCAACTGGACTCAAGGCATACTCCTGTTTTAGTGCTCTGTATGTCCTTGTCCTTAAGTGTTCTGACCGCTGGAATGAAAACCCCGATGTTGGATCGTATAACATGTTTTTAATGAATACTTAAAATCAAGTATAAGAATGAACGTGCTATTAAATTCTCACACGTCCTTACATTTTTTGGTGTAATTGATTGTTTAAATTCGTAATGACCAAAACGTGGGACTCGTGTTTTAGTAAACAGCCGGTTAGACCGGACAACCTCGTTGCCATGCTGGGAGAGTTGAGCTTGAAACCAGTTGCCGAATAGGACACAATATAAGGACATGAGCTTTCGTTCCTTGGCAGTTTCGTTGTCAAGTTAATTATTTTGCTCACCGAATCTTACTGCTATTTTGTAATCATCGTCTTATCTGAATGGCTATCAAGTCACGCTATCAATGTACAATTTTAGTAATTATTTCAAATAAGTTTGTTATATATCGTTGCCGTGTTGGTATTGTTAACTATTTCATAATAATTAGTTATGAAGGAGTAAGAATTATAATTATCAACTAAACCGAAAAAAAGAAGCAAAATTCAATAGCAATGTATGGGTGGTTGGGTCAAGACAGCACTCTAGGAGCTATAGAATACCACGATTTTACCGCAACATATAGTAAGTTAACAATAAGAGACCACATATCAATTCATTGTATAGGGTTTTTCATTAAGATCGACACAATTTGTCTATCAAATAAAACACACACAAGGATTAGAAAAGTTATGATATTTTTATTTCAGATTGAATTTATGGGATTTCCATTTCGCGATTTGGAAAACGTAGCTATGTAATTTTAGCATCAGACAAACTTGAATGCGTCCAACTTATGGATGACAATATAGATCGTTTAACCACCCAACAACGTATTAGAATTGTTAAGGTAGTTTGTTTTTTTACAAAAGTGCTGATTCTGCTGTAGACACGTTTCATAAATTACAAACAGGGTATTACTATTACTATTACTATTTATTGGCCTGTAGGAACCCGAAAGTTCATGACCTCACCGACTCGACTCCGCCATTGTTCCCTGTCCCGTGCGCTCTCCTTCCACGTTCGACCATCTGATCCGATCTCCTCGAGGTCTAACCCAACGTTGTACTCCCATCTCCGTCGCGGCCGCCCTGTCGTTCTCTTTCCCGTTGGCTTACAGTCAAGAATTCTATGCACGGTCCTATCGTTGCCCATTCGCGCCACATGTCCGCCCCATCTTAATCTTCGCGACTTGATTACTCTCACTATTGTAGGTTTGCGATATAGCTCTTCCAATTCGTGGTTATGGAGTTTCCTCCATTGTCCTGCCTCCTCGTCATATTTGCCGCCAAAGATACCCTTCAAAACTTTATTCTCGAATACGCGGAATTTGTTTTCTTCCCGAGCCCATGTTTCGCATCCGTATAGAACAATCGGCATGATTATGGGTCTATAGACACGGAGCTTTATATTCCGTGATAGCAGTTTGGATTTCAGCACTTTACTGACTGCATGCCAACTAGCGTTGCCGGAGTGTAGTCTTTTGTTAATTTCCATCGACATTTCGTTACTGGCCGTCAGTATTGTTCCCAGGTATTTAAATTCTTTGACATTTTCGAATATCTTGCCCCTGATGTTTATGTGTGTTCTCTGAGGTCCGCCTGCTCTGGCCATAATCATGTGTTTCGTTTTGTCTTCATTTATTTCTAGGCCCACCTCTTCTGCCGCTTGCATGATGATTTCACAGTTTTTACTTACAGTTTCTAGATTATCGCCCAAAACGGCGATGTCATCCGCATATGCGAGCACTTTTGTGACCCCGTTCAGGGATGATCCAGTCATGTTGTTGTCTGGTACCTTTCTGGTGACGTACTCGAGGACAAGGTTAAAGAGACATGGTGAGAGGCCATCGCCCTGTTTTAGTCCGTCCCGGATTTCAAATGGTTCTGAGAGGTGGTTTTCTATTCTAACTCGCCCTTTGTTTTCGTTCATGCAAAATTTGAATGAGGGCAGCATATCTTTTCGGGATTCTCAGCTCAACTACAAAATGTAGAGTCTTTGCCTTGCGACTGAGTCGTAGGCTTTTTTGAAGTCAACGAACAGTTGGTGAATCTGTAGGAGCGAAGCATGTTGCGCCGGCGCACGGCGCTCGGATACTCTTCTTTCTCCATCATATATTGTTCACTGGGCGCAAAACACTGAGCGAAACAAAACAAAACCTACGCAACACAATGTCCACCATATGAGCGCAGAAATAGACACTGGAGGAAAAGTTAAACGCACTGCTTTAAAAGTAAATGATGTTTATTTTCTTTCGCGTTCGTTATAAATTTGAGAGTTTTCAATACTTCACTTGGACACGTTTACAAATTACAAAGCATTATTTCTTAAATCGGACGTTTATCTACTTCTTAATAAAAACGCGCTTTCTCGACTCGACATAATATATTTGCGTCCCCGAGCGCAAAACGAGGAACGGGAGATCACATGACCATTGCGGCCAGAGGATGGAATTTGACTCCTGGTTTATCGATTCACACCGTACCGGCGCCGGTACGGTGGACGGCGGTGCGACCACCCGCCTTGATGGCTATATTAAGACTCAACGATAACCTCTCCAATAAGGATATCGTTTTTACCTACCACCAGAGACACGTAAAGTCTCTCTTGGTGGTATAGGAAACCAGATCTTGTGATAAAGGCCGTGGTGGTATGTGTGCGATCGTTCAGATCGATGCTATTCACACGTGCTCGACACCAGTGGAACAACGAAACAGGCAGGCGGCAAAGACAAAAGGGAGAAATGACCAAATGCGCCGTTGGTAATGCGGGTCATTGTTTACGCGATGCCTCGTCGCTATTATCGACGTTGGGAGAAAAAAGGTGCTAAAAGCAAATTGGATGTTTATGGCATCTCTGGCTGCAGTAGAAACCGGGTTCATGTTTGTATTAGGAAATGCTGGAGAATTTGGTTTCAGCGTCTATTGCGCTAATTATATGCAGCTGCTTGGGTTGTTTGTTGGTAAGACAAACAAAAAAGGTTGCCAGGCAATGTGTATGAAAAGGTATATGACGCGGCTGGGAAAATAGACGGCGCGATATTTATGGTCCCGGTCATGACGGTTACATTGAATGCAATCCGAATTATTTTGTTTACTGGAATTTGTCTGGTACCGAATTGGTTCGGAATACCAAATAAGCAAACAAAGAAATCTTACGGAAAATTGTATGCGAAGGGATGCATGAAGGTAAGTTTTCTTTATAGGGATTTTATGATTACAGATGGTGATCTATATAATGCGTGAAGCATTTACAGGTACTAATACCGTTGCATTAGCAAACTTAAGGGAGTTGGGTAGTAGTTATGGGGGTTTTTTCAGGCAAGTGGACCGTAGGGCTTGGCGGAACCGCTACAAATCCTCTCCGTATTCCCAGTTCTTTTCCAGTAGTTGCCCGGTTGCTACGGAACCCGCATTGGTATGTATGACATTTGTTAGTATTTTGTATGTGGTTGGGAACAATGATATTCCTCTGTAATTTTCGCAGTCAGATCTGTCACCTTTTTTGAAATTGGGGACGACTATTGAGGTTTTCCATTCTTCCGGAATGACTTCCTTATTCCGTATTGTTGTTATGAGTTGGTGGATCTTTCGAGCCGTTGCCTCTCCTCCATGCTTCACAAGCTCTGCCGGTATGCAGTCGACTCCGGGGGCCTTGTTGTTTTTCAATCGATTTATTGCGTCTACAACTTCGTCGAAAGAGGGCTCTGGGATCTGAAGCTCGGCTGTATGTATGTCTGGTGGGTTTATTTGTGGTTGATGGGTGCGCACATTGAACAGGTTTTCAAAGTACTGCTTCCATCTTGTCACGATGTTGTTTGTTTCTGTCACCAGACAACCGTTTGTGTCTCGGATTATTTTGGCTCTCCCTCGGTAGCCATTTCTAATAGAATTTATGCTGGCATACATGCCTCTGATATTCCTTGCTCTGGCATTTTCTAGGATTTTGTCGATCCGAGTCTTCTCCCATTCGCGTTTTTTGCGTTTAAAAAGTCTCGTTGTCTCTTTCCGAATTGTTGCGTATCTTTCTGCGTTAACTTCATCATATCTTTCTAAGTGGATCACTCTGAGGCGTTTACGTTGTTCGATTTCGCCCAGCACTCATCGTCAAACCAAGGTTTGGACTTAATTGTTTTCTTAAATCCTAATACCTTTTGGGCAGTTTGTTTGATTGTGTCTTTGATCGATGCCCATTTAGTGCCCAGATAATTGGTTTCCTCTTCCTCACTACTCCCATTCTATAGGATGGTAAATCTATTCGTTAGTTCGTCTTGATATTCAGCCCTTTTGCGTAGGTCTTTTAGTTTATCAATGTCGAACATTTTGCTTGTCTCCCGTGATTGCCCATGTGGGTTTGCTGCGAGCCGACTTCTAATTTTGCCCATCACTAGAAGGTGATCGGAGTCGCAATCTGCTCCTCTATATGATCTTATGTCAAGGATATTCGAGTGGTGTCTTTTGTTTATGAGGAAGTGGTGTGGGGTAGGTAGTCGGGCGTCAGCATGGACGCGAGTTCTACTACCAACCCACCATTCACTTAATGTTCCACCGAATACCAAAACACCGTCCACCGACTTGTGCAAAACTGCGCGACAAATAGTAATTAAAACACGAGGTTAGTCTATTGTGTGTAATGGATTTTTATTTTATTTCACTTTCGTTGAGATGAATTAAAATACAGTTAGAGATTTAAATTAAACACGGGCAGTTACACTATACTGTTTATTGAATTATTACACATTATTTTATATGCTAAACTTATTACAAAACACCGTGGTTTGAGACTGTTAGATTCTGGAACGCATACGTATTGGACACACTTACAACATGAACACGACTCCGATAGATACATGCGCGACTCCACCGTGACGGAGTACGGGAGTGGATGACTGATCTGCGGATGGTAAAGGACTCCGTGATTCAATCCTCGTTTGAGGTGAGTTTGGTGGTGTGGTAAAAAGGAAATGAAATTTCCTTTGACCAGTGACCAATGGCAGACGATCTCGGGGACACGGTGGTGTATGTGTGTGTTCGTACACATCACCGTGTTCATCGATGCGGTTATTCAAGGATAAGCAGAACCTGAAACGAGGACAAAAAGAACAAAGGGGAAACGACCTAAAGCACCTTTCGGTAATGGCGGCCAGCTATCTAAATAGCAGCCACACATTAGATGCTAAAAGGATCGTATACATGATTACCTGCGCAGAATTTCGTTTTATGGCTCTAGGGTAGGATGCGAGTATTCGCTTTGGTCCGATGGTCAAAGAGCTGCCGCGGCCGTGGAAATGCCAAGGACATGTGGTATGCACATGTACGGCGGAATTGCATTGGTGGAACATGGGTGCCTAATGGCCGGGAATCTATGGTGCATATGCACGTTAAAGAATTGTTTTTAGGGATTTCAGGGTCGATTGCGCTAATTGAATGCAGCCGCCGGTATATTATTTCTGGGAGAAAAAGGTCGCCGGCCAATGTGTCTGTTAAGAGAATTTATCATACACTTGGCGAAGCTGAAGAATAAACAGCGCAATGTTTATGGCCCCTGCTGAAGGTTATGTTGTATGTAATTCAAATCCTTTTGTTTACAGGAATTCGTCTAGGGAGATTTGCTTGGCAAACAATGGTGTAGTGATTCTAACAGATACACACACAATTCACAAGCAAAAATAGTGAAGAACACCGAACGAAAAATCGAATAAGAAAAATACATCAGAACCGTATACCAAGCGATAAATAAAAAAAATAATTCACACCAGTGGAATATGGTCGAGTTTGGAAATCAAATTCTAAACACGGTCAGTAGCCTGGTGTGTAACGCTTAGGTAAAAATTTTTTCGTGATTCGAGCTGTCATAGCGTCAGTTCGAATCACACTATCTTCTTCACTATTATTTTAAACGCTATAATGGTGCCGGAATAGTTTTCCTGCGAATTCTAGTGATGCATTGGACTATGAATGCTCTTGTAGATGCAATTCTGTTTAGGAATTTTATGTAATGCTTTTATGCATTAATGTCCTTGGAAAAGAAAATATTTTCAGGTGCCAATGCGATTGCATTGGCGGGAGACAATGGGAGTTGAGTTGCGGATATGTGGGGTTTTTCAGGTAAGTGGGCCGTGGGGTTTGGTGGAACCCCCCACAGTGGTCTATTTGGTTACACATTACGCTGCCAGGTGATATCCAGGTGGCTTTATGGATTTGCTTGTGCTTGAACATCGTGCTTTTCACCACCAAATCTTTGGACGCTGCGAACGTGATAATTCGAATTCCATTACCATTTGAAACGTCGTGTGGGCTCTCTTTACCTATAGTTGGTTGGAAGATGTCTTCCTTGCCAATTTTCGCATTGAGGTCCCCGAGGAGGATTTTAACATCGAATGATGAGATCCCATCGAATACTTCCTCTAGGGTCTCGTAGAATGTGTCCTTTGTTTCTTCGTCCGTAGATTCTGTTGGGGCGCGTATGTTTATAAATACATAATTGTACCATGGTCCCTGTATTTTTAGCACCGACATTCGGTCATTAATAAATTTCACATCTTTTACATGGGGCGTAATCTTATTGCTTATGATGAAGCCAGTCCCGAGGTTATGTTTATCGGTACCTCCACACGCCAGTGTAAACCCGTTGGTTCCGATTACTTGATGTGGGAGTCGGACTTCCTGAAGCGCAACGATGTCCATTTTATATTGTTTCGCATTTTCTCCGACCGTCTGTATCATCATCATCATCGGCACTACAACCGGGACCGGTCTTGGCCTTATTTAGCAAGTCCTGAGGCTTGTTAAATTTTCCATAATGATATGTTTTTTCCAGGCAAGGTCATTAGTCTTGCGCCAGAGGCTCCCCGACGGGGAATCGAACCCCGGTCTCCCGCGTGACAGGCGGGTTTTCTTGATGATTTATTCCCTTATGGTAGTGTCGGCTCATGACACCTACGCCTACCGGGTTTTTCGTGGGATTGTTTTTTGTTGTTGATTATTCATTTTTGTTCCCACGAGTCTTGGGGTTTCAAATAGTCCTCCATATCAAAGCCCCTCTTTGATATGGTAAAGTCTGCTTACAGCTCTGATTCGACCCGGTGTCAGAGAGGTGTCGTTATAATACAGCCGGTATACCCCTGGCTGCAAACCATCCACGACACGGTGACGCGTAACACCCTGGATTAGGGGTGGTAGATCTTTGTGTGTGACTCCTCGCTAGCCTGTCTGACATGGGTGGCCCTACTGGAAGCGTATGCTTCCGTCAGCTTAGCCTGAGTGATTCATTGTAGTTTAAGCCCCCGCGCCACGTCAAGGTTTCTATCAAGCGGGGGACAAACAGGGTATGGTTGACATAATTACCCTTCTGAGCTCACAATTTCCAACAACGTTAGCAAACCCGAAGAGATCTGTTCCGGATGCGGTAAATATACGCATCATCGGAGCGTTTGCTCGATGGAAAAATCGCTACCATCTTCGGCGTTTTTTCTAGACTTCCGGCACATTATAATGTGCACTTGAACTTGCACCTTTACTCTTATACAGTTCAATTTACACAAGAACTGAAGCCCGGCGTCCATGGAATGCGTCATACATACAATCTGTTTGATAAGAACGCGTACGGCAAAAGTTAGGAAAGGGTTTGAGATAATAAATTTAAAAAATTAATCTGAACGCTTTTCAATACCATAACAATTTTGTATTTAAATGCTGTAGTGGCTTACAAAACTCGATTCCCACATTCCCATTCTATTAAATATAGATCATATCCAAAGCTAAATCAAAACCAAATAAGTAAAAACGCGATCAGTTGAACTGGATGTTCATTTAACACGCGTTGTCTGTTTGATTCCATTACAATTTAGTTTTAAATCCACAGTTGTTTACAATAAAATTACAAATTTGTTTCCTTAGGTTATGTTATATCGTAGGTCGTGGCCGTCCTACCGGTCTCTTTCCTGTTGATCTTCCGTCAAGAATTCTACGCACGGTCCTATCCTTGCCCATTCTCACATGTCCGGTCCATCTTAATATTAATATAGGTTATGTTATATCGTAGGGAGAATAGGGACAACTTTGAATTTAGTTTGTGAACGCACCCTTTCACTAATCATCGAACCGTCACTGTCAATTTATTCAGTAAACCCAACATTTTCATCAAGGTTACACACGAACGAGCAACGACTGCAAATTATAAAAATTTACTACCGAAAAAAAGTTGTCAAGTCCCTATTGGAAAATCCTATATAACTAAAATTCCTTCAATACAGATTTGATTACTCATACTAGTTGTAATAAAAAGAAATCCATTACTATTGCATGAAATTGAAGGTTTTTTAGCATAGCCAAAATGATCCATTTTAGGTGAAATATGCATTGTTTTTTTTTAATTTTTTTTTTTATTAAACTTCTCTCAGGAGAGGCGAACCTATAGCGCCGGCACGGCACCCCGACATGCCACCAAATAACTGTTGCGGTTCTATTTTAACAGTTGTAAGTTGTAACGCTCCGGGAACACTCGCGTGGGAAGGAAGTTCCACAGCTTCCCCGCTCTGTAACGAAACGAGTTCTGATGCAGGGATGCTAGCGCCATCGGGAGATGAACCACAAACGGGTGCGATCCGTCGGATTGTCTTGTGGAGCGCATATAAGCCTATTTGCGTGGAGCAATACCACGAATCTCCGAAGAACAGTACCCGTGAAAGTATCTGTAAAACAGACAGAGGTCGGCTACGCGCCTTTGATGTGATAACAGCTGTAGTCCCGACGTCGGCGCCGTGTTCCCGATCAGACAGATCGCTGGTCTCTGCATGCTCTCAAGTAGGTCGAGGGTATGTTTAGGAGCCGAGCTCTAAACATGAGAGCAATATTCGAGCGCGGGTCTAATTTGGGATTCATACAGGAGAAGTTGCGCCGGAGTAAAATATTTCTTGGCTCTAAAAAGATAGCTCAGGTTTCCTGAGGCTGACCTGTCGATGCTCGATACGTGTTTATGCCACGATACATTCCCACAGACCGTGACCCCGAGAAATTTCAAGCTTTCCCCAGATTCGAGGGACTGGCCATTCATCATCAGCTGTGAAACCGATGATCCACACTTCTTTGTGAATGTTGTATATTGTATCTTCGCTGCATTGAAGTCGAAGAGATTGGCCGTTCCGTACTGCAGGACCTTATCCAGATCCCGATTCAGAGAGTCAATCTATCTACATCACAGCTGGTGCCAAGTAGATGCACCAATCGACCGATCACTCGAAATGGAGGAAACAAGCCTACTATCATCCGCAAAACTGTACACTTTGTTATCCGTCGACTCCAACAAATCATTGATGTGAAGCAAAAACAAGGTTGGAGTCAAAATAGAACCTTGGCGCGCCCCCGCATTAACAGGATACAGATCCGAACAGGACGGCGACACAACAACCCGGATCGATCGATTTTCCATTCGCAAAGCTGTTGGGAAAGTCCATATGAACGACGTTTACTCAGCAATGCCCCGTTCCAGACGCAGTCAAAAGCCTTGGAGATATCCAATGCGACCGCCCTTGACTCGCCATGTCGCTCAATCGCAGATGCCCATATATCGGTTATAAAGGTCAAAAGGTCTCCCGTGGATTGCCTGCCACGGGATTCGTATTGACGATCATTCAGAAGTCCGTTGCACTCCAAATACTTAATTAACACGGCATCGATGACCTTTATCATCACCTTAGATAACATAGACAGTAATGCTATCGGTCGGTAATTTCGTCAGAGACACCTTCTTCCCTTCTTTGGCATTGGCTGAACTCGAGATTGTGTAAGAATTCAGTTGAGCGAATTCCTGGAAATTTGGGATATGCAGGGCATATGAAGATATGCACTGGAATTAGGGTTTTGCTTGCGCATGGTGATTAAAGATCTGGGGATTATGGGGAATTGGGTGTATGGGCGATAAACGAACATTTAATTCGTTTATCAGGGATTTTGTTTGATCGGGGGAATGGTTAATGCATGTGTGGGAAAACGAGATGGTAGGGCTTTTCAGAGCACTACACCACAACTAACCTTCTTGAGTTCACATCCCTTACACTCTCAGCACTAGAACATGGTAAAGAAGTCGACAACCGACCTCAGTTATGCTTTTGACAAAATCTTCCGCAACGTCATCCTCTTCAAATTATCTGCCCTGGCTTTGAACCAAGACTGCTAAATCGGATCTCATGGTACCTTAATGATAGACTTTATTCCGTCCGATTCAGATCCGTGATATCAAGCCCCTTCCCATTTGCCTCTGGAGTTCCTTAAGATAGTCACCTGGGCCCTCTCCTATTCATACTAGCCCCCAATGATATTGATAAGGTATTCAAGCATTCCCCTTTGTTTCTATATGTTGATGACACTACGATATATAAGATCATCGAATCTCGAATGATCGTGCACTGCTGCAAACTGACGTGGACAACTTCCCAGCTTGGTGTGATAATAACTCCTTTGTACTTAATGTACAAATGCAAATTTATAACCTTTTCTCGAAAACGTATTACCCCCCCGTAACCCCCATGATACACACTCACAGGCACCCACTCATGCTGAAAGAAATCCGACATCCCATAATCGGGCAAGTTCTCGAGGCTCTGTCGACGTTCGACTGATAACGGCGTCTTGTAACATCAGGGGCATCAGTTTCACCAATACGTATGTAAACGTCGTCCACCAATATTTGCAAACAGCGAAACCCGATATCCTTGTCCTAACCGAGACCCAGGTCGATTTGTCAACTGATTCGACATATCTTCGGTACTCAGGATACGACTTACATTCAAGATTTCGTTTTAAGGGTGGAGTCTGCGTTTTCGCGCGCTCCGATCCGGCTTGCCAGAGGGTGGAGGCGTTGGAACCCAATAACATGGACATCGCATGGTTGAGGGTCACGATGGGGGAATTCTATTAAATTTCTCTGTTGTCCTTACCGTTCCCCGAATGACGATCGACCGGCGACATTTTTCGAACATCTTTCACGTACCGTCGACTGGATGTAGATCAACCACCCAGCTTCTCAAAATGTCGTCCTTGACGATTTTAACGTTCACAATTCCGGATGGTTGGTGCATTCTAACAGAACCGACGAGGTTGGGAGGCTGGCGGAGCTGTTCGCTATTAACCGCAATTTGACTCAACTTGTGGAGGAACCTACGTGAGTGCAGGGTACCCGAGGTGATTATACGAACACCCTGGATCTGTTTTTGACATCCTAACCGAGTATTTATACCGTGGAGATTGGTGCGCCACTGGGAAACTCAGACCACTGCTTGGTATCTGTCACGCAACCACATGCATTTCAAGCGAATAACCGACCTAAGCAGCTTCGCCATGTATGAAGGTATTGGGCTGCTAACTGGGACGATTTACGAGATTTCTTCGCATCGTTTCCGTGGTCGGAGGCGTGCTTTGAAGCCTCCGATGTCGATGCATGCGCGGAGTCGGACACAGAGATTATTCTTCTCGGGATGGAGATCTACATTCCGCATTCCATTAAGCGAAGTTCATCTGATAAACCTTGATTTGATAAAAAATGCGAGCAGATTACATAGAGCTTTTGAACAACGACGCTCCAATCCCACCGAGGTTAACAGAACGAATTTGTTAGAATCAGAAACGCGTGCAACCAGGCGATTGATACCACGTGAAAAACCTACAACGACAGAGTGACTAATAAACTCCTTGAGTGCCCAACTGGTTCGCGTCGTTTCTGATCAATGGCAAGGGCTATCAGCAGTAACTTCGTTTCCTCCTCTTTTCCTCTATTAGTGACGGGCGGCAGGACGTTGGTCACGAATTCAAAAATTCAAAATAAAGCTAATGTGTTCGCGAATTTATTTTCCGTGAATTCCAACCTTGATGGCGGTGTTTTGAAACCACCTGTGATCGCGTCGGTGCGGTTTTCGGTGCGGGATGGGAGGTTCCGCCCACGTACTATTCAACTGATTCTACGTGGACTGGACTGTAGGTAGACAACCGGCCCGGACGGAATACCAACAATAGTCCTTAACAACTGTGCTCCAGAACTATCACCGGTTCTTGGCAGACTCTTTCGCTTGTCTTACAAACGAGGGGTCTTTCCCGCCCGCTGGAAAATCACTCGAGTTCAGCATATCCCAAAGAGGGAAAAAAAATGTCTCCCACAAAATTTCCGACCGATAGCTTTACTGTCTGTGTTATCTAAGCTAATGGAAAAGGTCATCAATGGCGAATTAATTAAGTACTTGGAGTCAAACGGACTTCTGCACGTTCGTCTTATAACCGATATATGGACACTTGCGATTGAGCGGCATGGTGACTCAAGGTCGGTCGCACTGGATATCTCCAAAGCTTTTGACCGCGTCTGGCACTGAGCGTTGCTGAGCAAACTTCGTTCATATGGATTTTCCCAGCAGCTTTGCGACTGGGCGAAGAGCTTCCTCGAAAACCGATCGATCTGGGTTGTTGTGGACGGCGAGTGTTCGGGTCTGTATCCTGTTAATTCGGGGGTGCCTCAAGGTTCTATTTTGGCCCCAACCCGATTTTTGCTTCACATAAATGATTTGTTGGAGACAACGGATAACAAGCTGTTCAGTTTTGCGGATGATAGTACGCTCGTTTCCTCGTTTTCGAGTGTTCGGCGGATTGGTGCATCAACGTCGCACCAGCTGAGATATAGACATATTGACTCTCTGAATCGGAATCTGGATACAGTCTTGCAGTGGGGATAGGGAAATCTCGTCGACTTCAATGCAGCACAGTATACAACATTCACAAGCATTAGCATTACTCTCTATATTTTTTCTCAGGAGAGGCGAAGCTATAGCGCCGACATGACGACGCGAGATGCCACCAAATAACGGTTGCAGTTCTTTTTGAACAGTTGCAGGTTGTAACGCTCCGGGAACACTTGCGCAGGGGGGGAATTCCACAGCTTCCCCGCTCTGTACCGCAACGAGTTCTGATACAGAGATGAACCGCGAACTGATACGATCCGTCGGATTGTCTCGTAGAGCGCATAAAACCCGAATTACGCGGAACAATACTGTGGCGGTTCCATTTAACGCCACTACTTACCTTGCCATCAATTATTAAGAGACTGCTTCCTAGAGCACTAAAAACCCTGAAAACAATAGATTGCGGCGGTTCCATTCGAGCGCCATTCCTAATTTTCCTAGTAAGTACGTAAAAACCTTATTACTAATTACTTAAAGCAACTAAATCCGTAAGTTCCGCTAATGCAATCGCATTAGCACCAAACAAACATTTTCCCCAAGGGCATGATCGCAGGAAACGCATCATGTTCCTGAAATCCAATTCGGTTACGACATCACGTAACCGACAAAAATCCCCAAACATGCCAATGCACATAACGAACAAAGTATTTTGCCGCACACCGGCAGGGCATGTTCACCCTTGTTTTACTCCACAGACCCATCGGTCGATCTTTCGAGCGACAATGTGCACGATCAGCGTAAATGCTGTACGCAGTTACTGATCGGGTAAATACCCCAAGTATCTTCTTCATGATACTTGCCCAGCTGCAAACATGTCGTGTAACATTTCCTTTTATGGAATTCAAATATCCAGGGTTCGCATGCTCATGGACACACAGCATGAGCGTGCGAAGCAACCGTATCTGTGTGCGTGCACATCCTCACCGTGACCAATGTATGGAAGATCATCCCTTATTGGTCACCGAAACGATGGATGGAAATTGATGTTCTGTCGTTCGAAGGGATTTCTTTAATCTCAATTTACATTCCGTGGAGGCCCTCCACGTAAAACGTCCAACTAATGGAGTCCGTAGTGGAGTCAGTCGAGATTCATCCACCAGCGCGTTCGTATCGGGGCGAATGTCAAACGAGGTCAAATCCAAATACAGTGTTTACATTGTATAACCAAACCGGATTACTATGACTTTTTGTAAATATATTAATCAAACTGAAATACTGTGACTTTTGTAAATATACTAATTGAACTGTTTAAATTAGAAATAATAGTATCGAGATAAGCCCCTACTCTATGAAGCATATTAAACGAACTGGTGAACTAAATGTAATCAAACCAGACTACAGGGCTTACTTTGTAAAACATATTATACTTAATAAAGTGGAGGAAAAGAAACTGAGTGTTTTGTTAATCTAATCGAGACGTTTGGAGACCAACATCGCGCTTTATTCGCTGCGCCGGTGTCCAATGACAATCGAGTTGGTAAGTCTTAAGGAACCAGTGCATCTGCCGGCACCTAGCTAAGACGAACACCACAATACCACGAATCTCCGAAGAACAGTCCCCGTGATAATAGCTGTACAACAGACATATGTCAGCTACGCGCCCTCGATGTGATAGCGACTGTAGTCGCGATGTCATCGCTGTGTCCCCGATCAGACGGATCGCTCGTCTCTTAATGCTCTATGTTATCTACAGTAATGGAAAAGGTTATGCCGAGTTAATTAAGTATTTGGAATGCAACGGACTTCTGAAAGATCGTCAATACTGATTCCGTGGCAGGCGATCCACGGGAGACATTTTGACCCTTATAACCGATATATGGACATCTGCGATTGAGGGACATGGTGAGTCAAGGGCGGTCGCATTAGTTCCGTGGCAGGCGGTCCGCGTGGGACCTTTTGACCCGTATAACCGATATATGGGCATCTGCGATTGAGGGACATGGTAAGTCCAGGGCGGTCGCATTAGTACCGTGACAGGCGGTCCACGTGAGACCTTTTGACCCTTATAACCGATATATGAACATCAGCAATTGAGCGGCATGGTGAGTCAAGGGTGGTCGCATTGGATATCTCCACCGCGTGTGGCACGGGGCATTGCTGAGCAAACTTCGTTCATGTGGACTTTCGCAGCAGCTTTGCGACTGGGCGAAGGGCTTCCTACAAAATCGATAGATCCGTGTTGTTGTGGACGACGAGTCTGTGGGTATTCTGTAGTCTACCCAAGCGTCTTCTAGTTAGGTGTCATTAGGACACAGGTTCACTAAACTTCCAAGCTCAACAGTCAATGATCACGGGCGCAAACGAGGAAACCAGTGGTTGGTCCTCCAACGTCAACCTTAGAACAAACAACGACACTCCTTTTACTTCCTTAGCTTTTATTCGTTGGTGAGTAAACCAAAATCCACTAAATACAAATTAAAAGGTAGACTTATTTCACTATGGGTTAAATATTAGAGTTAATCGAAAGCACATTTGATATTTGATTGAGGCACTCTAATTCCTATCCAATTACTCGAGACACTTCTTGTGATGCCAATTCCAATACTTGGTACAATCCCAACTCTTTGCCCTATCACCGTACGCGGCAGCGGTTAAATCTCCACTCTGTATCTTTTGATTTTCATCGAAGCGATAGAATACCAAATATTCTTTCATCGCCTCGATGACCATATTTGGTAACAATCCCTCGTACATGGATCACGCAGAAAGGGTTGAACAACACACACACACAATGATCCCTTTTGCTGCTCATCGCGTGTGCCGCCCACCATACGAACCATGGACTTGAAATTAAATGAAAATAAACAACATTCGCAGCTGGGGCAAGTCATCGTGAAAAGGGTTGAATGTGCTTACACGATCAGCGACTATAAGAAACATTATTGTTGACCGTGTGTGTGTTGTTGGCATGGTTGCGGCTGATGCGAACACATCGTCGCATCACACTTAATGTTTACATGATCAGCGACAGCGTACTGCATTTACTGATCATGTACTTATTGGCGGTAACCCCCAGCAAACAAATTCTTGCTGGTAAATTTCCATTTCAAGAAACTCGACTTCCTGGAGTGATCGCCGTATGCCACCATGTACATGTCGTTTGTGTGACCGACCGATGTGGGCATAAAGGAACGAACAGAGAAGAAGAGACATCTCCTGTGGCTTGTGGCCGACTCTTTTGGAGATGGTTCGTTGGCATTGCTTGCATAATGTTGGTTGCTTGATGTGCAAGAGATTGCCTTTACCAATGGAAACAGTTGTGTTGCTGATGGGGTTTTACATCAGCGTGGTTATGATTTCAAGCATCTTAAAGGTGGTTGGTCAATTATGTACAGGTAAGTAATGCGCTCAGGTTGGAATCGCCTTAATGTTCGTTTTAATGCTTTAAGTATGCCCTAGATGGGGTTTTTTTATCTGAATAACGGGAAGATGATTGGTGGCGTTCTAGAGAAACGCCACAAGTCTTCGGATCTATATCCTGTTAATTCTTGGGTGCCTGAGGGTTCTATTTTGGCTCCAACCTTGTTTTTACTTCACATAAATGATTTGTTGGAGTCGACGGATAACAGGGTGTTCAGTTTCGGGGATGATAGTACGCATGTTTCCTCTTTTTCGAGTGATCGACCGATTAGGGCATCAACGTCGCATCAACGAAGATTTAGCGAAATCGACTCTCTGAACCGGGATCTGGATAAGGCCTGGGGAAAGGCCAATCTCGTCGACATCAATGCGACGAAGACGCAGTATACAACATTCACAAAGAAAAGTGGATTATCGGTTCCACAGCTGATGATGAATGGCCGATCCCTTGAATCTGGGGAAAGCATGATATTGCTCGGCGTCATGGTCTATGGGAATATATCGTGGCATAAACACATATATTTTTGAATGTTTTACAGATCCCATTTTTAACCTTTCTACTTCTAAGACGTATTTAAATACGTTTTTTTAAATCAAATCACTAAAACTGACCAACATCATCATCATCATCATCGCCATTACAACCGGGAACCGCTCTTGGCCTTATTTAGCAAGTCCTGTGGCTTGTTAAATTTTCCATAATGATTTGTTTTCTCCGGGCAAGGTCATTAGTCTTGCGCCAGAGGCTCCCCGACGGGGCATCGAAACCCGGTCTCCCGCGTGACAGGCGGGTATACTAACCAGTATACTATCGAGGAGCCCTGACCAACAACCCACCTGCAAATCGAATCCGCAACTGAAATTTAAAAGAATGTATGCCCTGTCTCAACCACTTGTCGCGGGTAATTGGAAGCAATTTGTAAGTTCCAAGAAAATTAATCCAAAAAAGGATTTATGGGTACGAGGGTTGCCTCTTATGTTTCGGGATTTGGCAAACCCTAGTGTTGCAATCCGGCCATTCACAGCTCTGTCGTAAAGTTGGACATTTTTGAGGTTATACGCACTCAGAACGTTTTGACATACGAGCGCTATTTGTGTTGTTTACAATAACTTAAAAGATTCATCTCGGCCCAAAAATGGAATTAAATCGTCAACATTTTATTATTATTTTTTACAACTTTCGGCGTGGATTAACTCAGCAACAGTCCATGGGTGAACTTAATTCAATTTTTGGCGATGAAGCTCAATCAAGGACCAGTGTTTATCGATGGTATGGTGAATTCAATCGTGGTCGTAGTTCACTCCAAATTGAATTTCGTGAAGGTCGTCCAAAATCAGTTGTTGTTCCGAAAACCATTGATGCTGTGCGCGAACTGATATTGGAAGATCGTCATGTGACCTATCGTGAGATTGAGACAACCTTAGGCGTTAGTGGGACCAGCATACATTCAATATTGCATAAACATTTGACTGTCAAAAAAATTTGTTCGCGTTGGATCCCACACAATTTGTCAATCGCCCAAAAAAAGGCTCGTGTCAATTGGTCGAAAGAAATGCTCAAAAAATACGGTCGCGGTGCTTCGAAACACGTCTATGACATCGCGACAGGTGATGAATCGTGGATTTACGCGTATGAGCCCGAAAGTAAACAGCAGTCGACTGTCTGGGTGTTTCAAGATGAGCCAAATCCAACAAAAGTTGTTCACGCACGAAGCACTTCCAAGCAAATGGTCGCCTGTTTTTTCGGAAAAACTGGACATGTCGCAACCGTACCACTAGAACAACGCAGAACAGTCAATTCTGAGTGGTACACAACCATTTGTTTGCCCGTTGTCTTCCAAGAAATCAGGAAAACCAACCGCCGAAGACGGATCACTCTTCACCACGACAATGCGAGCTCTCACACATCGGCTGCGACAACTGCATTTTTGAGCACCCAAAACATCGATTTGATGGGTCATCCGTCGTATAGTCCTGACTTGGCACCGAATGACTTCTTTTTATTCCCGTACGTAAAAAACGAACTGAGAGGTCAACGTTTTTCGACACCTGAAGAAGCGGTTGCTGCATTCAGAATGCATGTGTTGGAGATACCTCAATCAGAGTGGCAAACGTGCTTCGACAATTGGTTCAAACGCATGCAAAAGTGTATAGATCTTCATGGGGAATATTTTGAAAAACAATAAAGTGATTTTCGATGATCAATATTTGTTTTTGTTCTCTAATCCCGAAATATAAAAGGCAACCCTCGTATTAGAATCTTCTTAGAAATTGGTTATGATTACCCGACACTAATATTTGCAGCACGCACGGAACAACATTATCGGGAAACGCCGAAATCAGAGGTGTCTCAACCAGTTGTCAGGGGATGTAGGTCCACCAAGTCAACACATGCACACACAAATAGAAAAAACTAATTAATATTCCTAATAAGAAAATAAACACAAAGATTTGTGGTCGATTTATGATAACAAGTGATTCATTCCAACTATCTGTAAGTCACTCTAATCAATTGATAGTAGAAACGCTGATATCCTTGACAAGAATCAAAAATATCATCAAACAAAAGCTGTCCAATCATTCTGATAAGTCATTTTAAACTCACATGTGCACAACAGAGCAGAGTGTTCCCTCCGTATTTCGTTGGACCTTCACCCAGAAGTCCGATTATTTTAGACTTATTGCATTATGAGCAACAAAACACTTACTCTTTTCTTCTTCGCGGTATGAGATCGATTTACGACGCTGTAAATGTAGATTCAGAGCGTCCCTCCAGCTTTTTATTTACGAATTGTACGGTGTAGATAAGAATTATTAACATTTCTGTTGTGATGATTTTCAAGCTAATTAAAACCTTCAAAAATATTTAACTAGGCGAATCAAAGATCTTGTCAATGTTTTTTAGAGCAATTTCCTGGATGTCAACTTTCGCAAGAAGGCAAAAAAGATTAAATGCTCACGAAGCAAAGTTCGATTTTTCGCTGACGGTAATAAACATTATTGTATATAGAAGGAGATTAAGAATTTCTGATCAATATTGATCAATTGGCAGATTAGATTATAGTGTAATAAACCTCTGATGTTAATCATATTTTATTCACTTGAATATTAAAATATATTCGTAGTGTGCCAGTCTTATTAATAAAAGTTACCCACATTAGTTTTTTTTTTATCTAGGAAGGTGTGTTACTGAAGAAGAGAAAAACCAAACTAGTTTTACCTTATTCATTACATCTTCCACTATAGATCGAAAACTACATATCGATTTAATTTTGGAGTGGACAGGTGTGTTATGTTTTCCCAATCATACTTCATATGTTTAGGCACATTTCTCCTCCTATTTTATCTCGTAATGTGCTTTTAAAACTGTTATGATAACAAAAGATACAGTGCGATCAGAAAAGATACCATTTGATGGAAGACAATAAAAGAAAGGAGGGGATACCAGCATAATTTGATCCCAGATGACTGCCAGCCGGTTTTTCTAAGCAATAGGTTTCGATTGTGCATATAAATTAATTAGTATACCAAAATTCTAGCAGAGTTGCCAGCAAAACAAAAAAGCAGTATCATACCTTTCAGTTCAGAGTTACCTGCTAACAATGTGTGTAATACATGTTACAGTTCCCTATGCCATTTACAATAGAGCCCAGTTCACCCAATACCCTTAATATAAAGCACTTACGATCCCTCCCATCTTCCCCTTAAATAAACTTGAGATTGCATATCAAAATTTCGGCACAGACAAATGGAAAATACAAACCACAGCACACCCAAAAAGATTTATATGAACAAACCATTGTCATTATTAAACAATAAGTAATGAAGTTTAGCAGTTACATTTCACAATTTTCGTACAAAATTTATGGGAATAGTGATTTAACTTCACCACATTAACACCGCACGTTTAACACGTAACTAAAGACTTGAGCTTCCTGTTGTATAAATTAAACAATACCGAGGAAAACCGGAAACGATTTAAGAGGGCTAGAAATGACTGCAATGCACATATTCAACGCACAAAGTTCTTGCATGACCAGAAAGTGAAACAAAAACGTTTACACTCTCCTACAGAAACTAGACACTACTGGACATTCGTGCAAAAACAATTAAAAACTCGGTCTTGTCATCCATTCCATAACTTATAGTCAATTACAGAACAGCCACCAGTGCAATAAAGAAGGCGAATCTACTTGCTGTACATTTTGCAGCGAACTCAATGCTGCCTGATACCATATCAGTTCTGTGGCGGTTCCCATAAACGCCACTTCTTACCTTCCCAAATTACCCTAAAAGCTTCCAGTCCTGAAGCTCCCATAATCCTATCGTTTCGCTAATACAACTGCATTAACACCTGTAAACCTTTCCTTTCCGTAAGAAATTAATGCACCTAGGGCATTGCATTAAACTCCCTATAAGAATTCCTTCATCCATGCATCCAATGCATTTCATAAATTCCCTGAAAGAATTTATCAAGTATTTACCCATCATAACTATCTTCTGAAAGGTATTCACCAACACCAAATACAATATCCCTGAAAAAAAACTTATCGGTTCACATATAATGTAACCGCATAATCAGGGAATCTTAACCTTGAGTTGGCTATTCCCAGCCTTACATGTAAACAACAATGTCTTACATATCCATTGGCTAGCGATTCCATTGTCCAGCAGCCAAAGAAGCGTCGGTCAGCTTGTTTGTTCAGCTGGAATATACCCGACTACGATCTCTCGTCTAAACGAATAAACAATCACCAATTTCGTTCTTTGCCACAAACGAATTACCCTGCATATACAAATGCAAGCAAGGGATTCGTTTCGGCTACCGACCCAGAGTATGATATACAATTTTCATTGTATAAAGTATTGTAATCCATTAGCACCTTTTTCTAATGGATATTCGTCTATTTACACAAGGGCACTCATCTAAGACTTTTATGGTGCTCTCGTCCCATCTTTTCTTTTAGCGCATTTCTCGATGCATTGCCGTCTATTTATTTAGCCGCAATGCACACCATAAACAAAGATCTCCACGTCCCTTTTGTCTTTACCGTTTTCCTGCTTTGTTTTTCCATCGCCTTCGCGCATGAGTTGAACAATATGATCTTCACGATCACTCATACACACATACTACCATGACCTTCATTACGAGATCTGGTTTTCTATTCCACAAAGAGCGACTTTACGTCTCTCTTGTGGTAAATAAAAATATATCCTTAGCTGAGAGGATATCCACCACCACCGAATCGAGGGTGAATCAAGAGCCAGATTCCAACCCTCGATTAAGCCGTATTCCAACCACCGATCGGGTCGGCGCGTCTTCCGCTCCCCGTGGCGTCCGGGGAGGCGTACATCCAGAAGTCGGGATTAATTAAATACCAAATATATTTAGTTAATAGTAATAGTCGGACTTATAGTGCGAAGTGTTTAGATAGTTTGTGTGTTGTGTACGTTTGAACGATGGCAATGAGAATGCTAAAATTAATATATTCGAAAGGTTTCAAGTGACTGTTAATTCATGTTTTTTCATTTAGTTAATCAAAAAAGTAACTATCAATACTAATAAAATAAAAAACATTCGAACATTAAAACGGTGCGTTTCATTAACCTTCGCTGCGGTGTCCTGGGTGTGTTTATTCTTTTCGTTGTGGACAATACGTGTTGGAACTGCCAGTGAAGAGTTGTGGGGACGGAGTGGAACCCTGTGCCGTACGCCGGCACTACGACTTCGCCCCCACAGTTCCACCTCAACTTGAGCATAAGCAGCACACCAGAGCAAGATTCACTTCTGAACGCGTACTGTTGCCAGCGCACTCAAGGGGCTAAACGTAAAAAAATCCGCTGGTCCGGAGGACATTTCACCAATTCTCTTGAAGAGATGTTCCTCTTCACTCGCTATGTCACTGAGGAAACTCTTCCATTTGTCTTATTCTACTGGCCGATTCCCAAATAGATGGAAGTCAACAAACATTCAGTCAATTCCCAAAAAGGGTGACAAATCGTCTCTCTCTTCTTATCGACCCATAGCACTAACTTCTATTCTCTCGAAGGTAATGGAATCACGTATCAACCATCAACTTTCGAAATGTCGGGAATCAAATGACCCCCTCAATGACCTCCAATATGGCTTTCGTACCAACAGGTCCATATGAGACTGCCGAAAATATGAGCCATTCCATTGTGAACGCAAGGTAGTCGCATTGGATATTTCAAAGGCCTTCGACAGAGTTTGGTATCCAGTCCTTTTGTCAAAATTACATTCCTATGGAGTGATTCAATTCAAGCGATTCTTGACGGTGTCAAATCTGTCTCCCATCAAATTAATGCAGATCTTCCCCGGGGTTCGGTACTCGCACCCACTTTCTTCCTTATCTTTATAAATTATGTCTTGTCAATTACACAAAACCCAATTTACTCGTTTGCTGATGACATTGCGAACATACAGGGCAAAGTCACTGATTGCTTTCACCCCGGCGAAGGCCAGGTTGATCCTTGTCCATGTTCAATTCAAGTTGACATGTAGTCTCCACGTGACACCCGTCGTAGCTACTTTGTTACCCGCCAAGTAGTGAACTAATGCATGCAGCGACATCCTGAGAAAGGTTGGCGCAACGCTAATAACCTTGCCCGGAAAAACAAATTATTATGGACAATTTAACAAGCCTCGGATATGGACCGGATACACGACGACGACCACGGAAACGAAAATGGCTAAACGATTCAAGAATTTTCTCATGGTACGTGCGCTCATTATACAGAGCTCGAGCTGCACAGCAGCTAGCCAATACCCTGACCGAATATAAGGCTGACATAACAGCATTACAAGAAATAAGATGGACGGGGAGTGGCGTTATTCAAAAAAACGAGTATGACATTTATTATAGCTGTCATGCAAAACACCATCTGTTCAGGGTAGGCTTTCTAGTCAGCCAAAAACTGAAGCCTGCTATTATCAGCTTTAATGCAATTAACTTAATTAAGGCTGTGTATTCTTCGTCGGGGAGCCTCTGGCACAAGATTAATGACCTTGCCCGGAAAAACAAATGATCATGGAAAATTTAATAAGCTTCAGGACTTGCTAAATAAAGCCAAGACCGGTTCCCGGTTGTAGTGCCGATGATGATGATGTGTATTCTTCGCGTGCGAGGCAAGTTTAAGAACATAAGCCTCATAAGCCTTCACGAACAGACAGAGGGGTCCCCTGACGACGAAAAAGAAAAATACTACGAGAACGTCGAACGGGTCCTCAATGAGTGCCCAAGATTATTATTATTTATTGGCCTGTAGGGACCCGGAAGTTCATGACCTCACCGACTCGACTCCGCCATCGTTCCCTGTCCTGTGCACTCTCCTTCCACGGTTGACCATCTGATCCGATCTCCTCAAGGTCCAAACCATTCCACTCTTACAGAAGAAAAACATTATGCGTGTAACTCCTTTTACTCCTGATGTTGTCACCTTATTAGTTCTTTATTTTAAAATGTAACAAAGATTCTCGTATAAAATAATTTACAGACATCCTGTATGAGAGGTGGTAGATATTTGCATCTTATTCGCGGTTAGACTGTCTGCAATGGGTGACCCTGTTGGAAGCGTAGTCTTCCGTCAGCATAGCCTGAGTTATACAGTGTAATTTAAACCCCCAAACGTCAAGGTTTCTACCACGCGGGGGCATCTAACTAAGTGGGAATCTATATTTACTACAGTTTTCTTTTAATGGTTGATCTACTTATCTTTTCCGACAGCAAACGGCCGGTCTAAATTTTAAATATTTATAGAAAAATATAAAATATCATGTATAACCCATGTATTTAAATGTCAAAGGATCTGTTTACATAGAATCAATATCCCGAAGAAAAGAACCATATTATTGTTAGTCGCCAACCAGCAGTTTGTACAAGGCAAAGCATAAACATTATTTTATGAAATCGACACTTCCAGTGCAGACAATACAAGCGGCTTCGTTTACATTCCGCTTCGCTTCGATTATCAAAACAATCAATCACTTTGACTGGGATATGTTTGCCATTCTTACATTTATCGTTTAGTTTTTCAATGGGGGTCTGTTGGTGTTATCGCTAATTTAATTATTCTCGCTGATAAAGGTCAACCCACATGTTTTGGGACATGGCCTGATTCACATGAATACTACTGCGCATACAAAGCAAGTGATGTTCGTGAAAATAAATGTTAACACTTTAATATGTGGATTTTGTGTTGTTCCATTCCTTCAATATCAGTAAGACAAAGTTGACTTGCCAGATATATGACCTCCAACTTAAGAGCTTTTATCGTAAGGGTTATAGTTTGAGATTTTCTTTTCACATACCTAAGTTCAACCGATATAAAAAATACTTAGTATACTTTCGAGAGAGTGTGCAATAAAAACATTCTTGCCGAATGGAAAATATAACTAGTTAAATTAGGATATTAAAAGCTAACGGGTGGAAAGCTGAAGGTGTAAGTGAGTGAATGTTATATTCTCATGCACAAAAAAGAAAGAGAAACGAACTAATTTCTTATTTAGCGTTACAACAGGGATCCAGCTCTGGCCTCCAATAATCGCCTCTTTTATTGATATCGAGCCTATGCCATCCAATTTGGTGCCCCCTTCCATTTTGTGATAAAAATCGTCAGACAATGATTAATTTGCTTATCTTGAACGCTAAAGCAAAAGCATTTGCAGACTGGTTTCGCTTGCTTATATGTGGTACTTCTTATGGAGATGATAACACATTGTTTTATTGTTGTGTGCTACAACGATTCGTTTCCGTGCTTCTCGTATTACCGAGGAAGAGAAACGAACGATGGAATCCTGTGTGGATTCCTGATGATTGTTGGTCATGAGGGGGTAGATTTAGTTGATGTGCCGTCACAGGTTTACTTTTATCACTAACGCGTTCACTAACACACCCGGAAAAGACGGTACCACAGATGACCAACGCGACCAGTGTTGCTACCCGAAGACAAGTTAAATCGTTGAAAAGGAAAAGGCAGTTATTGTTCCATAGAACTTGGTTTTTACTATATTTCACTTCGAATTCTTTCACAGGTTCCATAAGAAATTTTGATTATATTATAATAAATTGTTTCACACTGAATATTGTTTTTGATGCTCGTTCTGAATCGTCCTTCTTCACAGGATTCCTAACCTCGACTCTTCGGGTCCTCTTTCAAAGTGTGACTGCCGGCAAGGTAACTTCGAAAATTCAAATCCTCAAATATCTTTATCTTCTTTCGAAGGTCAAGACGCACCGCCACTTATCGTTTGATCATATCTTGAGATTTTTGTTTGTGTCAGCCATCTGGCCAATGCAAACAAGTTTTCGTGCATTTCAAATGGGTAGCACAAGATCCGTGGAAATTGGTGTGAAATTAGGATCTGGGAATCCGTGTCTATTAGCAAGTCATAAAACATCTGATATGCGTTTGGATGTTTATGATTGCAAGAATTGTGTGTCGGCGTATCGAATAGATATGTCTTTGTTTGGGCACATGCACTTTTAGGTTTTGGATCTTGTAGGAATTTTAGATGCTAATTGCTTTTAGCATAGATGGGAAAATAATGCATTATGCTGTTTGGTTTTAGGAAATTGAATCGAACAAATGCATTGAATTGAATAAATTAATTTGAATTCAATAAATGAAAATTTGAACGTTTAGTTCGGTTTGGTTTCACATTGAATTCAATGTTATGTTGGGGATATGAAATAGATTTTGTTATAGGTAGGCTTTGTGTATCATCATCATCATCGGCACTACAACCGGGAACCGGTCTTGGCCTTATTTAGCAAGTCCTGAGGCTTGTTAAATTTTCCATAATGATTTGTTTTTTTTTCCGGGCGAGGTCATTAGTCTTGCGCCAGAGGCTCCCCGACGGGGAATCGAACCCCGGTCTCCCATGTGACAGGCGGGTATACTAACCACTATACTATTGAGGAGCCAGGATTTGTGTATATGTGGGAGGAAAATGTAATGTGGGAGAAAAATGGTAGGGCTTCTTGGAGCACTACAGTTTCAATAAACTTTTTGGTCGCTCAATCCAAGTGGCTTCGGATATTGTCAAATCCTATCGAAATAATGCTACTATTCCACAAACTTTTGTGCTCTCTAGTGCTCCATTTTTTTTACACTTTTTTTCTCATTTCAATAAACTATATCTTGCTCATTACTTACTACCCAATTCATTCGTTTTCGATTTCTTAACCCTTATGTCAATGACCAACTTTACCGACAGTAATCATTTCGTCGCAGTTTCACGATTGCTCGGCCTAGTAGACGAATTTCGGTCCCATGTCTTAGATAATCTCCATTCAAACGTTTCTGAATGATAATTACGAAATTTCAATGAAAAAAAATTTTTTTTTTACTTTCAAATTGACATTTAAAAAAATCGAAATGGGTACCCGGGTACCCGGTCATTGACATAAGGGTTAAACTCATTCTAAATTGATCGGCCAGCCTTTTAGAACATAATTATCAAACTGCAGCTATGCTGAAGTTATTAATTTAGTCTAAAAAAAAGTATAACGACAGAATGCGTTGGAAATGATCACTCGAACACGTTTTTGGTCTAACGTGAGCAAACGCGACACCCAACGCACGGACAGCTTTCTCATGCCTAAATCTTGATTTAATATGTGACAAACACGTTATTTGGACATTTTCATAGCCTCTGGTATCTCTCTCACTTTAATTGGGCGGCCGCCTAGCAACAATTGGTGAACTTTAGTGATGTTATCCTTAGTTGTTGCAGTTTTTGGACGTCCCGAACGTTCATCGTCTCCCAAGCTCTCACAGCCACATTTAAATTCACCTTCCCCGAATTTCACTGTGGTAAATGATGGTGCAGAGTCTCCATACACAGAGTCCAACTCATCTTTGTTTTGCGCAGGCGTATTTCCTTTCAAAACAAAAATTTAATTACAGCTCAGATACAGTCATCAGAAAAGGACTTTTACCCGAATTCTGCTCCATCTTTTCAACCGAAGCAACAGCAATCAAATTAGTTGAGAAAAATAAAACACTAATTTGCACCGACAGCCTGTCCGCCATGCAAGAAATACAGAACCCGAATAACAAAAACCAAATAATCCACATGATTCAGGACAACTTAATCCGGAAGCAATCCAAAGTAAAACTGCTCTGGGTCCCTGGTCATAGTGGTATAAGGGGAAACGAAGCAGCTGATATCGCAGCCAAATTGGCTATAAAGGAGCCATTAACAACTTTCTACGTGTACAACAATAAGGACATAGACAAGTACTTTGAAAGAGAACTACGAAAGATAGAACAATTGAAATGGTTAAATTACAATCATACATATGTAGCAATAAACCCGAATAGACAACCCGTCACCTACCCGACAACATCGCCCGTGCAACAGATCAAATGCTTTCTCCGCCTGCGCCTTGGACATACACGTATAACCAACCAGCATCTCATCAATAAAACCAACCCACCCACATGTCACATCTGCAGATCTAACTCCACATTGTCATCCAAACACATCCTCTTGGAATGCGAAGGCATAAATGCCCTCGCTCACCGACATCTTCAAGACGACATCAGAAACATCATCTCCGACCCAACCGCAACCAACATAGCCAAGCTCTACCACCTACTAACCCTAGTTAAGCTACAAAACGTAATTTAACAAAAAAAAAAAAACAAATGTACACATAAATATTTAATGCCAAACTAGCCGAAAGCCCTAGTTGCTAGCGCTATTAGATTTAAGTTATTATGTAATTTACTTACATGGTAATAAATAAATAAATAAATAAAAATAATTACAGCTCGATACTCAATTTTGTCCATTTTCACAAAATCACCCATCGACTCAGTCATACGACTGTCAAATAAAAACTACCCGTCCAAAATGGCTGAAATGCGATGATATCTGAGATAAATTCGAGATCAATCATCCTCGTTGAAAAGATCATGCGATGTAACGGTTACATTGTATGACCTATTTTTCTCCGCGGATCGTTTGAAGGAGATACACAAGAAAGTCATATTGGAGAAGTCGATAAAAGTGAGTTGAAAAGGTCGATATCCATATATACCAGGTGTATGGATAAGTTTATTCCGGTTTAACTAAGAGATAGCGCCAGCGAAAAGTACGCAGCGTATTAATTTGACACATTCCTCATTTTGTTCGTCTGAGAGTTAAATACAAATACGCACAAGTTGAGTCCACCAAAAACTAGCGTCTTTGTTTTATCGTTTAGTGATCATATCGAGTTTTATGTCTGAAAACGACAATTTGCGGCACCCGTTGCTTATCTTATTTAAGTCATCGTTTGCTGGTAGAAACATATGGTGAATACGCTCCGTTAAGTAAAACATGTGAGACATGGTTTCGACATTTTAAAAGTGGTGATTTCAATGTGAGAGACAGTGGGCGCTCTGGTAGACCATAAACATGTGAAGACGAGCAATTTCAGGAGTTATTGGATGATGGCCCAACTCAACCTCAACGGCGATTAGCAGAAGCATTACATGTGTCACAAAAAACAATCAGCAGACGTTTACTAACAATGGGGAAGATCAGTAAACTCGGTAAATGGGTCCCACACGATTTGAATGAACGGCAAATGGTAAATCGCAAAACCACTGTGAAATTCTGCTTCAACGCCACGAAAGGAAATCATTTTTGCATTTGTGACGAGTGACGAAAAATGGATTTATTTTGAAAACCTGAAGCGGGAAAAATCGTGGCTTTCACCTGGCGAAGCCGGCCCATCAACACCAAGGCCAAATCGCTTCGACAAGAAGACCATGCTCTGTGTCTGGTGGGACCAGACCGGTATTGTGTATTCTGAACTCTTCAAGGCGGTGAAACCGTTAATATACAATGCTATCGTCAACTAATGCTTAATTTAAACCACGCGTTATTCGAAAGACGACCGTAATGGGCCAGAAGACATGGCAAAGTGATTTTGTTTCACGACAACGCGCCGTGTCACACAGAAAAACTAGTGAAAGACACCTTGATCCGACCACTGGGGGTAGTACATTCTATGCAGTCATCTGGCCTGCCCTACTCACAGGACTGAGACATACATCAATCATTAGGTGACTTTCTACGCAAATACCGTCAAATGTCTTTAAAAGGCTGTTGGCGCCAAACTCTTCAGCCGAACTCCACAACTGTGGAATGTTCACTTATTTGCATTCAACTCCAATTAATATGTTTACATGTGCCGTTTGTACTCCCCCTATGACTGTCTGTCTCCCTTTCTCCCTTCCTCTCTCTTTCTCCCTTCCTCTCTCTCTCTCTTTTTCTCTATCTTCTCGCGGTCGCATGAGTTTTTGCATTTACGGGTACCGCAAAATCTCCTCTGTGTGCGTTTTGTATCAAAATAAACCGGTTAACACGAAGTACCTATACCATCCTAGGAAACCTTGAACCCTGTAATGAATATGAGTCTAATACAGATGTAGCATTCAGCCATAACCATTTTTGCGCCTTTTTTGCATTTAAATTCTACTTATGAGTAGTAAAAATCATTCTTAAAGATTTGTGTTATTTGAGGACACCGATTCAAAACAAGGGTCGGGTTTTACTATATCGCATTAACGCAGCTGCCTCAGTAGTGTGTTAGTCTTGCCGAACTAAGGTTTGAGTCATAAATGTACCTTCTTAAAATCACCTCGATCGAAAGGTCAAATTATTCACATCACCACCCACATGCAACATGCACTAATTACACTCCCAGTACGTAACTAATCGTTTAAACAACGGAACAAACAATAAAAATTGACATGTAATTGCCTTACACAAATTACCGGAACATAAATAACTATCATTAGAGCAAAACAAAAGAAAATTGATACACAATTACTGTTATTGTTTTCGAAGCAATTTAAGTACTAATCGTTGATCAATTTTACAACTCCTGCTATTTAAAATTAATGTCTTTTAATGACCTGTAGAAATAATGCATTCGATATAATTATTTAATTTTATCGGTAAATATTTTGTTCTTTCGTACAGAATTCCCGCACACCTACTCTGGGTCAGAACTCGGGTATGGATCCAAAAGTTTTATTTACACATGAGAACTTAAGATACTATTCGAAGGCAAGACCAAATATTTGTTAACTTATTTATTTTCCGTTGAACAAGCATTTGGATAAATATAGTTGCGTCACTTATTTCCAATATATACATACCACATTTATTAGATTCCAATATCATTATAGTAATTTAATTATTATATAGTTTAATTAACTAATTAATATTAATTAGTTAAGTATACGCGAAATCTGTTCTCTCTTCCTTTTTCGTTAGAGAATATGTCTCCCCATCCATTGCAATACTCAGTTAATGATAATAGTTGGTTGAAACTCGAAATTTCACTACTTGTAGTAGTATTGTTAGTGATCTGGCTCGAAAGGCCAGAAATGTTAGGGATCCGAATCGATGGACCACATGTTTCTGCTGCTCCATATGACGGCGGACAGCTGGCTCCCAGCGGGTCGGCAAACCCTTAACAACGCAGTGAGCTGTATTTCTCCCAGCGCTAGCTGGTCAAAAGGATACCTATAAGAAACACGCCAAATGCGGACGCACGCCTTCTCGTCGAATCCTAACGCCCAAGAGGAATAAGCCTCGAGCACCTCTTAACACTGGTGAGGGGAAGTGCTCTGAGGTACCTGTAAAACAAGGAAGGCCGGTTGAACGCCACTACCACTGGTGCGGGGAACCGTTCTTAAATACCTGAAATCGAGAAAGTAGTGGATCGAAAAAACGAACTTCCCTCTGAATAATATTTCCACATATAAATATTTTATTTTCTATAAGAGTGAAAAGCCTGATCGATCCTTGAGCCATTGAAGAGAACTCAGCGAATAAAAAATAAAAAATAAATTAAAAAAAAGTGGGGAGGCGAGACGCCGACTTTAGCGAGACAAGGACAGATGTGTCCTTCATCTTGTCTCTGGCTTCTGGTCATCTTGCGATAACCTGAATCACCCACATCCGTGAGGATGTTGGGCTCGGTCTCGAGATATCTGAAAAGAAAAGAAAAAAGGGGGGTATCCAAGGATAGTGTGGGCAGTGTTAGTTCAGGTGTTCTCTAACTACTTGGATGGAGGGATGGTGGGAAAGAAATCATACAAGACCGGTAGGTCTTGAGTACGGTAGCTAACGCAGATCCCGCCATTGGCGTCTGATGATCTGCGCTTTGGTCGGTGTGTGTATGTTTGTGCTGTCTTGTGCATCTTCTGAGGAGTTTCCTTTCGAAAACTCGAAGTCTTTCCATTTGAGCCGAAGATATGCAGGACCATATAGGAAAGGCGTACGATATTCCAGATCGGATTAGCTGCTTATAGCAGAGGAGCTTTACTTTAGTGTCAACTTTGTTGCTCCACTTTAAGATGTTGTGCAGTTGCTTAGACCGACCGAGGCCCCTTTGGAGAATGTGGGTCACATGTTTGATGAAATTCATTTTTGCGGTATAGATGACCCCAAGATATTTCATCCTGTCCTGCGGTCTAATCGTAGTACCTCCCATTTGTATTCGAATATTCTGTGAATATCGGGAAATAGGTTGAGAGTGTTTACTACTCCAACTTATAGCTACTAGTTTGGATGGGTTAAGTCGAATTTTCCATCGACTGTAGTACTGATAAAGTTCGTCTAAATGACGGTTGAGTCGGCTTGTTGCGACTTTTGGGCTTTTAGATGACGTATACACTAGGTCGCCATCCGCATAGCATATCTGGTTTACTCTCCCGTCCACAGGACGAGGAATATCTGAAGTGTATATCTTAAATAAGCTCCTCGATAGTATAGTGGTTAGTATACTCACCTGTCACGAGGGAGACCGGGGTTCGTTTCCCCGTCGGGGAGCCTCTGGCGCAAGACTAATGACCTTGCCCGGAAAAAAAAAATATCATTATGGAAAATTTAACAAGCCACAGGACTTGCTAAATAAGGCCAAGACCGGTTCCCAGTTGTAGTGCCGATGATGATGATGATATCTTAAATAAGATGGGGCCTAGAATGGAGCCCTGTGGTACGCCTGCACCGGCGTTGAAGGTTCGGGAAAGCTTTCCATTCACTCGAACTTGGAAGGTTCTGTTTATAACGAAATGGTAGATGATACTACACAGCGTTCTACTGAGGCCAGAATTCAGTAATTTAAAAACGAGACCTTCGATCCAGGTTGTGTCAAAAGCCTTTTCAATGTCCAGGCTCACCGCAATGGTGGGTTCCTTATTAAAGACCCGCACGCAGACCTGGTTTTGAAATATGTTGAGAGCCATGGTGGTGCAGTGCGCTCTTCTAAATCCAAATTGCAAATCAGGTATTAGGTTCCTGGCACTGATAAAGTTACTCAGCGAATTACAAATTTGTATTCCCTTTTATACTATTTCGGCGATCGTCCTTGTGCGCAGTTGTCTGATGCGCAATTCTTTCGTACATAAGTTGTTGTGGAGATAGCAGCTGCCATGTGTGCCACTTTTGTTCCGCAAACATCATACCGGAAATCGACTCAATGTTGATGCACAATCTTTTAATACACAGTTGTCGAAAGCGCAATTCTCTCATACGCAAGTTTTTGTACAGATACCAGCCCCCGTATGTGCTGCTATTTTGGCGCAAGCATCTTCCCGAGGATCTACTCAATGCATTGTGTGATGCATCGCCAACGGTCTCCCACGCCCAGAGAACCACTTATTCCTGTGGTGGCAACGTTGTCTACTCCAGTCGTCTAGTATCGGATGCAAGGTTTGCAGGTCTCCCTCGGTCAGGTGTTTCCAGGTCGTGACCTGCCTATCGTCCTAATGTCGTGTTTCTTGGCCTTGTTTTTCACGATATCTTCATTCGTATTGTCAAGGTTTCCATTTCACAATTTCGTGGTCGTTCCAAGGACTTCTTCTTCTTTTGGTGCATTATAGCTGCTTCACTCAGGTTCCCTTCCTTGACCAGTTTCTCGTTGGCATTATTGCATTCCCTTTCGGGGTTAGGTTCAATATCGTCGTCGGCATCGTTGCGGCCATCATTTTTCGGGTCGCGTGACCGTTTTCCAGCACTTCTGCCCTGCCCTGCGTTTCCCTGTAATGTGTGATGCTACTTACTGGAACTTCGTATCTCGTGATGGACTCTCTTTGAGTATCCCCATTATTTCTTGTTCGGGAAGCTCCTGATTACCCATTACTATTACTATTTTACTATTTATCGGCCTATAGGACCCCGGAAGCTCTATGCGATGTTTGGGTCATAGATAAGTGTTCAGCGTTGGCTCATGAGGATGGTGCCGTGTGCGAAGATAAGTGTTGACCCATAATGATTGTTTGATGTTTGGATCATGGCGTCGTGTGTATTGTGGTAATGTGGCTATCCTTTACTATCGCGGCTGTCTTCCCGGTCTCTTTCCCATTGGTCTACCGTCAAGAATTCTACGCACGGTCATTTCGTTGGCCATTCCCGCCACATGTCCGGCCCATCTTAATATTCGCGGCTTGATTACTCTCACTTTGCAGGTTTCTGGTATAGCTCTTCCAATTCGTGGTTGTGGAGTTTCCTCCATTGTCCTGCCCCTCGTCATATTTACCCCCAAAGATACTCCTTAAAACTGTATTCGCGAATACGCGGAATTTGTTTTCTCCCCGTTTTGTGAGATTCCATGTTTCGCATCCGTATAGAGCAATCGGCATCATTATGGTTCTATAAACACGGAGCTTTATATTGCGAGATAGCAGTTTGGTTTTCAGAAGTTTACTGACTGTGTGCCAACTAACGTTGCCGGAGTGTAATCTTTTGTTAATTTCCTTCGACATTTCGTTACTGGCCGTCAGTATCGTCCCCAGATATTTAAATTCTTTACCTTTTTCAAATATCTTGCCTCTGACGTTTATGTATGTTCCCTGAGGTACACCTGCTCTCGCCGTAATCATATATTTTGTTGTCTTCATTTATTTCTAGGCCCACCTCTTCTGCCGCTTGTATGATGATTTCACAGTTTTTACTAACAGTTTCTAGATTATCGCCCAAAACGGCGATGTCATCCGCATATGCGAGCAATTGTGTGACCCCGTTCAGGGATGATCCGGCCATATTGTCGACGTGTGCCTTTCTGATGACATACTCAAGCACAAGGCTAAAAAGACACGGTGAGAGGCCGCCCCCTGTTTTAGTTCGTCCCGGATTTCAAATGGATCTGAGATATTGTTTCCTATTCTAACTCTTCCTTTATTTTCATTCATGCAGATTGGAAAAGGTCATTTTCTTATGAATATATAGAAGGAAGGCGGAGAGATCTTTTGGCACTATTTGTGGGAGCATATTAAAATGTATATGGAATTTCACAAACAGGTTGCGAAGGCTAGGGAAGTCGGTAGGTAGGCCTTCCTGTTGAATGGAAACTACGACGCTGGTGTTTTCGTCTTACCTTCGTAGCAGACTGAATCAGATTTGTCATGGAGGTACGAAAGATAGATGCAGACTTTTTCGTAGGCCAATTTATTTCTAAGTTTAGATATGGCGTAGCGACTATCAGATGAATTGATGGATCGTTGTGTGGTTTTTGGAGGTATTATGGAATCAATAATTGGTCGGGTGGAAGGGAGTGTCCGGCAAGGGCGAACTGTGGACGTGGAAAGGGGTGGTGCGAAATTCGGCCTTGAGTTGGGTCCGGTGGAAGAGTGGAAAGTTTCTTGATAGGAGTGGTTATTGGGATTAGGGGTGTGTGATCTGTGGAAGTTGGTATATTTCGCACCAGTTTTGCGGTCGAAAATGGGAAGGGACAAGAGATAGGGCAGATTGTGGTGTAGGACGAGCAGTTATGTCGTGACTAAGAGGGAATTTATTATGGGCAGGTGAGGAGGGGGGTCTAGGGTGACGGGTGATGAAGCGGTTAGAATTAGGGAGAGGAGTTGGATTAGAAATTAGCTTGGATATATTTTGTAGCTTGAGTTGTCATTATTTTGGGAAGTGGGGTGCAGATGTGACCAGATTTAGAAAGAGGAGGATGGGTATGCATTTGCGACGGGTGGGACTTTATGATCAGATTGAGGGGTGCCGCGGGGGGAAGAGGAAACGAAGTGGGCTGGTTTAGGGGGGAAGTGCGGCTATTATCACGTCCTACGGATTTAGGAAAGAGGGGATGGTGTTTAGTTGATTTGTTGGGGTTGTGGTTGGATATAGTCATCCTCCTGATCCTTAGGTAACCATTTTTGTTCGCATGGAAAATCCAATCGTATCTAGCGGGGAGAAAACTAACAGCCCAAAAGGTATTAGGATTTAAGAAAAAAATTAAGTCCAAACTTTGGTTTGACGATGATTGCAGGGCGAAGATCGAAGAACGTAAACGACTCAGAGTGATCCACTTGGAAAGATATGATGAAGTCAACGCAGAAAGATACGATTCAGAGAGAGACAATGAGACTCTTCAACGCGTAACATATTGTAACGCATATGACAATCAGTACTAGAATATTCTAGAGAGTCCGAAACAGAGTACTATAATATTCTATAAAGTAATGGAAAACTGGAGACCGTAAACAGTAGAACATTCAAGACCTTGGACCGGACGGAAACGAAACGCCGAATCAGAATAAGGAAACGGTATAAATACGTCGCACACAGATCATGGAGATGAGTAAGAAGTAGAAAGTGAAGCAAGCAATAAGTGCGGAAGTAATAAGTAGAGAGTAAGAAGTACAAAGTGAAGCAAGCGATAAGTGCGGAAGTAATAAGTAATGAGTAAGAAGTCAGCAGTAAAATACGCGATAAATACGGAAGCGATAAGTGAAGAAATCGTTATGTGTACGATAAAAAGTAACGGTTGTTATTAACGGACTAATAAAGTGTCGCATTAATTCAGAATCGATTTAACGGCTCTTATTTATTCAAAATAATTAATCCAGAGTACCCTAAGCTCGCTACAATATATAAAGATCACTCCCTCATAGACAAAAGACACCACTCGAATATCCTTGACATAAGATCATATAGACGAACAGATTGCGACTCCGATCATCTTGTAGTGATGGGCAAAATCAGGAGTCGGCTCGCAGCAAACCCACATAAGCAGTCACGGGGGACGAGCAAAAAGTTCAACACTGATAAACTAAAAGACCTACGCAAAAGTGCTGAATATCAAGACGAACTAACGAATAGATTTAGCATTCTAGAGAATGGGAGCAGTGAAGAAGAGGAAGCCAATAGCGTAGACACTAAATGGATATCGATCAGAGAGAATCAAACAAACTGCCCAAAAGGTATTAGGATTTAAGAAAACAATTAATTCCAAGCCTTGTTTTGACGATGAATGCAGGGCGAAGATCAAAGACGTAAACGCCTCAAGTTGATCCACTTACAAAGATATGATTAAGTCAACGCAGAAAGATACGCGACGATTCGGAGAGACAATGAGACTCGTCAACGCGTAACATATATAAAGATCACTTCCTTATAGGTGAAAGACATCACCCGAATATCCTTGACGTAAGTTCATATAGAGGAACAGATTGCGACTCCGATCATCTTGTAGTGATAGGGAAAAGCAGGAGTCGGCTCGCAGCAAACCCACATAAACAGTCACGGGAGACGAGCAAAAAGTTCGACACTGATAAACTAAAAGTCCTACGCAAAAGTGCTGAATATCAAGACGAACTAACGAATAGATTTAGCATGCTAGAGAATGGGAGCAGCGAGGAAGAGGAAGCCAATAGTGTAGACACTAAATTGACATCAATCAGAGACACAATCAAACAAACTGCTCAAAAGGTATTAGGATTTAAGAAAACAATTAATTCCAAACCTTGTTTTGATGATGAATGCAGGGCGAAGATCGAAGAACGTAAACGCCTCCAGTTGATCGACTTACAAAGATATGATGAAGTCAACGCAGAAAGATACACGGCGATTCGGAGAGAGACAATGAGACTTCAAATGCAAAAAAACGCTAATGGGAAAAGACTCGGATCGGAAAAATCCAAGAAAATTCTAGAGCAAAAAACATCGGAGGTATGTATGCCGCTATAAATTCAATTAGAAATGCCTACCGAAGGAGAGCCAAAATAATTCGAGACCCAAACGGCTGTCTGGTCACAGAATCAGACAAAGGTGGAAGCAGTACTTTGAAAACCTGCTCAATGTACGCACCCATCAACCACAAATAAACGCGCCGGGCGTACATACAGCCGAGCCTCAGATCCCAGAGCCCTCTTTTAACGAAGTAGAAGACGCAATAAATCGATGGAAAAACAACAAAGCTCCCGGAGTCGACTGCATACCGGCAGAGCTTGTGAAGCATGGAGGAGAGGCAACGCTCGAAATATCCATCAGCTCATCAAAACAATATGGGATAAGGAAGTCATTCCGGAAGAATGGTAAAACCTCAATAGTCGTCCCCATTTTCAAAGGCGACAGATCTGACTGCGAAAACTACAGAGGAATATCATTGCTCCCAACCGCATACAAAATATTAACAAATGTCATTCTGGCGAGAATCACACCGTACGCAGAAGAAATACTGGGAGACTACCAATGCGGATTCCGTAGGAACCGGTCAACAAGCGACCAAATGTTCACAATAAGGCAATTGCTGGAAAAGAAGTGGGAATAGGGAGAGACGGCTCACCAACTGTTCGTTGACTTCAAAAAAGCCTACGACTCAGTCGCAAGGCAAAGACTCCACCATATTGTAGTTAAGCTGGGATACCCAAAAAAATATGCCGCCCTCATTCAAATTTCCATGAACGAAAACAAAGGGCAAGTTAGAATAGAAAACCACCTCTCAGAACCATTTGAAATCCGGGACGGAATAAAACAGCGGGATGGCCGAGTATGTCATCAGAAACGTACAAGACGACAACATGACCGGATCATCCCTGAACGGGGTCACACAAGTGCTCGCATATGCGGATGACATCGCCGTTCTGGGCGATAATCTAGAAACTGTAAGTAAAAACTGTGAAATCATCATGCAAGCGGCAGAAGAGGTGGGCCTAGAAATAAATGAAGACAAAACAAAATACATGATTACGGCGAGAGCAGGTGGAACTCAGGGAACACATATAAACGTCAGAGGCAAGATATTTGAAAAAGTTAAAGAAATTAAATATCTGGGAACGATACTGACGACCAGTAACGAAATGTCGAAGGAAATTAACAAAAAACCACACTCCGGCAACGTTAGTTGGCAGGCAGTCCGTAAACTGCTGAAATCCAAACTGCTGCCACGTAACATAAAGCTTCGTGTCTATAGAACCATAATCATGCCGATTGTTCTATACGGATGCGAAACATGGACTCTCACAAAACGGGAAGAAAACAAATTCTGTGTATTCGAGAATAAAGTTTTGAGGGGTATCTTTGGGGGTAAATATGACGAGGAGGCAGGACAATGGAGGAAACTCCACAACCACATACCGCAAATCTACAATAGTGAGAGTAATCAAGTCGCGAAGATTAAGATGGGCCGGACACATGGCGCGAATGGGCGACGATAGGACCGTGTATAGAATTCTTGACGGTAGACCAACGGGAAAAGGACCAGCAGACGGCCGCGACGGAGGTGGGAGGACAATGTAAGGTTTGACCTTGAGGAGATCGGATCAGATGGTCAAGCGTGGAAGGAGAGTGCACAGGACAGGGAACAATGGCGGAGTCGAGTCGGTGAGGTCATGAACTTCCAGGTTCCTACAGGCCAATAAATTATTTTTATTTATTATTTATCTAGAGGGGAGAACTATGCGGAAACAAGGCCCGTATCTGGAGACAGGAAGCAAGTGACATTCTGTTACGGAAATCCTATAGTCTTTGAGAATGAATTCCGATCTCCAATCGGAGTTCGTAGTTTTATGGGATCGCACCATTGAACTAGGTGCTAATTGTTTACAGAGACACATGCGGTGGCAAACTGCAAATATTTATGTTTTCTAGTCTAGCAGTCACGAATTATTTGTTGTTGCTTATAACATTAATAGTTGTGCTCCTAGTTCACCTGGTCCAGAATACATCATCATCAACGTCGGCACTACAACATGGATCGGGTCTTGGCCTTATTTAGTAATTCTCTCGACCGATATCCGGTCCATATCAGAGACTTGTTAAATTATCCACAATAATTCGTCTTTCCGGGCAAGGTTATTAGCCTTGCGCCAGGTCCAGAATACAAACAAAGTAAAAATCCGAAATAGTTTTTTATTATATACGCGTAAAAAGAAAAGATTGTTGACTTGGTTCAACAGGATAAGCTCTTCATATACATTCAGTAATGTGTAAGTTCAATCCACATTGGTGCCATTAATGTTGTTCACTAAAGTTGCTATTTTTTGGTCTGATGGACGAAGAATTTTATGATCAGCCGTAAAATAACATATTTAATAAACTAACATTCAATGTCATCGATTTCATAAATTTCACTTTTTTTGTATTTTTCAGAACAATGGCTTGTATGTGTGAAGTGATAGGTTTGGCGTGTTTTTTCGCAGTCCTGTTAAGTTTATCCTTGAAAGCACCATATCACCTGAAGATGATTATATATTTATTGGGCTGCGGTGCTATTGTACTAGTATCAATGCCGTTCATGATATTTCGTCCTAAGGACTACCGAAACGCGCTGTACGTTAATTTATCATATTCCCTCATTAAAAAATCATTCCAATAAAGTTACTAATGTCCTTTTTTACAGGTTACCAGCTAAGGGATGTGTGTACCTATGCAGACTGTTAGGAGTTCGCATGGTAGTGCGTGGCCTTGAAAACGTCCGAGTTGAACATGGCAGCGTTGTAATAATGAATCATCAAAGTGCTTTAGATCTTGTAGGTAAGTATATCAAAACAATTAACCTCCATACATTGAAACATTTAATAATATCATTGTTTAATAGTTTTAGCGTATCTTTGGCCAATTATTGGAAAACCAACAGTGGTGTCAAAGAAAGAAATTTTATATCTACCCTTCTTTGGAGCCGGAGCATGGCTTTGGGGTACATTATTTATTGATAGATCTAAAAAGAATGTAGCCATTAATATATTAACGAAGGAATCAAAAGCTATACAGGAAAGAAATTGTAAATTGTTACTGTTTCCCGAAGGTACCAGGCACAGCGGCGAAACACTATTACCCTTTAAGAAAGGATCATTTCATATCGCATTGGAAAGTAATTGTCCAATACAGCCCGTGGTGATATCCAAATATTGGTTTTTAAATACAGACAAAAAGATCTTCACACCAGGAAATGCTATAATTCATATATTACCGGAAATTTCAACCGAAGGCATGACTAAGGACAACATTGATGAACTGATAGAAAAATGCAGTAGTGTCATGCAGGCTGAATACCAAAAGTTAAGTCAAGAAGCGAAGTATCAAAAATCGGGCAACTAAATGAAGTTGGATGTTAGGGATAGTATTTTTTGTGTTTTGTTTTACTCAGGGTACGTCTCCATCGGCTTTGTTACAAAATATATAGACACTAGAAACCATAGAGTAAGAGGAATTTAAATAAATCAAACGAAGAATATCTTGACTAATTTTTTAAATGTGCCTTTTGACTTAATAAAATATTTTCGAAGAGTAAAATAATTGTGGATCAAAATATTATTCTTGTTATATTCTGTTTTGCTTGTAAATTTTTTTTTTTTTTTTTTAATGGTTTTGTCACTGTGCTCTAGATTGTCATCTCATTGTTTCAGTACGGTAGGTTTTCTATCTATCTATCTATTTATTGGCCTGTAGGAACCCCGAAGTTCATGCCCACACCGACTCGACTCTGCCATTGTTTCCTGTCCTGTGCGCTTTCCTTCCACGCTCGACCATCCGATCCGATCTCCTCGAGGTCCAACCTAACATTGACTTCCCATCTCCGTCGCGCCGTCCTATCGGTCTCTTTCCCATTGGGTTACCGTCCATAATTCTATGGACGGTCCCATCGTTGCCCATTCGCGCCACGAGTACGGTAGGTTTTGTCTTATCAAATTGGATTTTGGATTCTGGATTTTCAGACCCGTCATATACAAGTACACAAAACCTGACAGCAACAGAAGGGCCTTTCACAGTTGTGCAAAGGAAGGTTTTTTGGATAATTTATGGCGGCAACAAGCAGTGGTGACATAGAGACGAGCGCGGGTCACAAACGTGATGGAGGTGATGTTGGTTCTTTGGTGTTTGGGCAACTCAAAGAACGGATCGCAGAATTGACAAGGACGATCAAAATTAAAAAGCAAAGGCATATTACTAATGCCATGCGAGAGCTGGCCTAGATCATTGGTTGCCTTTATGATAAGGAAGTGGAAAATCGCTTAAAGACCCCATCTGCTCCGGCTGAAGCAGGCGGTGGAAACGTGCAAATCCAGCCAAAGCAAAACTCGCACACAGACCAATGAAGATCAATGATGAGTCACCCAAGTACAATTGGTTTACAATTGACCACAGGGGTAGGAAGGGGGATGCGAGGTTGGGGGTGAAGAGGCTCCAAAGTGTGATACTGGGAAGGCCAAAATTATGAATAGAAGGAGACCACGCCCGGACGCTATAATAATATCCAAAACCGGGGAAAAAACATTGCGGATATACTGAAGTTTATGAAGGCCAAACCCGACCTAAGTGAACTCGGAAATAGCGTGAATAAAGTTCGAAAGACAGCAAAAGGGGAATTGGTGCTGGAACTGAAACGCCGCCCAGAAGCCACCACCGAGACACTGAAAGCAAAGGTACAACAAGTACTAAAGGAAGATGCTAAAGTGAAAACAGTGTCAAAGGAAATCACAGTTGAGTGTCGTGATTTAGATGATTTTACCACTGTGGAGGAAATCCTGACAGCAATCGCTATAGAGTCCGCGCACTGAAAGCGATCCCAAAGGAAACGGTAAAGAGTTTAAGAAGGAAACCAGATGGCACGCAGGCTGCCATGATCCACTTACCAAGAGAAAAGGCTAGCGTGTTGCTGGCTACAGGTTTCCTACGGGTTGGATGGGTGAGACGCAGACTTCGAGAACACATCGCACCCACACGATGTTTCAGATCGTTCGGAAAACTGTTTGAAATACGGTGAAAAAGGCCGCAAAGCAATGGGTTGTAAAGCACAACCCAAATATATGTTCTACGAATCAGGATGCGAAGGCGGCAACCACCACTCAACAGGAGGTTACAAATGCCAAGCATTTAAAAACACCATGTCCAATCTCCTCAATAAAAATGAACAGGTTTAAGTGCATTCAAATTAACTTAAACCATTGTGGAGCCCCACAAGATCTCCTTTCCCAAATGGTTAAGGAATATGGTGCCGACGTGGTACTCATCAATGAGCAGTACAGGATGCCTGGCACTGGTACTATTACATGTGAGGAAGACAGCAGCGGTATAGCGGCCATCTGGACAACTGGAAATTCCCCCATAGAATGCAGAAGTGTCCAGCGGCTGGAAGGAATTGCCTATGCTAAGATCAGAGGAATTCATTTCTACTGTTGTTACGCTCCGCCAAGGTGGGAAATAGGATAACACAAGAAGCTAGAGATAAGAGCCCCCTTATAGGTGCTGGAGATTTCAACGCATGGGCAGTAGAATGGGGAAGCACAAGGACCAACAGTAGAGGCCAGGCACTACTCGAAGCTTTCGCAGTCCTAGATGTGGTGTTACTTATTGATGGTGTTGATGACACCTTCATAAACGAGAGAGGCCGCTCCAAAATCGACATCACGTTTGCCAGCTACATGTTGGCAAGAAGTATGGAATGGCGAGTTTTGGATACCTACACCCATAGTGACCACCAAGCCGTGATGTACGAAATATTACCACAAATGGGTTGAAAGAGAAGGACCTCGATGCGAAACTGCTCGATTATATACTGGAAGACCAAATCGAACAGTCTGACGCAGAGGCCGATACGAACAAACAGGCCGGAAAAGTCATGAAGTGGCTAACTACCGCATGTGATGCTTTTATGCCACGACAAAGACAACCAGCGGGGGCTAGGAAACCAGTATATTCGTGGAACCCAGAAATCGCTCACGTGTGATCGGAGGGCACCAGGTTAAGACGCTTGCAACAAAGAACAAGAAACGTGACACCTACCCACAGTTGCATGTGGAATTCGTCAACAAAGGGAAAGAGTTGAGGAATGTGATCCGGAAGAGTAAATATGACGCGTTCTGCTCCCTGAGGGATGAATTAAATAATAACCCGTGGGGCAGCGCCTACAGGACTATCCAGTCATGAAAAGACTACACAACAACAGCAGTCAAATGCAAAAAAGTAAAGCTGACAGGGCCAGAATCGCTGCTCTCTTCTTCCTACAGTGCGAGGGGGTGCTGAGAGTGTGGGGCTTTTCAGGGCCCGAAGAGCCATACATCATTCGATCCCCACTATTCCAGGCGAAGCGACTTACCTCTAAGTCGAACTTCAGCAAGGTTGCGTAACCTTGCTACGGCATTTACCGCCAGCCAAATCGCTGGAATTAATACAGTTACCCAAGCGGATAACTGTCATGAATATATATTTGGCAGCTTACCTTTCTTTGGCGGTTTTTCTTCCAAACCCTTTTTTCTCCACCACCATATCTGGAAACATTAAGTCCACGGCAAAGATTCTCAACTAGCCGTGGCATCGAAAATTTCATCCTCAGTCATTACCATCTGAAAACATTAAGTCCACGGCAAAGCTTATCACTTAGCCGTGGCATCGAAAATTCATCCTCGGGCAGGCATTGATATCTGAAAAACATTAAGTCCACGGCAAAGATTATCACATAGCCGTGGCATTTGAAATCTCATCCTAGGGCATGCATTGCACCCAGGGCATCTCGTTTCCATAGCCTTATGCTATGGAAACAACATCAACAAAGAGTTCATTGATTACTCGTTGTCTTGTTTGCCCATGGCACCCCTAGCATGCGGCTATTAGGTCCCATCGGTTTGCCACCGCCGACAAGGTTTCGGCTGATGCAAACCAAACATTTCCCTAATTACCAGCAATAGCTGGTTTCCCATTATCGGTCCCCACCGATCAGGGACCGCAAACACGCAACGAATTGGATGCAGCCAGCAAGTGTTTACTTTTAACATCCGGCAATGGCTGCACTCTATATTCGTTGCAATATCTAAACATCGCATTTGCACCACAGAGTGTTATGAATATACAATTCCCTATTAACGGCCGCCACCCGTCGGCGGACCTAAGGAAATTCACACCATCAACCTAAATGTTGATTTATGGCCTCCCATAGGATGACCAGATCTTCGGTTCGTGTTGTTTTCACCAGATGTTCCTTGTTGCCGGCATGTATAGCACAATCAATTGTGTACACAGCCGCAGGCCATTCATTGTTTGCATTCGTGGAAGATGCAGTAGCGATGCTGGCATCCATCCTCGGTCACCGGACGATCGTATGCGAGGCATACACACACATGCATAATGTATGCCTATTCCCCGGTCCAATCACGATTAACTACCTCGAGTTAATCGTGCAGCTCCTCCCCTTTTGCGGTTTTCTTTGGGTGTCCCTTTTCTTTTGTGGGCAGTAAATGGCCAGTCAGATTTCATATTTCGTGGAGTGCGAACCGGTGTCTAAGTTACGAGCTGTGCCCTTTGTTTTTTTCCTTTGCTTCTTTGTTCATTCTCAAAAAAATAATAAGAGAGCCGGTGGAGTATTATAGTCAAAACGGTCGATTGTACGAATCGATCACCGCGCAATGTGTGCTGTAAAAAAATATCGAAAATAAGTAGAAAAACATTTCCATTTGAATTAAAGTAAATATATAAAGGGAGTGAATCGAAGTTGTTGAAATAAAGAAAACTTTTGTGTGCTGTAAAAAATATCGAAATAAAGTGAAAACTAAGTAGGAAAACATTTTCATTTGGATTAAAGTAAATATATAAAGGGAGTGAATCAAAGTTATCATAATAAAAGAACTTTCGACGGAACAACAACACTAGTGTTTTCATTTGACATTCATTCAGCAGTGCACAGTGTCCTGGAACCCGAGTGTGGAGTTCAGTGTTCATCGGCTCAGTATTCATTGGAATCCTGTGTTTCTTTTACCTTCTCGTTCTTCGGGTGATAATTGACTGTGAACAATCCGTGGGTGTTTTGCTGAAACCGCGCCCGTGTAGGTGCACTAGCCAAAACTACCCCACATTGGTGACCACCACGGTGAATTGAACGAATGCAACCTTCACGTCCAGCAACAGTGTACATCCTGTTAAATGTTACAAACTATCCGAACTTTGGACAGTGACTTTGGTGCAAGTGGCCCGTGCTCAGTGGCGAATTTTAATGCCAATTGAAAGGTACCCGGTACCCCAACGTCTGTCGGACAGTACACACCTATAAGTACCCTCACCGACCAGCAGCCGTCGAATCAGCGCCGGATAACCGAATTAAAACAATTCGGGAAGCAACAACAAGAGCAGTGTCGAGACAAAACATATAAACAGCCTCATCAAGACAACAGTAAGCACGTAAGTTATTGGCAGTTTCCTCCTTTTCTAGTGCATATTTGTAATATTTGTTTTTAATGAACGCAGTGCCGCAAACAATCAAATAGTTTTTTTTAAAGACATTGTTCCTAATATTTAATGTAGGGCAAAGAAATTAATACAAAGAAAAAGAAAAATTAATATGTGTAAACTCCTTCAGAGTCGTGTTGAATTCGCCTAAATAACATTCAGATAACTAGGATGGATTCATAATTTTTTTTATGGGCATTGTGATTCTTTTAAACTGTTTGTATCCAGAGACTTAACTTATTTATCTTTTATTTTGTGTTTTTCCGTTTAAGTACAAAAATATGTGCATGTGCACTCTCAAAATCAAACGAAGCGAGATTGTTTTACTCGAAATATATCGAAATACAGTATATAATAGGTTTACTCGCATATTCTAATTGAACACTATCGGCTTAAATATCAATAACCTGTATTAACTACCAGCGAGCTTTTACCTAGTTAAACGATTTTGTTGCAATCAAATGTATAATTACCACTATTACTCCAATGGTAAATTATATTTAAATACCCATTAGAAAAGTAGCCAACTAAAATAAAAATAAACAAACGAACAATCATTTGAAACGAGTTACCTCGAAAAACCAACCTCTTTATTATTATAATCTTAATGCATATGTTATTTTATTCACATTTTTATACGAGTTATTACATAAATGTACAAAATAAGCATATTTTCTCCTTATTTTCTGTGTTTTCTTAGAAGTAATATATAAAGAATTGTCATTTTTCTTTTACACTAAACGAAGGTTTAGTAATCAAAAATAATTAAGAAGAGGAACAACTATAGTTAACAAACAGTAACATATTTAATAATTTTTAACTTTTGTCCTCGTTGTATTTTTAATTTTCAATTTGTGTCATTGATTGTTCTATATATGTTGCTTTCCAAATAAATAAAGAATCCATAGTCAATTTTAAAACACCACACACCCAAAAGAATCTTATCTATTAGAAGTTAAGTAAAATAGAAACAAGATATAAAAACGATCCGGAAATAAATTAACAAATATAATAAACATTTGTAAACCCCTTCAGGGTACTAAGTATAGGCAATATATGCCCCTTTTGATGAAATTGCTGCGACAATTCCGAACTTCTTTCTCTTTTGATGTTAAAAAAGAGCCTAAAATTAACAGAAAACAAATACGTAATTCAGAAAGTCACACACATACACTGGCAATCGTAATTTTTGTAATTTTTCATTCTTGTTTTTGTTTAAGGGATTCGACTTGGTCCCTTTCGTTGTTCTTATTTAAACATAAAGCGGAGTTATCATTTTATATAAACTTTCAAATAACACAAAGGCACACTCATATCAAGACTCCACACGACCACTTATTCGCGACTCGAAGCAAGCCCACGGCTCGATTCCCTTTTGGCTCCACTTGACTCCACTTCCGACCCCCGCTCGACTTATTTTGGTTAGGGAAAACCATTGTTTTAGGACATTCGCGGTTCTCTCAACTCCCTGCGACTTCTTTTGACTCACCGGCCTCCCTTTGCCTTTCTTCGCGTCCTCTTACGCCTTTGACTCCCGTTTCGCGTTACAACCCATAATGGTCATCACGAGAAACACCATGGCCAAAAAGGCTCAGGAACAATCCGAGCCCCTTGAATTCCACGACGCCTCCAGCGTCGATTTCCCTGCTGAGCAAGTCAATGCTGACCAAGACTTGCCGGCACAATCTACTCCTCTGGCACCATCCGTTGCCCCCAGCGTCGTGAACCGACCCCAGCCTACTTACACAGACACACCCCCGACTGCTCCTAACGCCCCTGGTACCGGCCCCTTGGTGAATTCCGGCATTTTAATGCCCACAACTAGTGCCGGTACTTCTAAACAAGCCCATAGGCAACCAGAGTCCCAAGAATTCCGCGATGCTTCCAGCCTCGGGAATGGGACTCGTCACCCAAATATAGGGCTTCCCCCCTTCGATGAGGAGGACCCAGACCTTTGGTTTGCAGTGGCAGACCGCATCTTCCAGGCCTCAGCCTTGCACGACGAACAACTTCGTGCAGTCGAGCTGTTGAAAGTGTTTGACCGCACTCAGCGACCGCATGTTGCCCACATAATAAGGTCGGCCGGCCGCAACCCGTATAGCAACATGCGTGAAGCTCTGCTCGACGCTTTGGACGAGCCTGGAAGTGTGCGGCAACAACGTTTAGCCGCTGTAACCAACCTTTCTGGGATGCGACCATCTCTTTTCCTGACCCATTTACGCTCTATAGCGGGGACCAGGATTGGGGACGACCTTATACTGCCTCACTTTTTGAGGTGTCTTCCCCAACATGCCCGTTCGGCACTTATAGCCCAACCCAATCAGAATTTGGGCTATTTATCCAAAATTGCGGACGCAATTATGGAAAGCTCAGATCAGTATTCTGAGCCTCCTGCGTACCAGGTAGCGGCGGTTTCTCAACACGCCGCCCAGCCTACACGGCACCCTCGTCTGCCTTTCACAGCCCCTCAATTGGTCCCAATTCTCCATCCTCCTCAAACTCAATTACCTCATAGATGGCCCGCCTCAACCAATTTCCCTCAGAGGAATCCAGAGGCAGGCCCCAACGTATTTAACCAAAGAAGTTCGCCACCACATTTAACTCCTGCTGACCTTCGGGCGCTCCAAACCTCACTCCTCCGTGAGATAAGTCAATTTCGCGCGGAGGTGAGAAACGATCCTCGAGGCGCCCAGAATCGTGCCATGCCGAGCCGTCCTCTCAATCGGCAGAATTCCTTCCAAACTGCCCCTCAGAGGGCCTATATCCCTCAAAATGCCCCACAGAGGGCCAATTCCTCTCAAAATGGCCCTCACCGGGCCAATTCCCAGCGAGCTCCGGCTCGACCTCCCCGTAACGGCAATACCAATAGGCAGAATATATCTGATAATGCCGTTACTCTGCCTTGGTGCGCCAATCACCAACGATATGGTGATCGCGCATTCAATTGCAAGGCGCCTTGTGGTTGGACGCAACCTTCCACCAACCAAAGGCGCTCTTTAAACTAATTTTGCCGACCGACCCCCTCGCGCAATCGGCTGGCACCCATACGATAAGTCGCCTAACCATCCGGGATTCTAAACTGAATATCGCTTTTACTGTCGATACCGGCGCCGATATTTCAGTCCTCCCGCGATCGTTTGCTCCGCGTAACCGCGTGCCAGCCGCACTTAAATTGTCAGCTGCGAATAATACGCCGATACTTACGTACGGACGTAAAAAGCTGACACTCCAATTGGGTCTTCGTCGTCCGATCACTTGGCGTTTCGTCATTGCGGACGTAAATGAACCCCTGATAGGTTCCGACCTATTAGGTGCACATAAACTGTTGGTCGATTCGACCCATAACAGACTAGTGGCTCCAACCGCACCCCCCTTGCCCATGACGGCATCTCCAGCGGCAACTTCATGGGCCACAGAGTGCACAGACCCATTTCAGGTCATGGTACAGGAATTTGTTAGTACAACAATTCCTCTACCTAACCAACGCCGACATAAAGCCACGGTGTTTCATCATTCATAGAAACACGTGGTCCCCCGGTGAGCCAGCGTCCACGTCGACTGGCTCCTGAAAAATTACGTGCAGCGCGCGCGGAGTTCGAGCACATGATCGAACTAGGTATCTGCCAACCGTCGGACAGTCCCTGGGCAAGCCCACTCCACTTAGTGAAGAAACGTTCTGGTGAGTGGCGCCCATGTGGCGATTACAGGCTGTTGAACGCAGCAACTGTCCCGGACAGATACCCTATTGCACACCTCTACGATTTTTCGTACAAGTTACGAGGGTGCAATGTCTTCACTACCCTGGATCTCACCAGGGCATACCATCAAATTCCGGTGGCACCAGAAGACATCCCCAAGACCGCAGTCATTACACCTTTCGGACTCTTCGAGTTCAAAGTGATGACTTTCGGCCTCAGGAATGCCGCACAGACATTCCAGCGTTATATCGACACGGCTTTACGTGGTCTTAATTGCTGCCATGCATATCTTGATGACATTCTCATCGCCTCCAAAGACCACGCCGAACATAAACGCCACTTACGTCAGGTCCTAGAGCGCCTCCGCGATTTCGGTCTTGTCATCAACCCAGATAAGTGTCAATACGCCAAGGAGCAAATCACCTATCTGGGTTATGTCGTTGACAACCAGGGCATTCGCCCACTACCAGACCGTGTGGAGGCCCTCATGAAGTATCCTCGACCTACTAACGTGAGTGAGCTTCGTCGATTTTTGGGCATGCTTAACTTTTACCGCCCAACACTGAAGAACGCTGCCCAAGTTCAAGCTCCCTTAAATGAATTTTTGAAAGGAGCTAAGCGCAATGATAAGCGCCCCATTAATTGGACAGAAGTCTCTGATAGAGCATTCCAACTGTCCAAAGAACAATTGGCAAATGCCACCTTACTCCGATACCCCCTCGAGGGAGCGGCACTTTCTATCCAATGCGACGCATCGGATACCGCAATCGGAGCCGTCCTTGAACAGGACATTGAAGGCCGCCCGGAACCACTTGGTTTCTTTTCAAGGAAGCTGAGTCCCACTGAGCGACGTTACAGCGCCTACGACCGTGAATTGCTCGCGATCTACAGCGCTGTTAAGTACTTCCGTCATATGATAGAAGGTCGCTCACTCTCCATCTTAACAGACCACAAGCCATTGGTCTATGCGTTCCGGAAGAAGTCGGGAAATGCCTCCCCCCGACAAGAGCGTCAATTAGACCTCATTGGGCAATATTCTACGGAGATAAGGCATATCTCCGGTAAACAGAATGTCACGGCGGACGCCCTTTCTCGAATCGATACGATTCATTTGCGTACCGCCTTGAATAACACAGACCTTGCCCTAGCTCAAGAGGAGGACGAACAGCTCAAGTCCCTCCTAACTGCCGATACGGCACTAGAGCTCAAGAAAATTACCCTTCGCGACCCTTTGGGCGAAATCTGGTGTGCTGTCTCCACTGGAACCGCTAGACCTTACATTCCCGAGAAACTTCGTAAGGGCGTGTTCCAGGTTTACCACAACCCAGCCCACCCCAGCGGCCGAGCAACAGCCGCTGCTGTCCGTCGCAAATTCATTTGGCCCCGGATGAACAAAGATCTCACCGGTTGGGCCCGTGCTTGTCTCCAGTGCCAGCGCTGCAAAGTAGCGCGACATAATGTACTGGAGCCAGCGCAGTTCAAGCTTCCCACGGCACGCTTCGCCCATGTCCACATAGACATAGTGGGACCGCTTACTCCATCAAGAGGATTTTCTTATATCCTCACTATGATGGATAGCTGCACGCGATGGCCAGAGGCGACACCTCTCCGGACAGTTACTGCCGAATCAGTCGCCAAGGCTTTTTATTCAACTTGGGTCACACGCTTCGGTGTACCAACCACCTTAACTTCGGACCGAGGTCCACAATTTGAGGCGACAATTTTTAGGCAGCTAACAAATCTTCTCTTCTCTTCTCATAATGACACACAATGGTTTGACGCCCTTCCAACCGTCCTCCTCGGCCTGAGGACAAGTATTAAGGAGGACCTGGGTGCTTCGGCAGCAGAGCTTACCTACGGTACCAACCTCCTGCTTCCAGGAGAACTTTTCCTGAATGGCGAAACACCGCGTGACCAACTTCGTGAATTGGGACATCTCCGTGACCTGCTACGTAAGGTTAGGGCAACCCCTGTAACCAGGCACGGCTCCAACAAACTTTTCGTCCACCCCGAACTGCACAGCTGCACGCACGTCTTTGTCGGGGTGGATAAGGTCAAAAAACCCCTGGACCCACCTTATGATGGCCCATTCAAAGTCTTCCGCCGCATCAGTGACCGCGTCTTCGAGATCGATATTAGAGGCAAGCGATCCACGGTCAGCGTCGAAAGGCTTAAGCCCTGTTTTCTGGAAGCTTCCGCTCCAGAATCACCTCCATCTACTGACACCACTCCTACTCCACCGGCACAACCCCCCCGTACTCGCGCTCAAGCGCGCGCCCATGTCCAACTAACCTCCTCCTAATCTGCCTTACCTGTTTCGTGACTACGTCACTGGGGAGGGAGTGATGTGGGGCTTTTCAGGGCCCGAAGAGCCATACATCATTCGATCCCCACTATTCCAGGCGAAGCGGCTTACCTCTAAGTCGAACTTCAGCAAGGTTGCGTAACCTTGCTACGGCATTTACCGCCAGCCAAATCGCTGGAATTAATACAGTTACCCAAGCGGATAACTGTCATGAATATATATTTGGCAGCTTACCTTTCTTTGGCGGTTTTTCTTCCAAACCCCTTTTTCTCCACCACCATATCTGGAAACATTAAGTCCACGGCAAAGATTCTCACCTAGCCGTGGCATCGAAAATTTCAACCTCAGGCATTACCATCTGAAAACATTAAGTCCACGGCAAAGCTTATCACTTAGCCGTGGCATCGAAAATTCATCCTCGGGCAGGCATTGATATCTGAAAAACATTAAGTCCACGGCAAAGATTATCACATAGCCGTGGCATTTGAAATCTCATCCTAGGGCATGCATTGCACCCAGGGCATCTCGTTTCCATAGCCTTATGCTATGGAAACAACATCAACAAAGAGTTCATTGATTACTCGTTGTCTTGTTTGCCCATGGCACCCCTAGCATGCGGCTATTAGGTCCCATCGGTTTGCCACCGCCGACAAGGTTTCGGCTGATGCAAACCAAACATTTCCCTAATTACCAGCAATAGCTGGTTTCCCATTATCGGTCCCCACCGATCAGGGACCGCAAACACGCAACGAATTGGATGCAGCCAGCAAGTGTTTACTTTTAACATCCGGCAATGGCTGCACTCTATATTCGTTGCAATATCTAAACATCGCATTTGCACCACAGAGTGTTATGAATATACAATTCCCTATTAACGGCCGCCACCCGTCGGCGGACCTAAGGAAATTCACACCATCAACCTAAATGTTGATTTATGGCCTCCCATAGGATGACCAGATCTTCGGTTCGTGTTGTTTTCACCAGATGTTCCTTGTTGCCGGCATGTATAGCACAATCAATTGTGTACACAGCCGCAGGCCATTCATTGTTTGCATTCGTGGAAGATGCAGTAGCGATGCTGGCATCCATCCTCGGTCACCGGACGATCGTATGCGAGGCATACACACACATGCATAATGTATGCCTATTCCCCGGTCCAATCACGATTAACTACCTCGAGTTAATCGTGCAGCTCCTCCCCTTTTGCGGTTTTCTTTGGGTGTCCCTTTTCTTTTGTGGGCAGTAAATGGCCAGTCAGATTTCATATTTCGTGGAGTGCGAACCGGTGTCTAAGTTACGAGCTGTGCCCTTTGTTTTTTTCCTTTGCTTCTTTGTTCATTCTCAAAAAAATAATAAGAGAGCCGGTGGAGTATTATAGTCAAAACGGTCGATTGTACGAATCGATCACCGCGCAATGTGTGCTGTAAAAAAATATCGAAAATAAGTAGAAAAACATTTCCATTTGAATTAAAGTAAATATATAAAGGGAGTGAATCGAAGTTGTTGAAATAAAGAAAACTTTTGTGTGCTGTAAAAAATATCGAAATAAAGTGAAAACTAAGTAGGAAAACATTTTCATTTGGATTAAAGTAAATATATAAAGGGAGTGAATCAAAGTTATCATAATAAAAGAACTTTCGACGGAACAACAACACTAGTGTTTTCATTTGACATTCATTCAGCAGTGCACAGTGTCCTGGAACCCGAGTGTGGAGTTCAGTGTTCATCGGCTCAGTATTCATTGGAATCCTGTGTTTCTTTTACCTTCTCGTTCTTCGGGTGATAATTGACTGTGAACAATCCGTGGGTGTTTTGCTGAAACCGCGCCCGTGTAGGTGCACTAGCCAAAACTACCCCACATTGGTGACCACCACGGTGAATTGAACGAATGCAACCTTCACGTCCAGCAACAGTGTACATCCTGTTAAATGTTACAAACTATCCGAACTTTGGACAGTGACTTTGGTGCAAGTGGCCCGTGCTCAGTGGCGAATTTTAATGCCAATTGAAAGGTACCCGGTACCCCAACGTCTGTCGGACAGTACACACCTATAAGTACCCTCACCGACCAGCAGCCGTCGAATCAGCGCCGGATAACCGAATTAAAACAATTCGGGAAGCAACAACAAGAGCAGTGTCGAGACAAAACATATAAACAGCCTCATCAAGACAACAGTAAGCACGTAAGTTATTGGCAGTTTCCTCCTTTTCTAGTGCATATTTGTAATATTTGTTTTTAATGAACGCAGTGCCGCAAACAATCAAATAGTTTTTTTTAAAGACATTGTTCCTAATATTTAATGTAGGGCAAAGAAATTAATACAAAGAAAAAGAAAAATTAATATGTGTAAACTCCTTCAGAGTCGTGTTGAATTCGCCTAAATAACATTCAGATAACTAGGATGGATTCATAATTTTTTTTATGGGCATTGTGATTCTTTTAAACTGTTTGTATCCAGAGACTTAACTTATTTATCTTTTATTTTGTGTTTTTCCGTTTAAGTACAAAAATATGTGCATGTGCACTCTCAAAATCAAACGAAGCGAGATTGTTTTACTCGAAATATATCGAAATACAGTATATAATAGGTTTACTCGCATATTCTAATTGAACACTATCGGCTTAAATATCAATAACCTGTATTAACTACCAGCGAGCTTTTACCTAGTTAAACGATTTTGTTGCAATCAAATGTATAATTACCACTATTACTCCAATGGTAAATTATATTTAAATACCCATTAGAAAAGTAGCCAACTAAAATAAAAATAAACAAACGAACAATCATTTGAAACGAGTTACCTCGAAAAACCAACCTCTTTATTATTATAATCTTAATGCATATGTTATTTTATTCACATTTTTATACGAGTTATTACATAAATGTACAAAATAAGCATATTTTCTCCTTATTTTCTGTGTTTTCTTAGAAGTAATATATAAAGAATTGTCATTTTTCTTTTACACTAAACGAAGGTTTAGTAATCAAAAATAATTAAGAAGAGGAACAACTATAGTTAACAAACAGTAACATATTTAATAATTTTTAACTTTTATCCTCGTTGTATTTTTAATTTTCAATTTGTGTCATTGATTGTTCTATATATGTTGCTTTCCAAATAAATAAAGAATCCATAGTCAATTTTAAAACACCACACACCCAAAAGAATCTTATCTATTAGAAGTTAAGTAAAATAGAAACAAGATATAAAAACGATCCGGAAATAAATTAACAAATATAATAAACATTTGTAAACCCCTTCAGGGTACTAAGTATAGGCAATATATGCCCCTTTTGATGAAATTGCTGCGACAATTCCGAACTTCTTTCTCTTTTGATGTTAAAAAAGAGCCTAAAATTAACAGAAAACAAATACGTAATTCAGAAAGTCACACACATACACTGGCAATCGTAATTTTTGTAATTTTTCATTCTTGTTTTTGTTTAAGGGATTCGACTTGGTCCCTTTCGTTGTTCTTATTTAAACATAAAGCGGAGTTATCATTTTATATAAACTTTCAAATAACACAAAGGCACACTCATATCAAGACTCCACACGACCACTTATTCGCGACTCGAAGCAAGCCCACGGCTCGATTCCCTTTTGGCTCCACTTGACTCCACTTCCGACCCCCGCTCGACTTATTTTGGTTAGGGAAAACCATTGTTTTAGGACATTCGCGGTTCTCTCAACTCCCTGCGACTTCTTTTGACTCACCGGCCTCCCTTTGCCTTTCTTCGCGTCCTCTTACGCCTTTGACTCCCGTTTCGCGTTACAACCCATAATGGTCATCACGAGAAACACCATGGCCAAAAAGGCTCAGGAACAATCCGAGCCCCTTGAATTCCACGACGCCTCCAGCGTCGATTTCCCTGCTGAGCAAGTCAATGCTGACCAAGACTTGCCGGCACAATCTACTCCTCTGGCACCATCCGTTGCCCCCAGCGTCGTGAACCGACCCCAGCCTACTTACACAGACACACCCCCGACTGCTCCTAACGCCCCTGGTACCGGCCCCTTGGTGAATTCCGGCATTTTAATGCCCACAACTAGTGCCGGTACTTCTAAACAAGCCCATAGGCAACCAGAGTCCCAAGAATTCCGCGATGCTTCCAGCCTCGGGAATGGGACTCGTCACCCAAATATAGGGCTTCCCCCCTTCGATGAGGAGGACCCAGACCTTTGGTTTGCAGTGGCAGACCGCATCTTCCAGGCCTCAGCCTTGCACGACGAACAACTTCGTGCAGTCGAGCTGTTGAAAGTGTTTGACCGCACTCAGCGACCGCATGTTGCCCACATAATAAGGTCGGCCGGCCGCAACCCGTATAGCAACATGCGTGAAGCTCTGCTCGACGCTTTGGACGAGCCTGGAAGTGTGCGGCAACAACGTTTAGCCGCTGTAACCAACCTTTCTGGGATGCGACCATCTCTTTTCCTGACCCATTTACGCTCTATAGCGGGGACCAGGATTGGGGACGACCTTATACTGCCTCACTTTTTGAGGTGTCTTCCCCAACATGCCCGTTCGGCACTTATAGCCCAACCCAATCAGAATTTGGGCTATTTATCCAAAATTGCGGACGCAATTATGGAAAGCTCAGATCAGTATTCTGAGCCTCCTGCGTACCAGGTAGCGGCGGTTTCTCAACACGCCGCCCAGCCTACACGGCACCCTCGTCTGCCTTTCACAGCCCCTCAATTGGTCCCAATTCTCCATCCTCCTCAAACTCAATTACCTCATAGATGGCCCGCCTCAACCAATTTCCCTCAGAGGAATCCAGAGGCAGGCCCCAACGTATTTAACCAAAGAAGTTCGCCACCACATTTAACTCCTGCTGACCTTCGGGCGCTCCAAACCTCACTCCTCCGTGAGATAAGTCAATTTCGCGCGGAGGTGAGAAACGATCCTCGAGGCGCCCAGAATCGTGCCATGCCGAGCCGTCCTCTCAATCGGCAGAATTCCTTCCAAACTGCCCCTCAGAGGGCCTATATCCCTCAAAATGCCCCACAGAGGGCCAATTCCTCTCAAAATGGCCCTCACCGGGCCAATTCCCAGCGAGCTCCGGCTCGACCTCCCCGTAACGGCAATACCAATAGGCAGAATATATCTGATAATGCCGTTACTCTGCCTTGGTGCGCCAATCACCAACGATATGGTGATCGCGCATTCAATTGCAAGGCGCCTTGTGGTTGGACGCAACCTTCCACCAACCAAAGGCGCTCTTTAAACTAATTTTGCCGACCGACCCCCTCGCGCAATCGGCTGGCACCCATACGATAAGTCGCCTAACCATCCGGGATTCTAAACTGAATATCGCTTTTACTGTCGATACCGGCGCCGATATTTCAGTCCTCCCGCGATCGTTTGCTCCGCGTAACCGCGTGCCAGCCGCACTTAAATTGTCAGCTGCGAATAATACGCCGATACTTACGTACGGACGTAAAAAGCTGACACTCCAATTGGGTCTTCGTCGTCCGATCACTTGGCGTTTCGTCATTGCGGACGTAAATGAACCCCTGATAGGTTCCGACCTATTAGGTGCACATAAACTGTTGGTCGATTCGACCCATAACAGACTAGTGGCTCCAACCGCACCCCCCTTGCCCATGACGGCATCTCCAGCGGCAACTTCATGGGCCACAGAGTGCACAGACCCATTTCAGGTCATGGTACAGGAATTTGTTAGTACAACAATTCCTCTACCTAACCAACGCCGACATAAAGCCACGGTGTTTCATCATATAGAAACACGTGGTCCCCCGGTGAGCCAGCGTCCACGTCGACTGGCTCCTGAAAAATTACGTGCAGCGCGCGCGGAGTTCGAGCACATGATCGAACTAGGTATCTGCCAACCGTCGGACAGTCCCTGGGCAAGCCCACTCCACTTAGTGAAGAAACGTTCTGGTGAGTGGCGCCCATGTGGCGATTACAGGCTGTTGAACGCAGCAACTGTCCCGGACAGATACCCTATTGCACACCTCTACGATTTTTCGTACAAGTTACGAGGGTGCAATGTCTTCACTACCCTGGATCTCACCAGGGCATACCATCAAATTCCGGTGGCACCAGAAGACATCCCCAAGACCGCAGTCATTACACCTTTCGGACTCTTCGAGTTCAAAGTGATGACTTTCGGCCTCAGGAATGCCGCACAGACATTCCAGCGTTATATCGACACGGCTTTACGTGGTCTTAATTGCTGCCATGCATATCTTGATGACATTCTCATCGCCTCCAAAGACCACGCCGAACATAAACGCCACTTACGTCAGGTCCTAGAGCGCCTCCGCGATTTCGGTCTTGTCATCAACCCAGATAAGTGTCAATACGCCAAGGAGCAAATCACCTATCTGGGTTATGTCGTTGACAACCAGGGCATTCGCCCACTACCAGACCGTGTGGAGGCCCTCATGAAGTATCCTCGACCTACTAACGTGAGTGAGCTTCGTCGATTTTTGGGCATGCTTAACTTTTACCGCCCAACACTGAAGAACGCTGCCCAAGTTCAAGCTCCCTTAAATGAATTTTTGAAAGGAGCTAAGCGCAATGATAAGCGCCCCATTAATTGGACAGAAGTCTCTGATAGAGCATTCCAACTGTCCAAAGAACAATTGGCAAATGCCACCTTACTCCGATACCCCCTCGAGGGAGCGGCACTTTCTATCCAATGCGACGCATCGGATACCGCAATCGGAGCCGTCCTTGAACAGGACATTGAAGGCCGCCCGGAACCACTTGGTTTCTTTTCAAGGAAGCTGAGCCCCACTGAGCGACGTTACAGCGCCTACGACCGTGAATTGCTCGCGATCTACAGCGCTGTTAAGTACTTCCGTCATATGATAGAAGGTCGCTCACTCTCCATCTTAACAGACCACAAGCCATTGGTCTATGCGTTCCGGAAGAAGTCGGGAAATGCCTCCCCCCGACAAGAGCGTCAATTAGACCTCATTGGGCAATATTCTACGGAGATAAGGCATATCTCCGGTAAACAGAATGTCACGGCGGACGCCCTTTCTCGAATCGATACGATTCATTTGCGTACCGCCTTGAATAACACAGACCTTGCCCTAGCTCAAGAGGAGGACGAACAGCTCAAGTCCCTCCTAACTGCCGATACGGCACTAGAGCTCAAGAAAATTACCCTTCGCGACCCTTTGGGCGAAATCTGGTGTGCTGTCTCCACTGGAACCGCTAGACCTTACATTCCCGAGAAACTTCGTAAGGGCGTGTTCCAGGTTTACCACAACCCAGCCCACCCCAGCGGCCGAGCAACAGCCGCTGCTGTCCGTCGCAAATTCATTTGGCCCCGGATGAACAAAGATCTCACCGGTTGGGCCCGTGCTTGTCTCCAGTGCCAGCGCTGCAAAGTAGCGCGACATAATGTACTGGAGCCAGCGCAATTCAAGCTTCCCACGGCACGCTTCGCCCATGTCCACATAGACATAGTGGGACCGCTTACTCCATCAAGAGGATTTTCTTATATCCTCACTATGATGGATAGCTGCACGCGATGGCCAGAGGCGACACCTCTCCGGACAGTTACTGCCGAATCAGTCGCCAAGGCTTTTTATTCAACTTGGGTCACACGCTTCGGTGTACCAACCACCTTAACTTCGGACCGAGGTCCACAATTTGAGGCGACAATTTTTAGGCAGCTAACAAATCTTCTCGGCTGCCAAAGAAGTCGTACCACCGCCTACCACCCGCAATCAAATGGGATGATAGAGCGCTGGCATAGATCTCTAAAAGCCTCACTCATGTGTCATAATGACACACAATGGTTTGACGCCCTTCCAACCGTCCTCCTCGGCCTGAGGACAAGTATTAAGGAGGACCTGGGTGCTTCGGCAGCAGAGCTTACCTACGGTACCAACCTCCTGCTTCCAGGAGAACTTTTCCTGAATGGCGAAACACCGCGTGACCAACTTCGTGAATTGGGACATCTCCGTGACCTGCTACGTAAGGTTAGGGCAACCCCTGTAACCAGGCACGGCTCCAACAAACTTTTCGTCCACCCCGAACTGCACAGCTGCACGCACGTCTTTGTCGGGGTGGATAAGGTCAAAAAACCCCTGGACCCACCTTATGATGGCCCATTCAAAGTCTTCCGCCGCATCAGTGACCGCGTCTTCGAGATCGATATTAGAGGCAAGCGATCCACGGTCAGCGTCGAAAGGCTTAAGCCCTGTTTTCTGGAAGCTTCCGCTCCAGAATCACCTCCATCTACTGACACCACTCCTACTCCACCGGCACAACCCCCCCGTACTCGCGCTCAAGCGCGCGCCCATGTCCAACTAACCTCCTCCTAATCTGCCTTACCTGTTTCGTGACTACGTCACTGGGGAGGGAGTGATGTGGGGCTTTTCAGGGCCCGAAGAGCCATACATCATTCGATCCCCACTATTCCAGGCGAAGCGGCTTACCTCTAAGTCGAACTTCAGCAAGGTTGCGTAACCTTGCTACGGCATTTACCGCCAGCCAAATCGCTGGAATTAATACAGTTACCCAAGCGGATAACTGTCATGAATATATATTTGGCAGCTTACCTTTCTTTGGCGGTTTTTCTTCCAAACCCCTTTTTCTCCACCACCATATCTGGAAACATTAAGTCCACGGCAAAGATTCTCACCTAGCCGTGGCATCGAAAATTTCATCCTCAGGCATTACCATCTGAAAACATTAAGTCCACGGCAAAGCTTATCACTTAGCCGTGGCATCGAAAATTCATCCTCGGGCAGGCATTGATATCTGAAAAACATTAAGTCCACGGCAAAGATTATCACATAGCCGTGGCATTTGAAATCTCATCCTAGGGCATGCATTGCACCCAGGGCATCTCGTTTCCATAGCCTTATGCTATGGAAACAACATCAACAAAGAGTTCATTGATTACTCGTTGTCTTGTTTGCCCATGGCACCCCTAGCATGCGGCTATTAGGTCCCATCGGTTTGCCACCGCCGACAAGGTTTCGGCTGATGCAAACCAAACATTTCCCTAATTACCAGCAATAGCTGGTTTCCCATTATCGGCCCCCACCGATCAGGGACCGCAAACAAGCAACGAATTGGATGCAGCCAGCAAGTGTTTACTTTTAACACCCGGCAATGGCTGCACCCTATATTCGTTGCAATATCTAAACATCGCATTTGCACCACAGAGTGTTATGAATATACAATTCCCTATTAACGGCCGCCACCCGTCGGCGGACCTAAGGAAATTCACACCATCAACCTAAATGTTGATTTATGGCCTCCCATAGGATGACCAGATCTTCGGTTCGTGTTGTTTTCACCAGATGTTCCTTGTTGCCGGCATGTATAGCACAATCAATTGTGTACACAGCCGCAGGCCATTCATTGTTTGCATTCGTGGAAGATGCAGTAGCGATGCTGGCATCCATCCTCGGTCACCGGACGATCGTATGCGAGGCATACACACACATGCATAATGTATGCCTATTCCCCGGTCCAATCACGATTAACTACCTCGAGTTAATCGTGCAGCTCCTCCCCTTTTGCGGTTTTCTTTGGGTGTCCCTTTTCTTTTGTGGGCAGTAAATGGCCAGTCAGATTTCATATTTCGTGGAGTGCGAACCGGTGTCTAAGTTACGAGCTGTGCCCTTTGTTTTTTTCCTTTGCTTCTTTGTTCATTCTCAAAAAAATAATAAGAGAGCCGGTGGAGTATTATAGTCAAAACGGTCGATTGTACGAATCGATCACCGCGCAATGTGTGCTGTAAAAAAATATCGAAAATAAGTAGAAAAACATTTCCATTTGAATTAAAGTAAATATATAAAGGGAGTGAATCGAAGTTGTTGAAATAAAGAAAACTTTTGTGTGCTGTAAAAAATATCGAAATAAAGTGAAAACTAAGTAGGAAAACATTTTCATTTGGATTAAAGTAAATATATAAAGGGAGTGAATCAAAGTTATCATAATAAAAGAACTTTCGACGGAACAACAACACCAGTGTTTTCATTTGACATTCATTCAGCAGTGCACAGTGTCCTGGAACCCGAGTGTGGAGTTCAGTGTTCATCGGCTCAGTATTCATTGGAATCCTGTGTTTCTTTTACCTTCTCGTTCTTCGGGTGATAATTGACTGTGAACAATCCGTGGGTGTTTTGCTGAAACCGCGCCCGTGTAGGTGCACTAGCCAAAACTACCCCACAAGAGTGCAAGAGGAGTGGAGTATCACTGAAAGAGAGATACCTCCCGCGACCACCGAAGAGGTAGTCTTGGCTGCATGGGTTGTCAAAATTAACAAGATCCCGGGACTGGATGGTATCCCTAACGCTAAAGCGTTTTAACAAGAAAGGTCTTCAGTCTCGTCACAATCTGCCTTCAAACAGGACAATTTCCTAAACGATGGAAAAAAAAACAGCGGTTTGTGCTTATACCAAAAGGAGTCAAGAATCCAGAAGCGCCGTCGACTTATTGCCAGTCGTGCATGCTGGACACAACAGAAAAACAGCTTGAGCGAATAATTGCCACGCGCCTGGAACAATTCACTGAGGGGACATCGGGGCTCTCTGAATGGCAGTATGGGTTCCGGAAAGGTAGATCAACCGGTAAGGCACTATCTGTGGTGTGCGACATCGCTCGCAATGCGGTAGCTGGAGCACGATGGCTAGGAGGTACGTACGGTATTGACACTAAATATTAAAAATGCATTTAACTCGGTGAACTGGAATCGGGTTCTAGAAGCGTTGGACGATCTACAAGTCTCACCCTACTTGGTGCGTATACTAGCAAACTATCTCTCAGATAGAAGACTGCCCTATGATACAGATGAGGGACCACAGGAATATAAAATAACAGCGAGTGTACCTCAGGGATCTGTATTAGGTCCGTCGTAATAGAATATCATATATGATGGTGTGCTTAAGGTCAATGTACCAGAAGGGGTTCAAATCATTGGGTACGCAGATGATTTGGGAAATAATGGCCGTAGCTAAGCATCTAGATGACCTGGAGAATATTTGTTCCCAAGCAATCCAGAGCATTAAATGCTGGCTAGATATGGCCGGACTGAAACTAGGTGGACATAAGACGGAGGCAGTTTTAATAAGCAGCCGCAAGAAAGTTAAACATAGGCTGGCATCATTAAGAGTATGCTGTGCATTCCGAACTGTATCCGAAGATGCCATAAATGTTTTGGCCGGGAGGACACCACTTGACATTGCAACTAAAGAAAACACTGCATTTCATGAGGTCTCCCAAGAGAATCGTCGGAGAATGCTGTCACAATTGGAGCTCTCAAGCCTAAAAGAAGGCCAATGAAGGTGGGATTCTTCCACCAAAGGAAGATGGACCCACACCATGATACCTTATATAAAAACATGGGTGAAAAGAAAACATGGCGAGCTGAATTACCACCTGGCTCAGCTAATATAAGGACATGCATCCTTTCGGCAATACTTGCACAAGTATAAGGATGTGAATCACCCATACTGCTTGTATTGCGAAGGCAAAATAGAAAATGCGGAACACGTACTCACAGAGTGCGTGGGGTTCGAAGACCGCACGAACGATTTTGGAGAGGCATATGAGACGGACAGTTACTCTGGCAGGAGTAATAGAATACATGCTGAGTCCAAAACAGGCATGGTCCGTAACAAATGGTATTCTATGTGACATGATGCAGCAGTTGCGACGCGACGAGCGGAGTAACAGGTAAACACCGTCCCGCCTCGCGATAGAATATCTAAAAGAAAGTTTTGCGGGGATCAACGGGATTATGTGCCTGGTGGGAGGTGGTTTTAATCGGTAAAAACCCGGCATGCCTCTGGATCGGTCCAGTGGTATCTGTTGAAGATTTCCACCTTCCTACTGAAACCAGAAAAAAAGATGGAGAATTTGTCTAGATATTAATTGGTGAAACGGAAGTTTGCCATGCGAAAATCGAAGAAATAATTATTATTATGGAGTAGACGGCAGCGCGTAATCGTGAAAGAGGGTCGGGGTAATTGGGGAGAATGGTAATTGTCTATGGTTAAAAGGACGAAGGGCCTGAGTGAAACTTATGGATTAATGGAGTCATATGGAAAAAAGAGTTCTAACTGTCGGCAGATGAAGTTTAGAACTTTACTGACATGACAGATACTAAAATCGGCTAACCGATCAAAGAAGTGGGATGCGAAATATAGAGGTTGATCGTCAAATAATGTCTATTTTAATTGTAGAAGGTTGAAATTGCCAAAAACGATGGTGTTTTCCTGCCAATTACTCAACCCCATTATGTGGTCAATTCCGTTGAGAGCTAGCTCGTAAGCTTCGATGGACTGGAATGGCAGGATACAGAAATAAATAACAAACATTGGTTTTGACTGAGACAAAAACAAGCTTGGAAGAGGTAAATATAGCAATGAGTGAAAAATCGGGACTTTTTGGGTAGCTATGACCATTCCACGGCACGGGAAAACGTCAGTACGTCGATGCCAATTGTTACAATTTGTATTTCACAACTTAATATAGAACAAAAGGAAGAGTGTGCTATGGAACATTGAAGTAAATAGATACTTAAACGCGTCGTCACTTATTGTCTATTGAAAGTTGAAGTAAATAGATAATCTAACGCGTCGTCACTTATTGTCTATTGAAAGTTGAAGTTAATGGATAATCGAACGCGTTGTCACTTATTGTCTATTGAAAGTTGCATCGACACACGAAACATTAGCACGACTCGATATTAATTATTAATATACAATTTAATAAATTGTTCTATCCGACTTCGATAAACGACCGCACATCGAGGATATCAAAACTCAACTCGTATCATAATCCCCTGAAATCCTCGGCCCAATATCACCGACACCGGAAACACACACCATCATTACCACGGCTGTTAATGTTGAGTATCCCTCAGCCTGCGAACCGTGGACAAGGGATGTTTATACGATCGGCGACCGCACACAGCAATACCGCCGATCGCACATCGCTCGCTGGGTAAATGGTGCAGGTGGTGATACATCGGTTGGTTAGAAATGCGACCGTATCTTTCAAACGAGAAGATGGTGCATGTTGGTGGAAACTAATGGTTGGGATATAATCGTTGGCTATAGGCGCCGGTTGGATTTCCTTTGTGTGCGTTGCATGTTGAACGATCTCTCTCGAGAATTAATGTTATGGAACGCACAGACAAACGATTCGTCGTTATAGGAAAATTTTGCTCTTGTCCTACAGAAATACGATGCCATGCAAAAGCCAGGATTCTGATTGTTTTTGTTACCCTGGCGATGGCATGTCAACTACGTACATAGGTGCATTGTCTGCATGTGTTGCGGATTCGCATACGAAACAACCAGCGAATTCGCAATAACTAGATGTGGCATCACCTTTAACAATGTCAGCAATCAGCTGACATTTATGAATTCTGTTGGTTGTCACTTGACAACCATTTTTATGTTTTTGTTTCTTCTTCGTTAATTTCTTGTGACACCCAGACATCAAAACAACAATCAACGACGATTTAATCCAAATAAATAAAGTTCATCCTAGAAATAAATATTAGTGAATTATTGGAAAAAGAAGCACACCGTGTTGTTATTCAATTCTGGGGATTATTTCTAGGATTTCTGCCGTCCATCAAATTGAGGTATTCTTTTCTCGTTTAACCATTAAAATTAGCAAATTGTTTCAGTCAAAGGCAACTATCATCGTTGCACGTCAGGAGACCGCATTGTTCCTGACGCCAGCCCACAACACAATAAAGAACCCGGTGTTCGTGGAAGGTGTGTTCAACGCTTGTTGAACATACAGCATGCCTGATGAATTCGGACTATGCCCGTTACCTTGGCTATGCTTTTTGGGGAGTTACCATACTATAGGTGAAATGGGGCAGTGCGTTAGAAGAAACCTCCACAGTACTCCCCCCCAGTGACGCAGTCCCGATAAAATAAAAAAAAAGTTAGGCAAGGATCGTTCCGCCGGCGATGTACGCAGAACTGGTAAGGAAATGAAAAAGTTACGACGCACAATTAAAATGGACTATGTACAATAAACAGAAAGAGCAATGGACCCGTTTACGCAGCGATGATGCCGACAGGGGCTCTGCTGTGCGGTACGCTCCATTTAGGTGTTTGGCTCTTATGGGCCGCCGCATATATTTCCATTAGTCGGATCCCATGTGGCTCGCTGACATTGGGTCCCCAGGGTGTCAGGAGGCGTGTAAGGGATCGCCGGCATTGGTTCTCCAATGTGCTAGGATAATATTTAATAGGTCTCGCTGGCATTGGTACTCCAAGGTGCCAGGAGGTGATGGTGGTGTGGCAGATCGCTGACATTGGTTCTCCAATGCGCCAGGATGCGGGTGGAGGTCTCGCTGGCAATGGTACTCCAAAGTGCCAGGAAATAAAGTGAAGTGGCAGATCGCTGGCATTGGTTCTCCAATGTGCCAGGATGTGGGTGGGGCTCTCGCAGGCCGTATACATTTAACTCCGTTTGGCTGGAACCGCGCCCCGCGGCTGCGTTCGAGAGCGGCTTCGCGTAAAGGGAGCGTCGTATATTTTGGGTATCCCCGCCGAAGTCACCAACGGGTGTCCTGTTGCTGGGGCGGGGTGCGCGGTGACCTCTGGACTGCTCTCCTCCGTGAAACAAGGCTTTAATCTCTCCACGCTGATTGTAACGGATCTCCCTCGAATTTCCAACTCGTACACCCGCTCGCTGATTCGCTTTAGAATCTTGAACGGGCCCCGCATAAGGAGGGTCGTGGCTTCTTTACTTTATCCACCCTAACAAAAACGTGCGCGCAACTATGCAACGCGGGGTGCACGAAAACTTTTTTGTCCCGTGTCTGGCCACCGGTCTAGCCCTGACTTTGTGCATTAAATCGCAAAGGTAGTCCACGCTTTTCAGTTGACCCGGTGGAGCTTCGCCATTCACAAACAGTTCGCTGGGCAACACGAGGCTTGTGCCGTACGTCAGTTCCGTGGCGGATGCGCCCAGATCTTCCTTAACACTTGTCCTTAATCTTAAGAGGACGGTGAGGAGGGCGTCGAACCACTGCGTGTCGTTGCGACACATTAGGGAAGCCTTCAATGACCTGTGCCAACGTTCTATCATCCCGTTGGAGGCAGGATGGTATGCGGTCGTGCGATCCTTCTCACAACCCAGTAAGTCTATGAGCTGCCTGAAAATCGTGGCCTCGAACTGTGGGCCTCGGTCCGATGTTAATGTTGCGGGTAAGCCAAAACGCGTAACCCAGGTCGAGTAAAACGCTCTGGTGACAATCTCGGCGGTGACCACTTGTAGTGGTGTCACTTCTGGCCATCGGGTGAAACGGTCTATCATTGTTAAAATGTACGAAAACCCTCTCGAGTGTGTCAAGGGGCCCACGATATCAATGTGGACGTGCGCAAACCTTGCCTCAGGGAGCTTGAACTGCGCTGGCTCCAACACGATGTGTCGACTAATCTTGCAACGCTGGTGTTTGAGGCAGGCACGAGCCCAACTCGTGAGGTCCTTATTCACGTGAGGCCATACGAGCTTACGCCGTATGGCCGTAGCGGTTGCACGGCCGCTGGGGTGAGCTGGACCGTGAAAGGTTTCGTACACGCTCCTACGGAGCTCGGCGGGAATATACGGTCTGATCGTTCCCGTGGAGATATCCCACCAAATCTCCTCTGCAGTAACGCGGTCTCCGCTTTTAACAGAGCTCCGAGCTGACTGTCCTTCGTTTGTGCATGGGCCAGGTCGGCATTGGCGATGGCGGCGCGTAGCTGAATTGTATCTATTCGGGATAATGCGTCCGCGATAATGTTCTGCTCTCCCCAGATGTGCTTAATCTCGGTGGTATATTGACCTATCAGTTCTAATTGCCTTTCCCTGCGAGGAGATGCATTTCCGGGCTTCTTCCGGAAGGCGTAACTAAATGGTTTGTGGTCCGTTCTGACTACCAAGGAACGACCCTCCACCATGTGACGAAAATACTTAACTGCGCTATAAATAGCGAGCAATTCACGGTAAGTACTGTATTTCCGCTCGGTCATACTAAGTTTCCTAGAGAAAAACCCGAGCGGTTCCCAGTCCCGTTGCATTCTTGTTCCAATACGGCTCCTGTTGCCGTGTCTGACGCGTCGCATTGGATAGCCAACGGTGCGCCCTCTGGAGGGTAGCGAAGCAGAGTAGCGTTTGCGAGTTGTGCCTTGGATTGTCGGAATGCGTTATCTGCAGCTTCCGTCCAGGCGATTGGGCGCGCATCAGCATTTCAAAGTCCTAAAAGCAAGTGCCACACCAGGTGGCATCGGGATTCCATAGCAACTGGTTACACCTGCAAATATAAAACGTATGGATAATAACAAATTACCATACACCAGGTGTCATGCACTTGCTTAGGGATTTCCCAGTAAAAATGTTTATGGCTGCGAAAGAAAGGCATATAAATAATAACGAATCGCCACCGGTGAAATGAAGTGACGAAATATGTTTTAAACAAGGCCACTGCACTTAAGTGGAACAATATCGATTAGGCTAAAGGAATCACCCGTGGCGGGCGATTGCACTCATTGTGGGTCAAAGCCAACTAGGTAAAACCACGGCAGGGTAAACGACTTATACGCGGAAATGCTGAGCGGAGTGCATCGTTTGTATTTTTTCCTTGGGAATTTTCATATAAAAAGTGGTTGCAAATTGTATTATTCAGAATAGATTTTTGAATACCGACAACGAATGTAGCCCTGTGAGTAGGGTGTTAGAATATACTCACAGCTAAGTCGGCTTGTCGTAAGAGGCGACTAAATGCCGAGTGGTAGCCGGGGTCCAAACGCCCTGTGCGCCCGGTTAAATACCACCCCATCAAGCTTTAGGCTCCGTGAAATGGTCGGGAGAAATACCTGGCCATCTTTCGGAGCTTGGCTGATGGAGCGGTTCGAGAAAAAGTTGGTTAGGTGGTAGTCGGTCCCAAGGTGAGATACCACCCCGTCACGCTGTACATTCCGCGATATCGCCGAGATAAATCTTCGATGGTGTTTTGGATGTATGGCTGATGGCCCGGACTGACACGGAGATAAGTCATGATGGTGCCTTCTGATATAAATAATTCCGGAGGCAAACTAGTCTCCCATTCGGATCTCCGGGGGGACTATGTCAGGAGGAACATCATGCAGATATGATGGTCAGAGGTGTGTTTCGGAGACTCCGATGTTAACGCTTGCACGGAATCGGTCACAGAGATTATTCTTCTCGGGGTGGAGATCTGTAGGGTTTGTAGTATTGTGCCAATCACGGGCACTAGGTTCACTACAAACACCACTCCTTCTCACTGTCAAAGTTCTGCCGAACACTTCCCGAAAATGATGAACCGCCAACAGCAATATTTGAGTTCCTCATCTCAAGTCACTCGGGCCCTCGTTCACCAACACGAAATAAAAAATAACACGGAAATGTCGTTTCGAGATGTGCTCTTTATTTTATTGTATACGGTTCCTTCAATATAGGGTAATTTAAATACACTTGATTAAAATAAATTTGTCCTTCTTACCCCTTATTACGAGTTTACTTATCTGCTTAAAAGGGCACAGTGCAAATTGACGCGGCGAACAATAGCGAAACGAAAAACTGATGATTAACCAAAACCCCGAACACTCTCGACTGTGTTTGATATCTACGCGACTCCGCAATGACGGAGTGCGGGAGTGGCATGACCGTGCTGGTCTGCGGATGGTAAAGGACTCCTTGATTAAATCCTCGTTTGGGGCGAGTTTGATGGTGTGGTGAAAAGGAAATGAAATTTCCTTTGACCAGGTGTTCGTACACATCACCGTGTTCATCGATGCGTTTTGCCTGAAATTAGGAAAAAAAAAAACAATGGTGAAACGACCTACGGCATCTTTTGGTAATGAGGGTCAGCTGTCTAAATAGCAGCCACACATTAGATGCTAAAAGGGATTGCGGTATTTCCTACAATGGAGATCGTATATCGTCTCTCTGCCGACTGGGAGAATCGGATTCTTTTGTTTTGCATATGTTTATGCTATTGAATCCGATCTGGCGGCGAAACTTGGCGTCGGTGATTGTTTGAAAATTCAAACAAAGCAATATTTCCGCGAGAAGTGCTTGCAATTGAATCCATAGTTGCAAGTCTTCGGAAAGTAATTTAGATGGGTAAACAATGACGGTTGTGTATACCATCTGTGTCAATTATGCATGGCATCTATGGCGACGGCTGGATCGAATTATAGTGTGAATATCTACACTAATTGGAAATTCGGTTTTTGGGTCGCTAATGCAGAGATGCTTGGTAATGAATGAATGCCCTTGTAGACGCAATTCTTTTTAGGAATTCTATGTAATGCTTGTATGCATTAATGTCCTTGGAAAAGGAAATATTTTCAGGTGCCAATGCGATTGCATTGGCGGGAGACAAGGAGAGTTGAGTTGCGGATATGGGGGGTTTTTCAGGTAAGTAGGCCGTGGGGTTTGATGGAACCGGCACAGATCTACATTCCACATTCCCTCATACGAAGTTCATTACAGCAGCAAAAAATAGGGCTTTTAAACAATGGCACTCCAATTCCACGGAGGTTAACAGAACGAATTTTGTTAGAATCAGGAACGCGTGCATCCAGGCGATTGATACCGCGAGGAAGGCTCACAACGACAGGGTGATCAATAAGCTCCTTCGGTGCCCAACTGGTTCGCACTCCTTCTGGTCAATGGCAAAGGCTGTCCGCGGTGACTTCGTATCCTCCTCTTTCCCCCCGTTGGTGACAGACAGCGGGACATTAGCCACGAATTCAAAGGATAAAGCTAATGTGTTCGCGAATTTATTTTCCGCGAATTCAAACCTCGATGCCGGTCTTTTGGAGCCACCTGTGATCTCGCCGGTACGGCCTTCGATGCGGGATGTGAGATTTCGTCCGCGCACTATTCAACGCATTCTACGTGAACTGGATTGTAGGAAGGCAACCGCCCCGGACGGAATACCAACAATAGTCCTTAAGAACTGTGCTCCAGAACTATCGCCGGTTCTTGGCAGACTCTTCCGCTTATCTTGTGCACGAAGGACCTTTTCCGCCTGCTGGAAAATCGCTCGAGTTCAGCCAATCCTAAAGACGGAAAAGAAGTGTCTCCCACAAAATTACCGTCGGATAGCATTACTGTCTATTTTATCGAAGGTAATGGAAAAAGTCATCAATACAGAGTTAGTTAAGTATTTGGAGTGCAACGGACTTCTGAATGATCGTCAATACGGATTCCGTGGCAGGCGGTCCACGGGAGACCTTTTGACACTTATAACCGATATATGGACATCTGCGATTGAACGGCATGGTGAGTCAAGGGCGGTCGCATTGGAGATAGCTTTTGACCGCGTCTCGCACGGGGCATTGCTGAGCAAACTTCGGTCATATAGACTTTCCCAACTGCCTTGGGACTGTCGACTTCAATGCAGTGAAGGCACAATATACAACATTCACAAAGAAAAGTGGATCATCGGTTCCACAGCTGATGATGAATGGCCGGGCCCTCGAGGCTGGGGAAAGTTTGAAATTGCCCGGCGTCACGGTCTGTGGGAATGTATCGTGGCATAAACACGTGTCGAGTATCGCCAGGTCAGCCTCAGGAAAACTGAGCTATCTTTTTAGAGCCAAGAAATATTTTACTCCGGCCCAACTTCTTCTCCTATATAAATCCCAAATTAGACCTGTGCTCGAATATTGCTCGTCGGGACTGCAGTCGCTATCACATCGAAGGCGTGTAGCTGACCTCTGTCTGTTTTACAGATATTATCACGGGTACTGTTCTTCCGACATTCTTGGTATTGTTCCACGCAATTTGGCTTATATGCGCTCCACAAGACAATCCGACAGATTCCACCCGTTTGTGGTTCATCTCCCGACGGCGCGAACATCCCTGCATCAGAATTCGTTTCGTTACAGAGCGGGGAAGCTGTGGAACTTCCTTCCCACGCGAGTCTTTCCTGAGCGTTACAACTTTCAACTGTTCAAAAAGAACTGCAACAGTTATTTGATGGCATCTCGGGGCGCC